>CM048047.1:21227500-21835000 GCA_026259375.1 Verasper variegatus
ACTTTCAGTCCTTGCTTGTAAAAGCATTATTGTCTCACAACAACACAACTTGATATATTGAATGTAAAATTCGTTGTGATTGATATATTGTTCGTCTGTCTCAAACAAGGTTCTTATCTCTGCAAGCTGTTTTTTTTATATGAGACTCACAGAAGAGAAAGACTTATTTAATCTCACCGTTAATTCATTTTGCTGATAAAACACCTTCCTGCTTTGAAAACACAAGAACAACTGTAGCTGGCTTCAGAATCCAACTACAAAGTGTGATGTCTTCACAAGCACCAATGACACCTGTGGCATTTGGCTTCTGTTGTCAGCGTTAGTTTGTCTGCAAAGGCTTTAAAAACCTGACTGAAGCAGCAGGTTTTTGTCGGTGAGGAAAAATACAAACGATTTCCACAGGCTTTTCCAGCGGTTTTGTTTACTGTAGTTTGGATTTTTCTCCATTCAAAGTGCACAGTATCTGGACAGATGTGTGACTGAGCTGGATGGTGAAACTCACCTTGCAGAAGAGTCAGTGTGACCGAGTGTGTTCTGCGTCTCCCGAGTGGATCCAGTGCTTATTTCTCGTCCTCTCCTGCTCCTCTGCTTCCATTTCATCCATTTTTCCCCGACCACACCCACAGCCTCTGCTCTCCAGCGGGAGATGATTAATCAGATCAGAGCGGCCTGAGCCTGAGCCTCTGCTTTTAGTGATGGAACATGGAACATCCTCTTAAGGTCTGATGGGTGGAAGATCTTAAAATAGAGATACTAATATCTATTCTGGGATATGACTCCACCTTGAAAACTGTCTTTTAATTTGGTTTTTAATCAGTTCTATTAAATATGTAACAATATTTACGTGATTGTTAAGTAAATTAGCTTTGAATTTGATAACCAGCCTAAAATATCTGTTCTATTATGATGTTTTGTCCATTTTTGAATAAATCAAATATTGAATTATTGGCCAAGATATGGTATTTTGGCTGTAGATAGATAGTGTAGATGGATGGATGAATGGATAGATAGATAGATAGATAGATAGATAGATAGATAGATAGATAGATAGATAGATAGATAGATAGATAGAATTTCCCCGCTGTCTGGTGCATGAAGCTATTGACAGAAACAGTTTGCTTTTGCATGAGAACATTTAAATTGTTTTAATTGAGTTATTTTGGGCAGCTGGATTGTTTGCAAGAAACTTTAACATCCAACGCTACAATTTGGACGTTATTCCTCCAGTCATGCTATGAAGCATATGTGGGGTTTGATATGTTCTGAAACATCTGATGCATTAAGCTATTTTCCCTGAGCTCAGTATCAGAGCTGATAATTGGCCACTTATTGATAATCTCCCTCCCCCGTCTTCTTCTGCTCCACTCTTTATGTTTTCTTTTTCTCAAAGATGCAACAGACACAGACACACACACATGCGTGTATCCGTGTGTGTGTGTGTGTGTGTGTGTGTGTGTGTGTGTGTGTGTGTGTTGCTCCCTGGCTGTGAGTATGATACAGGGCGGGGGTTTCAGGGGTGGGCAGGCAGAGCCGGGCTTGGGCTGGCACTCTTTGTTCTCGCAGGGATAAACGCAAACCAGGAAACAAGGTGAGGCTTCAGTCTTCCCCTCTCTCCTCCCCTCTCCATCCTTCGTCGGGTTCCCTCCCCCCCCTCTCTCTTTCTCTCGCTCTGTATTTTCTCTCCTGCCTCCCCCGTGCACGCAGCCGGCTCAGGGATGCTGCTGTCTCCTTGCCTAGTATGGGCCATTGCTGCTGTAGGCTCCATCTCCTCCCTCTGCGCTGTCTGGACCAAACGGTAAAAGGGCAGTATATTCTGCAGGCGGCACAGAGGATTCCTTTAAGTATGTGTGTTTGTTGGCATGGCGAGGGGGAGGGGGGCGGGGGAGGGGGCCTGACTGTCTGTGTTCATGTATGTGTTATGTTGGAGCCGGTGCAGAGGATGAATGTGTGCCGGATTGTGCTGAGTCAAAGCCGGATTGTCAGTCGCACCGTCTCTCTTTCTTTCCTCTGACAGTTTGCGGGGACATTACACAACAAGCTGCTGTACTCCTGTTCTCTTTTCTCTGTACCGATCGCATGGTTGCGTTTGATGGATCGTGCGGGACAAACTCTCGTCCTCGTGTGTTTACCCGACGGAACTGGATTTCTCAGCTACCAGAAATCACGTGTTCAGTTTTCCTGTGCAGCATTCGTGCTGTGCAGCTGCAGCTTCCTGTGCGTTCACTGGAGTCTCCTCATGGGTGAAAACAAAACCAGTGACGGCACATCGGAGGGATGTTATGGTCCCACTGAAGCTGCACTGTTTGCGTGGGTGCAGACTTTAGAGCAGTTAATGAAGTCATTACAGTGTTTGAGCAGCCTTACCGTAAAGATGCATGTAAATTCTGCAGCGCTGGAGCGAGTAGTCAGACGATGTAAAGAGATGAATATAAATATGTCATAATCCAGTAGTTGTTTGTTATTTAGCTGCTTCCAGCCTCTTAAACGTGAGGATTATCCTCGTCAAGGAGGTTATGTTTTCACCCCTGTCCAATTGTTTAACTGCAAGATTATGTAAAAACCTTTGAATGGATTACTTGAAACTTGTGCCAGGGAAGAACCAATTAGATTGTGGTGCAGATCCAGATCAGGGGACAGATCCAGGATTCAGACTCAGGACATTTTGTCTCTTTTTCCAGGGAATAGTAAATGGATTTTGATGAAAACAGTCATATTTTGGAAGCTGATTTCTATGAGTTGGTGCAATTTGGTGCAGCTTGATTGAATTGAGATATGTTTCTCTACTTTTTCACTAATTGAATATCATTAGGTTTTCTTTTCTCATGTCTCAAACTCAGACAACAAATATAATCAACAGTGAAATCGTTGGAGATGGAGGATGTTGCCTGGGCACAGGGATGAATAGTCCAATCAGAATGCGTGTCACACTCACGCACGACTCCCTGGGGATCAGAGTGGGGGGGGGGGGGGGGGGGTGGATGATGGGTGGGAGCAGAGGCGGAGCTCAGGAGTGAGGAGTGAAATGAAGAAAAAAAAGCTGCTGACCCTCCTTCATCCCTAATGAGGTCACCGACGTCTCTCCCCTGACGACTGCGTGCACCAAGTAGAACCTCTTAGAGGATGACATCACTCGCTGCCGAGACTGTAACTGCATACCGTCTCATACATATTTCACCTGCTCCCCTCGGTCTCTCTCCTCCCTTCGCTGTTTCTTGCAAAAAACGCTGCTTGGTGACCTAAGCCTCATCTCCTCACACACAGCGTGCGTGGCCGTCTTACTGCCTGTTTAAAGCAGTGATCAATTAGTCATTTAACGGACTGATGTGTCTGCCTCTGTGAGTGATGTCACGTCACAGGGATACTGGAGACTCCATCGAGCTCAGTGTGGAGACCTCATCAATGTGGATGTAAAGATGTGGTTGACTCCTCTCTGCTGCTGGAAAGCCTTTCACCCCGGAGCCGTTAAGACCCTTGGCTTTTACGATCCACATTGAAATTATACACTGGTGTCAAATGTGACGCAGGACGTTTTTTTCTATAATTATGTTGCTGCCACGTCTGTTCTTTGATTCACTGTGAGCTCCACACATCGTCCTGAGACCAGAGCTGTGACCTCTGACCTTTAGTCCAGCGTCTTGTTAGCAATTTATCAAGCATTGTTTCATTTGTCTTGTTTATCAGTGAGTCGTGGCCTCAGCCAATCACACATCGATGCATCTCGGAGGAGAGAGCTCATTGAAAGTGCTGGTTTGAGAGAGGCACAGTTTGGTTAGTGGTTAACGCTCATTACGCAGGCACGCTATAGTTCAAACAGGTCGTAAATTAGCTTCTACAAGATATGACAAGATACTCAGGCTGCTTTATATAACTGTATTTACGTGCTGCATGTGGTGGAACAACATTTCGATGGAGGAAGCTGCAAATAAAATGAATGTTAATGGAGCAGGAGCATCATTTTGGTCTGCAATCCTCTCATCTGCAGTGACCACGAGGTCAGTTTCTAGGTTTGAACTCAGAGAGATGTGTTTATAATTAATATACATGATACCTGTAACAAGAGGCAAGGCACAGAAAGAGAGAGAGTGTGTGTTGATACCACGACAAATACATAGGTAGTGTTTCACGGAGCCTTGATTAAATTGATCTATTAACTTTCACAAGGGCAGAGATTTGCATTAGATTGTGTACACACGCAAAAAAATAGTAACTGATCAACACCAAACAATAGAAAAACATCAGAAGTATCATATCAGTCATTTCAGTCCTATCGTCTATTCCTGTGTCCGTTTGAATTCGTGCCACAACCGTTAACATTAACTCCACTTAGTGTAAGAAATCCTCACGCTCCAGAAGTGTTTCACGGTTTTTTATGTGTTTGCCTTTCAGAGTGAACGTGCCATTGTGAAAGAGAGGGAACTGTCCCAGGAGCTTGCCAGAATCAGGGATGAAGTGGGTAAGTGGGGAGGGAAGGCGGTGAGTCACTCCCTGCTCACAGCGTGTTATGTATTATACAGTACACTGCTATAAGTGACCCCCGGGGACTCCGCTCTGCTGCTGGATGTAGTCGAAAAATGTTCTAATGATGCTCAGTTTGCTGTATTTAGAATTTTACAACAAACTGACACCTGCAAAATTCAGAAATGTGTTTCTGTCCAACGTAATTCAAATTAAAGGACAGATATCAGAACTGGTAAATTAACTCGGTGCATTGTCTTTGCTTCTTTTTTGGTTTGTGTTTGACCCTAATTTCCAGCTTTCAGTGTCGCACACTGGGAGCAACTGCAGCAGGAGAAGGAGGAACTGGAGCGTCGCTTCGAGGCTGAGCTGCAGGGATTGCGGGCTCAGCAGCAGAGGGAGCTGGGAGCGCTGGAGGAGCGGCTGAAGGCGCAGCACATGGCCGAGGCCCGGAGTCTGAAGGCCCTACAGCGGGATGAGCTGGACGACCTACGGATCCAACAGCACGAGCAGGTGTGTGTGTGTGTGTGTGTGTGTGTGTGCATGTTATGATCATAGAAAGGGAAGTAGATACAGAAGTGCCTGAAATCTGTATTCTGACCAGCAGAGGGCGACTCCATTGATTCTATAGAAGTCAAATGAATCTACTTCTCTTTATGGTCTCAACTGCTGTTTTTAAGTCTTTTTTCATTACAGCATGATGTTCATTTTGTTATTCATGGTCCCGTCTAAAAATCGCATAAATGCCCATAATGCATTGGGGTGTTGATACCGTGTGATTGACAGCTAGTACCAAGGGGCGCAGGTTGCAGGTGCAGGTGGACGTGCAGTGTCCTCAAGCTCTCTATACCTGGGTTCCCCCTTCAGGTGGGATGCATAATCTACTGTTGTAAATAGGAGTTGTGGGTTTAGCTTCCCCATGCACACATGCACTTGTTGACCATCTGACAGAGAAGAAACCGGCGACCCCAGAAGCAGAGTTGTCCTAGCATTTGTAAAAACTAGCAAGTGTTGCTTTAAACGTCTACATCTTGACCCAGATTGAGGAGATGAGTGAGAACCACGAGGCGTCCCTGGTGGAGATGGAGACGGCTCACAACGACACGCTGACCACTCTGCAGGAGGAGCATGCCAGGACCGTGAAGAGTAAGAAGCAAACTGAAAACCTGCTGTTGTCCTGCTGCAGACTCGCAGGTTCAGCGAGGTGGTGACATGTCATTTATTGTCTTAGATCTGAAGATGGCCCATGAACAGCAGAGGAAGTCTCTGGAGGAAGATTTTCAGAAGATCAGACTGTCGCTGCAGGTCAACACCTCTCTTTTAAAAAAGTATCTGTTTTAACAGGACCCATTTTAAGTTTGGTGACGGCAACATATCGTGTGTTCAACAGGATCAGGTGGACACGCTGACGTTTCAGAATCGCAGCCTCAGGGACCGAGCCAAGCGGTTTGAGGAAGCTCTTCGCAAGAGCACAGATGAGCAGATAGTGGTAACGGCTCTGTGATGCATCACAGGAACAATATGTGATGTTATTCTTGACGTTTTTTAAAGACTGACGGTCGCCTTCACTGTTGTTGTCTGCTTTTGTCAGGACGCTTTGGCTCCATACAAACACATTGAGGAGGACCTGAAGAGTCTCAAAGACGTTCTGGAGATGAAGAATCAACAAATTCATCAGCAGGACCTGAAGATAACAGAGCTGGAGATAATAGTAGGCTTCAAATTTCTGCTTTTGTCTGGTTGGTCAAAGTACAATAGCTATAATCCATACACGTAAGGTATGGACGGTTAAAATGACAAATCTCTCCTTCGCACATTATTTACCGTATTTACTCTTTTCATTTAAAGAATTTAATGTTGTGCACCCTCCGTCCTTTGTTTTTGAGCAGGCTGAAAAGAATGTATACCTGGAGGAGAGACTGCAGGTGTTGCAGCAGCAGAACGAAGACCTGAAGGAACGAATAGACAAGAACCTGGTTGTGTCCAGGTCAGTTCAAAAGCCTCAGTGATGAGGCGGCAAATCTTTTTACAACGTCACCTTGTGATTATTAGGCTTCTGCACCAGAGAGTCAGTGGCCAGGGCCGTTGTATTTTCAGGTTGTCCGTCCGTCCAATAAACTGAATATCTCAACACCTCAAGGGAACTTCTTCAAATTTGGTCCAAACATTCAGATGAACTGATTTGATATTGGTGGTTTGATGTCAAAGGTTAAGGTCATGGTGACCTCATGTACTTATGAACGTGATATGTCACCAACACCCGCAGGGAATTACGTTACATCTGGCGCACACATTCACATGGACTCAAGAATTTGGCCTCTTGAACATGATATCACAAGTCTGCCTTTAGGGAATTTCTTAAAACTGCACTGGCTGGTGGAGGCATACAATTGTAGGACAGTATTTCTAGTTCTGGGTATATAACTTATATTTCTACAGTAAAGTACAGCCTCAAAGTCAATAACCAAAAGTTATATTGTCTCTGTATAAAGAACAGTTATAGGCAAATACAGCAGTGAGGAAAATATATCTCTTGGACACTTTGGGATTTTAATTACAACTTTGCACTCTGGACATTTCTTACCTGGCATTTACGCTGTAACTTTGACACATCGCTCTTCTTCCTCAGACAACTCTCCCAGGATAACGCCAACCTGCAGGTGAACGTGGAGAAGGAGAGCAACGAGAAGAAGCGGCTGAGTCGCACCAACGAGGAGCTGCTGTGGCGTCTCCAGACGGGAGAGCTAAGTCCTCGTATGTCCCCCAGCTCCTCCCCCATCCACCGACCCTCCCCTGGACCGGGGTCCCCTGCCCGCCCACACTCCTACCATCAGTGACACTCTTCACACTCTTTGCTGAATGTTCTTCTGGGTAAAGGAAAGGGCCTCTCGCCCTCGTGATGCATTTCCACAGACAAACCCAAGGAATTTTAACCTTTGAACTAAATAATTGTATCAATGCTCAAGCCTCTTGCCTCCTCTTTTTCTATTCCACACAAATCTCCCACGAAGCAGACCTGACGTCAGAGAGCAGGAACAGACTCACAGTGCCTCATTTCCATGTTTTGGCCTCCATCTGCATCTCCACCTTCTCATCCAGCGCTCAGGATGATGGATGTACGGCACAAAGCAAACGTCGAAAGTGCCACAGTGAACACAAGAAGCGCCTTTCCTGTCCAGTCTCTTTCCACCAGCAGCAGCACAGGCAACACTTTGAGGGAAATCACAAAACTAAGTGTGGATTCCTCTGTGGGACATGACAACGCTTTCATATATCAGGATTGTATGACTGACTCTCAAGCCATCCAGCCTCAATCGTCTGTCCCATGTTTTCCAGCGCAGACCTGAAATGTACGACAACATAACAACTCATCATCGTCCATTGAACTGCCAAAATGTTTTAGCTATGTTATGGATTTTAATTTATTTAAAAAATGTGTTGATTTCTTTTAAAAGCATGTTCTGTCTTCCGGTTATAATGAACTTTATTTTTGGATCACTGACAGTGAGAAATGGAGCGGAAGAGTGAACGGGTGAAACAAGTAACCTCTTGTAAACTGGAGCAGGATTAAGTCAAATGAAACCAGTCGCCTCAGATTGGAACTCACTTCCCCGCCCTTTATGCAATTAAACACATACGCTCGCAAAGATGTAATCAAATGGCAGGAAGCAGCGAGGAGAAGATAAAGAAAACAACATAACACAACACAGATTCATTTTTCCCATTAAGATCCATGAATTATTATCTGGGAAATTGGTGAAAATATGAAAAAACGAAATCCTGTATATCACAGTGTACCTGGATCCCTTATCTGCATCCAAGCCAAAATCGAATGACTTCTTTCTGGGCCCATGTCTCATCCTTCCACCAAGTTTTGTGGAAATCAAATAAATGGACAGGGGTGAAAACAAAAGTGCAGGATAAGAAATCGCCAAAGATGGAATCACTCACACAGTCGTCCATCATGTGTAACGGCTTCAGATTCATCCTTGTATGGTGCAGACATTTCAGTTCTTATCAAACAGTATATACCTGCACACGTGTGATTCCCACATCTGTTCATCGTGCTGCATTGATTCACTTTGAGATACGTTCTCTTGTTCTTTCGTTGAGTGTTCCTTATGTCGGTATCGTTTTTGGTTTTTGTTTCACTCGTGTTTTCTCTGCGGAAAAAAATCTTGAGAAGAAATATGATGTGAAAAACATCAGAGCCCGACCGATATGGATGTTTGGGTCCAATATCCATATTAGGGAGTAAACCTTTTCCAATACCGATATATTGGTCTATATTTATATAGATAAAAGAAAAATTGGCAATGACTCCTACGATGTTGTCATCAAACTCTAATGACAAAGAAATGTAAGTGAGGCTTGACATTTTGACAGTTTGACCAAAAACCTTATTATAAATATGTAAAAACACAAATACAACCAAATATATTGAACTTGAAAAATAATATTGACCATAAACAAATGTATTGATGTGAAATATAACATAAATGCACATTATTTATTCTGTAAAATAAAGTGAAAACACAAACGCTAACAACGTTTAACAGCCATCTGATTATATCCGTGGGGCTCGGACGTGTTTCTTCTCTGTTACCTCATTTCTCACTGTAGAGAATCTCAGGTGTTGAGAAATACGAATCATCAAAAGGGAAACAACTGCCATAACTTTCATTTGTTTTACTGTAATTGGACTATTTTAGTTTTCCTTCATGCTCAAGTTTACATAATTCTTCACTGTCTGTTCTGCAGAATGTGGAAGAATATATATAACAGTGAAGTCAGCAAATATAAAAGTAGTTTGAAGACATATAATAATATGATTTAATAATCAGATCCCCGGACATAATATAAAATAGGATAATCTGCTCTGATAAGACTTTGGCTGTAGGTGAGTTGTATTTGCTGTCGGGACAAGTCGCTGGTGGGTTTCGCTGTGTAGCGACAGGAAGTGGAAATGATGCTTCTCTCCGTCAGGTGCTCAGATTGCACCGCTCGCCTCTGTGTCCTATGGACATGACGTTGTGCTAATTTACTGACTGTTTGTTCCGCACTTAAACGAGAGGTTTTGTTTACAGTTTACATCCCGTGTACTGTACGTGCGGATGTCGGTACTTCTGTTGATTGTTTACAGGACTTCTGTTGTAAAGATTGTATTCAGTATTTCAGAAGCGCTCTGAATGAGTTTTTAAGAAAGCATGTCTTTATAAGGTTGTTGTGCATTTCATCTTATTTTATTTTTTTGTACATTTCTCGTGCATTTCATTTATTTATTTATTTATTCGTCCTCCTCCAGAACTGCACCTGTAGCTTAGCTGGTGAAAATATTGTTGTCAGTGATGAAACACTACCATCTACACTGTATATGTTGCACTTTGTATTTAAGTATTAAACCACAATAAGAAAACAAGTGTGTAAAAGTGAGATTTGTAGTGGATATAAAACATTTATGATACATAGCTCTTTTATTTCTTAGTAAAAATAGAAAAAAGAAAATCTATAAGAAACAATGATGAAGTGCAGACTTCAGCTGTGTTCTCTTAAGAACTCTAATAACATCATAACAGTATAAGAAGCAATGCGGCTCTTCTAGGACTCGCTGGCAGTGTAATTCATCACTTCTTCGGCATGAAACACTGAATCATATCCATGGGCAGAGGGAAGATGATGGTGGAGTTCTTCTCTGCTGCGATGGAGTTGAGCGTCTGCAGGTATCTCAGCTGGAGGGCGGACGGAGCCTCGGAGATCACCAGGGCGGCTTCTTTCAGGGCCCTGGAGGCCTTCATCTCTCCCTCTGCAGCGATGATCTAAAACACAGACGCACGGGCATCAGTTCTACTCTCTGCTTTGATAGTTTTTCACAATTCGAAGTAGGGAAATCAAATTGAAATCTCGCGTCGCCCCCTCTTCACCTTCGCTCGGGCCTCCCGGGTGGCCTCGGCCTCTGCAGCCATGGCCCTCTGCAGCTGCTGAGGCAACTTCACATCCTTGATCTCCACTCGCTCTACCTTAATCCCCCACCGATCAGTGGCTTCATCCAGAGATTCCTGCAGAGGACGATTTAAATAACAAATAATACAGTCAGGAAACCGCTGTCAGCTCTGCGGAGCCTCGTAGTCGTTTATTAGGCTCAATCTGGTTTTGTGCTGCGTTTGTTCTCAGACGGCAGGAACCTGTTTTATGGAAACAATCCCTGATAAACCCAGGGTACCGAACAAAACATAAATATTTTGTCAGTTGGTTTAGACCAAAAAAACTGATAAAATGAGAATGAATATAGCCTCATACATTCTTTAGTTGGTTAAGAATAGAGTAACGAGGCTAATATTTGCTAACATGGTTGCCATAACGACTCCTAACTATAAGTGAATCATATGTCAGTGTCAGCGTGTCGTCCTGCAGCTATAGTGACAGAACTAACACACACGCTTTCTTCTCCTAATTGCTCGTGGTCAAAATGCAAACAAGTAATTGTAAGGAAAGCACGGAGGCCAGTCAGGTTAATATTGGATTTTAAAACCTCCTGCAGTGTGTTTGCACAGATACACAAGCACAACTCACTGAACCTGTTTGAATGCAGGGTTACGATTTTTTGTTTTGTCGACCAATCTATTTCCTTCAAAACCATAAATCTCTCACACGCTCACTTGTCCTCCAGCTCCTTATAAACAATGACCTCACAGTTCCTCCTCACCTGCATGCTGAGAGAGATGCCCTCTCTGTCGGCCAACAGCTCGGCGAGGTTTTTGGTGCCGAGCGTGTTCCTCAGGGTGGTTTGTGCGAGCAGGCGCGTGGACGAGTGTGCGTTGGACACATTGGCCACAGATGAGATTGGGCAGTTTATCCTGAAGTACACAACGCCGTCCACGGACACTGTCACTGAGTCTTTGGTCAAGATCTGAACAAGGCAACAAAAAGAATGCTTGTAATGGAAAATTACTTTTCTTATTAATGACAGGAACTGTGGACAAGCTACGATACGTGAGAGACACATATGACCTGATGAATAAAATCAAATGTACCTCTTGTGGAGGGATGTCAAAGGACACGGTTCTCAGGTCGACTTTCACAAAGTTATCAGTGCAGGGCAGAACAAAGAAAAGTCCTGGAGAGAAACACAGGTATTATTGTTGTTCACACTTTCCCAGAATCAGGAAATAATACATGTCTCAGGACAAACACTTTCTTTCAAACAACATGATGCTATCTGTGCCCAGGGATCAGATAACATGATCATTATCACATCTAGAAAGTAAGCAAGAAAAGCCCACGGTCTCCAACTTAAAATAAAACCCTGAGAAAGATTGTAGATGTGTAAATGCACATTTGTAAGAGATGAAAAAAGACGAACCTGGCCCTTTAGGTTTCCTGTCTGTGATCCGGCCGAGTCTAAAAATGACGGCTCGCTCATACTCCTTCACTATCTGGTTGTTAGATACACAACCAGTCACACAGTCAACACACAAACCACAATAACAACAGTGCAAATCAGCCACATAAGTGAACTAAATCCAAATGTGTTACTGTAAATGTTAGACCCATGTAAAATGATAATCAACTCAGTGTAGTTTAAATGTGACTGTGAGTGCAGCTGCAGTGCATGTTTAATTGAATCACTGGCATAATACAAGGTCAATTCCCTACAACTGAATAAATATAAATTTCCAATTTTACACAGCAATTCACTTTTAACTAATAAACAGAAAAGTAAAAAACTGTTTTATACAAACAAAAACTGTCACATTTCTGTTTCCCAAACGTTGTTTCCTCAAAACATAAGCCAGACTTAAAGGTTCAGTGTGTAGAATTTAGTGACATCTAGTGGTGAAGTTGCATGTTGCAGCTGAACACCCCTCACCCTCCTCTTCCAAACATGTGTGTTTCAGTTGTCATAAAAACTCAAAAGGTGTTTAGTTTGTCCAGTCTGGGCTACTGTAAAAAACATGGCGGCCTCCGTGGAGAGGACCCGCTCCTTTCACCTAAATCTAACACACTGGACCTTTAAGGATTTATGGTTAAAGACTAATCACGACTCTACACCACGGAGAATACTTTACCTTAACACACATAAATAATGTGAGCGGGAAGGTGACGGCTACAAAGAGCATGGATACGATGACCAACAACCAACCGAAACATCCCAGTCTCCCTGAGCTTTTATCTGCAGAGGGAACAGAGTTAAAACCTCGAGACACAAAACATTCCACGCTCTCAGGCGGCGAGGTGATGGATCCACATGTTTAATTAATCTCTGAGGGAAGTCACACCGCTCCACAGTCACCAGAGTCACGTGGTGTTACGTCAAGATGCTGAACTATTGACAGCATCCTCAGAAATCACCTACAGAGAAAACTAAACGTCTATAGACTGAAATTCAATGATACTCGTTCTACATTCACATTCACAGTTACATAGATCAAAACAGACGCAGAGTTTTCTTGATAAAACTTCTCTCCAGTGAGCTCACAACCAGAAAAATGAATGTTTGGTATCCACATTTGTGACATAATAATAAATCTGAATCAGGTTCATAAACTGCTGGATGTGTGTTTTGCTTTTTCTTGGATAGGATTTGTCAATGTGGGGAATAATGGAATCCATTCATTGTAATGCCTCATGAATAATGCAACAGTTTTGTTCCAGGACTCCAAACAGTCAGTGGGTGAAGCTATGGAAACTGCTGTCAATGTGCAATACAATACAACTTTGTCAATCCTGAAGGCAATATGGAATTGAAAAATAAATTATAGAATATTTATTGTCTTGTATTGTAAATTGCCACTTCACATTCCTGGAGTTTCAGCTCACCTCAGGGCCCGTTGACAACGTTCATCATCCTCAGCATGTTCCCCCTCAAGTTTAAAAAGTTCATAAGAAGACGCTCTTACCTTCTATATCCTCCACAGCGTTGATCTGAAGTTTGCCTTGTGTGACCATCTCTGCCGTGCTCGACGTTGTTGAGATCATTAGTGAGTGTGTTGTCAGTGGGATGGAGCGACTGAGCCAGAGCTGCTCTTGTTTACCCGTCTCTACCCGGGAGACACACACACATAAACTCACCCTCACTCGTTGTGTGTGCCTCATGGACTCATCTGATTGGGTGCCATCGGGTAACACAAGCCTATAACCAGCCTTGTATGTGTGTCTTGTACTGAAGCGCTCACAGTTCTGCTCTTGTGCTTTATTATGCTCTTACACTCACGTCCAAGAGACTGACACCTGCTGAGGGCAGCTAATGAATAAACAATAGGAGGCTTCCATGTCGGGAAACATGAGAGGTGCTGAGGGAACCAGGAGCTGTGTTACATCACGCGCTCATGTAAGTTTCCATACATTTAAAATGTATGAAGACGTGGAAACAAGGTGTCACTGTAAGATTTATTAAAAATATATTGTATGGAAGTAAAAAAAAAGTGGAAAACACAGATGGAAAGAAGGGATGAAATAAAGAAAGGCAATGTGACTACTAATATTAATACAAACAGTAATTAGTCATGTAAAACAGCCTGATACTACAGAGGCATTAGAACCATCATTTTTCTGTAAGGTCCGTTTAATCAACTGTGACTCTACGTGTGGTCACATGACAGGAAGCTCAAGACATGATTGGCACATGACTTCTCGCTGCACTTTTTTAAAAATGCTCCAGCAAAGGAGTTTTAAAATGAGGAGTGTGAAATTGGTTTTATATTCGATCATGTGAAGTAATTAATTATAATAACGCCTTCAAATTAATTTTTTTATTATTAATTAATGACAATTTAATTTCCCACTGCTTCATGCGAATGTCAAACTCCAATAGACGGCCAATAATACCCGGATGTTTTTCTTAATTTGATTTGATTTAATGCCTCAAGAACAGGACTTTTAATTCCATTTCAAATTTTACTCTTTGCTTTATTCTGATAAATATTATTTGACAGAATCCTCTTCAGACTTTCTCAGTAAATTAATCATTATAAAACTTTTCAAATTCAACTAATTAGTTTTTTTTAATAGCGCCAAATCCCATTATCTTTAGGCACTTTATGTTTACTTATGTTGAAGTTTTAACAGTGTTTTGAGATGGATGGAGCAGGGAGGGTCAATAAATGCCGATTTGAATAAACTAGTTAAAAACCTGAAACTACGCTCCTAAAACATGAATGCTCGTCAACGCCACTGCAGCTTTGCATCAGGATTGCTGCCGTTACATGCATATAATCTCTATTATATCAATGCAATCTGGGGAAGTGATAAAGTCAGTGCAGAACTTAGTGACCCTTTGGCATCTCATGAAATAAATACAGTCCATTTTAACAGAATTATCCTCTTTTCTGCTGTGAGACTAAACTGTGTTTACTTCAGTTTAGTGTGAACAGGATCCTTTCCAGGACAGGGAACTTCAGAATCTGTAAAGATACATTTGTTGGTTTTACTGCAGCAGAAACATTTGGGGCATCATCAATCATGCAGTAACTTGTTCACAGATATACTCCATAAAGAATTATGGTGAGGTGTAAATGATTAAAACTTTATTTTCCCCTGAAAACACAAATACATGCATAATTTTACATCATTAAAAAAGACACGATAATGTCATTTTAAAAAATACTATAAAGGAAGAACCATCAGGCGCCCACGGTCTCCATCATAAACCTGCGACTCCACTCATAAGTCAGGAAGAGCGCTCCGTTGGCAGGGAAGGTGCGTATCATGGTGGGAGTCAGGCCCGAGTACAGAGCCAGGAACCCTGTGGGGACAAGAGAGAGTCAAACAGGTCGTTCCCCACAGATGAGTCATTCCCACAGCTCGGGCCAATTAGTGACAAGATGCGTGGACGCTCCGCCGCGGTGCATTTACACGTCTGCAAAGTTTAAAGACTTCTGCGCTTTTATTGCGCCTCTCAGGGGAGGTTTTACGGCTCTTCCCCTGTTCATTATTTGCATTACATCCTTAGGTTTACAGTAACTCTTTAATTTGGCATCAAACCCAGAACAATTAATATACTTAAAGACACACATACACTGTCATCATTATACCAGCAGGTGGTGCAGCATGGGGCTGTAAACGTGCAGATAGATATATACACACTGCTTTGTCTATCACACACAGCTGGAACTTCAGTGATTCAGTATCTTGCCCGAGGCATCGAACCACCAAACCAACAGGTTTAGCAGACGACTAATCATAAACAAAATCTGTATGTGAATAAGCATTTTCTTGTGGTTTCCATTTCTAGTTTGACTAGTCACGTTTGAACAGGCTTTGGTTCCCCGCAGGAGACCAGGCCATGTGGAAACACATTTTACAGAAATGCATCAGCTTTACAATTCATCTGGATGGATTCATATTCAGATATCTGTTAATAGAGATCAACTAAAATGTCATCTGGCCCTTAAAGGTATCATAAAGATTTGACTTGTGTAATAAAGGAAACTCATCGGACACTAACTGTGAACAGTGACTGGAAGATAGAGTCTTGGCCTGTATATCTACAATGGAACCCCAGAATAATGGCTGTTGCCCCTGAGGCTAATTCATGAGAAGAGAGCCAAAGCATTGTTCTGGACTGCACCACGGCCGTTTGCAAAGAGGCAAATTATACACGTGCTGTCTATCACACCATGATTATACGGTCATATGATATAAAGCTGTTATCACATAGATTCTATATTTAGAAACTTCAGAGGCGTTTGAGAAGCTGCTAAAATGTGATCCACACATATGTAGGTGTATTTAAATAGATGCTGCACTTAAATGTGTTTTTAAGCTGTAAACTAAAGTATATGACTGTGAAATACATTAATAATGGTTTTAATTTCACATTTATTACCTGTTTTATTAAAAAAATCTACATTTATGGGTGGAACATGGCTCATTATACCAAGAAACAGTCACCAGTTTGGGACATCTCTATATCGTGACATATGAAAACGTTAACACCCTCTAATCAAAGGAGGGGTGGGGGTGGTAGGTAGCCCTGCATTATGAAAGAATGTCCCGGGAGAGGCACCACAGCCAAATTTAGGGGTAAAGTTACATTTCAATCATAGAATTGATAATCCTATATCTTACCATCGTTGCGTACGACACCCAGGAAGGTTTTCATGAAGCCCTGTTGACTCCCAGCTAGTGAGTGCACCTGGATCCTGGACTTCACGCAGTCGATGGGAAAAACCACCAACCACAGACAAGCTCCCGCAAATGCACCACTGAACATGATTGGAAGAATGCCTGCATGGGACCAGATCACAAGAATGTCTTTCACAACGTAACCTGAAAAAATGTCTCATGATATATAAAAGGAAAATCTTATAACCGTGCCTATTCCGTCCTTCTCTGTGCCCATGTGTCGCGCAAACGTAGAGCGACAGAGTTCATACGCCCCGAAGAAGCAGAAGTAACCCGGTATCTCCCTGATGTAGGTGGAACTCAGTCCTTGGTAGAAACCCAGGGGACCGTCGTTCCTCATGACAGTTTTCATTACCGTCCACATGGTGCTGAAGTCACACACACAAACCACGACACAGTCAAAAAGCAAATCAACCGAAGCTGAACAAGTTCTGCTCAGTCTCTGTGTGTTTGACCTGCCGACCTTCTCTGTCCGCCTGAGATCCTTCCAGACGCCTCCATTTCGTGCATGGCCTGCAGGCGACACTTGACCAGCTCGGGGGGGCACTGTGCCAAGGAGGAGAAGATGGAGGATAAAGACCCTGCAGCTGCCATCTGTAGACCACTGGTGGGCAACGAGGGGGAGATCAGTCAGTGAAGTTAACAATCAAAGCAGTTTAGGCCGAGCCTCAGCCACAAGCTACACTCGACAACTACTTTTACTTTTAGTACTTTAAATAAGTAGTTGCTTCTACTCAAGTAGAAAAGTCATGTGGCGTTTTTTTGTCTGTTTATTTGTACGTTTACTTTTAAGTAAAATGTTTGTGTATTATCCCATTAGAAACACATTTTCATTGTTCACCTCACATCAGATTGTACCGATGACGACATTTTCTTCTATTGTTTCTTTTACTTTGTTTCCTCATGACCTGGAAATGTGACTCCTCCACAGTATGATTTCAGAGACGTACCTTTCTACTTTCGATTCCATCAATTCACTGAAATCTGTCTCAACATTTACTCTTATACACCAGACAGTTAAATTGGAATGAGAACAACATCTACATCTAAATGGTAATTTGTCTTTTCACAATTCACTTGCCACAACTGCACAACATCAGAGTGATTTGCCTTTTTTACCCTTGCAGAGGAGGTTATGTTTCCCGATGTTGGTTTGTTATTTGTCCGCTAAAAGTACTGAACTAATTTGCACGTGATGGAGAAGGTTCCAGGAAAGAATCCATTAAATTCTGGTGCAGATCTGGTTTAAGGTCAAGCACCTTTTTCCTCACCGTCCTTAACATTGCAGGAATTTATTTTTGGTTTTACAGGGAAATGCAAACTATCCTGCCTCGGATGTATGCGCCCTAGTGAGTGTCATTCTAGTTTCACAGGTTCTTTTTCACAGGCAGGTTGCATCTACACTAATCTATAAACAGTAGAATGTTGAAACGACGGCCAAAGACAGTAATGACAGACCTGCTTCCCATTGTTACGCCACGACAATGATAACCAGAGCATGAGATAAGAGCCTGCTCTCATCTCTTGTTTGACTGATAATTCATCAGCTCATCATCATATAATCGAATAAAATCAGTGTCAAACCTGAGCTTCTTCTGTTTGTCGATACCAAACATGAGGCGGACGACGTCCTGGCAGAGGCCGTAACTCAGGAACAGCACGGCGTTCTCAGTGATGTTGGCAACGAGGGCTGGGGTCATGCCTTTGTAGAGGCCCCGGACCCCCACCTGTCTGAAGGTGGACGTGAAGCAGTGGAAGAAGCCGCGGTACATGGTGGGGAACGTCTGCATCTTCACCTTGGTGGTGTCAAATGCTTGACCGCTGAACACGCACGCTGTCCCACCTGAGGAAACGTCACGATGGAGATGAGAGACGCACATAAGTTTCCACACTTTTACTGCACTCACAGTCTGTTACATGATGGACATGAATATTAACTGTACAATGCTCTACTTATGTGGCTTCCTGCTGACCTCATGTCTTCTCCCTGATCGAAGCCAAAATCAAAATTTTCCTCTTACCCTTAAATGTTACAGGGAGGTCACTACAGGCCATCATTACATAATTAAAAGTTAAAATCTTTAGTATACATGATTTAAATAGTGTCTCAGTACTACAATAACATGTATCATTATATGAAATATGAAGAAATTAAGCAATTAAGCCTTTTTAATGAGGAACCATTAATAAAGTTGTTTCTGTAGTTATACACATGTGTGATATTCTAACTTCAATGACATTAAGCAGAATATCATGACTTATGATGAAATTAGTCAGAATTCATGGTCTAACTCACCTAATGCTCCCGCAGTGAAGTCAATGATGACCTGGGTGACAGGGTGTGGAGCCATCGTGTTTCCAAAGATGCAGTGAACCTGAAAATATCCCAAAACACATTGAGGCTATTTAATAAACACTTCTTCATCCCCTTACACACAAATACAAAGAGACAACTTTAAACTACGTATTACTCATTTAAACAAAGTTGAAAGAAAGTGTACAGGACAGTAAAACATATATTTGATGCTCACCTGTGTTCTTCTTCACCTGCTTTGCTCCAGATCTCTTTTCTCCTCTCGCGTAAAGAACAACTTACTGTGGCACAGCACATGGATTCACGATGGCACAAGAGCGTAAATGGCCAACACCCTGGCAGGTTTCCAAACCAGGTAACTTCGCAGACGGAAACTAATTTTCTATTTTCTTTTCCAGGAGCAAAGGACCATGTCAGAGCCAGTTTTTAATTCAACTGGACAGAAGCTGGAACTTCTCAGCAGCTGCAGTTTAAAGTCAGAGGGTTGTGCGCAACAAGTGGCTCCTGCTGCCGCGCGCACCGGAGCGCACTGGTAGCTGCTTCAGGTTAAACAGGGAAAGTTGAGATGAGACAGGAAACAGTTTGTGTTAAAACCAAAATAAAACACGATAATTACAGGGAGAATTAAGATGCTACGTCTACAATGTTATATACAGGCCAGTGTCTATTTTTGCTTCACGGTACTGGATGTATCTTTAATTTAAATCATAGTTTAGTTAAAATAACATTTTATTAATAGATTTATTTTGAATATTTTCATGTTCTGTATTTATCTCACAATGCTTTCACAGTTACTCTCTTATGGGAATACACGTGTATCATCATAAAAGTAATCATAATAATAATAATTATTATTATAACCATTTAATTTGGTGAAGTGTAAATGCATGATGCACTGCTGCCTGTTTGTGTGATTGTAATATCCACACATGGCCACAAGAGGGCAGTATAGTCCAGGGTAGCTGAGAACACCGGGACACAAACAAACAACGAGCTGAGGACAGAAGCTGCTTTGTTTCAGTCTCTTTCCTCGTGTCTTTCAATCAAAGTGGCTGTTTTCTCTTCTTAAATCTCATTAGACTTTTATACAGAGTTAATAGGAATATTTTTTAATAAAAACTAGGCTTTTTATCTCCAATAATAATGAGTTTATTTTGGTATTTGTTGTTAGGTTTTGTCAATGTCTTCTTGCTTTAACTTGTTTCATGCTGTGATGACTCTAGAGCAGCAGCAAGCCTTTGTTCCCAGAAGACATTTTGACATGACCCAGCTGGAGAAGCAGGTGTAAATAGAAACTAATGAATACTGAGACTTTAGAATTGTGTTGTGGTTAATATTATAAGGAACACCAGGGCTTGTTAGTGACACAAAGTGGTGAAGTGTGAAATATAATTGAACATGAGTTATTATCACATTCCATGAATATAAACTGGCAAATAAACTAATAAAAGAGCGAAATGAGAACAAACTAATTATCATATTGCTGTAACTGGATGTAGGGACAGAAATACACCCAAAACAAAAAGAGCCGCTGCAACATGTAGCTTCACCACTAGATGTCACTAAACTCTTCACACTGAACTTATAACAAGGTGCGACATCCTCTGTCCTTAACATTCAAGAGTGAAGAATAAGCCATTAAACACAATTAAATATGAGTTATTATCAAATTGCATAGATATAAACAGGCAAATAAGCTAATATAAGAGCGAAATGAGAACATGATGGTCATATTGCTGTATCTGGACGTATTAACAGGAGGACAGAAATGCTGTTTCACCAAAAACACAAATAGCAAAGATACAAAATGATGCAAAATGTGAAGAAGTTTTATTTTGAACCAGAACAAAAGAGTTTTATAAGATTGCGGGGGGGGGGGGTTGGGGATGGAGGGCGAGGATTGGCTGTGCCGCGGTGTCACTCACGTGTGGGCGGTGTCAGCAGAGGATACTTCCAGTAAAGTCGTGTCACGCTGTTAAACGCGCAGAATCAACAGACGCGAGCACAACATCACCGACCGACGCGAAGTTTTTCTACTTTCACATGAGCGAACTTTTCACCGACACGCTTCTTCTGTCTGTGGGTTTTTTTTTTTATCCGGGGGATGTAAGTGTGGAGCTGTCGCCCAGGAGGAGAACACTTTTGCCGGACACATTCCCGAATTCTTCCACGTTCCAAACAGCGACACTGTAACTTTTTTCCCTCCGGAGCCTCAGTTCTGTCGCATTTTCATGACATTGTAACATTTTATCTATTTTTTTTATTTTGTTGGGCTCCGTCACCTCTCGACCATGGCGGAAGCGGCCCCGCTGCCACACCTGGTGGAGATCGACCCGGACTTCGAGCCCCTGTCGCGGCCCCGCTCCTGCACTTGGCCCCTGCCGCGGCCGGAGTTCATCAACCCGGGCGACTCCAACACCTCCTCGCCGGTGCCCTCCGTGAAGCAGGAGCCGGCCGGCAACGCCGAGTTCATCAACAACCTGAGTCTGCTGGAGGAGAGCGAGGACTTCCCGGAGCAGAAGCCGGTTCTCCTGTGCACCGACTTCCAGTGTCAGGAGAGCTGCGTCCACCAGCAGCCTCACCAGCAGCAGCAGCAGCATCAGCAGCAGCAGCACCAGACCCCGCAGCTCCCGCATCAGCAGCAGCAGCAGCAGCAGCAGGTGCCTCTTCTCTCCTCCCCGGTCGGGTCCTCGTCCTCGGCGGCCGCGGCTGCAGCTGCCGCCGCTGCCCAGAGGAAGAGCAGCTCCTCCCGGCGGAACGCGTGGGGGAATATGTCATATGCAGACCTCATAACCAAAGCTATCGAAAGTTCCCCCGAGAACCGACTCACTCTGTCCCAGATTTACGACTGGATGGTGAAGAGTGTGCCGTATTTCAAAGATAAAGGAGACAGCAACAGCTCTGCAGGATGGAAGGTACGTGGTCCAAGACTTGTTGGTGCTTTTATGCAGGAGTTGCAGTGTGTTTTAAGTGTGTGTGTGTGTGTGGCAAAGCTGTGCCACTTCTTGCACAAACTTTTCCAACCGTGTGTGATATCCTCCAAATATATTCTTGTAACGTGCCTTCTGCTATATGTTTAAATGTCACAGTCAAATCTCTCCAGGGGCTTTTCTCTCCTGCACTGATTTCTCCATCCTTAAACTTTTTCATTCCTTCACCGCAAACTTTTCTACACTGGAATGATACGAGCATCATGCATGAAGACTGACTGTTCATCATTCTGGCTCCTAATTCCTGGCTCTTTGTGAAAACATCCCTCCCATTGTCATCCATCCATCCAGTTCATGGCAATTCAGTAAACTGACCAATTGGCCCACCGTGACCTTACACAGTCATCTGACCTCAGTATGTGATTTATACCATAGTCTGCTGACTCAACCATCCTGAAGCCACCACTCAAAAGTGCTCCACTGAAAGTGCTTGGCTTAGTTTTTTTTTTGAGAAGAAAAAGTCCAAGGCCACATCGCAGTTTTTCCATGTGTGCCTCCATTGAAGCTGTGTGTGGACGTCCTGTGCCGTGAGGAGGAGATGCCCAGGAGCGTTCATGTGTCCTGGAAGGCGTCCAAAACATTACACAAGGGAGGACTTCAAATTTTCTGATGTGGTGTGACAGGCCCTCCCACTGAACACTGTTGAAGGGCGTAAACCTCCCTTCTGGAGACGCACAGTTTCACTGGTGTCTGACAGTGAATTGATGACAGTCTACTCTCCCAGTGGGAAATCACACTGTGCCCGTAGTCGCACAGTGAGAGATTTATTACGACGACCCCCCCCCCACCTCTGTTTTATGCCGTCTGGGCCGCTGATGAAATTTAAAGCAGTTGTCTTTCTTCCTTCTCTCCAGTTGTCTTCCCCTGACACTGAAGACTTTGATTCATGTGCTGAGAGATGCACTCATGTCCGTCACAAAAACCAGCAAGAACTCCCCCCCCCCCCCCTTTTGTTTTTAACAGAGTCACATATACAAAAAAACAACTAAACCACAACTTTAATAATTTGCCAACTATGTTTTTCAGCAGCACGCAACTCCATATTCACTCTGTTTGCAAAAAAAAAGCAGAAAACGTGAGTGTGGAAGTGTCAAACCTGTCAGTCAAATTATATGAGGGTGGAAAAACCCCCTTCTTCAGTGTAAACAAAGCGGTTGCCGGGCAGACGTGTTGCTATAGGCGGTGATATCGTCGAAGTAGGTTTGGTCATGAGGAGAAAAGCATCATCACAATATCATCATATGGCTTTGTTGTGGTTTGTAGGTAAGAGAGACGTTAAACTTCAAATAGTATATCAGTCACACTTTGAGTGTGTGTGTTTGTGTGTGTGTGTGTGTGTGTCCCTGTTGTGTTCATCACAATATCACAGGGTTGATTCTGATGTATTTCGTCTCCATTTATAACAATTTTGCTTGAAAAGAGAGAAATAAGTTGTTTTCCAGTGAGCAGCGAATCACCCTCTCAGGTTTTCGAGCATCAACATCAATTCATTTTGACTTTAAAATGTTGGAAAAGCTTTGGATTATTATTCTTTTTACTTGAGAATGGTCTCGTAAGCATTTTGGTGGAGAACGTAGAGTTTTCTTTCGACCATCTTTCGATTGTCAGGAGTCACGCCAGCCTCTCGTCGACCATGAAACAACGCTGTGGTCATCACTTTGTCAGCGATACTCATTGGTTACAGTGTAATTAAGAAGTTATTCTATAGCCGAGTGCAGTTAAGACAAATGGCTTCAAGTTAATTGTCTCCAGCATCATTAACTACAAGAGTAGATCATTTACATTTCAACAACAGAGGCACAGAGGCGGAGATACCTTCATTAATACGCCTATAAATCAGAATTTTCTCGCCATCTCTACGTCCGTTTAGCAGTTTCTGTGTGACTGGCGGCCCGGCGAGGGGCACTCAGCCACCGCAGCCTGGGCTCGCTGCTTATCCTGCCATGTTGGGGGTGTAGGCTGAGTAATACTGTGGGAAAGAAAAGTGCCATTCACTGCTGCGAGGGGAGTTATTCATAGAGCTCCCCTCGGTTCCACACAGGGGGGCTATCACACATTGTCTCCTCAGAGTGAACGTACTTACAAGCCGAGCACAGAAAGCCTCTGTTGTGAACGTGAAGATGTAAACTGGTAATTTGGAGATTTTTCTGTAGAGCGAACTGTTTTTTGTTGTTGTTGTTGTGTTGTTTCTTCCCTTAATGACCCTTTTTAATGTAAAAAGTTATTGTATCAATTTGTTTTTTTTATCTCATTTCTCTCCACACCTACTGGAAAATAGTTTTTCCAGTAACAAATCTGTCCCCCCCCCCCCCCCCCCCCCCAGTATAGTAGTGAAGCTGTTCATCCTCGACAACCCTATTATGTTTTGTCTTGATTAAAAACAACGACATGTCAACCACTCAAAAGCGAAGCCAAAACATCTTGATCGCCCCCTGGTGGCTGGCATTTAACTCAAAGACGGTTTCTGTCATTGTAGGTAGTTCTTATCTTATTTCAAGCTAATTTTAGTTCCTTGATGATATGATCAACTTGATACCGCAGCATGTCCCTATACTGCCTAGACACATGATGCACAATATGGCGTCGCCTGTATCCAGGATATTTTAGCTTCTGTACAGTGAGAGGAAGAAGAGACACGTCGTCCATCTTTATTTACAGTCTGATGTGACACGACTAATTGTATAAATCTAAATTAAGTGTTTCACAGACACCAGCTTTACAAAATGACGAGAGCCATTCAAACTCTTTTACTGTCAACCAGTGAACCCTCAAGAGAAAATAAATAAATACTCAAGTTCTGTGGTTTGTGGAAATATTGGACAGATGTTCACCGGTTGACTTGAATATACAGGCTGATTATTTTTGATGTTTCACTATAAGACGTTGACAAAACCAAGGATCATTTCCCCCAACTTGACTGATCTCACTGCACAGACGCCGCTCTCCTGAACTGAACTAGCTGCAGCACATTAAGATTTCATTAATCTTTGATTAAGGCTGTCTGCTCTGTAATTGTTAAAGGCCGGGCTTGTTTCACAGCGCTGCTGATCCTCCGCAGTTGGTCGTGTCGGAGCTGAGTCATGACAGCCTCCACACTTCTCGGGCCTTCTGCAACAGTGTGAATTTTGAGGACAGTTGTGCCAGGTGGGACCAGCTTGGAGAGGCTCTCCAAGTGGACTGGACACTGGCACGGGCCGCTGTCCAACAGGAAGAGGAACAGATGGCACAAATTATGTATCACCAAACCTTTCTGCCGAGCTGGTTATTTATTTCTAATAGACCAAGATGTTGAAAAGGGCTGCAGCACACATGCATGAAGGCAGGACAACATGCAGTACACACTCATCCTGGCCTGCCTGCCAAAATCTGTTCTTTCCTGTATTTCTGTACTATACGTACGTCACCACAGGGTAAATATTTGGTTTCAGCAGGTGGAGCTTGACGGCTTTGATGTCGGTATCGAGATCAATTCGGTCATAGGTTTTCTCTGTACATGCTGCTCTCTTGACCCGAGAATTCCACAGCCTATGCTGGTAAACACTCCCACGGGTCTCAAAACAAACTGCACCGCAGCAGACAAACACGAAGGTCCGAGCAGGTTGCACAGCAAGCGATACGGGGGTCATTACCATGTTAATGCACCCACTGACTCCGATCCCACTTCACTCTTACTGTAAACACGGAGGGGGTATCGCAGGGGACGCTGGGATAGGTCAGGATGGGAGTGTTGGAACAGAGGACAGGCCTCATGTCATGGATCTGATTTGATATTCATGAAATTTCAGGAAACTGAAACTGCACATTCAAAATATTCAGGTTTGTGAGGCCGATACAGAATCTACTTGTAGTCTTTTTTCAATCTATCTTGATACAGATGAGTGACCACGAAGTTTTACAGCATAATCAGCCCATCTAATAATAATACATCTAATAATAACAATGTCTAATTCACACATTGTGTGTTTGATATATATGAGAAAAGTGGATGATCACAGTCATATTTTGCTTCACAATATCATAATGTAGGAAAGTGCACTCAAATGTTTTTTTGGTAATGTCTGTGATTATGCCAGCAGCTGAAACACTTTATTATATTAATGCAAAATGAATGTACATTTAATATTAAAGTATTCTGGCTTGTTGAACTGCGACTTCGCAGGCAACACAAGCAGAGATGTCTCAGTGTGTATGACATTGTTATCAACACCCAGATTTATGTTCTGTGTTTGAAGCAGACGTGTGCGTAACCTGAACTAATTGTTCCCATGAATACAGCTTAAAGAAATACAGAAGCTATTAGAATTAAGGCGTTAATCCTGAATGAGCACAAAGCTGGTTTTACTTGATCACCAGTCACAAACTGCCTGTTGCTGAGTGTGTATTAGTCGGAAAAGGAGCGGACAGAACAGCAGTCCTCCTGTTTCTACTGGTTCAACACACACACACACACACACACACACACACACACACACACACACACACACACACACACACACACACACACACACACATCTCACCCCCCTGAGCCAGTTGAGGAGTCCAACCTTGGCTTTGCCCCAAGACATGAGGGGCAGCTGTGTTTCTCAGGCAATGAGACGCAGCTCTCCTCGCCCTCCTCCCCATTTCCTGCTCACACTGCCACCGAACTCTCCGTTCCTGGTTTTCTGCCTCTGCACAAAGCCGGCCATCCCACACTTGGCGATTTACGAAGGGGTAAACGGACGCCCCCTCGGTCAAACCCTGCCGAGCAAACCGCTCACTGTCTTCAGAGGGGGAAAAAAAGAATTAAGAGATAAAGAGAAAGAGGGCGAGAGCAGTGGGGAGACTCGGAATGCTCTAAGTTCAGACTGGGTGACACTTGTTAGGAGTTGCATAACAAGACATTTACTGGAATCAGGGAGCCACAGGCCAAAGTCTGGTGCCACTGGTTAGTCAGCGGAACTGTGAGGCACTGTTAGAGATATGTGGGATGCTAGTCTCCTGTGTGTGTGTGTGTGTGTGTGTGTGTGTGTGTGTGTGTGTGTGTGTGTGTGTGTGTGTGTGTGTGTGTGTGTGTGTGTGTGTGTGTGTGTGTGTGTGTGTGTGTGTGTGTGTGTGTGTACGCACATAACCTGGGCCTCATAATTAAAGCCCTGCTGCTGGCAGATGCACAGACACAATGGCAGACAGACAGACAGGCCGACACAGGGAGCATTCCAGCACAGGCTTTTATATCGTTCCTTTTTTATCGTGGCATGATATTGTTCCTTTCCTTTTCTCTCCAGCTGATTTTAATCCAGTATTTCCTTACAAGTGCCTTTTTTTTTCACCCCCTTTGCTTTTCAAATCACTGGATGTGCTGAATCACCATGGCTGGCACACACAGTGGTGTTAAAAAGCAGCTGAGTGCTGATGAACAATACCCGTGTGTCTTTGTTCTGCCATGTGTAAGATGCCCTCAAGACGCCGTGACTGTGTTAATGATTATTTTCCAATATCGATTAACATTTTTGCCTTCAACTGAGGAATTGACAAGTCAGGTTTTCGTCCAAAAAGTGGAAATGCCCGTCACAAGTTTCTAAAAATGAAGGTCACTGTAGTTCGAAACTCCAAATCTAGAAAAGAATAAATTAGAAATGTCTTACATTTGAGATTAATGTGTCTTTTTGATTGCTGAAGTTTAATTTGTGCTTTAGGCTCAGCATGTTTTTTTTAAAATATGATGCAGATGAGTAAAAAAATATTCCGATTTTCAAAGTGATGTAACCGTAGTCTCGCAGATTTCACAACATGCACGTTTGTTTTCCTCTTGGCCGCAGTGTCGGCATTCTCTGTTGTCATCTCGCCTCTTTTCCCCTTTTGCCCAGAAACATTTTTAGGAAGTTAATCGCTGCCTCAAACCTCAACAGACCAAAAGGGAGGCAGCAAAAACAGGTCAGTGTGGCACAGCGGGGATGTCACATGGCGTTTGAATGTTTACGTCTGTGCATGGTACATGCGTGTTTATTTGTGGATCCGGGCAATTCTGGAGCCATGAAGTCACATCTCTTTGACCTCAGACCACTATTGACGATTGATTCCACGTGTGCTTGCTGCCTGGGTCATAGTTTGGCTGTAAACATTTAAACGCATGTCCACAGTGTCGTGAAAGAAAAGAGCCGTGAGACGGATACCACACAGGGGAGCAGGTCTGCCGCAGGGGACGTTGTTTGTCTGGTTGTCAAAGAGGCTTCACAGTTATAGTCATATCCACAACCGGCTTATTGTGTTGGTGTAATGCAGCGAGTGCACGGCCTCTTTAACATGTAAATAACTTTAAATTGTCAATAATTACGATCGCTGTTGCTACATACAACAAACACCCACAGTGTTTATCTGCTGGGGGTTGATTCTCTCCTTGGTGGTTCCAAACCGTCTGTTAAACATTACTCACTCCAGATTTTTTTTTTTTTAGACACCAAGGACTCGTCTTGGCCGCACCGATCCGAGCGACAGCGGAAAAGAACAAAAAAAACATATTTTTGAAATTCTCTCTTCATAGAATTTATGATTCCGTGAAATGTTATGTAATGCATTCCAGTGCTCGTCATAGCAAGGACAGACATTTTGTTTCTATCATACAGATTAAATTTGAATTAGATATTGGATTATTTTTTATTTTAAGAATATTAGATAATACTCAGATTTTTTTCCAGAGAGATAACATATTTTCTTTGTCTGCTTTAGACCTTACTGTTATTTGAATAATTTTCCATTGCTTTTGTTGCTCTGAAACAATGCTTGTTAGAGTCAGGGGTCAATTAATGCCGGTAATTCAGCAACTTCCCTTTCAAGCCCCTTTTCCATCAACACCCACTATTATCTGGCTTTTGTCTGCACTGGATACAATAGGAATTCCCTCCCAGGTCACGTAGAAGCAGACGCGGGTTTTTATTGATACTGAGGTTGCACATTTTCTGGCGTCACATTATGACGTGCACTGAAATTCTTGGCATTGGTGGGTAAATATCTTTCAACGCTTGTGCTCTTGTTGTTTTTTAGACCTTTTATGCAACACTGGCACAACAGCAGGGTTTCTGATGCATTTGTTTCCTGTGCGTTAGTGACATCGAAGATAAACATCTTTACTGGCAATGGGAAACAAGTCACTCGCCTGTTTTTTATAGCAGGTTTACCCGCATTTTAAAAAAACCTGCACAATTTCTATAAAACCGATAAATATGTAGTTAAACCACTTAATCATAGCATGATCTATTCAAACTGTAGAAGAATACGATCTCACTGAAGGGATATTTACATCCTCTGTAAGTGACTCCTCTGGTTCCACAGCTGATGACTCTATACTTACAGAGCATTTATCTCACTGAAAAGGTCCCAAGAAAATCCCCCTTTCATTTAGTGAATTCAAACAAATCATGTCAAATGTCTACACTGGTGTTTAAACACCCACCTCACACGCTGGCATCACTCAAACTCCGCAGCGCTCCTGCCTCCAGAGTTTTGTTTTTGTTGCGTCCTGGCTGTGTACCAGGGGACAGGTCGGCCAGTGGGCTTGTGGCCTCCAGCAACTGCACGGAGAGTAAACGATATACGAAAAGATACGAGCGGAGAGTCGGTGCCCACACAGGGCGCTTTACGCTAGAGTCGAGAAGATGGTTGACATCCAGCCCCACTGTCAGGTAAACAGTCATTTAGGGTGAGTCACGTTGTTTTGTTTTTCCCCCATGTGGGTTTGGTAGTAGCGGGACGGGAGCACGTGATCGTCTCTTCTGGGCTGTGGCTTCGCCCAGGCATGGCGGTTTGTATTCACAGACTACACTGTTGCTCTGTCTGTCGTCTCATCTTCTCGTCAGTGGGAAAAGCTGGGAAGAAACAAATCTCCTGTGTGGTTAACAGGAAGACCTCAGCATTGTTTTGGGGGAAGAGGAACAGTCGTACGGATTCAAAGTTATTTCACCATTCAAGTGAGAAGTGAAAGAACTCAATGCTTCTTCACACACGAAACACGTCATATACCGTGTGTGTGTGTGTGTGTGTGTGTGTGTGTGTGTCTGTCTCTTCAGGCACACAGGGAGTGAGCAGAGCAAAACCTTTTTTTTTTTTTACGGGACCGCTCACCGCTGAGGGCCCCAAACCACAGGCATTACCCAGACCCACATTGTTGTGCAATTCCTGCCCTAAAGCGATTATGCACGGTGCCTGTCAGACTGGCCTGGCATTATCACACATGCACTCAGGCCCCCCCCCCTCGTTACATACATGAACGCTGTCTGGGGCTCTGTAGCTGCTCGGCATGCTGGGAATTTAAATGCGCACTTTATTGAAAAGTGCCAATATGACTGCAGCATCACACACACAGCAGGTTCTCCGCTTCTGTTGCCACAGGAACTGATAGTTTGTTTTCAAGGTCAAAGTGCGTAACAGCGTAACCAAACCGCCCTCGGGAGTGTTCAATGCAGGTTTGCATTGGAGTTGCGACATTGAAGCGCTATTGTGTGTGTTGTAAAGCGAGGCCCTTGGCTGACATGGTGTTCGTAAAAAGAAAACACCCCACTCGGGGGAGAGGAGGGGCCGCCAGCAGTTAGGTTTCAGTCCACGACCTCGTTCCACAGGGACTCAAACAGATTTTGTTTTTATTGTCCAAAAAAGTCCAAACTAGATCTCTCCCTCTCTGCAATTTCCAAAGCAAGTATGACATATTATTATTTTTGCACCTTTTTACTGAAAGCTGAGAAATGCAGTTTGTCTAAGAGTATTCACCGTACTGGGCTATTAACTGATTGAACTTAGATGTACTGTACAGTCTCCGTGTGACATCTTTAGTTTCAAGAATGCCTCCCCATTCAGATTCCTGTGCTGAATTCGAGGAACTGCAGACTTACACATGTAGCCACACGTGGACTCGCATTTTTCTATGAATGACTTCTTTCTGTCCCTGATAAAAGACCGATAACAGAGAAATGAATGAAAACACTAGATTTGGTGTTGGCAGAATCTAGAATCATTACTGTTTTCATTGTTTTTAAAGACCCTTTTCCATCTTTTCATCCCTTATGTATAGCGCTTATTCTTCGACATTGGGGCAAGATCACCGGTATATTGTGGGGCCAACGACGATTTCAGACATGATCTCCAAAAACATATTCGCACAATTGGGTCTGGACTTTCTCATAATGTATAAATTCTGCTGTGGACGTCGTTTGTTTTTGTTTAGAGCACATTAACACTGGCGTCGGCCTTATTCACCAAAAGCTCTCTTGACCTCTTCGTTTATGTCAATTACATGTATGGCACCACTTTATCATAATGAGAGACACCACAGATGAGGAGAAACCGGGGACATTGACAAGTTAATTCTTAACAGCCATAGGAGTCCTGGACTTCTTGTGCCAGGATCTACACATTCCACATCTTGTATTCTGCACTAATATTGGAGCTTAAATAAGGCAGAGTTTATAAAATCTGTCTTTTGCAAATCATCATTTCTCTCCAGCTTCCTTGGTGACAAAAAGATCAGAATTGTAGAAAGACTCCAATCGCAGGAGAAATCATTAATTTAAATGTTGCAGAAATTTAATGTATTCATTGTAATTATGTATTTTCATATTTAGTGGGTGTCTCTGCCCCATCTGCTCCTCTGCGTCTTACGAGAGGCGAGTTTCAGCCCGATAGGAAGTGAGTGCTCTGAGAGCTGGTCGAGTTATGCAGCAACACAGCAGTGATGTCATCAGAGTCAGGGGCTTCTTCCTCCTCCAGCGTTCCCTTCATTTTTTTCATTCTTCCTCTTCCCCTCAGAGTTGGGAAACAAATACTTGTTGTTGGTTTTCACAGCTTTTATAGGATCATTTCACCACAATACTCATATTGAGACACTGTGGTAATTACCCTGTGGTTCCGTCATAATCGGATTAATAAATACTGTATGGACTTCAGTTAAATGGAGCCAAAGTCAATGCTGGAGTGAGGCTTTGGTTTACATCTCCTGGCCTGGCCTGTGCGGCTGCCAGCTTGATAATGGCCCCTCTGATTGGGATGCCAGGTCCAGGTCTTGGTGCCCTGGTTTTAATGTCACACTTGCCGTCTACTGTTCCTCACAAATATGTGAACCGCAGTGATAAGGGGGTTTTCTGATAGCCGCTGGAGGAGAGTTTGAATGTTGAGCTCTGTAGTCATACAGATGGATCTATTAGTTCCAGAGGAAATGAAAACACCCAGCGGGCACTTTTTAAGCTTTTAGTTTTGTTTTGTGAACACTGGACTTTTTCCAGGCAGCAAAATGAACACATGCCAAATGTGAAGCTGATAAGATGAACGATTCCTGAGAGTCACAGACGGACATCAGGCCGATAGCGCTGCTGTAACAGTAACAAGGACAAAGAACAGCAACACTGGTGATAATTTAAAAAATAATAATTGATGAAGGTTAAACAGACTGATATGTTCATCTTAAATATTAGTTCTGCATTGAAAAAAGATCATTTGCTTTTAACATAAAAAAAAAAAACCATGATCATTTCTGTTTACATAACCATGACAATAGGAGCAGAGTCTGTTAAAGTACTTGCTCACTTGATAAAATCACTGACATATTATGTGTTGCTGTTATTTCCTTTTGATAATGAATTCATGAAAAGAGCTACTTTGGGATGATGGACTTTATAATTGCTCCGCTATGTCTCATAGAGTTTCTTTTTTTCCTCTGAAGATAGTTTGTATTTGTGGCCGAGATTGAGTCAAGCTAATTTTATAAGCCAGCAAACGGGTAAGTACATCACAGCTCGATTTGCAAACCGCTTCACGGACTCTGTACATATCCAAGGACATTTAAAAGCAGAAAGCTTTTTCCTTTGTGATTTACCCACAGTTCTTCACTTGCAAACCATTTGCTTGCTCCGTCTCTCACAATACAAGCGAATTGCCATTGTAAAGCAACATAAAGAAAGCCTTCTGGCACAATCTCATACACACACCTCATTAACAAGTGCTCATGTCATAGGGATATCCGAAAGTTGATAGTTGTATCAGTACCCTTGAGTCCCCGCAACCCTTTCCAAACATAAAAAGCAACAGAGGCTGCTGCACAGACAAAGACACACACACACGCACACACACACACACACACGGTGCAAGTGGTAGTTTAAATTGACTATCAAGGTGACGGAGCAGTGGGGTGAAACTATTCATTTAGAAATTGTTTTGACACACTGAACGGCAATGACGGCAGCCTGTCTGATGCAGAGAGCCGCCACTACATCAACCCAAACAAGATAATATGAGCCCTTTATGAACACTGTGTGTGGAACAGTGGCCCAACAGATGCCAGCTGTCGCGATCCGCAAACAATAACGGTAACATTTCAGGATGTGTGCGTTTTGACGTCACGTTGTTAATATTAAGTCGGCAATTTAAACTCGCTCACCCTGAATCCTGAGTACAGATCCAGATGCCTGTCTTTGTGCTGCTCAGATAAGTTTCCGCCGTCTCGGTTGACGAGCGCTGTGGCACCGTTTGCACTCTGCAGGCTTTGATGATCTGTGTCAAATGCAAAATGTCTCCATATGCTGGTTTTGGTTTATAGATTTTTGTGCCGCAGCCATTCTATGTTTTGTTGTTATTTACTGTGCCTGCCTTCAGATTTGATGTCAGGCCATAGACTGTTAATAAAGATGGATGATGCATCTCCACCTCCTCCCACTATTTAGAACGCCGCCATCAGTGTGTTCTTTTGACTTTTTATTTGGTCCATGCCCCATTCACTCACATGAAGGCCTTTACTGCAGCCAGTCAACAGGGGGCGTCGACTGAAGTATCAGCTCTCGTGACATCCCCATTCATGTTGTGTGGTAACTATTCAATTTTTTTTTACTCATCCTGCTTTTTCAGTGTCATAAAACAATCCTCTCAAGATCAGATACGATATTTCTTTATCAGACCCAACACGGGGTCATTTGCTCGATCACAGCAGCAAACATGCAGCTCTGTAAGCGAGTGAACATTTATTGTTGCAATCAACATTCAGCCATTAAAACACCTCGGGGATATCCCCGTGTTTGCCAGTTTGAACTTGGGTAACAAGCTTATAAATATAGCCGCCCCCAAACACTCCCTTCACCCTCCCTTCCTGCAGTGGTGGGTCAGGCCTTTGGACGCAGGCCGCCACACAGACACCCAGCAGCGGTCCACACACTGCAGCTTTATCCAGGCCGAGCAGGCAGCGGCCCAGCCCAGCCGCTCCGCTGATCAGAGGCGAAAAATATCCCCGCTCCACAGACACTGCTCTGTGCATTTACAGACGCGCATTGTGTTGCGCATAGCAACACATGCACATATTTTAGCATGGTAAGCTTTGCCAGCACAACCTGGTCCCTGTCTGTACACATGAGCTACGTGCTGCTCCAGTCTGAGTCAGGAAATCAGCGAGCGCGCGCGAGAGAGAGGCAGCTCAGCGCGTAAACACCGAGCTCCGACTGCTGCTGGGTCATTATTTCAAAACTAGGTGCAACAGTTTTCATGAACAGCATGTGTTCAGTCGGAAATAAACACAAAACGTAACGTGAATCACACAGTTATTCTCAGCCAAGGCCTTCCAGGTCAGGTGACGTTAGAGGAGAGAAGTCAAATCTACATTATTATACCGTAAATAATGTTTCATATACAGCAGAAACAGGTTTTTTTGTAAAAGTACCTTTTTTGCCTTAAAATGTGGAAGTTTTCGAATATCTCAAAGTTTAGAGCTTTTGAAAACAGGTTAAAATGTTGTACAATGTTAAGTCTTCGGTTGGGAAAGTATTTTTCTGAGAAGCACTGAAAGTATTTAAAGTGTCATGAAGTGGAGCCATTAAAAAGAGTTGAAGCGTCAGTTGAAAGTTAATCACGTCCAAAACCATATTGGATTTTAAGTTTCATAGCCAAGAAGTAGTAGTAGGAGACTATTTGACGACTTGATTATGTCTTTAAAAGTTTTAATCTATGGTCAGTCACTCGCTCGGTCGGCCAAGTTTTCTGTCAGAGGGAATTTGTCCATGTGTCGGGCGACGTGCCGGCCAAACCAAAGGGAAACCGCAGATGATTTATCATTTTCTCCCCAGGTTCTGTTTGTTTGGATCCATAACAAGGGCAAATCTCAAGTGGGGGCACTTGTTTCTAAGATGTACAGTGATTTTGTAAACCTACTGGAAAAGTCTACCTGAACGAGGGCCCCTCCTTCCTCTTTCCTCTTGTTTTGCCCTGTCAGACTCCAGAGTTTTGATTAGGAAGTGGTGGCTCGTGAACCCACTCCTCTCTCACGTTGCACCTAGCAGGGCTTCGACTTTCTGCGCAGAAACCAGAGGCATCGGTGGGATCGGTATCAGGACCGGCCAGCTCTTCCTGTGTGGATACAATGCAGCAGGAAGTTCCCTAATAGCCCCTCCACTCCGCTAAAAATCTCACACTATCATACCGTGAGGGAAGACGCTAAAGTGTCAGTTGGCTTTGCTTCTTCTCGCCATATGCACGAAACCACTCGCATGACTATGCATCAGTTGTCTGTAGGTGATCACCATTCTCTCAGGCGTCCACGTTCAGGTGTGTGTGTGTGTGTGTGTGTGTGTGTGTGTGTGTGTGTGTGTGTGTGTGTGTGTGTGTGTGTGTGTGTGTGTGTGTGTGTGTGTGTGTGTGTGTGTGTGTGTGTGTGTGTGTGTGTGTGTGTGTGTGTGTGTGTGTGTGTGGGGTAGGGCAGTCGGTTGCACTCAGATTCCTTGCAGAGGATTGTGAAAAGGAGATCCTGCCAAGAGGCCGTCAGTAAATACATTTGCAGACAGAGTTGCTTCCTTGCGTTTTCTGCCTCTCCATCTGTGCTTTCTAATAGTCCTATTTCTCAGCGTCTGATAATGAGCAATTTCGACGAGGTACTTTGTGGAAGTTGTCGCCTGCGACTCTCGCTCGTGGAACCAAAGTGAATTTAGGGAGCTCCACAGTGAGCACTCTGTGTCCGAGGCCCAGCTCTCTCCCCTTTCCTCGTCAAATTGAATTATTGGAAGTTGACGTCAGCCGGTGAGAAAAAGGACTCTTCTTTTTTTTTGTGTGCGATCAGCTGTGTGCGAGTAGTGTACGTGTATGCTATCGCAGAAGAGCAAGAAAGAAAAGTACGAGAGAGGAACAGGAGACTGACAAAGAGGCAGGATGGAGCGAGAGGGCAGAAACAACCTATTTCTGTCTCGAACCAGATCCTAGGGTCAGTTTCCATTTTTAATGTGAGAGTTTAAAAAAAACGAATTGTGGTAGAACAGATTTCTTTTTATATCCCCGCTAACAGTGACCTGTTTATTCTTCAGCAGCCAGGCACACCTGAGGTGCTGTGTTGTGTTGCTTTCTCCAAGCAACAGTCATTTCCTACTTTTCTCCAGGCTGTTTTAATCAAACCGACTGTGTAAATAATGACAAAAGGCCCAAGGTTTTACATTTCCTGTGCCCTGCTTTTTTTATTTCCCCTGCCTTTTATGATCATTGCTGTATTGACTTTAGTAAATAGGTCAGTGATTATCCCTGGCCTGTTCAATACTGGTGCTGATGATAACTTATCAAACTACAAACACATGAGGTCATCACAGGCTATTTTGATTGCTCTATGAATGTGCTAATGTGAAGGTGTAATGCTTTTTTGTGTGTGCGTGTGTCTGTGTGACCAAATATGCATGGAGGTCATGGACTTGCAATTCATGAAATTTGATCTTTTAATTATTGACTGTAGATCTCAGTATACCAGAAATCTTACATCTGCCTCACAGCTTTTTCATATATGTCTTTTCAAAAATAAGGTTAGAAAACCGAATAAACTTTTTCAACAAATACTTTATTTGACAAAAGAAGCAAAACTTGGGAAGTAATTTTTAGAGATGTGTCGATACAGATACCAGCGTCGCAAATCTCTCCGAAAACGTTGGGTCGGTTATTGGCAAGTCTGTGTACTGCTCTAATACCAATGTTTTTAAAGTTTGTTAGTTTTTCGTTTCTCTGAAAGAATTTTGACTTAATTTGCCAAAGTTAAGATCAAAAGTCAGAAAGTTTCTCATAGAAGAAGGAGGCTATAAGAGCACAAATCTGATGTCATCTTTCAGCACATGATAGCTTTTAGTTCTCTGTGCTCCAGATACTTTCTCTCTGCACCAAGAACTATTTAGAGTGGAGTTAACTCATGTTATTCGTAGCCAAGAAGACATGACTCTATAAAAATAACCATTACCTCTTGCTCATGTCTGGGTTGCTTTCTCCCTAACTCCAGGCATTATTATTATTATTATTTTGGTCTCATTCTATTGAAAGTTTACCACAAAGCGCCACCTTTAGCGAACCTGCCTTTATAATCTGATGGAATCGCTTGTAATCGGCCTCTGGATCACCGGAGTGCATCTGACTCTGAGGGAAGAACAACCTTCTGTGAGCACATCTTTTGATGACTCTGTGATCTCAGTGATTGCTAGTCTCCCATCAGGCCGCCATCTCACCTGGAGCTGTGTGCTCAGCCCCAGCTGATGTTAAGCAGACAGACCTGCTGAGCTGGTGTTAGCCTAATAACAGGTTTTACACATTTTCTGTCTTCACCGCACTGCTCCAACTCAGCCGGACTCAGCACAAAGCTCCAGACATAATCAAGCTTCAGCTTTATGGCGACTTACTCCGGCGGTTAGAAATAGTGTTCTACCTTCTCTATAGGTCGTCCTCTCTGCAGCCGCAGACATTACACAGAAAATAACTACTTACGCTGGAAGAACACCTACTGCTCAGGCTGAGTAATGAAAGGTGAAAGCGTCTGTTCAGGACAGCACCGTTTCTCTAATGAGCTCATGGGAAATAGTGCAGGCAAACCACTTTTTTTTTTCAATTTCATCACTTCCAGATCTCTGATAAGTGCATGTGAAACTGCTCAGAGAACCGATGGCGTGTTGGTTTGAACCTGCTGCATGCTCTCAGTCGGCGAGCAGGGCTGCAGACTTGTCATACCTGTAGCTGCATGGCCTTTGCAGCTGAGGTTTCACTTGTGGCTTCGCTCGATTCAAAGCAGCCCTGCATGTAGGTGGTGTTGCTCCCTTCTGGGGCTTTTTTTTTTCTTCTTCTTTTCTTCTCATTAGATCAGTTGACATTTGAGAGACTCTGAGCGTGTCTTCAGTTTTGCTGCAGGTGGTTGGCTACTGTTTGCACGAGAAAGCAGAGGAGGAGTGGAGAGAAATGGAGAGGAGATATGAGGTGAGATGGCAGGAGAGGATAAGGACGAAAACTACAGGAAGGAGCAAGACAAACAGAGGGGGTGAGAGGAGGACAAGGAAGGAAATAAGATGAGGAGAAATGAGAGGAAAGAGGGAAATGATTTGCAGAAAGGAGGAGACAGGAGGTTAAATGACAAGATGTAGAAGGATGGAGGGGACATAAGTCAAGGCAAGACAGAGAGAAGAGGAGGAGGGAAACTGAATGAGGAAAGGAGAGAACAAAGAAGGATACAAGAGGTGTAGGAAAAAGGTGAAAGCAGGGGAATAAAAAGAAGGGGGAGACAGGAAAGGGAGGGAGGAGACAAGAAATAAAGAGAAGCAGAGTAGGAAGGAGAGGACAAGGAAGGAAACAAGGTGAGAGGAAAGAGGGAAACAAGGTGAAGTAGGGGGAGACAGGAAGTGAAAAGAGAGGAAGAGATCTAGAAGAAAGGAGGTGAAGGCAAGGGGGGGTAAGGAAACTGAATGAGGAAATATAGGACAATGAAGGAGACGAGGTGAGAGAAGGTAAGAGGGAGGAGACAGAAAAGGGAGGGAGGAGAGAAGAAATAAAGAGAAGCAGAGTAGGAAGGAGAGGACAAGGAAGAAAACTGAGGAGGAGGAAGAAAAACAGAGGGGGTGAGAGGAGGACAAGGAAGGAAACAAGATGAGGAGAGGTGAGAGGAAAGAGGGGAAACAAGATGAAGAAAGGAGGAGGCAGGAAGTGAAATGAGAGGAAGAGATGTAGAAGGAAGGAAGGAGGTGAATGCAAAGGGGGGAATCGAACTAGGAAAGGAGAGGACATAGATGGAGACACTGTGTGTAGGAAGGAGGTGAGGGAAGGCCAGAAGGAGATGGGAATTAAAAGAGGGAGGAGACGAAGAAAGGGAAGGAAAGGAAAAAGAGAGGGTGATGTAGCGAACACTGCCGCCTTTCAGTGGAGCTGCCAGTGAGGGAGTTTAAACCAGCACAGTGTGTTCTTTACTGGTCCATGCCCACTCTGTCACACACAACCTGTCTTTCTCTCTTCCTTTAAACAGCACACACTCTCACACACACACACACACACACACACACACACTAGCCAGACGCACTGCAGTCACTTGTTGAGTCATGACGGTGACATGACAAAGTGAACATTAGTCTCATTGAACAGATATAGTGTGACATCAGGGATTAGTGCCTGTTGCTAAACATAAACTGCGGGGGGGCGGGGGCGTGGCGGCTGAAGGAGGTGAGGCGGGATGGAGGGGAGGGCGAAAGCTAAATTTGCGGTGTCCGCTTGGCTCACGGCGCTGCGGCTCCGCATTCCATGCCTTTTTTCACTGCCTCCCCGACCGCCGTGTATCCTGTGAGGCAGGAAGTCAGCTCTGCTTCCTGTCACTGTCCGCTTTCATGTGGTCACTTCCTCGTGTTTTGCCAGGGCCGCTGCAGCTCTGTTGACTCAGAGAGCGGAGGTGGTGCTCCTGGCGGCGGGCTCAGGCAGAGCAGAGAGACCCCTGCATGTCGCGTGGGTGCCATTTGTTGTGATCGCAGTCCTGAGTACAAAATAAATATGTTCACATGAACTAGTCATTAGTTGCAAGTGTGTCATTATTATTTTGAGCTCCGAAAAAAGTGTCTGTTGCATTTTTTTGTGGCGAGCTAGAGGAGATGGGACGGCGCTTTTGTCGTATTTTTATACAACACAAGATGGGCTCGTCCTCTGGCAGCAGCAGCAATCAGAGTTGGGTTGTGTGAAATCATGGGTTTTGTAACCTTCCTGAGGAATGTTGATTGTGATGGCTGGCTGGCTGGGAATCCTGACTTTACTGTTTCCTAAGAGATACTAACAAGTTGGCTGTGATTACGATTGAACTTTGTACACAGTGATTAGCAGGAATGTTCAGATTCCTGTGTACTGCAGCCAGAGATAAATCAGTGTCGCATACAGTCGCAGGATTCAAAGGAAACGTGCTCTGTTTATTTGAAAAGGAACAAAAAATCGAATAAAAAGTCAAAAATGTCTAAAAGACCAATAAGTACTTCAGCAAATGTGGAAGTTGTGTGTGTGTGTGTGTGTCCTCGTACGTGTGTTCCCAATCGCGTGTGTTGTCAAAGCACGATATCGCTGACTGCAGAGGAGTGAGCAACAAAATCAACACCATAATGCGCTGCTGCTTGTCGTCCTGCCATTCCACTAAAACCATGAGTTGTCACTCGCACGCATGCTCACACACACACACACACACACACACACACACACACACACACACACCCCCACAGAGGCTTTTGCATTGGCCGCACCAGCAGACACCCTCAGCCTCGCTCCCCATGCAGTACACCGAGTTCTGGTATTTCCCATCAGAGCACTTTTTTTAATGACCCCCTCGTGCTTCCTCTCTCTTTTGTGTCAGGACTTTTGAACTGGGGTTTCAAGCGTCGCAGCGCACCGGTGTAGCACTGGCTGTAACATAAGCCAAAATAGAAACCAGAGCCTCTGAAGTGGAGTTTGTCTTTGTCGCTCCTGTCATCAGGATGATATAGGGCTGCAACAGGACATCCCGGCGTCTGCGCTCACATTGCAGTCATTCCTCGTTGCAGCACAGCTGAAATTACCAGCACTCTTAGCGGTCATGGGAAAGAGAGGCTCATGACCAGAATTTACTCCTCGCCTTTTGTCATAACTGCCGATGTGGGGCGGGAGGAGGGGTCAGGTGGGGGAAAGAATTTGTTAGGCTAATCAGGAAAGGCCTGTCACGTCCCTCAGATCATGCAAACGAGCCCGAGACCATCGGCTGAGGCAGTCGGGTCATTTGATTCAGAGGTAATATGATTCACTTGTAAAGGGCCAGTGTTCAGAAGAGCCCTCATGTGCACTAGAGCCTGAGGTCTTCCAGTGGAGAGAGGGCAGAGATGGACAGAAGGAAAAGTACAAAGAGAAAGAAGAAGAGGAGGTGGTAGGAGATAAGAGAGGGTTTAATGAAAGGCACCATCAAGTATTATCCAGTTTTCTCTGATTTCTCTCATTTCTATCTATTTATCTGCAGGTTTTTATCTGATTGACTCTGGGGGAATTTTGAGGGATAAAAGGAAATCGAGTATATCGTCATCTGAAAATGTAATCTTAAATTGCTTTTACAATGGCAACCACGTTTAAGATGTAACCCCTTTGATGATGTCATCACTTCCAGCTTGATGGGCACGGCTCTAGACATTGGGAAATCTACATACTTCAGTTTTGGATTGCGACAAAACAAGAAACTTAATGACATCTCCGTGACCCTTGGAAAATTTCAAGGACTAAACAGCTCATGGATTAGTTTGTTTGAAAATTAATCATCAATTAAATTAGTCATGGTGTAGGGTAGAGTCAGATGAGACTTCAGAGGAAGAGATGGAAGAGATGAGGAGAAGCTGAAGTGGCGAAGGCTAAGCTGAGGGCAGACTGCAAGCCAGATGTGAAGCAGTGACTCACCACAGGAATAGGCTTGATGACGTGAGCCACTATGCACGCTAGAGTGTGTGTGTGTGTGTGTGTGTGTGTGTGTGTGTGTGTGTGTGTGTGTGTGTGCGTGTGTGTGCGTGTGGGTGTGTTTGCCGGGAGTTCCAGCCTTTCCTCCAAAACAACAAGCTCTACGCATGCACAGTGATGTCTGGCCAAGGCTCATTACTTCATGTTACGGGCCTGGACACCAAACAAGCCAGGCCATAACGGAGGCAGAGTATAAATTATTCTTTGAGGGTAAATGTTCACTTTAAAAACAGTTTTTGTGATGAGTTAAGAGTTTGAGGCTGAAAAACAGTCGAGTCTGATAAGCGCTCTGTCCCGGTACACTACCTCAGTTCCAGTAAAGTAGGACAGAATCGGCGGTGTCTCACTTTCTGTGGTTTGCTCAGCAGACGTTCGCTCAATATTCTCGCTCTTCTGTTTGCAGTGTTTTAATAATGCTTCACTAGCTTCCTGCACAAAAATTAGTTTTTCCACTGGGGGTGTCACCAAGCAACGTGCGAGTGCAGAATTTCCTCTGTAAGGAGGAAAGATTAGTCTGTTTCCTACCTTTTGATTCTGTGCCGGTGCAGACAAGACATGTAGTCAGCTGGAATGTGTGTGTTGGTACAATGGTGTTTTACAAAGGGCCCCTCTGTTTTTATAAAGAAAATAAAGGCCCACTTGTACAGAACGTTTGAAGATAAGAGCGTTTTCAGTCTAATCCTCTGTCCAGGAAATATTGCTCATGGAGTCAACTTCTTAACACCCATTGTGTGCGTGTTTGTGCACATGTGTTTCTTTGAATAGCAAACGGCATTAGATTGTTGAATGACCTTAATATCGCCTCTTTCTCCTCCATGAGTCAGCTGTCAATACGGGGATGTTTGTAAAAGAGAAGAGAGCCACCTGCACGGGGGGGGATTTACACTTAGAAGCTAAAGCAGATCTGAGGTGTTTCTGGTAAAAGGGCAACCACAAATCTCTCCATTTGTGTTGTGCTAACCCAGATTTTCTCATCTGTTTTTCTGCAGAACTCCATTAGACACAACCTGTCGCTGCACAGCCGCTTTATTCGTGTCCAGAATGAGGGAACGGGGAAGAGCTCGTGGTGGATGTTGAACCCAGAGGGTGGGAAGAGCGGCAAGTCCCCACGGCGCAGAGCTGCCTCCATGGACAACAACAGCAAGTTCACCAAGAGCAGAGGAAGAGCAGCAAAGAAAAAGGTAAACAAAGGATCCACTTATGCTCTTGTATTCAGGGAAATTGGATATTTTTTGTAACCGTACCAGGATTTTCTCTCCACTGTGTCCTCAAAACTATACATTCTTAGCATGATTAGCATTGGATATAATGCTGAACTCTTGAAATATATAGAAACATATGAATGTAATTAAAAGCTACATTGTAATTTCTGACTCTTAAAGCCGAAATAGATTAACAAAGAATGATCCTTTGTGTTTGGTAATCATATCCACATGCGCATTAATTGTTTGTCATAATCCTCTTGTCTGTAATCATCCTCTGAATAGTCATTCCCAAGTATTCTGGGTCTGTTATTTGACATGATTGTTTAGATGTTTTAGCCCAAGTGGTTTCAGCCTAAAGCATATGTTACACCGTCTCCCTGTCTCCCCACAGCTGTCCCTGCAGGGAGGCCCTGACGGAGGCGCAGAGAGCCCAGGCTCCTACTCTAAGTGGCCTGGCAGCCCCAACTCCCACAGCAACGATGACTTTGATGCATGGAACAGCTTCAGGCCTCGGACGAGCTCCAACGCTAGCACTCTGAGTGGCCGCCTCTCACCCTTCATGCCAGAGGATGATCTCGGGGAGGCAGACGTGCATATGGGCTACCCAGGAGCCCCTGGCACCAAAATGACAGCCACACTGCCCAGCCTGACTGAGATGACAGGCTCTCTGGGACACAGCTCTGAGAATGTCATGGAGAACCTTCTGGACAACCTGAACTTGCTCTCGCCCAACAATTCTCAGGTTGGAGGAGGGGCGACAACCCCAGGCTCCTCCCAGTCCTCCCCGTCTCCCATGATGCAGCCGAGCCCTGGGTACCCCGCGTACAGCTCCCCCAGTATGGTCACACAGCCTCAGCAGGAGTATCGCAAGTGTGGTTATGGACAAGCAGGTATGAACGCCCTGTCCTCCATGCCGCTGCAGACGCTGCCAGAGAGCAAGCCCAGCTTTGGACCCAGTATGGGCCAGTACAGCTGCCCTGCAGGGCTTCTGAAGGAGCTGCTGACATCAGACACAGACCAGCACGGAGATCTCATGCCGTCAGTGGACACTGTGGTGTCTCAGTCCAGTGGAGGCTGCATGCTGCCGCCATACAGCAGCAGTCAGCATGCAGCCAAACTCATCGGAGGAGGGAACGGTCACTTGCACAGTCTCTCTCACACTCATCCACACAATGTGCACAGCCAAGCCCCAATCCCATCACAAGCTATGAATGGCCGCTTGCTCATGTCCCTTAGCCACAGTGGGGGCACCTCACGTTTGCCTACAGCCAAAATCCCTATGCAGATGCCTTATGGCATTTCCAGCCACCTCAGCGGGGGAGGCATGCCTGGTGGCTTCTGCCCCCTCAACACCAACGGATACGGTCGACCAGGCCTGCCACCACCCTCACACCCAGAGAAGCTGCCCAGCGACTTGGACGACATGTCCATTGAGAGGTTTGAGTTTGACATGGAGACTGTCCTCCATGACACTCTGATGGACGGGGACTCACTTGACTTCAACTTTGAGCCAATGGTGACCCAACAAGGTTTCCCCCACGGGGTTAAAACCACCACACACAGCTGGGTAGCCGCAGACTGAAAAAAGAACAGTTCTGATCATCTGGATCATTGTTGTTATTGCTGTTTGGATGTTAAATCCTCGTCCCAGTTCAATCATCACCTGCAGTTTTCTAACATGAACTTTTTCTGTTCCAAAAAGACTTTTCTGATCATTTCCGTGATCTGCTGAGGACGCAACACCATTAGAGACCCTGAGCTGAAGACAATAAAACCAGGATTCATTTTGAAATATCATAATATTCTGTACAAACAAAGTGCCAAACATTTTTGCCTTAACGTAAGAGCCAAACTGAAACACACCTCTCTGGTTTACTCACCAAGGCTAGAAATAGAAACTGCCAACTTCATCTCATCATCATCATCATCAGCAGCAGCAGCAGCACAATCTGTGGACGTGCACAAGCTCATACCATTCTGTTTACTGTCTCCACAATCAACCTTGTTGTATGTGCAGTTTAGCGATAATTGATCACCACTACGGGCAAATTCTAAAGGTAATCTGGCTCATGGGTTTGTGACCTGATATGATTTAAAGTGAGAGAATTCTCAAGGGATCCTCGGACGATGTTACATAATGTCTCGCTTTGTTATCGCCTGAATGTACATAAAGTCATACAAAGTTTGTAAAATCAGGTCCGTAGTGTATTTTATAAGACTGTAAATAGTGTTTACAGAATTGAAGCAAACATTCAAGGCAGCAGGAGTGAGCTCACACAGAAAACTGGATCTGATTCTTTTAAAAACCCGTGTCAGGTGTTTGAGAATCCTTCTCAATCAGGCTGTAAAATGGAAATAAACTCAGATTTCTTGTACATATATTAAGAATGTATATTAAAATGATGTAGTAGGTGTTTACTAGATTTAGTATATATATTTGACGGCTAAATTATTTGAGGTTAAGATAGATTTATGCTGGTGCATAACCTGCACTCAGACGTCAAAATAGTTCTGAGACATTTGTCACTCTGACCCTTAATACCACAGGGGCCTATTTATTGTGCCTAACAAAGTAGATATCGACTGCAGGCTTGAAGGGTTTTATGTTGTAAACGTCTACGGTCCAGATGATACTCAAATCCAAGAGAATTGCAGCGAATTCTTGATTTCCAGTTCCCTGCTTTTACAAGAAGAAGCGAGCGAGCGAGTGTAGAGTTAGAGACATTGTTTTGGTTCCGGAACGCTTTGTGAAACGTGAGCAGGTCGAGGCAGGTTCAATAAAAGACGTTCTGAGTCCAAGACCTGCTGGAGATTGTCTTTAAAGACACTGTGAGTAACCAGCCTGTCCCCTGTTAAGTTTCAGAACTTTTTACATTTTCTTATTTGTCTCAGAACGTTCGCGTGACTGATTTTTAAATTAGAACAGTATGATTCCTTCTTAACAAGACTCCACCTTCACTCTGCCTCTACCTCTACCTATCTCTGTCTTTTTAAACATTTATTGGTTTAAACATGTGATAGCTCCGATCGTCTTTTTTTTAACAAAACATTTATTTTGATTAGTTTATGAAGTTTCCCCTGAAAAGCGCTACTTAGATGTTAAGTATTTTATCTAGCTTGTATATTAGCATTTTTCAGACCTGCATTTCCCACTTATTGCTGTACTAACAATGAGCTTGTAAGCCAGTCAGTGACTTATTACGTGGCGACCTTAAGTAAAGATGGTATCGTAGACGTGAGTTCTCACGAGGTCGACTGGCGGAAAGACCAAGTGGCTTAGAGATGAACTGAAAACTGCCTATTTGATGTTAATCTTTATTGATTCATTCACTGAGAAACCACATATATCAGCGTGCGTCAGTTCATGTGCTGTAAAGGACAGTGTGCAGGAAGTCGTGCCACCACCTCCAACCGCAGGGGAAAGCTCCTTCCTCAGCTCTGGTGTTTGGTTGAGATGAGAACTTTGCAAACTCCGGAGCTGTAACACCACATGATCTGAAACAGGTTTGAAGTAACGCCTGGGAGCGAGAAGGTTTACGAAGAGTACAAATGAAATTCTTAACATTTCAAAAAGGCTCTGCAGAGAAGCCGTTCAAGAAGCTGCTGTTTGGCTGTGGTGCCAGGTGTTGCCTTTTCTTACCCAAACATGCCATAATGTACTATAGCCAAATTTGCCTTTTTGAAGTTAAAGTGATATATTTAGCATTTTTATCATGTGATATGTTCAGAATTAGATATATATATATATATATACATATATATTTGTGCCGGTCACTCAAGTCAGGATAAACTATAATGAATCCATGTAGTCAGTGTCACAGGGTTCATTCTAAAAGTAAAAGAGCTGTACTAAGTAAATTATATCTCTACATTTTAAATTTTTTGAATCTATGCATTGTATTCTTTAATTTTATGTTGCTACTGTTATATTTTCCTTTTCTTTTGAACTTATGACAGAGATATTTTATTGTAACATAGCGCTGTGAGATATTATGGTGTTGTTGTTGTCAAAAGTCTATGTTCCAGATAGTTATATGGGAAAAAATGAAGTTTATTTAGAAAATAGATGCTGCAGTGATTGATAGGCTAAGCTTTTGTAAACTGACAATGTTGTATTTCTTGTATTTAGCTACAGTTTTTAGAAAATAGCATCAAAAAAGCAAATTACTGGGGAAAAAAAAAATGTTAAGATACATTGCATTTTTGAAAAATGAAAAAAGAAAACAATATTTAGTCCTGCTCAGAATGCAGATTCTGGACCAATTTTTTTTGTAATTTTATGAATAGAAAGATATTGCACTTTTACACACATTTTATAACAAAGTGCTCCTCGAAACAAGAGGAAGAATACCCGATACATATTTTAAAATAAAAATCTGTTACATTTAACTTATACAGGAGTAAATTGGAAATATGCTGTGTGATTTGCAATCATTACGAATATGTAACTTGTTCAATATTAATGTATTAAGACCTGAATAAATGTACTTCTGTGTTCAATTATGTCTCTGATCTGTTATTCAACAAGTTGATATGAAAACTTCTGAGAATGAATATGAGTGAACCATTGAGTCTACAATATTTTATTTCATGTAAATAATCTAGTTGGTTGTCAAAAGCACCAGTTGGTGTAAATACTGTTTCTCACAATAGAAGTAGGGAAAAATTATTATTATTTAACACATTTATGTATTAACATAAGAGCCCAGATGATTTTTGCAGGCCAATGCTAAAACCAAAACCTTTCCAATAAAGTTATATCAGCAAATCAATATATATTTAAATCCATTATCCCTAAGATGTTTTTATCAAACCCTTACTACGAAGTAATGTAATGTTTGTTTGATATTTTTTGACAGTTTAACCATCAACTTTATTATTAATAAATCAAAATAAAACACAAATACAACAGAATATATAAAACTAAACTGTTACGTGAAATGTAACAGTACTTTTCCTTTATCTATGTTGGTCACAGAGGCCTCTGGACTTAACCAGTGATTCTCAAAAGAAGTTTGTTGTAGCTGGTTTATACTCAGAAATATTATTTTACACCTCAAACTACCATCTGATTTGTATCCTAACATAAACTGTCTTTGGCTTGGCAGAAGATGATTTGCAGGCTGTCAGGCATGAGGTCACACATCTTTCCAGCTAATAAGGCAGCTGACAGTTCCAGGTTAAAGTGACTTATGTAGCATTATAATACCTTCAGTCCGTTTAAGTCTACCAGTATAAATGTGGGGGACTAGTAGCATAAGTAGCATAAGTGGCAAAAACAATTAGAACCTATAATCCCATGAGCTGAAAATGAAAGAATTCAGAGAGTAAAATAAGTAAATATTCCTCCGTCATCTCCCATTCCGTCTCCATGCTTAAAACCTGGAAAGTGCACATGAGGATAAAGGATCCCGGAGCAGGAGTTTGAAGCCATGTGCAGAGGCTTGTTTTAAAAAAAGACTGAAAACTCTACTCGTGTGCTACACTCCCAGTTTCTGGCGTCTCATTTCTTCCCTACAACGATTCCTCCTGGCTTTTCCTTACAGCCACATTCCGCACCATGCACCCCCTACCACTGAACTCAGTCACCCCGGACAGCAAACTGCGCCGCCTCTCTGGACCCACTGACTTTGACTTTGACTTGTACGTAAACGATAACCTTTGCTAGACAAGCCGCTGGGGACTAGTCTCATAAAAAAGCTCTGGCTAAGAAGGGGTTTTAGGAAGTTGCAGTCGAGACTTGTTCCAGTGCTCAACTTCTTTTCCTCACAAATGTTCCTCCTCCTCTTTGTTTCAGCATCTGAATACGGTAGATAAAAAACGAATCCAACCCCAGAAACTTGACAAACCCACATCATTGACATGCACACGGTATCAGTCAGTTTAGCCAGCAGCATGGTGAGCAAAGCTTGGAAAGACTTGTGTCTCAGCTCCCCCTGCGTCCAGAGGTGAAGGAAATCAGACTGTTTGCATTTCTTTACAGTGCACAGACATGTGGGCCAGCGTTTTGGTGTCAGAGCAAAGTGGGAGGGGAGCAACACTTGTGAGCACATAGCACAGGAATGTGGGTGTGGACTGTTGCCAAACGTATATGCGATCCTTATGTTCCCCTGGGTGCAGGAAGGCCAAATGTGGTTAGACGCTCGGGTCCATGTCAGGACACGGATGCAGTGTGAGGACACGGTAAAAAAGGCCATTGAGTTCACATTCTTTGCTGCATTTGCGCTTTCACATCTTAAGTTTCTTTCCAGTGATTTCTTGTGCCCCTAATTTGAACTGGAGACAAAGAGTTAAAGGAAAGAAAAACCTACTCAAATTTAAATTCCTCTCATTCCTTCTCGTGGGACAGTTGAGTTAATATTTGCAAACACAAGATTCTCAATACCTGAACACTGGGGGGGGGGGGGGGGGGATTCCACTAACAATGTGCTTGTCAACAGGCACATTAAGAAAATAAGAAAAGCACTTACTCGTCTCTTTAGGTGACTCATATACAAATACAACATAAGTGTTTTGAGGGAAATAACAGTCAGAATGAAAGGACGCAGACTAAATTGGGTAAATAGACTGTGGTTATATAGTGCTTTTCAATTCATAATAACGACTCGTGGGGTCACACTGACCCATTCACTTTCATATTCACTCCGGTTGAAGCCAGGGATTGAACCGCCGGCTCTTCAATTAGTGGCCAACCCCGCTCTACGTCCTGAGCAACAAACAACAAGGGATGTCTGTTAATTGATAAATGTGTTGTAGTCATGCAAATGTTTCCTGACGTAAAGTCAAATGTGCTAGTGGGTAAATAGCGCACAGTTGATCAGTACACTCCTGTGCTGTAAATAAAATACCAATTAAAGTAGGCAAATTTTCCTGGATCAACAACATCATCAGCTGCCTCCTGGACATACTCGAGTTATGTCCTAGTTATGTTGCACAATGGGGTTAGTCTGGGATAAAGGTCCAAGATCCACCTACAGAGCTTTAGTGCAAACAATACCTTTTTAATTTCAGTGTGAATACTAATGGACTCGGTGTAACTGGGCTTGAGCAGAACATTCTTAAATATTTGATTATACAACATATATTTAAAAACAAATTCAATTTAAATCGGTTTAAATTGATACTGGAGAACCGAACTACTCACACAGTGAGACTTCTCCACTTATCAACTGTACTTTATCACGTTTAGCCTCTATACCAACATGCAAGCCTGAGCATGCAAGATTGTGTGTGTGTGTGTGTGTGTGTGTGTGTGTGTGTGTGTGTGTGTGTGTGTCTATGTATGTGTGTGAGATGCTGTCATAGGCCAATTGGGGACAAAAGCTGAGTTGCCAGTTGGGAAGAAGCTGATTTCTGGCTCAGTTGTTAAGATTAGAAGGTTGGGGGTTAAGTTAGGGTTGGGGTTGGGGTGGCAGTTAGGGGTGTGTGTGTGTGTGTGTGTGTGTGTGTGTGTGTGTGTGGTGTCTCCAGGGCTCTCTGTTTGGCACAAATAAGTCTCAGAGAGACTTTGGCCCCATAAGGCCTGTAACTAGTGAAGTGCCTATGTGGATGCTAGAACCCATGGGTGGCCCCCAGGCTCAGCTGACCCTGTATTTGCTGTATGAGAAAGTATTTTATCATCAGATGCAGTGATGAGTGTGGCTCTGTCTGTCTTACAGGTTGAAATAATACAATCAGGACACTGACTGGACAGTCCTGTCCTTCTTGTCTGCCAGGACACCCCAAATGACTGTCCAGTCAACCCAAATACCCTTGGGTTGCAAGTACTCCAATGGTAAGCCTTAGAACCCTTTTATTGGTATGTTTGCCCCAGGTGCCCTCAGAGTAAATGCCCCTGTGGTTGTCTCAGATGCTCCTCTGGCAGGTCCAATAGCTCTCCTGCAGAAGTACCGGTTGTGAAGTCACTGACCCATCTGGTCGACCCTTCTACTTGGTCAGTGACCCTCTGGTTGACCAAACTGTGATGTTGCTTGTTCTTGTAGTTGTTGGAAGTGCCCACAGTTTGCCCACATATCACTTCAGGTGGCTTAAGTACTCTTCTGATTGGCCCCCAAATCCCCTGTTGGTCGGCCTTAGATCCCTCTGGTTGGTTCAAGAGCCCTTCTAGGTCAAGTGCACCGGTTGCCTCTTGGTAAGCCCAAGTGACTCTGTGGTTGGCATAAGTTCCCTTGTGGTCATCCAAAGTGCTTCTGTGGTTGACTCAAGTGCTGATCTAATGTGACCTTGTGGCTAAATAAACAATAAAACTAAACACTAGCTGGCCCCTTCACCATAAAGCCACCTTCTTCCTCCCTGTCCAATAGGAAGCCTGCGGATGCCACTGATCAGCGGATCAGTTGTGCTGAATTGAGGTACATCATGTAACTTTGGGACCAGCATATGTCATTGTGAAGCACCCCACTACAGGAGAGGGGAGAGAGACAGAGGGAGAAAGAGGCAGAGGGATAGAGAGAGTAAAAGAGAAACAGATGTAGCTCAACTGTTGTGTAAGTTGAGAGGAGACAGCCCAGCCTGGGGTTGTGATTTGTGTCCTGACTTGACCTCTCAAGCAGCACTGATAAGACACCCAACAGGCATGACACACACATACTGATGTGATTGTTTCTCTCTCTCTCTCTCTCTCTCTCTCTCTCTCTCCTCTCTGTTTTATCTTTACCGTTTCTGACCGTGCTGCTGACCATTACTGTTCCTCCCTTCGCAATTTATGCATTGCTGGAACCGATTAGCAACATATGACTCGAGCTTCTAGGTTAGTTACATTCCACATCAGTCTTTGCTCCTCGCAGCCTTTGTACTGTCACATTTTCTCACTCACGGAGCCCTCATTAATCACCCCTGACATTATTTTTGTATCTATAACAGCACTAGATATATATACCCGCGAGCTCCACTGTCCATGTCATGTGATGTAAGCAGCAATCTGGGTAAACGGAGTGAGACAGAGCGGAATTTGTGAGTAAGTGTTTTGTTGAGGACCAAAGTGTCGGAGCTGCCGGTCGCTGACATCTCCTCCGGGCTTCGTTAAGGGAGTTTTCTGTCACACTGTCCAACCCTCTGGTGCTGGGTGGAGACGTCAAAAGTGAAAATTCAGGGAATGTCAAGCATTCAAAATAGTTTCAAATGTTCGCGTCTGATGCTTCATGGATTGAATTTGACAGCCTGGTAATATCTTATGACCAACTCGGCAACACACAGAAACAATAAGAGCCCTTTTCCCCAGCTATACCACAGGCGATGGTTACTACAGTCCGCCTTTGTATTGCTCAAAGCTGTTACAACATGGCATGCAATGGGACTCTATTTATGGCTGTTCACTCAGCCTGGCAATGGCTCGCCCACAGTCATATTCCATGATTTATATGAAAAATGCCCCTCTCCGCCCAGCTTGGGTTTGTGGTTAGCTGCGACTGGCACGCGACTCCTGGTATTTCCTCCAGAATGATAGTAAGAGAGTCACACACCGGCACTCTAGAGAATAAACAAGGTCTTCTTGAAAAGCACACAGGATGTAAACACTGAAGTTTCTATGGTAAAACTACCAGAGAACAAAGCGAGAAAGACGCAGAGGGAGAGAAAAACACATGGACTAAGTCAAACACCAGCAGAAAGAAAGAGTTAGGTGAGGCAGGTTTATTTGTGCAGCACGTTTCAGACACGGAGGCATTGGCTTTTAATAGTTGTACATTATTCCAGTGATTCACTGAGGCAGGAATCTCTCAGCAATCTGTTTCTTCTCCCCATGGAACTACAGTTTGTGGTCGGGGTTTACAAGAGAGACAAAAGAAAATGATTTGCCCAATTTCTTGTATGTATCAACCAGCTGTAACTTCACAGTCTCTCCAAAGCAGCTGTAGCCCACACTTCCACACAGACAAAAATTCAAAAACAAAGGGATGCTGGGTTGCGGCTCGTGGTAAAGTACACTTTCTGATTTGGGAACAATAGCGCTCATTTGCATGTTTAAGTCCCGACTTAATACCCATAAGCCCACAAAGATTGTCTGCTCTCTTTCTTGTGGATGGAGCTGCCCGGGGGTATTTTTATGACTGACAACTCTGGCTTGTGGTTCTCTGGGTTTCCATTGAGAGAGCTGCTCATCCTAACAACTGCTGAATGGACGATTTAGCTTCTGAGCATTAGGCCTTTTTGTTGTTGTCAAAATGTCAGATTTACTTAATGAAAGACTTGGAAATAGACACGTTAGTATTCATCACTGGTGGGCTGTCGCGCGCCATAAGTCATGAGTTTTAAAGTGTTACTCATCAATGGCAGGGAGCGGGGGAAAGGTATCCTGCTGCATCTGCGGGTCATTCACCGTGTGATGAAATTATTCATCAGCGTATTAGATTCTGTGCCCCCCCCCCCCCCCCCCTTCTACACTACACTGGTTTCATAAGGCGTTTTACGCTTGTTTACGTTCTGTCCAGGAACATATCGGTTACCTGAGCCCGCTGACCAAAATAATCTCCATCTAGGGTACGTGTTGGCGAGAACAGAGTATCAGCAGGACATTTGAAAACAACACCATCAACAACACTCAGCTGACAAACACTGAATCCTCACAAAGCAGCGTGTGTGTTTGGAGAAGTCTGGCGCTGAGTTGCAGGTGGAGGCAGTTTCCCCATTGCTGTTACAATCACAGATTCCTCTTCAGATAATAAGTCGAGTCAACAACAGCATTTGTGTCTGTCGTTTGGTTCGGGGGGTGTCGCCCCACCTCAGGACTCCTCTTCACTACATTTACTCCACTCGTTCTTTTATCAAAACAAGCTCACAGTGAGAGATATGTGCCGACATGTCTGTGTTTCATGGACGGTGGTAGCTTTCTGTGGCTCTGCACATAGCTGAGGAGCAAATGTAACCAAAGTGAAAAAAACCCAACAGAGAACAAAGCAAAGGAAATGGCAACCGTAACTCTTGTTTTCACATTTATAGCATGTATTCTTTTTTTCATCTTTTAAGCAGCCATGTTTTTTCATGTTATGTCTCAGCTTTGTTGTGGTGAACGTTTTTTATTTCAACTTGTCCATTATTTAAGCTTAAATTCTCAGTATGCAAAATTTAGGGTCCAAATTTTTTTCTTTTCGAAGGTTTCACATAGAAAAAGCTGTTTTGTTTCAGACATAGAAACAAAATGTTCTCAGGTTAAAAATATTCAAAGAAAACCATAAAATGTATAAATCTATGCAGTTTAGAGTCATAGTTTTCAGATTTGATATTTACTCTTAGACTTTGTCATATAACTTATGTTTATTTTCCATTTCTCTCATGAGGACATTGACATTAAAATGTTTTTTGGTTTTTTTTAAAATACTCCAATGACCTTTGTTAACTGTGATTCCTGTGTGCTGTTATAAAACAGGTTCTGCCACCTTCTCTGCTCCGTTGCTGTGGTAACGTCACTCTGTTCTGTACTTTTTAAACTGATACTCTTGTTTTGACCAGAATAGCTTCAACCCAAATGACTTAATTAAAATGGGAAATTCCCATTTCTTGGTTCTAAAAGGAAATGATCTGAACACAGTTTGTTATCTATGCACAAACAATAGATCATTCAGGGGATGAGATATAATTAAATCCTTGGACAATAATAGAGCATATTGTGGGGTGAAAGAATAAAAATCTGAAAATCTAAGAGGGGGAAACTCTTTAGAACCATTAACTGTGAGCAACTCAATGAAATTAGGATAAAAAAGCATAAGAGCACTTAGAAATTGGTCCAGTCTCTTTTTGTTTGCAGTCTAATCTTGCGAGCGACCCACAGACCATTGCCCATGAATCATACTGTGCAGCTATAGTGGATTAAATGGTCCAGGATTGGTCCCTCCACTGTTGCTCCTAATAACGTTATGGAGTTAGCACTTTGCTCCAGGCCAAACGTATGTGTTCTGAGCTAGTGGGTTATTGACATAGAGAGTTCAGGGAGGAGCTCGTGTCAATAAGCTGATCTGCCCCATGCTGGCTGCACCATATGGAGAGGTCTGGTTGTAATTCGCGGGACAGGCCGGGGCATAGTGCCAGGGAATTAGAGAGGCGGGCGGCAGGAGACATTTTAATTTGTGCTGCCATGTGCAAAGGCATGCACCTCCAGCCTGGGTCGGTTCCTGTGATTAGGCCGGCCGGCGTATTCTTAGAAGAGGGGAGGAGCAGGAAAACAAGGGGGGAATAAAACAGGACCCAGGAAATGCTATTGATGACATGAAGTGTCCTAATATGATGGTGCGTCATGGACTCAGAGCAACATCCTGACTCCATAAACAAAAGCACCATCAAAAGCATAACCAGAAATCCATCAGCTTCAGGACCAATTGTAGCCTCTTTTACCTCGTTGTTTTGGCTGTAACCCTGCAAATGAAACCATCATTAACCCCGTCTCCAGCAGCGCAGAGCTGTTTTCAGAAAAAAAATACTGCTACTGATAAACCAACCATGAGCTTGTACTGGCCTATCGGGACAAATGGAAGAAGTGAGCAGCTGGTTGGTAAAGAAAGTGGATCATTAGCAGGTGAAAGGGGGAAAAGTGTGTGGAGGCCAAAACGGAGCTAAAAGTATTTCCGATTTGTCCTGTGGCAAGAAAAAAGACACCAAATGAATCATAATCTCTGGGTCTGATAGATCATTAAATAAACAGCTGTTAACGAACACATCAACCACCAGATACTTTATAAAATATACAGTTGCACAACGTAGAGTATGTTCAGTTCATTTATAATTGTACCTCTGGTTGTCCTGGCAAGTCCAATATTTCCTCTTTTAGCTTTAATGTGAAAATGTCTAAATCTCAAGCTGCTAAATGACTGTTCAGCAGCAAGTGCTCACTTTGTCCGTCTGCTGGTTGTTAGTTGTTGATCAGTGTAAAATGGCTGAAACTCTTAAAGGTCCAGAAAAGATTTGGGTTCATCACTGCGAGCGCCCCCGATCACATTGTCATTATTGTTATAAACATAGTCATTACAGCAGCTTTAAAGATGTGATGAGTTATATTTCTTAGTTACCCAGTGTAGACGTCAGCAAAATGTCTTCTGACACATGTCGCTGCTTCTGGAAACAGAATAAATGCTTCCGACAGGAAAACATTTATTCTGCAACAAAGGGATCCGATCACACGTGTTTAGAATATTGTCATTGGCCCTGAATGGTCGATTATTCTTCATTAGGACAGGAGTCTTAATGTCAGTCTGCTGTGAAGGATGCATTTAATTACAGAGTACAATTTGATGTATGGCACTGCTGGAACGTGGTTTTTTAGACAAGTCAAGATTTTACTTAATTAATGCCAAATATAAATATAAAGCGTTAGTCTTTCTGTCTCATAGAATATACTTTTTTTTTGACACCACAAAGCAGACATCTGCCTTGACCGGCTGTGTTGAGTAAGAACTAAAGAGGACAGAAGGAAAGAAAGAGCAGGAGGAGGGAGAAAAGAGCACAATGTGCGTTTCATAAAATGATGTTGAATCATAGTTATGGTAATGCTAGTGCTTACGATAAATTAATAATAATAAAGCTATAGCAGCAATTGTTTAGTGTGTTGTTAGTATTTAGGTGATTTCATTATAAATCTGTAGCTGTGGTGTAATTGTCATGTAACTGTGGCACATTAAGCTCCGTGTCTCTGATTATCTCATCACCGGGAGTCAACTGGTGTAATTCTGAGGATGGATCTGGTCCGTTGGGATGTGGAGCTGTCTCTCCAGGCCCTGACGGGGAGGGAGCACCTCTGCGTCTCCAAGGTGACAGAAATCCCATGAAAGGAGCCGAGCAGCACACTCACCAGCCGCTGACGATAGGAGAGCTCGTTCCAGGACGAGACACCCAGGATTAAGAGGAAAGGCAAAGACCCTCTCGCTCTCTGTCAAAAGAAATGAATCCGTTGAAGAAAATGTTGGTTCATTTGCTTTAATCCAGTATCCAGACATTATAATAATAAACTCCAGATTATATTTTTCCCACCACTATAGAGAAATTGTGATTAGTCTTTGTGAGAGAAATGTTGAATGGAGCCGGGGAAGCTTTAACTTTGCTCTGAGCTGTGATTTATGTTCAGTAATCCCGTGTTGCAACCGGGAGCCGATCGAATTCAATGGAAGCCTGTCAGGTGTACAGGCGCGAGCATTCCTCTGTTTCCTACACAATGTGATTATGGGATATAGACAGTGAGATAGGCAACGTGAGTATAGAGAATGACCTGTCTCTCATTAGTGAGACAGGGAGAGGATGGCAATTACTGCTCAACTCCTGCAGGAAAACAACTCCAGAAGGGATTCGTTAGGCGTGTGATACACTGTACGTAAATGTGACACCTTTTCCTCGTATGAGAGACAGTATGTGTGTGGATGTACGGCGCTCTGCCAACTGTACCGTCACTCAGGAGGATTTAGGGTCTTACGAAAACCTGAATTTCACTTCTGAAGTTGAGTTCGTACCAGTGACATAAATCCGGGAGAGACTATATATATATATATATATATATATATATATATATATATATATATATATATATATATATATATATATATATATGACTTTCAGATGGCTGAGTCACAAGCAGAACAATCTGTGCTTTAATTTGCATTCAAACCCCTTCACTCTCACATGGAGACGCCATGATGGAACTGGATTGAAGACATAATTATACATATAGAACATTTCAAGGGAACATTTCAGAGCACAGCACGCACACATTACTCTTCAAATACTGTTTCCAAACCCAAGTGCTGTGATGGTCGAGTGGTGGAGCATTTACTGCATGTCTGGTGCAAAGCAACATACAAATAGAACATGTTAATCTTTCGAAAGGGACTAAGTAGAGACGCAGCCTGAGGGCAGCTACTTCCTGCACAACCTGGGTTTGTATATTCACAGTCTTGACCATCAATCACAGCATCAGTCACAGATATGAGGATGTGGCAGTTAATAGGAAAAGTTTCAGAAAAAGTCCGAAGCAACTGACTTTTGACTTCTCACATACTGTGCTGTGGAAAAGTTCTAGAAAATGTCCTGACTGTTTAAAGTGTCCTACATTATCACGCACATGTTAAGTTCCCTGTTCTCACTGAGGAACGTGTGTAAATATCTATTATTACAATATTTTACTGAATTAAATACCATTTCAATCCATATGAATGTATACGTGCTTGAATTGTAGATATTTTGTAAAGCACAGGTTCTGAAACTATCTCCCGACAAACACAATTTTACCCAAATCGGATTAAAACTCCCTGAGTTATCGTGTGTGACAGACAGATGACACAGATTGTAACTGAGCAACCCGCAGCAATAAAACTACTTTGAAAAAGTCCATAAATTGACTAAATTGTTAACTAAACAACTTATTGCCAATTTACTGGCAGAAATAACAACATAAAATGCCATGTTTCTTAGATACTGCACAGATAGTCCACTGTAAATTGGATTTTGCTTTTACTTTATGGTCTCTTGTTGACATCCTGTGCTCATCATATCTGTGCGAGTTATATATATTTTTTTTTTCCAGTCCAACAGATGAGAATTAAATGTCACTTTTGGTTTCAGTTTCAAACGGGTGGCACAGATAGATGTGTCACAACCACTTCCGTTGCCCATGTACAGCTCATGTGCTACTGACATCACACGACACCGAGCGTGAAAGACCTTTGTGCATAAAGAAGAGAGAAAATACATTTTAGAGATTGTCTCATCTAAATAAGCTGTTAAATCTATGAAACATCTCTGCAGAAGAAGAGTTCCTTGCCCAAGAGCACATCAGACATTAGTGTTACTCATACAAAACGTGTGCAGAGCGGCTGTGGTGTGTGTGTGTGTGTGTGTGTGTGTGTGTGTGTGTGTGTGTTGAGGGAGAAGCCGATTCACTGTTGCTAATGACTGCCTTCCCATGAGCTTAATCAAAGATTTGTACATTTAATTGCCGTCAAGTCAGCGCTCGCCACCTGCCACGTCTTGTCACACATGTGCTCTCCCCCTCTCTGGGAGCCTTTCCAGCTCCATCTATCATCCCTGGCTGAAGGCTGAGACAACACAGCCTGCTGGGCAACCTGCACTCAGCCGTCCAGCAGGGCCCCACCAGGCCTGCGCAGCACGGACCCAGAGAGCCTGCTCAGCGCGGCGGGAGGCCTATCAGCACCTGGGCCTTCCACCGCCGAGCCGCTCCTCGCATTATTAGAAACAGACCTGCCTCAAACTGACACCGAATGAAGCCACGGAGGTTTATGTTTGCGTTTTCCTCCCTCACAGAGGCATTCACACGGCCACATGCAACCAGGCCGTGACACGGGATACATATCAAAGCTCCTCTTCAGACCTCACCCTCACTCCCACGCTAACCGCACTTGCCGTGTGTGAGAATCGGTGGTCGGCTTTGTCCCTCGACGCAGCCCGGGCTGGAATGTGGGGCCTGATCTGTTATCAGTCTCTGCTTGTTTTCCCAGCTGATGCCCACAGGCCTGGTGTAACGCAGCCTCACTCTTGCACAGGGATCTGTCAGGACTGCTCGCTAATGCCTCTCACCTTTGGATTTGTGGGGCTATTACAGTTTGCATGACAGACATTATGAGTCCCCAGAGGCTCGAGCCTCCCAGGGAACGACAATGCACAACACAGTAATGCAGCATCAGGTGGATTTTGAAAGAGTGGGAGGCTTGTGCTCCATGCGCACGCTGACAGACAGGATCCAGGGAGGCGTGTGGGGGCTGATTTACAGCCTGTCGGTCATAAGTGGTTGTTTGATGAGTACCTCGTTAGTATTCCATGTGGTGATGGCAAATGGACGTGGTACCTTAAATACCCTTATTCAACACCCACAACTAAAAAAATATTATAACTGTCCGTAACAAATGACTAAATCAATGTTAAAAGATATTTATGAAGGGGTAAAAGAGGAAAAGTTCTCATCTAGTATGTTCTACAGTACATGGACTATTAGAGTCTGAGCTTTAAGAGTATTTTAGATATAATTATCATATAATTATCTAATTTGCGTAAATTAAGTTAGAATCAATAAACTTTATACATGTTTTAATGCCATCACCCAGACATATCATCTCTTACGGATTATTTACTTGACAAAATTCCAAACCGAAGCATGAGGAGAAAAGAATACGTCTCTGGTGAGAAACTGATTTCACACCAACAGTTCACACACGCGCTCACATACAGTACAGCGGTGGGTGGTGGCTCAGGTGTTACAGTTAATCCAATGTTATACTCATCCTCCAAAGTTCGCTCATTATTTCATACGAGGGCTCCGGGCGAGACGGAGGAAAACAGGCCTGACCGGTACAGTGGGAGTCGGATTGAATGGATTCCGACAAGTCTGAACAAGGCCCCGTGTAGCTGGCATCTCCCGGGGGCCAACGCAGCCGCATGCAAGGTGTGAGCCCGACTGGTTCCCATGGGTGCCTGAGCCAGGGAGCAGGTGGAGGACCTGGCTCCCTCTTTGACTCCCTGAGCTCATCAGCCGCTCTTTTCCCCGTCTACAGAGGAAAGAGGAAATACAACTTGCCTCCACAGTCGCTCAACCGACGGGTTCTTTCAACCAACTGGGTTTCAATCGAAGGAGTTTTGAGGACAAGTAAAACGTATTATGTCTAATTAAAGAAAAGATATTTATATATCGACGTCACTTTTAAATAACCACTTTTATAATGAATGAACACTTTCAAACCTACTTTGAACAATTTCTTCCTCCTGAAGTTTACAATTTCAAATCTGAGCTTGTAAAAGAATAAATAAAAAATGTATTAATCCTCTGATGACCTCACCTGCTTTGCAGATGTTAAACTGAGTGGTTATAGAGATTTAGGATTCTTAATATGATATTTGATCCCATAGCAACTCTACAATTTAGCAAATATATTGCATAACTTGACATCTCTTCAAAGTAAAACAAAATACAAACAAAGTTCCGACATTTTGTGTGGTTGAATGGTTGAAGTGAAGTGTGAAGTTGTTGGTGACTGAATTCCAAAACTCACAGTTAAGAGATCTCCTCACACACATGTCATGAAGTGGATCCAACAGGTGAAACCAACTGGGATCCACCTCCTCCACTTCCTTCACGGAGCAGTGTACTTACTTACACTTATGATGATTACATTGATTCCTGTCATTGTGCAACGCAGCACATTCCTGCTCCTGATTCACTTGACTCAGGACGTTCCTCCATCTTTAAGCTGTGGCACCAGCAGAGAGCAGGCTCGACCATATGGCCGCACATCAGGGAATCCCAAAAAAAAAAATAGATAGAGTTCACGATCTCTCTCATATCGTGACAGCAGATGCAATCCGAGTGGTCTGTTTCACTGACTCACATGTTCGGGCCACCCACGTATGAGAGTGCCAGGCTAAAATCACACACTGTTTCCACGACAACCATAATTCATACCTTCAAAACAACTTTTTCTTTCATCTCGCACGAAAAAAAAAAAAAAGAGAAGAAGAAGAAATGTAATTAGAAACTATAGCTTCTGGACTCACAATGTCAAATAATGTGGATTTATTTGCAAAATAATCACAACACAGAGATCGTGTTCCCGTCTTAGGGAGGAATAAACTTTGCCCAAAAAAAACGAGGCTTGTAAGAAACCAGATCTTTCCAATACTTTGGCATGCTGCTTACAGATGTGGAACTTGGGCAAAGACAAAAACAGCATAAAAAAAACTCCACATCAATCACAGTGGTGGACAAGTGGAAAAGTGTTTTGTGAAAGCCAGATCCTTTCCATTCTTGAATTTTATCTGACTTCCTACCACGATTTCCTATTTCAGGTCAAACACAGCTTCCCACTTCTTGATCACTGCGGAGCGTTTCATTCGTCAGAGCCAAGATATTACTTAAGAGAAAGTCGGGACCTTTGGGCATTTCAATGGGAGGAAGTGGCTGGAGAGTTTACCCTCCATGCCAGTCATTCCAAAATAACACCCCGTCTCTGCTCCCCTGCGCTCAGGTTAAATACCAAAGCTTTTGATTTACTTCCATTATTTGAAAGCGACTATTTAAAAAAAAAAACAATTGGCATTGTATGGAAAGTTTTCAGATCTCTCTCTCCTCCCTTCCTCAGTGAAAACAGGGCCTGGTGAAAACTGGCCCCGGCGCCAGCCCCCGGCTTGTTGGGACAGCTGCTCAGATGATCTGGGCTCTCTGCAGGTTCCATGATTCATTTTCTGAGTCAACATCACGAACTTGAGCCTCAGCTCCTCAACGCGGCCGTGATTCACGGGCAGATTTGTAAATTTGAATAGTAACCCGACTTTGTACGGTATAAATACTCAAGTGTTTATCTCACATGCGTCTGAAAGAAATGTTTTGTTTAGTTTTTCACTGAAATATTAAGAGTGGGGGGGAAACGGCTGCTGTGGTGTTTCTGCACCAAGTTAATAATTTTCCTTGGATTGTTTTGCTTGTTAAAAGACATCACGGATCGCACCATCGATCATTTGTTTCTGTTGCATGTACACTTTTTGACTTGTAGGTGTAAATCAACAACACAGCAGTAAACAACAGCAGGCTGTTACACCACTTAAATGTTTCAGACACGTTTTAAATCCCATATTTGGTATAAGCTGTATTAATACAAGCTCCTATTGTGTCTTTTAATAATTAGATAGTGCTAATTGCTACTTAAACGGCTTCATAACTTCCACAATACCAACATGAACACTATGGTTATTCAAAGTTTAATCTCCACTTTTCTCCAAACTCTTAAATGCTAAAATAAAAGAAACAGGTTTTTGAGCTTTTCTGCAGAGTCACGCCGCAAAGTTCCTTTTTCCACACTTCTCATTTCCATCATACTATTAAACACTGTGACGCGTTTACTCAGTTTTCCATTAAACACTTGATTAACAGCACTGGGCTCCCTTGTCGAGGCTGTTCGCCAAAGCGCTGAAACATTAAACCTTTTACTGGGGCAAAATATTTACATATTTGTATAATGACGCAGAAGAATGCGCTCTGTGGTGTGAGAAGCACACACATCTTTTTGTGTTTTGAGACAGGGCATTACCAGAAAATCTTCCAGTCACACCCATGTGATGTGGGAATGTACGTGCGCAGGTTTCATTGCGGCCGCTCTGGATCGCTCTGGTTCTGCTCGTCACCCTGGACTGAATTAGCCGCCCATCTTTCAGCCGGTACCTCCCTTATACCAGTCTGGCATGGAGAGTGTGTGGGCTGGGATGGATTAATGATGTCAGGCCAGCAGTTCTGTCACTGCCACTCCCAGTCTGCGTATAAAGCCACTAATCACCAATCTACCTTATGCAGACTTCGCTGGGTTCCCTGCTCATGCTAAATATTATTGTTGTGAGTTGTAGGTCGAGTGACTCACACTTTCCATTGACAGCTTACTCATTCAGCTGCTACAATGGGAAGGAGTGGCGTTCTGCTGACACAGTGGCACACACATTCCCACACACTTCCCCATATTCAACTGTACTCCATGCTCACTTTAAAGCAGCGTATGGGCCTTTCTGAAAACTCTGCCAGTGCCTAATGAACCTTAGCACCACCCTGTGGCCTAAGGTGGCTTGAAAATAACGCTTTAAATGTTAAGTAGCAATTCAAAGACAAGTCATTTGGAAAATGAAAATGAAAATATACTGATAATGATGCCTATCACAGTGTTACCTGCAGAATTTAATCAAGCTATGGCCATAATGGGGGTGCGGGCAAAACAAAGGTCACTCTCATGCAGAACAGATTCCAAGTGACAGGTCCATGCACTAAAGAGTGAAATATAATTTATCATGTAAGAGAAAGAACTGCTTTGTATGCCACACCTGAAACTGAGCGCTGACTGTCTGTGTGGATGGTCACAATGGTTTCAACTACAGCGCAGGCGTGCGTTAGCATGTGGTAGCACGATGGCGTGACATGGGGTAGTGGTTTAAATCTTCCCCTACGAATTGGGACAGCCCTTCAAGAAGCCGTTACATCATCTGTAGTTGGACACCCTACCCCCGCACATGAACGGGCAAAACAAAGGGGACGGGCTAAGAGCGAGGGCCAACGGGTGAAATGGGATTGGGCCAACATTGGTTTCTGTCATTTCTGGTAGTTCTTATTCTTATTACACTGATGTTCATGTGATGATGTTTCTTGTAAGTTTGGTTTGAATTTGTAAACTGATGCTGAATAATTGGGGCTAAATGTCATGATTGGCAGGAGGGACTTCGATACCACTGCCAGTCCAAGATGGCCGCACCCATATCGTGGATATTTTGGCTTCATTCTGTTGTTATTATGCTAGTTCTGCTGTCCAAGGGAAACTTCTAGTTAATGCTCTGGTGTGTGTGTGTATGTGCGTGTGCGCTACGACTCTCTGTCACTGGTTAAGCTTTCTCGGTGCGTGTGTGTGTGTTTGAGTGCACACTATGGGGAGTAAGCATACAGGCTCACTTCACGTGGTTTGGAAGGTGAAGGGCTATTAGGGGAAAGGTGAGCGTGGGACTGCTGCTCTGGGTTACTCAGTAACTGGGGCTCTCTCCTTCCCCTCTCAGGCCTCTAGTGCCGTTTCTGCGCAACCAACCTGACACCTCCCACCTCCAGCCACACACAGCCACACACAGCCACACACAGCCACACACAGCCACACACACACACACACACACACACACACACACACACACACACACACACACACACACACACACACACACACACACACACACACACACACACACACACACGCGCCAACTGTATCACTGTGTTCTGTCTTTTCTTACGTTCCTTCTGCAAAACAAGCAGAAATATTCAAACAACACAGTGAATATGTTATTTGACATAAAGTCTGATTTACCAAGAACTCACCAACTGCGACAGCTACTGCCGCCTCAAAACATTGTGAGCGTGCTCAGTGAGCTGGTTCTCCTTTGGCAATGGTAACTTCAAACCCGAAAAACAAACGTTTTACTTGTATCTTTGCTCATAGTTATTTGATTCTTCAACCTTTATCCAAAAACCTTTCTGGCACAACTGATGTGATATATCATCGATTTTAAAAATCTGCACTTCAGAAGGCGTTTGTAAAACTCTCTAATTTAGAGACTTAATTTGCCGTTTGCGTTTTGACCAGAGGCTCAAACAAGAGGAAAACATTTTTTTATTTTTATTTCCACATTAGTGTGGAGAGTGCATCACAGGATAAATGTTTTACACAGCAATTAACACAGCGGATTTGAGATAAATACAATAAAATGATCTTATCTATTTGGATACAGCTCAAATTCAAACTAAAACTACAGTGATGGAGTATAGAAGCGGTGCAGATGTTGCCAGCTGTGACTGGATCGGAGCCCATACGCCGTTGCGTCACCATCCGGGCATCGCGGCTTCAAAAACACAGCCGTACTGTGCAGCCACAGCTTTGTGCTCACAGCCATGTTTTGTTTACCGTCCCTGAGCAAGTACACATGAAAGTGGGGTGACTGAGTCTTTGGCCATGACCCTGGTGACAAGAGCAACTCCTGTCCATATAATCACTGGCCTTCTTCCTCTCACACACACACACACGCACAACCACACACAAGACACACAACACGGCCCTGTTCTTGCGCCTCACGATGGGAGTCACAGGACTTTGCTTTGAAGAAGCACAAAGCTCGGCCACGCTCGGACCAATGAGAGCGGACACAGCGATCTCTGTGTGAGTAATGATTGACAGCATGTTGGATTACTCAGAGGAATTAGTCACGGTGAATTTGTTCTTGTTCTCTAGATTGTGTTGGTGTGAATAGGTCTGTCTGTCTCTCAGGTTCATGGGTTTGGTCGTGTGCTGGTGGAGAACATTGTGATCTTGAAAGTTTGGCCCCAAAAAGAAAAAAAGCTCAACGTCTAAACACTGTGCTTCAATAAATCTTGATCATATTCTAAAAATGGCACAGATTTTGTGTTAGATGCAGGAAAATCAACAAGGGATCTCAAACGTTTGACTAAAATCCAAAAAACAACGACCACAGGACGCACGCGGTCGTTAGTGACACAATTCAGAAACAGTCGTGCTCGGCTCTCAGCACAAAGTGTTCGCATCAGCAAAAACAAACACGCTGCTGCCGGGAGGAAAAGCATTCACAATGAAGTATCGCAGCCACATGCAATACTGTACCAGCATTCTGGGGCACCATCGGGGGGTCCGACCTTTTCCAACAGTGTGAGGGCAGAGCAACTCCGTCATTGGCTAATCTTTGGCCGGAGGGAGCCAGTCATCTCTGCGCGCTCCCCTAATCCCACAACTATCCAAACACTGGGCTGCTAACGTCTCTGATATGCTTTGTTTACCAGGCCACCTGGACGTGCATCTGGTCGGCCAGGGAGTGTGCTCGTCAATAGCGGTGTCAGATGGACGTGCATTAATAACTCTGATTATGTGTCAAAATCCCGAGCAGCAAATGTTGGGTCTTATTTTTTGGTGTGAGGCAGTTTTGGAAGTTTCTCGAGCCCCCGTGTTGTCGCTGCGCGGAATGAAATGCTGATTAAAATGATGGGAACGGCGGAGAATCAGAGAAGAAAAGTAATTAGTGTGCACTTGTGTTTCAGGTCAGTACTTCGCAGTGACTCTCTTCCTGCACTAATAGACAAATTGCATAATAGCAAGAGAGAGAGAGAGAGAGAGAGAGCGAGAGAGCGGTCTGACATCAGGTAGCAAAAGCAATGTGGAGAGATAATTATAAAAGGCTCTGATGTGAGAAGGGAGATTTTTCACCTTCATAAAAAGACAGATGAATATTCCTTGTGCTTGAAGCATGGAGAGCATTATTACATAACTAATGTCTTATACTTTCTAACGAGCCTAATAAAAGCGATGTTAAACAGGAGGGAGAGGGACGAGTGGCCTAATTATTAAAAAATGTGGCTGACGTGATCAAATTCCAAAACAGAGCATTCTCCAAGTATTGACTACGATGATGATAACTTCATTTTAACACATCCCCGTGTCGGAGAGAGGGTTTATGTTGAATATTTAACAGGGGGGGGGGGGGGGGGGGGGGGGGGGGTACTATAATCTGCCAGTACAGCACAGTTTGTGAGACGAAGAGCCCAATCCACACAGATAACACATTAACACTGTACGCTTTACAGTGTTCTTACTTTGTGGTTCTTCCGTCGCTGATTTCCTACTTCCTATCGGACAGGACGTTATATCTGTACGGGGACGGATCTCAGACTCAATTGTCTTACAAAACCACAGCTGCACTCAGCTTGGAGTTCTACACCCTCCTGCGCTCTGCTGCTTTGTCATTTGGATGATTGTACTGTACCATTACATTTTTAAGATCCTTTCCTTTTTCTACTCTGCAAATGAAAGTGGTAAAATCAAAATGTACGTTTTTTTTTGGGACCTGGGATCGTACCACTAAATCAACAACCTCAGCATTTCATGTGCCCCGATCAGATTATTCTGTTTTTATATGCAGCCGTACATCCTCTCTTCATCATCTTCGTCACAGACGTCTGCTGGAGAACTGATAATCTATAACTGCAGACTCATGTCTACCACAACTAAAGATTTTATAACTGTGGAAATATGCCTTTGATCCAGAGATGGATGTTTGCCAGAAGCTGATAAATCTGATTTAAAAGTGACCAGACAGTCAAAACTGGTCTTGTGCTTGAGTCCCATTCAAAATGTAGTAGATGTAAATGTATTAGATTGTTAGATATGTTGAGACTTACCGCTTACATTTCACACAACTTAAAGAACTTACAGAAACTAGATGACAAATAACTGTATTGTGCAAAAAATTGACGTCTTAATTCCTCTCTATATATATATATATATATGTGCAGGCTTTCAGTGATCGATTGAAAAGACCAGTTTTTCTCAATAGAAATATAATTTACATTTGAATCTCTGCTTTTTGAAAGATTCTGAACTCACTGGACTCAAGAGTAATGTTATTTCTACATTGACCGTAGACTGTAAACAACGATGGGCTCATGACGTTTCACCTCATTCATATAGCATCAAATACCTAATTAAAACTTAATGAAAACATGAGCACTTGAACATTCATCAGTGGGATAAGAAAGTTGTGCTTTGGGGACTTCACACAACATTTAGCATTAAAAGTCGAGCACTAGAACAACATTACTGTGTTGGGACACAAAACCCTCCTCAGTACTAGTTAGCAAATCCTACTTCGAAGAGACGATGAGTCATTTCCAAGTGACAACATTTCTCAGAGAAAATGTGAAGACAGAGCTACAGCGTTGCAGGAAGCACTGCAGTAAGACATGTGATGTCCACACTCGTTCATTTGACTCAGTTTCTGCTGAGGCGATAGATAAGACACAAGCTGTCAGCTGTGGGTCAACGTTTACCACCGGCCGCTGGAGTGCAGGGGGGGGGGGGAGAGAGAGAGAGAGAGAGAGAGAGAAAAACTCAATACTGCTGCTATTATCCTTTAACCCAGATTCCAGCTGGTCTCATGCTTCAGCAGGCAGACGCTTGGTGACTGCTGTCATATGGAGCGAATGATGAATGTTTGCCACCCTGCTCATCGCTACCTGCCTCTAAGTGGCGGCTCCATCACCTCCAGCATCTGCCAAGTCATTAATACAGACACCGGCAGGAAAAAGCCCTCACGTGCTGTAGGCCAACATGTATTCACGCACTCACACACTCACACACACACACACACTCACACCTGATGCGTGTGTGCGGCCTGCGTTTATTAGTGTGTTGTTATTCAATGATCCTGCCTTTCCAAACATCTCCCTTTCTGCCAAAGAGCACTGACTAAAAACACTCAAGAATCTGCATCGGGCCGGAGCCAAGCAGAACTGGAGGAGAGAGCGTTGGTCTATTTAAAGGATGAACGAGCGCCGTCCAGATGCTGAACTTTGTGGAATTCCATTTATTCCCAGTACTCAATGTCCCGGCCAATGATATCCGAGTAACATCCGGTGAGCTGGGGGAAATCCTGGGACTCGGAGCTGGCAGCGCTGCACAGATCAGGCCCGCTGCCACGACCCTTGATGTCATAAAGCAGAAACGAAATGCCGCTTCTCAGGCCTGAGACCAGCTACAACAGATAGGACCAGTATTCATTTCTCTGAACTGGCTTTATTGGGAATTAAACGGGGTCAGTGAGAGTCAGATTTTCACTGATATGATTCCATCAGCATGTTCCAAATGTCCCAATAATTTTTTGAAAGAAATGAAAAACATTACTGGGAATTACTGTTCATTTCACCACTATGTTAATTTAGGGATATTTTAAATATAACGCTGCGAATTTCAATTCATTTGAGGCTTTACCACTGATCATGTTCTGTATTTTAATGTGTGATCTCACAATCTATCAAATAAAGCTAGTTTATCTTTGTGAATCCAAAGCCTTATTAGGTCTATTTTTAATACTTTAAATTGAAAAATGTCAATTACCACTTAATAGTTTAAAGAAGAGTTGATATAATCCAAAACTTCCTTAAAACAAACTTTATCTCCATACGCGAATGTATCAGCGCCGAACCTTAACCTTCCAATCTGTGCAACGACGAGGGACAAAAAAAACCATTTGCTTCCTGTGGCGAGGCAAATTCGCGTGCGGTTAAACTTTGGTGAACTTGGACGCACGCTCTGCGTTTCCATGTGTGTGACCGTGCCCTCGCTCTGCATCACGTGGGGGGGGGGGGGGGGGGGGGTAATGCTGAATCGTGATTGGCTGAGGGAGAAAGCAAAGATAATGCAGCACATTAGGGATGATTTAGATTCTTAAGGAGAATGTACAAGCCCTTGTTTTGATGCAGCTGATGTCCCTAATTAAAATGAAGCAGAATGGTTGCCAGTTAGAAATGAGATCTCTCCCCCCCCCCCCCCCCCCCTTCCTCCTGAAACACCATACCAGTTTTTAAATGGGCCAACAATCCATTTACAAGACAGAATTTATGGTAAATGGCTAAATCCAGCCTCATGCCAGTCTTGTTTTCACATCTTAGTCAGCACAGTAGACATTGTTTAAAAAGCCAAACGAGATGCTAAGACAGACTTTCCATTTTGTCCTGACAGCTCAGAACAGTTGAGATTAAAAATAAACACGACTTTTGTGCTGAAGCTCCTGAGGTCCGTCTTGGCACCGGGGCAGAACTTTTCCTGACCACTTAAGTGTGGAGAAAAGAAAGAAAAGGCGAGCCCCATTGGTTCAAAGTATTCTTTTGTTTTATGTCATTTTCAATACTTTCAATAAAATAAAATGTTTTGTACAATCACGGACACAAAACAGGGAACACGATGTGAAAACAGACAGAGAGGAGGAGACACATGTGCCGTACAGAGAGAACAACAAGCTGACTGCCGGCAGCAGTCAAAGTAAAAGGATCATACAGACATGTGTAATGTTCTTTCTTCGTGTCTCTCTCTGAGGTCAGCGACCCACATCCCACATTTCCCACAGAGAACCCCACCTTAACAACTACTACGTGTGTTATTATACTGTACAAAGTACAAATACCCTGCGGGCCGTCCAGCGCTGGGGCTCGCCCCGCTGCTCTCAGGACAGCAGAGTCTGAACCTGCTGAGGGGATCTGGGCACCAGGGTCTCTGGGTCTTTGTAGGCATTAGCCGGGCCGGTCAGTGCTGTGTAAACCTCCCCGTAGGCTCTGCACACCAGCTCTGTTGACTGACGGAAAATCTGCTCCCTGCACAAACAGATAAAAGTCCTCAGATTTTTTTGATTTTTTTTTTTTTACACTCACAAAAACAAAGTAGTGAACAGGCCTTTTTTTTATTTTCAATTCCAGCATTTCCAGCCTTAATCAGTCGAGCAGAGCTGTACTGTAATTAGTCCAGGGCTGAAATAAATCAGTCATGAGTGAGAATTTGTCCTAATTACTGTTTTGCTCAGTGACCATTGTGTGCCCCTGCAGAGTTAAAACAAAGAGTGGCAGTATGTGTTGCACACTGCCATCTATGGCCACAGTGTGCAGCACTGACAGTGCAGCATTAGGTTTCCCATTTATCAACCAACCATCTTTAAACCATCTTTAACATGTAAAGTTTATATATATTATTTAACAGTAACATTTATACAGCACTTCTGCGTCACAGATAAAAACACATCAAAATACAGATATAAATAACCTTAAAATAAATAAAAACACAGAATAAAAATACTAAATGTATGACAGAAATGTAAGCATGACTAGAATTGCACAAAACCAGGGAATGCGGTGCGATAAAAATATGTTTTAGGCTTTGATTTAAAGGACTGTCTCAGGGTGTTCCATAGCCTCGCAGTCTGTAGCCGAGAATCTGGAACAGTTAGAAGGCCCTGCCAGAGGATCTCAAGGTGCAAGCGGTACGGGGACAATAGAGCCACAATATATTGAGGATTCAGACCATAAAGTGCTTTGTAAGAACTTAAAAGAAGCGTAAAATCAATTCTAAAAACGTACTGGAAGCCGGTGTAAAGAGGCTCAACCCGGGGTGATGTGTTCCAACCTTTTCACTCTGGTTAAAAGCCTGGCACCCGAGTTGTGTACTGTCTGGAGACGCTCTTCAGACCTTATATTAAGGCATGAAAAGCTGTTGCAGTAATCCAAGCAAAATTTCAAATACAGGAATTTGCTGCTTTGACTGCATAATTAAATTTATGCATTTTGGCCTCAGACAAGTTACAACATTTGTCACTTGGTGCAAATATCGTGACGGCAAACTGCTTTTGGGCAAATTGTTTAAACAAAGAGGAAATATTGTAATTTCTTCATTATTTACTTTAACTTATTAGTGTATTTTGCAATTGAAAAACTAAACAAATAAAATTATTGAAGGATATGAGGATGTGACTATTTTGTGCAGGTGCAGGATGAAACTGTCGGAACAGACGAACCCGGTGAAAGGACCCGCCGACGCTGCGAGAGCGGCCACAGTTGTATCTCACTCAGTAATTGGCCCACAGAGGACAAAGAAGCACGGAACTGTGTATAACACCTTACTCCGCGGCAAGTGCACTAACACGAAATTTGAAACGAAGGGAGTCTTAGAGTACATTCCCATTATTTGTGCACTCCGGGGGTATTTTCAGAGCGCTGCAGGGTGTTTTTGTGTGTTCAGGTGAGCCGGAGAAGCAGACGTGAGAGAGAGAAAAAGACAAAGAGGAGGAATGATTTCAGGGAATGAGTGTGAGAGAGAAATGGACCAGAAGATAATTAATGGCGTCCTGCCCATCAGTCCTCCCATGTCCATTAATAGGGAACATTAACCTGAGGTACAGAGTGCTCCTCAGGCCTGCTGTACTTCCCAGTAAACGTGACTCATAGAAAGAGTCCTCCAATGTAGCAGCTGGATTGAGCTAAAAGCATGTGCATTTTCTGATCAGTAAGACAAATACAGCCAGTCCTGCCGACCACTCTCTCAATGTGTCAGTGGCTCTGGCAATTTAGCATCCAAACTCACTGTGCATTTAGCTGAGTGTTTTGTTTGGAATGCAGTAATGATCATATTACATCTGGGAAACTAATGAACGTTGAGCATTACTCAGTCGACGCGCCTGTTCTATTTCTATCACGCTGAACATGCTCTTTACCCCGCTGAAACACATTCGGTAAACATTTAGCATGAGGCCTGGATGCTGCAAATATGCTATTCTTTCCCTGAACTAGGGACGGAGCAGCTCTCATCAACAGGGACGGGAACTCACTTGATGGCTGCACTGAGCAGGAAGTTGAGCTGCGGCATCACGAGAGTGTCTGGCGACGACAAGTACCGATCAAACTGGACCTGGAGTTGGTGTTATTAGCAGATAATAAAAAAAAAGAAAGAAACGTCATAATTAAGTGACAGGTTATTATTCCCCCCGGAGGAGAGCTTGCTTTCTGAATACATGAGGTGTCACTCACCATTGCTGCTTTCACAGACGAGCTGTCCATACTGGGGAGGAGGGACAGAGGACCCTGAGACAGAGACGTGAACATGGGTTTAGAATCCATCTCAAGGTCGCAGCGTTTGAACAGCAACAGCGTTGAACCTCAGGTGGTCGCGGTCCTTCATTCTTAATTCATGTCCACATGCAGCAGTGAAAATTATTCACTGAGAGAGTTATTTTTATACATTGCCCACAACAGACTGTATAAAAAAGGACGGAGGCTGAAACACAATGATGCCTGAATGAGTGATGCTGCCTCAGGCAACCTCAGCGAATAATAAGGATAATTTATCTTTCTTTGGTTTAAGAGGAAGTTCATAAAAGGGTTTATTAATAAAGAAGTTTATGGTTTACTCCCTCCTAGCCAAGGCCTGGAAAATGATCCAACCAAGATCTGTATCATAATAAAATGTCACATTTATCTTAATGACTATGTGACACTTCCTTTCTCCTGCTGTGCTACTTAACACAGTAAATGGCTGATTGGTTGGTTTGCATAACAATTCTGATTCCTCCCATGTTGGATTTAAAAAAAATAAAAAATTGTTATCGCTGACGTGCGGCACAAACATGTGATGATTTGACCTGGATTTAACTACTAGTTCAGAACTTCCTATCTGCACATATCTACAATGGCTCTCTGATCTTTTGAGGAAAAAGTAAAAAAAAAATCGCCCCTTTTCCACACCCACTAACATCTGGCTTTTAAATGTGTTTATCCAGTTTTATTGTTACCTGCTTTACCCTCTGGGTTTTAATGATCCTTAAACGTGTTTCAATGCCTGTCAGTCTTTATGCTTGTATGTGGAAACATGTAATGCACATTTGTCTTGAGGAGCACTTTTGCTTCTAAAGTGCTATTTATATTATATAAACCTTCAGTGATAATAAACAACATCAGTTTTGATTTGTGAAAAAGGAAAATTACCCTCCTCGATCCTGATATTTACTAGAGTGAATACAGTAGATGACCGTCAACAACAGGTACCTTTAAGGCAATTAGCTTGCACTGGCTATCTAGAATGACAACATTAAGTCAAGCTTAAACGCTGGAATTGCCGACATTAAAAGCAGCAAACACGAGGCAGCGCAAGGGTCAAAGCAACTTCGTAGTGCCTGGAACGATTTTATGAGGATCTGAGCACATCAACAAACATATTATGAGTCTGCAAACTCATCTGCTAGCCAGCTCTTCTTGTTTCTGATCCATTCATCTGATACATAGCAGACAATTACAGGGATAAAATGTTGAACAGATTGCGAGAGTAAAAAACATGGATTCTTGTCAGTCATTGACATCTGGGATGCTGCAGAGTGACGACAGACAGACTTAATCTTTTCTAACAGAAGACTATTTAAGGAAAAAACCCAAGACAGGCCACCCGAGGAGAGAAGCAGTCTGCAGAAGAATGACAGCTCTTGATTGAGCTCAGCATTTAACTGCAGCAGCAGCAGCAGCAGGGTGTGGTGTATCCTGACGTGACCCTGGGCTTCAAGAGTCACATGCTAAACCACAACTATGGGTCTCAGTCAGCCCAGCGGCAAAGTGTGTTTCAAAGAGGGACGGAGGCTCCAGGGCAGCAGCTCACTCATCTGCACAGGACGCGTCTGCACGGGCTAATATATTCTAATAGAAGATAATGTGATCTGCCTCCCTCTGTCCTTTTCTCATCTGAAAAACTGACAGAAATAATATTATGCCCTCATAAAGACATTGGTCATGCGGTAACCATAGCGATGGCTATTGTAAAGCCCAAACAGGTAGCGTAAATAACACTGTTTGCTTTGTGTAACCTAAAAAGAACAGAAGAGATGTGCGAGGAAAGAAAACTCCACAGTTTTATAAATTTCCGAGTGAGTGCATGTCAACATGAGGGTTAAATGCTCAGTGTGAGACCTGTTCAGTGCTGTGCTGCTGGACGCAGCCGTAGATGTAACTGAGTCCAGCTCTGGTCAGCACGTAGGATGCCTGCTCGTTGATCAGAGTGTCAAGGTGGGCCTCGATCTGGAAAATGTGGGAGAGAAGAGTGGCTTAAAAACCCAGTCCGAGCCTGCATTGTGAGCCAATGGTACTTGTGGTTAATGGAGAATCGCTGCGCTATTGATGATGAAACTTGCACAGGAGCTCTTGTGGTACTCAAATACAAAAGACTTGCTAAAAATAGAGGGATGGATGTCACATATGAGCCCGAACGACGATATGTGACGCACACTCTTTCATGAGATGGCAAATCAAATCTTTTTAATAGATTTGGGCTCTATGGGTTTAAATGAAAGGGAAAAGAATAATTAACTGTTTTTAATGAACAACACCCCTATGGACAGACAATGTAATGACACTTAGCTCAGCATTCACGTCACGGTAACAATAGCATTGCATCACTTTGTCTTGTCCCACTAAGGTGTGGCGTGTTATGATTGGATTCGTGCCTTTGACTAATTGTAATCAAATGTATAAAGACATTTCAAACACAGAGAATCTTTTAACTGTGAGATTTTTTTCCGTTTTGTAAATAATGGTTTGTAATTAAGGCAAACCTGGAACTCAAGCATCTCGAGTCTCTTGTCCGTGAACTCAAAGAGAGCCAGGGTCGTCTTCATCACGTACAATGAGTTGACCATGTAGGTAGCCATGTCCGCTGTGCCGAGGTTACTGGCCGACACGGTGCACAACTGAAGAAGAGGATCCAAGATGCACGAGAGAACCTGTGAGAGACAAAGTAAGACAGGGCTCAGAGATATCAGTCCCCTAAACACGCCGGGTTTTTTTTTCTCTTCAAGATCAATACATTTCGGGGTTCGTGCTGCAAAAGCACGATAGCCTTTTATCCAACAGGTCGGGCTCTATGAACTACCAGAAACCCCACAATCAGCTGGTCTAAGATGTCAAGCAGGCTAATAGAAAGTTAGTAAATCATTGACATGCTGTACAAGGGCTTGATTGTGTACAGCCTTAAAAGTCATCAATAAAATCTTAAAATCAATCCAAAACCGAACAGGAATCCAATGCAACTAGGTCAAAATTATAAGGGAGCAGTAATAATCATCGCAGCAGCATTTTGGACCAATTTGAGATGATGCAGGGACACCCGAGTGATACTTGTGCACAATAACAACAATACCTGTTAAATAAAAATAAAAAGGCATGGACGACGCTGTGTAAGTCCTGAAATGGTCAGGAAACTTTCTGAAATTAACTTATGTAGGAAGAAACAAAACCGAGCAAGCTTCTTATTGATTCATGACTCATAGAATCAACAGAAACAGCAATGGATCACCGGATTTCTTTCCTCTATCTGATTATATCGTAGAAATGTGTGTTCACCTGAGCAAAGTCAGCCTGACGGGCATTCAGAGGAACCACCGAGGAGTCGTGGGAGGCCAGCACCTCCCTGAGGAGGGCCAGCGTCTGAGTGAGGGAGGCTGTGGGTCCCAGGTCCGCAGGGGGCAGCTCCACCTGAACAGGGCAGGTCAGGGGTGTGAGGAGAGGAAAGGTTTTGGTTGCAGAGATCAGTTGAGTGTGTGGGCTGCGGCCTTCACAAAGACAAGTGGTCCTCACAACATTATCAAAGCATTAGAACATGCCCAACGAGCAGCATGACAGATACACAACTGCTCCCTGCTGCGACTCTGAGCCTCAGCTTGTTCAGTCAGTCGAGCTTTTTAAGGGTTTTTTGATTTCATTGGGCCTCTGGATGTACAACACAGGACTGGCCCGGCCACCTTTGTCCACCTAATGCAGCAAATTATGAGAAGGCTGTGTTCCTGGCATTAGCTGGACTTGACAACAAAACCCTGAGGGCCTCCAATTTGATTAACACCGAGCAACGGGGATAATTCTGGTAACTGCTATTGATCAATAAACAGCAAGCATGTAAGGTGGAAGAGCTCGTGCCCGTGCCGAGGTATATTGGGACGGCAATTGTGCTTCAGGAATAGCGCTGTTGTGTTTAAGGGTTTAGACACAGTGCTGAAATACACAGTGTGCAACGCCGAACTTCTCTTGGCGTTAGGTTTTTAAAGAAAGAATACTGCAAACCATCTCTCGTTTAAAGATCAAGCTTTATCCCTTTCCTTAGGTGATGGTTTTGTCTGTAGATTTCATTATAGGTTCTCAATTTGGGTCTGATTTCTTATTTTTTTTATCAAAGATTTTAAACATTTTCTATGGGAACACTGAGTCTCTCTGGATAAGAACGTTTTTACATGAGAAAATATACAATCAACAAATATAAAACAACAATATTGTGTCATTTCAAATAGAAACCCTCAGACGGACACTGTACCTTGTCCATGAGTCTGCTTGCATGAAGGCTCAGGCTGTTGAAAAACATCTTCTTGCTGAGGACGTGCATTTCCTCAATAGTGATGAGCAAAGAGGCCACACTGGTCCCAATTATAGAGCTGGACAAAGATCAAACGAGTCAACAAGCCGGAACAGGGGTTTTATTTAGATAACCAATTTATCTTTTTTTAGATTATTCAACTTATTAATTAAAAGGTCCCAGATGATGGAAAGTGACATTCCAATCTTTTTGATTACAAAGACGCTCTCTGTTATATAAATACTGCAAAATTATCAAAATGCTCGGTCCATGCAGTTATGCACACAGCCTGTATTCAGAAACTGTGCCTTAAAACAGGATTTCTATAACTTCACCATCCTGATGCCCCCAGGACCTGGATTCACCATGATACAGGATGCAGGCTGTATATACACTAGAGCTTAAGCTTTCAATGCAACCGTTTGTTACATCGTTTTTATGTTTAAATTTTGTTTTCTGATTCACACTTGGACTGAAAACCAGTTAGCATTATTGAGTCAGAGCTCAGAAGCAAACGCTGCGTCATGGATTTGTCTCAGTAAGTCCACAGAACATACTTCTGGCATCATTTCCAAAATTCAAGTCCAAACTTGACCATCTGTTCGGCTCGTTTCAGTGTTTACTGACCATCACCATTTGCATTTACTGGTGAGTTTTACTAATCTACATTAGAGGGCGACAATACGCAGTTTCCTGGTTGTGAATCACTCAGGAACACATTTTTATTGATATTGAAATTTATATAAAATACTAGAAAAGGGTAAAATATGGAAGAATTTATATTTATATAGAGAAAAGCAGCAAATTCCAGAATAGAACGATTGAGCCGAGCTCTAACGGAGAAAGATAAGAATCCTGTTGTTTTGTATATCTGAGCCCAATCAAGAAAAGCAACAGTATACTTGGCTCTGCAAATTAGTTGACGATTAATCGATTCTCAAATCAGAGCAGAAATACCTGATGGTGTGGTGGTAAAACTTGAGCAGGTTGGACAGTTTATAAAGGAGGACGGCCCCTGGCTCAGCGACAATGACCTGTTCTATGCGAACCTGGGGGACAGAACCACATCACAGGATCACAACATGACATCAGATAGAGATGATCTGTCTAACATAGCTTCTTGAACCGATTCGGCTGCTCACTTTCAGCGGCCTGCAGACTCCTTCGGTGATGTGTCCGATCACCTCCTGCAGGTTCTCCTCCACACCTAATGTAAGAGGAGCACACACACAAACTAATGATCAGGGATATAATGTATATAAGCATAGTAATAATAAGGCAGCATTGGTGATAAATCTTTACATTTACTTCTTGATTTTACAGTGTTTAAGCCTGTTGATGGCAATGTCATTATTCAAAGGGAACCAGAGAATCACACTGACAACAGCATGAAAACGTTCAAACTTTTTTCCAAATCAGCTTTCACGTGACATGAGTGAAATCATGATAAAAAAAAAACACAACTAAAAAAGGAGATAATCGTTGACATCTGAGGTGTCGTCATTCTTAACTGTTGTGACGACCGAAAGAAGTTAAATTCGGGAAACAAGCGCCGGATTAGAACTAAACGTACTGGAATCAGAGTTGCTCACACTCTCCCAACTGTTGCCAAGTTCTCTCACCTCACTAAATCACTGGTTACCCGAGCTTTGTCCAGTAAACAAAGACCTGTGAGTGACATTTGTTTACAAGTTGTGGTTCACTTGTAAAATCCACAAAATTAAAAGATGCAACAAACCGAATGTTTCCAAAGAGGGTAAGATGAAAAAAGCTGGAGAAACTAGAATTACAGCCAACAGCTAGCCACAGTCCCTGTTTTTGTTTTTGACTTCATAGGATCGTTGATGTGGGATCTTTTGGATAAGAAATATCCTCTATCTTTTTTAAATAATAAGACATTTGTCCGAAATTTCAGGGGCAGCAGTGGGTCAGGAGGCAGAGGAAGTCAGGGTCGGATGTTCGATTCCCCGGCTCCTCCAGCGTGCATGTCCTTGGGCAAGATACAGAACCACAAATTGACAGCTTTGCATAAGACGAATTATTTGGATAGAAAAATTATTGCCTGTAGAAGCACTGTGTGTCAAAGGGTGAATGTAACTTGTACTGTCAAGTGTTTTTAGGGGTTGATAGGACGATATAAATAAAGTACATTTTTCAGAATTATCATATTAATTAATGAGTTATGACCACAGTTACGTGTTTTGTGAAATCAGAGTGACATTAACTTAAGACAAAACGAAAACCTAAACAGTTCAAGTGAGTGTTTGTTCCAGATTTTAAGAAATTTGCTGAATGCGTTCCTAATATGTTGTTTTTGCGAGAATGGGACAGACGTACAACCCAAAAAACCTACTGCCTGTGGCCAAATCTGTAGGTGTGATTTTACTATTTGTAACTTAAGGTGTGGCTACAGCTGATGGAACCCTGTGCGCTGTGTAATTATCATTTAGGAAGCATTGTACCTTGCAGAGTGACTTGTTTCAGCAGAGCTTCTAGATGTTCTTTCTCTGACGCAGTGGCTTGGTGCAGCCAGGCCAGCATATCCCCCACATACCTAAAAGTAAGCAAAACAATCTGTATTAAACAGTGCGCCACTGAGTGGCTAACCCGCAGGCTAATCTTACCACACCATGACCACAGCTGCAGGGGTGAGGCATGGGTTATTGTGTTTCACTCACCTCACACACACACAAACAGCTTTGGGTGTTACATAACGGTGGAAAACAGCAAGGTTAAACTTGAATTATTATGTGTAAGCCTCTGTGTGTGTGTGCATTTGTGTGTGTGTGTAGGCGTGAGTGTTTGTGCTTGTGTGTGAGGACCTAGGGAGGTGAGAAAAAGAACTTGATGTTCTCAGAACTGCTGATGCCTCCTATAAAGTGGAGGTGGTTTTGTGTTCCACATGTGGACGGTATTCTGAGAAAATCTCCCGTTTGGCTCCTGGGCACAGGAGGAAGGGGGAAGAGGATGCGGTACGACAGGAAACACAGACACACTCTCATTGACAGAATAGACACTTAACATCGTCTCAAATCAGGTTGTAAAGGGTGAGATGCTCAATGAAATTGAGTTGATTCTCATTCAGGTTTGATGACATCATGACATGAAATATAATCATTTCAATGATACAATAAATAATCTGCAGGGTAATTTAACCTGAAACATTTATCTCATTTAACCTTTTAAAGAATTTAAGGCATTTAACTACATTTCCTAGAATAATTAAGAGGTACACAGTGAGCGAATTTCTGAGTGAAGTTTAAATTTGTGATTACAAGAAAGGTTTTGACCAGTTCAGGCAAAATCCTAGTAATAGAATACCAGTCAGTTATAGTTATTGCTTTTATCTTGTGTGTCTTCTATTGCATCTCTTCCTCTCGTTTCTAAAGCAACTTTGCTCAACTCCTGTTGTTTTGAATGTGACATCTAAATAAATCTGACTTGACTATATATTCTGTATTTGTATTCATCAGCTGTGGACAAATACAGGAAGCAGGTTGAATGTTTGATATCAGATTTGATTGTAAAATTGAAATTGGCGACTCCATAAATTGTATAAATGACAACTTGGGGTTAAATATGTTGTATGTAATCAGGGTTGTTCGTATTTCTAACCAGGGATTTTCATCCATTAATTCAGCTAAACGACACCGAACTTATGGGTTTCTCCAACTCTGGGTTTATGGAAAAGAACTTCATTTTAGTTCTACGACATGAAATGTCAATATTCAGCAATAGAGCAGGGTTTGAGACAGGAAGCATCACAGCACAATGGGTCTAATTACCTCATAGGGTCATGTGAATGCATCTCTATGGGGCGGGGAGTCCCCCCATGCCCGCCGCGGGTGAGGGCGTCGATGAAGCCGCGAACCACCGCACACCTGCGTGCAGTCCCAAACTCATCCAGAGTGTACCTGACCAAACAGAGGAGGAGAGAAGGCAACATTCAAACACCCAAACCTCATGTGAAAAGACGGTGGTCACAGTGTTTTTCTGTGTGTCGGGAGGTCAGTCGCCGACAAACTGTACGTCAACAATGCAGACAACTTTTCCAAAAGGGGAAGAGTTTGCGGTTGTTTTGATTACTTGGCGGTGACAGGCTCTGTGACAGACTAAACAGAAGATAGGGCCGAATTAAGATTCTGCTGGTCTCCGCTCTCTCAGCCTAAACATCCCCAGCCAGCGCATGACCTTGGACACTTTCTGGGCAACGAGACAGGTGCATTTCCAAGAATGGAGGGTTTGCGATGAAAACACCTCCTGGGGTAACGTGTGAAAGGTCCCAATGTGTCGTTGTGGTTTAGGGACAAAGTAAGATCTCGGGGTCCTTTACTCCTGTATGAGCACAAATTGTTTTCCTCTTCAAAAGGTATTGACATTAAATGCTTTTTATTGCTTGTCTCAATATGAGTTTCAAGCAGTGCTCGCCTTAAAATAACTGCAAGTAATGGGCATTGGAAGTACCTCTTTATAAATACTGGAGGCATTTGAAAGCACTTACATTTTTCTTTTCAAGGCTGAGTGGCACATAATGTTATATATCATGATTCTCAGAGTGAGACACTTTGTTTACCTAACACACTACAAAAACCACATTCAACTGAAGGGGTTAAATGAGGATTCAAAAAAAAAGAAATAAGATTTTTAAAAAAGGACATACAGCCGCTAATCACATCCTTGACATCCAAGATATTTTTCTTTTCTTATTGTGAGTGTTTGAAGGAACAGGGGGGTAATGACGTAACTCAAAATAAAAAAATAACCAATGGAAGAGAAGGAAAATAAGCTGTAAGCAATGCAGGTTTAAAACATCATGAAAAGGATTTAAAATTACATTTATAAGAAACGTAGAGAGTTAGTCAATGTGTTTTTTAGGCGTTAATGATAATACAGTTGATTTGGGAGAGAAACGCTGACAGTAAATGAGCTGTGTTTACACTATGATGAAAATTATGCTGTTATAATTGTTGGTAATTATACTGTTGGTAATTATACTGTAATCAACAAGTACTTTAGATTAATTTCAGTTGTTTTATAAAAGTCAGAGGGAATAAATATGCATTAATTCATGCTAAATATACACTTACAAGTTGTACACGTTTAACTGTATTTGCAAAAACAATTTCGATGCCGATTGTTTATTATGTATTTTTGCAATGATTTTTTCGTGGATCTATAATTTCTGCTGCTTGTTTGATGGCCGTGATGTTTTCTGTTGCTTCGGGCTGTTCTGTTGTTTTCCCAATCAAGAGCCTCTTTGTTTCCCCTCGTCTGAGCCAAATAATCTCCTCAGCCGTAAACTAACAATTCACCTGCGAGTGGCCGCTGAAGCATTTTGAATTTAACAAGTCTTTCTGCCTCTGTGATGTACATCAGTGGAAAGTAGTGCCTGTAGCTATTTTTCTCGTACATTTTTAAGGCACGTCTCTCTGTTGTTGGTATTAAATTTGAACAAATTCCTCAGCCTCATGGATCCTTTGATTCTGGACATAAAAAGCATTATTTTTACTTGCTGTCAGCACTCTTGGATATTGGTGCGAAGAGAAAGAGAAATGAAAAAATAGGCCGTACAGTCTTTAATTCAGACACGTTTCTGTTCTGTAAGTGTGTGTGTGTGTATATGTTACTTGTAAAGGACAGATCGGTCCTGTAAGGCCTCCATGGCTTGAGTCAGCACGGGGCTGATATCACACGTCTCCTGGGTCAGTCCCCTGCATTCATCTATGCAGAGAGAAGGAAAAGAAATGAGGAAATATCATATATATATATATATATACACATCTAACTGGAGAAATAACTACTGTCTTTGTAGAAACCTGTGTTGTGCTCTCATGGCTGCAAAATGTTTTTTTATCTATGGCAACCCTGTTGACAAGAAGTAAATCACAGCACCAACATCATAGTTTCCCATGAGCTTTTACTGAGAAGTCAGTTGGTATGATTCAGACAATAAAAAAAAGAAAAGAAACAGGCAGTAGCTGATCTCCCAGACTGTGAAGAAACTGGGTCATCACACTGGACGACAATATTTTCTGTAAAAAATGAAGTCAACCCTCATAAACAATTGAAAAGTGTACATAAAGAAGAGTCCATTTACAAAATAAATTAACTTCTACTAAAAGGCTTTCTTGCCAAATTTATGCAACTGGGCCTTTTAGAAAATCTACACCACAACAAAATAAAGAGCAAGTCATAATTAAATAGATGCTCTGTGTTTTGTTAGTGTATAATTACTCAAATGTGCTTTCTGTGATCTAAATTCTACACTTCCATTTTAATTTTCAATGACGAAACACAGAGCAAAACTTTGGTTTCTGGCATTCTTCTCGCAAACCTCAGTCCGAGGTTATGAGTCACATGGATTCTCAAATGACCCCTGCACACGCTACTGCTGGGTACGTACAGTCACTTGGAAAATCACAGTTTGTGTTTCACAAAATAACAACCACTAAAACAAATCATGCAACAGTTGCGATCATTAGGAGACGAACGGAAATAAACCTGACATGAAACACTGGCTCATTTGTGTATGCCAACACAACACCCAACACCTTAAAGAGGGTCATAGTAAGTCAGTGTTATCCCTCGGTGCGCTCATGGCATTAACTCTGTACTGTACTCACTCTGAGCCCAGCGGTAGAGCTGCTCATATGAGGTCTCCTGTAACACGGCCATCTGCTCCATGATCTCTAACCTGGAACAAGCACACAAACCAAGATGGCCCATTACATACCCATGACCTGCTGAATAGTGTCAGAGCGCTGACACCGTCATAAATATCCCACCTGGGTGTCCGTCCCCCCCCTCCCCTCTATTTGACTGTCGTGCCTTTCTGGTTCAAAAGAAATGTCATGAATAAAGAAAAGCCGTCGGAGCACAGAGACACACCAGGTGTAGGCAGGTGGGCACCTTACCCTGCAGTTTGCTGGTTGGTTCTCAGCAGGATCTTCACGTCCTCGTGGATGTGCTTCACTCGGCTGAGAGCTTTGAAGAAATTCTGGGAAATTCAAAGACACACACACGACTAATTAGGGGTTCGGGGAACAGATTTACAGAATATAAAGTTTTGGAAATACAGTAGAAATGAAAGCTTTGGCAAAAAAAAAAATCTGGCATGAACAAGGATAGTATTTGTAACTAATCCTGCATCTTCTTGATTTGAAGATGTGTGGAGTTTTAACATGAAACATTATGTATATACAATAAATGTTAGATAATGGATTTAATATCTCAAAATTATCTTGATCACATCTTACAATTTATTAGATATTGTGGCTTCCTGTTGAAAGAGTGAGAAGATAGTGGATCCTTCAGTTAGGACAGGGGTGGGGAACCTCTTGCCTCTGGGCCATACGCAGCCCACGAGACAAATACAAAAAAAACCACTCATGACATCAATTACTTTTTTTAAATGGTTTAACATGTCCTTCAGGGTGGTCCCCTGCAGCTGTGCTGTGTGTCTTTCAGTTATTGTCAGTGTGAACGAAGCCCAGCAAGTCTGCCTAAGCTTGTGGGGACGTGATCGCAGTGATGAAAAAGGCCAATTTCGGGGTGTTATTATTACAGCTATGAAGTTACAGCTGGATGAGGAAACCAGAAAAAGTCTCAAAGAACCATTGCTTGGACGATTACTGATACGATACAAGACATTGACAAAAAAAAAGTGAAGGACACTGGCAGAATTTTTAAGTTTTCTCTCTGACCTGCAGTGAAAAAAGGAGACATAAACCAAACCATCCAACTTGCTGAGTTCAACACGAGGGAGAAATTATCGCTCTTACAAGTCATGCATGGCACTACCAAGGGGTTGAGCAAGTCATTATCATCATCACTACCATCTGACACCAGAGAGAAAAATGTATCCCTAAACGTCAAAGAGATCTAATTCCAGCCATCGCATTAGAGACTTTAGTTTGATATATGCGGTCTCTCGTTTAGTAAAGGCCTGCGAAGGATGTTTCAAATATTGAAATTGCCCTTGACAGGATAAATGTTCCCCACCCCCGAATTAGAGAATCCCCCCCCCCACACACACACACACACACACACACAGTATTGTGGGTGTGGATGAAAAATCTGCAAAATCTCATTCATGCAAATATTATAATAGTAATTACCTCAGTAATGGGTGCATCTCGAGGCCCCCGCAGTGTGGCCAGCTCCTCGTTAGAGAGCTGGAACTTGTCAAGAAAAGCCTGGGCAACCTGAGCTCGCACCTCCAGGCGGTGACTGGGGAGAAAGAGATGAGAGGGAGATATCACTTTTAATAATTCTTTATAAATAATTGTTCTGTCTTTATATTTCTTTGTCATTTACTTCTTTGTCAGTTTGACTGCCATCAATGATTTGTTGCGTCTGACTCCGAGGCCCTTTTTATTTTTTATTTATATGTTTTTTGGTCCTTCCCTTGTGTTTTCTTACCGTGCAAATCAAAAGTACTGTCAACTGGAACAACATTATATGCTCTCACTTGACCAAAATAATTGTCAACAAGCTGTGATGTTCAAAATACGACAGCAGAGGGCAGTCATGCACCTCTCACGTACAACACCCGGGCCTCAGAGTGAGCTGAGAGTGAGACAACAGGGTGGGACACCAGAGATCATGAGCAGCACTCAGACAACACAGGCAAGAGAAACAAAGAGAATACAGACACCCTGGGTTTTTTGTCACTATCAATAACAGCACACTGATCAGTATCGGTGTCACTATAAATGTCTGAGCACAAAAGGTGACCATGGCAACCGCCTCGGTCAAACAGGGAACTCGGTCACGGGATAGTAGCACAAACAGCGAGTCCTCCCTCTGTCCCCATCTTTCCATGCAAAGCCACCTCATCTATATTCTCTCCCTCGGTGTGAAGGCGAGCAGGGGATCAGTAAATCACCAGGTTGTTTTGGCGGAGGAGAAGAGCCCAACATTATCTGACCGGCGTTGTGTCTCGCACGGCTATTACCCGCGCTCAGTCGGCTGAAAGTTAAGGGCTGTAAATCTGTTGCAGGATTCTTTGATTTAGTATGTCTCTGCACACAGGACCCGGAGGCGTCTTTGGCCTTCGCGTGTTTTAAAAAGTCAGATTTTGTTGCAACCCACACAAGAGGATGCTGGACGTCAGCCTGTACTTCAGAAAACTGGCTACGTCATCAAAACTGTAAGAAATGACAACGATAATGACACGACAGCAACACTCTTACCTTAAAAAACACCTTCTGTTGTCAGGCTTTCATTGTGATGTGGTCAACAGTAGATTCAGGGTGTCTACATCTATGAATATGTTAAATTTAAGACTTTTTAAGACCGTTGAAATTAAATTTAAGATCAAAACGAAGGAAATAAACACCAAGTAAAGTAAAAAATATTCTTGTCCAAATGCCTGATGGTGTTAGGAATGCCCCATCGATTACAGCTTTTAAATCTAGCTTGAATTTAGTTATTATTCAAAAGCGCCTCTAAAATCAACAGTCATTATCCATTTATTTTTCCCTTCTATAATTTTACTCCTTTAACTCGTAAGTTATACAGATTTATCCTTGTTTGTTTTACTTGTTTAACCTCTTTTAATCTCTTTACCTCTTTTATTTTGCTAAATCTCTTCTATTTTGCTTTTTTATTTTACAATTTTTCTTAATTTTACATAAACATACCTTGCCTTGTTAGGCACCTAATATTAAAACTCATCCAATCTGAATTAAAGACAATTTACTGAATTTTAAGGTCTTTTAATTGTAAAAATATAAAGTTATTGAAGATATTTTAAGCCTTTTTAAGTTAATTAATTAAGTTTTCAGCATTAAGTATCTGTCAGTCCTTGAATATGTGCGTGTGGAAAACCCACTGACCTTCCAAAACAGGGAAGAGGAAAATGGATGAGACTTGATTAGAGGAAGAGAGAACATGTCATGCTACTGAGAGATAACGAATTAAAACAAGAGGCACTTGGGCTACCTGATATCCCTGCACAATTATGATGATGTATTAATAACAAGATATGATAATGAGGCCATTAATTAAACAGAGTGATGCATACATTAGAGACACTACTTCAATTTGAACGTGCCTGTGTTCACCCGAGCGTGAGAAATATAAATATAAATTAATTCTGTACTTGTAAACACGGTTATTTTGAGTTAGGAGATTTTATTGCAAAATGTGCAAATTTATGCAGCAAATAAATCTAATTGGAGAGAGAAACTCTGGGATTTCTGTCATTTCACATTGTTGAGTTATTTTCCTCTTTACAAGTAACGGGAAAAAAACTGCAGGAACACACATGCACAGCATTGAATCCTGGACAAAAGGTCCCACATGCCAGTTTGATGGGACATTAAATTGATTTGCCACCCAATGGTCCTAATAGTCTTAAAAGCTTCATAAACCTTATCTGGCCGGCCACATTTAACACACCATATCTTGGAATTTCATTCATGAAGTGTTTAAGCCTCAGTCTGCACGTCCTACCAACAGCCGGTGGCTTCAAATGAAGTCATGGTTACGGTGTTTATGAGACAAGTTGATTACAAAAAGAGCCTCTAATGATGTGTTGGAGATTTTATAAGAGAAACCTCAAACCACCTGACTGGCAATTGAATAATTTACTCAACTTTCCATATCCTAAAAGAACCTCATGAGTTTCATTTTATGGGGCAATTGTCTCCTATCCCTGATTACGGTTTCTGTCTGTGGAGATTCACAGACATGGGAGCTCCAATAGGGGGGAAAAGACATTTCTCACAGGGCAAACTTTGCGACAGATTCACCTCTAGAAGAAGAGAAACAGCCGCAATTTTTCATGTTAACGCCAACAGTGACAGACCAGTTCTTCCAGGATGTAAATCACAACAGAAAAAGACAGGCTGCACACGTCTGTAAGGTAATAAAAACTAAAAAACAACGGAGGACAGGTTGTTTGTTGGAGCCAAAGCAGCATAGCAAAGGAAATCAGGGGAACGATGGAGCGGCGTGATCTTTGACTACAGCACTGTCAGGACATGACACATTCTTCTCCACACTACAATTACCGAATACCAGAGAGAGGCAACATGCTTGAGTGAGTGTGGCCACGTCACAACTGTAAAGAGGCGAGCATGTAAGAGACTCTGGGTGAGTGAGGGAAAATGAAACGGGCGATGAAAGCATGCTCTTGAAGAAGAATGCCAAACAAGTGCAAAGTTAAATTAAATGAGGGTCACACCATGTTGCACGATGGGATGAAGACGAGTTACAGTGTCGGGCTGTCGGCTGCTTTGTGTGTGTTCTCATAATTCCCAACAGGCCCGACTGATTTTGTCTGTCCAAGCACAGAAATCGTTTAAGCAATATAGCACGGCACACTCTCATCAATAGCTTCATTGAACTGAGAAACTGAAATTACCAGTACATACTTAATTACCTCGCAGAGTGCAGCACTGAGTTAAGAAAAACTGCTGAGCTTCATCAGTGAGTAATACTAACCAAGTTCACCGTGTAAAAACATTTAACTTTAAAAGCTTTACAGTAGATCTTTACCTTCGGCCAAGGAGGTTACGTTTTGTCCATTTGTTAGTGGACTGGTTTGAACTACTGGACTAAACTTGGTGAAGGGGGATGTGGTATTGGTCAGGAAAGAACCCATTCAATTTTGGTACAGATCTGGATCAGCGGGCGGATCGATTGGCGGCGTTTTGCAACATTTTGCTTGATTTCTCAGAGAATAATTCATGGGTCTTGATCCGGCATGTGAAGGACACTGATATTTATGAGTGTGTGCAATTTGGTGGAGATCCAAATAATTCAGATCAATATAAATGTGATTTCATAAAAGGGATTGTTGGGCCTTGGCGCAGTGCCACTGTAGTTTATTATTCCATTTTAAGAAAATCACACAGAATTGATGATCAACAGGAGATCAGCGGCTCTTTCTAACAAGTGAATGTCGAACCCTCTCATGAGTTGTAAAACCATGTGGATCGATTATCCATTAAAAGCCAACAGAGGCCATTTCAAAAAGGGACTGTGTGGAAATGTTGGCACTCGCAAAGCTGTTGGTTAGCCACGCGCCAATGATCACAGAGCGCAGTCGCGGCCAGTCACATCAGACAACACAATGGCACGCTCATTGGCGTACCCTCATTAGCAGCCAGCTGAGCGTTAATAAGACTTGATAGTGTTTGAAATTGGTCGGCATTTACACTCGGACGTCCCCAATCGTTCTCTGGAGGGTTTCTGGGCTTTTGATTTGTTAATGAACAACAGGGAAATCCTACTAAGAACATTTGTTTGTGTTCGTGAAAAATAGTCTGTGAATGAAATATGGGGGCTTCATGTCTGAGTATTCATCATGTGCTGTAGGAATTTCTGTGAGAAATGAGGAGCTGCCACAAGCCAAATATATAACCCAAGTAAATCGCAGTTGTGGTTAAAAAAAAGTGAGCAGCGTTGCACTTTGGCATGCAGCCATGTGGAGCTACTGCAGCTCAAAAGAACCAAAGAGCCCGAGCTCTTCAGTTCCAGCAGCCCGTGAGGTCACAGTCACAGAAACATGCGCTTGAGAGACGTCCAAACTTGTCCGACATGATAACACGTCGCACTAATGCAAAGATCACACCGTGAGGGACAGGTGGGTGGCCCAACGTTTCATTATGGAACAACACACAACACCTATTTAGTGCTCTTGCTGACAGCCCCTTTGAACAACACCAGACCCAGACAAAAGAGCAGGGTGTCTGAAAGCCGGGGGGACAAACACAGGTCGTCTACTCCCACCGGCTCGCCGCTTCGGCCTGTGCTTCTGCACAATGCAAACAATCTGCTGCTCCTTTCAGTTTCATTAAAGCTGACAAATGACACAGCACCACCGGCAGATAACATGGCAAACAGCGCAGGTCAAGTCCACTCTGTCGGGTAAACACACATCAGGAGCATCTGAGAGAGAGCTTTGAAAATGACTCTACTCTCCAAGCAGACCTGCCCTATAAGCACAAAATCTGAGATTATGCTGCAAATCTTAGACCAGCTATAATAAGTGTCAACAGTCCCACGGCAGCGCAGGACTGTGTGACCTGAAATAGACCTGACCGAGAAGGAGTGTGGTGCAGTGCGCCGACTGGTAGGTGGCAGAAAGGGGACAGCTTAAGTGCACACTTCCCCCTGGCAGCTCTTCTGAGACAAAATTGCTCGAGACAAGGTCAAAGCCCAGCATGCACACACCATCCCATCTGGCTACGGGGGTCATTGCAGTTCTGCGGATGAAAATGTCACACGGACAGACAGCAGGTCCCGACGGAACCACAAAGCAAAGAGAAAGACAAGGCATGGGGGGGGGGGGGGGGCACTGGGAAGGGCATTCATGTAAAACCTCTGACCACTTACCTTCAACAAGGCGATATTACTTTTTTTTATTAATTCATTGCCTTCACAGGTTCACTGGTGGCTTTATCCCCACTGGCATCTTTCACTGCTCTCACATTTAAAAACCATTCAATCTCGCTGTCCCCCCCATGTGACCTTTTGTCAAGGAGGTCCTGCCGCTGTGCCGGCAGAGCACGGAATTGCTGCGGTACATCACAGCTGTCAGCAGTGTCTTTTGCCAGAAATCTACATTATCTTTGCCCACACCCCTGCCTCCATGTCAACGCACAAGGTCACTGAGCACCGAGGTCACAGCCACCACAAAATGCTAATGAGTCCCCTCCCCACCCCAACCCCCAGCTATCAGGAGAACAGGCAATGGGGTTTCATTTTCACATCCCTGTCAACGCTCTGCCAGACAAATTCGCAGATTGATGGCACCAAGATTAATTTTAGTGGCAGGCTTTCAAATGAAAAAGGGAAAGAAAAATATATATATATATCCACCCGGATTCCAAGAATTTGTGAATACCCCAGATGCACTGACTCCCTTTATGATTTTATGTCATGGTGAGCTGTAGATTCTGGATGGTGCTTAATATGTGCTGTCAGCAAATCTCAATGCAGACTCTCAAATATTAGCACACACTGTTGGGCTGCTCCCCAGTTGTAACAGTTTGACCTCAATAAGATCAGGAGGAAAGTGCAGCGCACACAGGAACAACTTTGATGAGTGTGTCTCACGCCAAACTTCTGACGACATGATAAAGAAAACAAATAAAGCTCCATTAAAGACGACTGCTGCTGCCCTCCTTATGCAAATAGACAAGTGCAAGGGAAATATTCAGCGGCCACATGAATCATTGATCCCTCCTCATCAAAAATAAAGACTTTGCCTGCCAGCTCCTCCTGCCCTGCACCAAATCTCCCTAACTTCTGACACCAGAGGGAAGCAGCATTTTAAAGTCTTGAAAAAACCCTCCTCGACTTCTTTCTGTTTTGCAGTTTATATCTTTATTTGTGAAAATATGTTTAAATTATCTGTATACTTTTAATGAATATTAATGAAATGGGAAAAAATCTCATTTGACTGATAAACAAGGAAGTGCCTGCATAATCAGCCAGGCCTCACTTTCCAAACAACAAGTGAAGCAATTAAAAAGTATCTCTTGCCTTGTGCTTTGACTGAGGAGATATTTGTCTGTAAACTTGCCCAGATAGAATAAAGTGTAATTTTTCCATGGAAATGAGACACCAGGGAGAGTGAAATGATGCTGCCTGGCTTTGGACTGATGAAGATGAGTATCAGCGACACATGTGACAGGTTTCCAAAATGACTTGGAGCTTCAGGATAGATATGAGTAGAGATGGCGGCATGACATCTCTTTGAAAGTTCCTGCAGATAATTCAGAATAAAGTTGCCGACCTATCTCCACAATCTCCTTGACATTCTGAAATGTCAGTTTAAAAGTTCAGGGTGATTTTTATTTGACAGTTTAGTTAAACTCAGATTGAGAAATAACTTGCTACCAACAGCAGATCATAGTTGAGTTTCCAGATTCATGGTCACTTGTACAAGAGTAACAAATACTTTGCTTAACGTAATCCACTGTCCAACAGTATCTCACATAAAAAGGTTCCTTATTGTTTTTGTTTTTCTGAGTCCTTAATAATACTACATTATGAAGAAGTGTTAGGAACTTATAAACAATATAATGCAATCCAATATGGAAATACACATTTTAAATTAATGCATTTCTGAAAACCTTTGTAAAAGAATTTTAAAATAAAAATAGTCCCAAAAGGTAGAAGAAATGAATACATCGTGAAAAGTCCTGGAGAGAAGTTTCTATTTTAGTCACTCTGTGTAACTGACTCATGTAGCTGCATTAGAAACATTTAAATATCTAGTACACACACACACACACACACACACACACACACACACACACACACACACACACACACACACACACACACACACACAGTTATATTTGACTCACTTTTCTCCCTGCAGCTTGTTGGTTTTCACTATGAGGTCCTGAGTTTGATCCTTCGCAGCCTGTTGGAGAAAAGTTATTGATTTTTTTTTAAAAGTTGGCCTGAAAAGATTATTTTCTCAAAAGACATTTAATGAATTACTCAAATTAAGTTTTTAACCTGATATATTTGATCCAGACACAATTATACCACCAGCTTGATTACGGTGTGAGGACCGTACCTTTAATCTGTTGGTCATTTCGTCACAACACGTGCTCATGGCCTGGACATCCTCATGAACACCTTCAAGCTCCTGTGGAGAAAACAACACTGAAGCAGGTGTGTAGGTGCATGTCTGTATAACATTACTGATAATGACAGCAGTTAGATGGTAATGATACCATTTGCAGTATTATAATATTCTACAAATCCTTGTACTGAAGTGTAATGGATTGTATTCCCTGCAGTCAACAGACTTTTACAAGTTGTCTGTACCAAACGTGTGTAGGGAGATTAAGAAAAGATCGTTAAAATAATAACTGGAATATTTTACAATATGCGTGAATTGATATCATTGAAAGCTTTTGAATCCATTTTAAAAGACCAGGAAATTTAGTCGCTGGAATGTTGATGTTTTTGATGGATGTTGCAGGTTTTTTGGTTTGTTCTGAATCTTAATTCTTCTTATATGTTGTAACTCTAATTGTTTCCTTTAAATTGAATGTTTTTTGTGTTGCTGTCTCTTTTAAATCTAAATGAGACCTTTTCTGGGCAAATAAAGATTAAAAATGAAAGTGCAACTGCTTAAATGTTTCCCCACAAAAAAAACAGCTCCTGTATCTTCTCCCAAACCGTGTCCACAATCTGGTTGTTATTAATTAACGCTAGAAAACAGGATTTGTCTGTCAACGTTACCTCTTTCACTTCTTTAAACAACCGTGCAAACTCCTCGTTGATTGACAGGCTTCGTCTCTCTATGTCCCCGCGAAGGTTTCTCCTGGTGCGCAAACTGTTCTCGGTGAAGAAGACGGACAGAGACTTCAGAGCCTCCAGCATCTCCTGCAAACACCGGCAGGACATCACCATGTTAGAAGAAGCTACATGTAAACAGGTAGCATCTGCCCTCTTAGCATCTTAGGCTAAAACATCTGGGTTTAGCAGCTGATCCTGGTCCTGTGGGGGGGTTTAAATAAGACTCGACATCTGAGACTACACAGTAAACACTGAATAAATGCTGCAGCCTGCTAAACACATTACCATTGTGTTTGTGCTGTCACTGCTGGAGGCTAGCTTACAGGTTTAGCTGCTATTAGCCAGCTAGCACGGAGCTAACTCTCCATATTTACCTTGTCGTTGTCGAGCCTCGTCTCCAGGATTTTGTTGAGCTTCCTCGACAGCGGGTTGTTGGGTTGAGTAGACGCATGTGGATTGTGAATAACCGCAGAACTGTCCGCGGATGTTTCTACTTTAATATCAGCCATTGTGGACAGACACCTCCACGTCAACTTCTCTGGAAGATGTTGTGGTCCGTCTGAAGTGAACGTCCGGCCGGCGGGTGCATCCCTGAAAGCGGGCGATACAAGGTTCCGCTGCTGGGACGTTAATATCTGCTCATGTAGGTTTTTTATTTGTTGTTTATCCATCTGTCTCATTTACATTTATATAATTATTCTGAAATGAACACACAGTACCCACTGTTACTCACACGAAGCGGTTACTCACTATACTATAATCAACATGTGCATTTTAAATAGTTCTGTCACCTGTTTCTGTATAAATTAGACCAAACACTTTACATGAGATCCTTTGGTTTTTATTGTGACAGTAGTGAGTAACCATCACTCAAATATGACTCTAAGTAGAGGTCCTACAAATAAATGACAAAGATGATACAGATCATGAAGTTTCTTTCAATTCATCTAAAGTTTATAAGTGGTAAAACTTACAATTTATGTGATAAACACATTTATATATTTATATTTTTTAAGTTCAGCTCAAGTTAATTTATACAATTTATCCATATACATCGACTTTATGTCACCATCGCTTTTTTTTCTTTTTTGTAAATCCATTGCAGTACACATAGTCAACAGTATCATGATATTCTGCTTTATCTGTTTTTTATTAAATAAAAACATTTTATCGTATTAATTCATAATATTCCTTACTTGTATTGTTATGGCAACTCAATGGGGGTTTACTTCGACTCTGTGGAATGTTATTTCCACCACTGCATTACCAGTTTACGAGGTGTCAGTGAACGCAGCAGCGGCAGCAGCACGTCGGGGACTGATAGTAGCAGAGTCCCGCCCCTGTGGGCGGGGACACGTGTGATTGACGTCCACCTCCCGAGAGAGTTTCATGGACTCACCCCTCTCTCTCTCTCTCTCTCTCTCTCTCTCTCTCTCTCTCTCTCTCTCTCTCTTTCCCTCCCTCTATCCCTTTCTCTCCCTCTTTCCTCTCTCTCTCCCCCCTCTCTCTCCCTATCATTCCATCTCTCTCTCTCTCTCTCTCTCCCCTCCCTCCCTCCCCTCCTCTCTCTCTCTCTCTCTCCCTTCCCTCCCTCCCTCCCTCCCCTCCTCTCTCTCTCTCTCTCTCTCTCTCTCTCTCTCCCTCCCCTCCCCTCCTCTCTCTCTCTCTCTCTCTCTCCCCTCCCTCCCTCTCCCTCTCTCTCTCTCTCTCTCTCTCTCTCTCTCTCTCTCTCTCTCTCTCTCTCTCTCTCTCCCTCCCTCCCCTCCTCTCTCTCTCTCTCTCTCTCTCTCTCTCTCTCTCTCCCCTCCCTCTCTCTCTCCCTCCCTCCCCTCCTCTCTCTCTCTCTCTCTCTCCCTCCCTCCCTCCCTCCCCTCCTCCCTCTCTCTCTCTCTCCCCTCCCTCTCTCCCTCCCTCTCTCTCTGAGCAGGAATGTGGAAACGGGAGTCAGTCCTCTTCCTCTGAGGCAGTCGGCGGACGCACGTCTCCACTCTGCAGCGCACAGGAGTGAATAATTGATCCTGGTTTCCTGTATTGATGAGGAGGAAGTGATCAGTGATCGGGTTCTGCAGTCACTTTGTGGGGGAGTCATTTTTTTATTCCCCTCGACTGAAGGAGGAAAAGTTTTGGAGCCACCAACAGATCTGGAGTCCGCAGATGGAAACAGACCCTCGGTGCACAGAGAGCGCGCCTCCTTCTCCCCAACATGTAAGATCTTCTCCTCGTCTTCCTCCTCTTCCTCCTCTTTCTCCTCCACTCTGTTTACATTATTAACATTCCGACAGTGGGAGCACTGCGATAAAACGACGATGTTCCCCGAGGTCACCTCCAACACAACACAACCACCAGCACAGTGTTCCTGTCTGCGGAGACTTCCCCACCGTCTGAGCTCCTCGCTGTGTATTTCACATGGTGTCATACATGTGATGGTGTGATGCATGACAAGTTCATTACACGTCTGGCTAACTTTTCATTTATTCCACACACAGACACCAACACGCATGTGCTCCGATCATGGCAGATTCCTCACATGTTGCATTCGTCGTCATTCATTTCCATGAGATCTCCAACTCCCTAACACTTTGAAACCTCATTGTCTTACTTATCACTGAAAAGTCCACTAAACCAAACTCACAACTAAATAACAAGAATTTATATAAATAATAAGTACATGTAAACTACTATAAACCATATAAAGAAACAGGAAATGAGGTGATCTGTCATTGCTTGTGCTATCGGTGTCCATCTTTTAACAAAATAAAACTATTTATCAGCAGCTAGTCTTATTAAAATCTGTTATTCCAATAATAAACTGCCCATATAGTATATACAAGTTGTTATAAGATGCTTCATTCATTGAAATAACAACTAATCTTTCACATTATCATTTAGTGGCCTGGTTTCTATATGATAATAAAGAGAAATGTCTTTAATACATAAGTAAGATGAGTAATAATCATTTCCCTCAGTTTATCAAACCTCAGTTGATTGTTAAATGGCCTGAGTTTGATCATTAATGGATTCTAAGTAAATTAGAAGCGATCTAAATCCAATTTCCATCAACTGAACTATTTGTTTGTTTGTTAATCTGCTCACATCATCATTTAGGTAAAGTCTTAGACGACTTCAACAGATCTTACTCACTAACCACAAAACCACATGAAGCCGCACTGTCTTAGGTTCTCTAACTCCTCGTGTTATTGTGGTATTAAGACATTAACAATGATTTTTGGATTTCATAAAGTCAACAACTTGTTCCCACGGAGGATTTTCTGTGTCAGTGCTCAGTCTGTGCGTTTCCCTTTCCCCTCGCAGGGACCCGCAGTCACTGAGAAGGTGAAGACTTGCCCGTGTTAAATGCTCAGTGCGAGGATCCCCACAACACAGCGACTGCTCATATAACTGCTGTTAGTTCAGTGACTGTGTGAACCGCTCGCAGACTGTTGACCATGGCGTCTAGTCTGACATGTACGGGTGTGATCTGGGCCCTGCTCTCCCTGCTGTGTGCTGCCGCCTCCTGCGTTGGCTTCTTCATGCCCTACTGGCTGCTGGGGACACAGATGGACAAGCCTGTGTCCTTTGGCACGTTCCGGCGCTGCTCCTACCCGGTGAGGGACGAAGAGAGACAGGCCACCGTCATGCTGGAGCAGTGCGGGCGCTACGCCTCCTTCAACGGCATCCCGAGTCTGGAGTGGAGGATCTGCACGGTGGTGACGGGCGTGGGATGCGGCCTCCTCCTGCTGGTGGCGCTCACGGCGCTCATGGGCTGCTGCATCTCTGACCTCATCTCGCGTACCATTGGCCGTGTGGCCGGTGGCATCCAGTTTGTTGGAGGTAAGATTGCGATTTTGTGTTGTTCTGAGTGTGTTTATGCCTGAAGCTGTTTTCAGACATGTCCTGCGGGTAAGATCCGGTGAATTGGCTGCCGAGTTTACCCACAGTTTGCCTTTCACACATGCACAGTGTGAGGTTCTCAGGGAGAGGTGGAGCAGGCAGAGGCAGGAACTGACGTATTAACTCAGCTGCGGAGATCATGTGATTTTCTTAATGACACACAGACATCCGTGTCAGTTCAACCTCTATTGACATTTACTTGGGTGTCGTCCAACGCCTTTTCACTGAGAGATTCCAGACAATCCAGCAGGGGATCCCATGCTGTGTTCATACATCTACTCCTCCTGGATTTCTACGGACTTTATATCTGGAGGCCAGGTGGAGAAAGTCTGCGGAAAACTATGGAGCATCTCACTCAGACATTTGCGTTGCAGAGAAAATACGAAGGCCCTGCCGATTTCAGTGCTTGTCTGAAAGCAGCGTGACGGTGCCTGTTCTCAGTGAAGTTTTCATCTGACTGAGGGAGTAAAGTACAGAGACTCTGATAATCATGATGGAAAGATCTGCGGCTATGAAATGTGAAACAGTCCCATCACACACTCCTTACACTTTGCCTTTCATTGACAGATTTCGATGTTTGTATTGATTCGGGATGTTTTAATGGCCGTAATTAACTTCTCATCAAATTAGTTTTGAACTCGTGGACAGGATTGTTGTTCACGGAACAAAATCACGTTGACGAGGAAAACAAGGAGGCATAGAAATCTTGATAACCATGCAAATTTTACCTCTGGCCAAGTTCTCCTTGGCAGCAGAAGCGGCTGTCGGCGCAGGAAAGCTGTCGTTTCCTCAGATATCCAGACTCCACAGGAAATGAAAAGTCCGCCTGCAGGATCGCGGTGATGTTGCTCACTTAATAACGTTGGGTCAGTTTGCATTTTTTTATTGTAGAGCACGACAGCAGTTTAAAGAAACCCTCCCGGGGTTCTGCCCATTGCTGTAACTAGTGAAGTGATTTCTGGATGATTTTTGGTTATTTAAGGCTTTGGCAGAAAAGTTCACTGGGTGCATCCATCCATCCACAATCCATTCTCCTTATCCTTGGGGTTGCGGTGGGGGGAAGAGATGAAGCCAATCCCTGCTGATATTGAGTGGGTGGGGGGGGGGGCAGGACTATGGGAGGAGTACACCGAGAATAACAATCCAGACAGGAGAACATGCAAACTCCACAAGCTGGGATTCACACCAGGGACCTTCTTGCTGTGCTAACCCCTCCTCTGAGTGAAGATATTGTAAATATAGTGGAACATGAGAAGGAGAAACAAAGAATATTTCCTGTGTTCACTTGTTTTCTCTGTCGCCCTTCCTTTCTTCTGTGCAGCAGACTTTTGGCATCGCTTCCCGTCTTTTGTTTTGCATTTGCCTGATGAAATGATGGAAAATTGGGCTTCACTGGGGCTGCGAGCCTGCCCAAAATACGTCAGTGCGATTTTCTTTGCTCTGGGTTTAATCCAGAATGTGTCTCTTTAAGTTGAAAAGAAAACCCACGCCCTTTCTCTGCCTCTGAGTTCCGTCCACGCTGCAGCTCATGGCCACGAAAAATGTCTTTCTTTTTTGTTTGTTTGATTATCGTAAGTGGACACGGCTCCAGGACTTGTTTATGTATACTGTTGATTTTGCACATGTGCTCTCCCGGGACGTGAGGTCTGAGGGAGAGCTTCCACCCGAGCTGCTGCAAGTTTCTCTGCCCTAGTTTAAGGAGCTGCGGCGCTCCAGCCCTTTCATTAACTCCAGAACGTTTGCTTGCATACTGTGGCTCACCACTCCGCTACTTGCAATCCCCATCACTTGAGAGAAAAAAAAAAAAAGTGATGTGACAGAGAAGCAGGTTGCAGGGAGATTCTGACAGAGCTGCCAGGTTTGGCAGGAGGATAAATCTTCAGAGGACCACCGCGACGCAGCATGTCCTAGTTCTAAAAGGCTTAGCTACTTAGGAACATCTGTATTAATGATGTATAATATGGAGGATGATTAAGGTGAAGGCTTCAGAAATGGAAGAGCTCCCCTTTAAAGCCAGCAACCACCCCATACATAGAGATTTACAGCAAGCTGCTATTTTGGGTTATAGGATTAAAAAACCCCTCTCTGAGTTTCATGCCATTTCCCCCTTCTTCTTTTTTTTGACAGCTCACGTTTTCCAAACACACACGAATTCAGATGCAGGGACAGCGGAGGGAAGGTGGGCAGATCCCCTAACTTAAATACAGGCGAGCCAAAAGGCAGAGATGTCTCAGAAGGACTAATTGGAAGTGACACAATTGGGAAGCTCAGTGGGCTGTTCCCTGTATTGTCTTCTATCACTTACAAGAAAGGAGAGAAACGTTCAGAGAGCTCCACAGACGGGGGGGGGGGGGGGGGGGGGGGGGGGGGCCTGGGAGGGAGAGAGAAGGATGGAGAGGAAAAAAAAAACAACCTGATAATTGAAACGTTCAGCATTTACTTCTTATTAGCGGAGAACCTCGCTGGGAAGTAAAGATCTGCGGGGGGAAAAACAGAGAATGTGTGCCGAGAGATAGGATCAAATCTCTGTGATTAGCGGGAAGAGGGAGTGGGAGCAAATGAGGCGTACAGTTGGTGAGGCGGTGCATGCAAAGAAGCCTCACGGTTCACCGTCTGATGCCAGTATCATCCTGCTTTTGTGTTTCCCTCTCCGCTCGCATTGTCCACAAATGAAGAGGGTCTTTTTTTCCACAGAGGCCGCAGCCGCAAATAAAACATCCACTTTATATCTCCCCCCGTAGTTTGATTCAATCCAATGAAATGGATTAGAGCTGAAAGGATGTATCAACACTTTGTCTCATTAGCCGCTGATCTGACGTTTTAACAATAACTATCGTTGCTGTCAGTGTTGTTGTTTACCTCCTTTTAATGCCGTTTCCGTCCCTGTTCACGTTTGTTTTCCGGAGCTGGTTAATTACTACTGGCAAAGGCCCAGATTTCCTCTACAGGCCAGAGCGTTTGGGTATATGAGACTGTTCATGGCTCATAAATCAAAGACCTGCGATCTCTGTGCTGCTTACATTAAACAACTGCTTTCACTGTAGTTTCTTCTCTTAGTTATGCAGCGGCACCGACTCTAAACAACTGCGTTGGGGGGGGGGGGGGGGCAGACAGGGGGGGGGGGGCTGATAGCACATTAAAAGATTTCTGACTTGGACAAACACACGCACGTATACGAGCATGCACACGCTCTGAAATCCTTGTCTTGTCGTTTTTTTGGATGCTTCCAAGCCGAGCTGCAAACAGCAGGAAGAGAGCTTTTAATCATTCGTTTTCAACTGCCAAGATTTGAGAACTTTATGGACCTTTTTTTTTTTTAAAACATATTTTTAGCCTCTTGCCTTTATTTCAATGCTGTTGTCTCCTCTTCCTCTTTCTTCTCTGCGCCTGACAGGCAGTTATGTTCCGACATTTGTTTTGACAGGCCCCCGTGACTGGATGATCACCCATTAAATATTAGTGATAGGAGCCTGGGGCCTCTTCCAGTCAGTTTGCATTGGAGTGTTTTTCCCAGAGATACTCCTGCTTATAAAATGACCCGATAGGTGTGACTGAACTCCGGGGTTTGTCTTTCACATATGAAGAAAATGGAGTATTGTGAATATTTTTTACGAGGAGGCTGGCAGGAGAACCGCTGGAGAATGTCCGCAGCAACTGACTTGGGCATCTGTGTTCTCACATACAGCCCCTCCGGGTAGTTTCAGGAGATTATCTGGAGTTCAGTGTATTTCTGACAGCAGCATGAGGTCTAGTTGCAGCTTGAGAAAGAAAACGAGATCGCTGCAGTTAGACTTTTGAGGCCTGATGCCAAATTTGGAAGAGATAGTGGTTGCACTGGATGTGTTTACAACAAAGAAAGCCAAAATTTAAAGGTCTGTTAAGATAGACTTTCTGATTTATCTTCCCTCCAGTCCTCATTGGCTTTGCTCATTGATCAATGTTTTCAGACCGGCCGTATATCTTTCCTTTACCCCTCGAACTGCTGCGGATTCTGAACTTCAAATATGTATTTAAATCCGCAGACGTCTGAAAGGGCTCAATTCCTGGCGCAGGCCGCCTCACTGACCTGTTGAACTTACAGATTTCGGTGCGCGCGAGTCTCCGCCACCAGGATTGTGTTTCAGATCTCAAATCCTCGTCTTAGACAGACTTAATTCATACACTGTGCGGCTCACTTCAATGGATTAATAGGCTTATGATGTAGACCGGCTGCCAAGTCCAACCGAAATCCCCAAATCATTTATAAACTGGTAGGAAAACAATGTGAAAATGCCAAAAAGTACAGTAATGTAATCTAATTTTACTCTCACTTGATAAAAACGAAAAACCGTGGTGCTCTGTTTCCAGAGATAACAAAATACTAATTAGTTAAAAATGCGAAAGACAATGAGATATTTGTGTGTGTGAAAGCGTGAAAGCAGTACTCGTACACGGGGCGTGCGCCAAACCAGGGAAGCAATCTGGCAACCCAGAGCTTCTGAACATGACTTGCAAATGTGAACCTGGTTTATGTCACTGACAACTCTCCCCTGTTGCCTTTTTCAAGACAATCAGTCAATGGAAACCACTTTGATCCAGAAGAACCAAAGATCCCGAACGTTGATTTGTTGCATTCAAAGCCAAAGTAGAATCACTAGTCACATTACGTCGCTCCAAAACACGCCCTGAAAATCTCAAAAAAATATTGCTTTGACCCACAGAGAATGTCAGCTGGACTGAAATCATTTCCGCTCTTGATAAAAATGTCAGGAGCTATAGCCACTCAAGGCTGCAGGGTATAGGCTATATTTTATTGAAAAGGCGAGTTGAACTGCTATGTCCTTGAAGACGAAAGCGGAATAAAGAGACGAACGATATATAATATACGACGAGCTCTGCTTTGTCAGGACGGTATGTAGGGTCCGAACAGAGGACTTAACATTCACCTATGAGGTGTTGTGTTTTACGTAAAAGACATTTCATCGCCACAAGGGAAGGTTGAGCTCAGCAGCGATTCTATAGAGTCTATTTATATCATTGTTGAGATAAGTACCAAAAACTCATCACAGTTTTTGGAGGAAAAATTGGACGCCATCACTTCGCGATGGGCTACGATCAATTTATTATTGATTAGAGACATTTAATATCTATTACATTAAATATTACCCCAGGGCTCTGACAGCTCTTTGATGAAATGAGATCAGAAAAATTTAATTTTTCACAAGCGTCTGTTTTCCGACGCTCCCTCGTGAGGTCGCTCAGAGTGAGATGACAAACTTAGAATTGTGCGACTTACATTTATCTTCTGACCAGTCGCAGAACATTTGGTGTTGATTTCTTCAAAGCCGAACGAAATAAAAAAGCTTTAAAAACTGTGAAACGAGAGGCGGAATCTAAGTGGATGAAACCACATTAAACTGGTTTGACTGAGCTAAAGGACATGTTTGTAGGGGGAAACAGTAACAAAGCAGCACGTTGGCTCGAGCCTCCACGGCGTGCACCGCCTCACCGGCCAAGCTGGTTGAAAACTTCCCACATCAGCCTCCACTGAAGCTGCAGCTGATCTGAAATATCAAATAATTGGCTGCGTTGCCTTCTGGGAGAGCTTCTCCATTTCTTTTTCTGGTTGATTGGCTCTGTTTACACCTCTGTGCCAGCATCTCGTTTGCCCACACTGGTGTGGAATGTCAGTAAATGAACAATATGAAGCCGCAGAGAGGATAGACACATGAAATACGTTCGATGCCGGGCCGATTCCTGTCAAGTTCGCCTCTGTCTAAGTGTATCACATCCCTGAGTAACTGCTTTGTTCCCCCAGAGGTGACCTCTAACACACAACATGTAATACAATATCGCGGTGGTCCAGGCAAAATTAGATTATACATACCACATCTGTCTCCACTACCTCAGTAGCGTAAAATGAATGGCAGGGGGCGTGACCAATAACTATAAGGACATGTAAATAAATTAAATATGTTCTGCTAGTGTGGTTTCCAAAATGTTGCCGGGGGCTCTTTGGCACATGAGTGTGTTGCCCTGCTCGAGAGCCATACCAGCACAGCCAGGAGCTTTGTCCTTGTGTCGGCTTTGTGAGTTCTTGCCAGCTGGATCAAGCCCAGTCCCAGAATGTGTGCTTCCACTCCCCACTCACCGCTAGCACTCGTTTTCAAGAGGTGGGCTCCAGCAAAAATGAAACTGCATCCATATGAGGAAGGCTTTTGGATGAAGAGCTCATGTTTCCAGGGGAAGATTCTCACTGGGACAGCCTCTCTTGACAGTCATTGTTTCGTGGTGTGCGATGACAGGACACATCCGGGGGCCGGGGGTAAATATTCCCTGACGTGCCGTGTTATCCTTTTGCTTCCAAAACCCAATCTGTATGCCTTTGTCCTCGTAGGCCTGCCACATTGATGTGATGATGATGAACTGCACTGTCTCCTCTGCCATGTAGGCATTGGATAAAACTAATGAGATCGCAGCGGCCCATATTTGTGATGGGAGTAAACCAGGCCTTTTCGCTGCAGACTAGAGTCCTGTGTAATGGTTTTTAAAACGCCATCTTGCTCTTCGCTGCTCACATTTCCGGCCACTGATGGTTATAAAGTGGACATCGCTTCCTCTGGGTTGATTGATCACCTAAAGTGCAGGCCACTCTTGCAACACTGTAATGCGCTCATTCAGCCCGGCAGCTATTTTTTGCTCAAAGCCCCACCAACACCACGAGGGTGTTTGGAGTCAAGAGGGCAGTGAAATGTAGCCTGTGCACCAAAGTCTTTTTTTTTACTCCCGCCACTCGTTCACTTTTCATTTTGTCTCAGGATGAACTCAATTCTCCTTTTCTGCCCTGTTGGGCTGCCAGTCTTTAACTTTCTATTTCAGCCTTGTTTCACCTTTCCCCTAATTTTGCTTTTCTGTGCACCCCTCTGTGAGCTTCCCCTTTCCTTCTCCTTCTCTTTCCCTTGCTCTCCTCCTCCTCCTCCTCCTCGTCCTCCTCCTCCTCCTCTTCCTCTGCTGTCCGCTGCAAGTCTGCAAAATTAGATCGGGGCAGCACCCAGTGACCCGAAGAATGGACATGGGTGCAGCCAGAAAGACAGACAGAGAGAACACATTAGATATAAGGGAGACAGAAACAGAGAGACGCAGGGCGGAAAGCCCAGCATCAACTGGGATTTAATTTTGTCAAACAGGAAGTCTGGGGAACCAAAGGACAGACAGAAAGGTTATTTCAGTCTGTTACTCTGTTAAGTCATTGTTTTCACTGTCAGGGAAGCAAGCGTGCAGCTCGTTGGGTTGTTTTTGTCACCGGAACAAGAAAACCCTGTCTGGTGTGTCTGGAATTATAATAGCAGTTAAAACAGAGAGAAAGGCTGCCTGATAGTTGAGGGGAATTAAGGACTTTTATAAACCAATTTAGCATTGCCGAAAATATGATTTATAAAATGATGAATTGCAAAACAACAAATGAACGGAAATTTAGATAATTTATCAATAATGTCAAACATTTGCTGATTCCAGCTAATAATGTTGGATTAATTGCTGTCTATTAAACTAAAGACAAAACAAGCAATAAGATTGTGGCCTAATTATCCAGCAGCAGTGACGAGGCTATTTCTTACTGAGCTAGTCGTCATTAATTTTGCAGATCATGAATCAGTGGTACCTGATTGGATTTTCTTTCCCCATCAAGGATCATAAAAATTGTATCCTACACAATGTGTTGGCCGGAGCGACTTGTATTTCAACCGCCTGATGTCAGATGGTACTGATGATAATGCTACTCACAGCTGGTTATACAAGGCAACTTTTTGTATTGCCACAAATGACTTGCAAAGACAATAATTCTCCCTCTTATCAAACTCAGCTGTGAGCCCACGCACAGAAATGTTGAGCTGTGTTTATTTCCTCTGCCAAGGAGGTTAGGTTTTCTGCCCTGTCCACTGGTTGGTTGGTTTTTGAGCAGGGTTTGTGCTAAACCTGGTGTCAGAATGGGAAACGAGCCAAGAAAGAACCCACTGAATTTTGATACTAATCCTGACAAAGGGGACTGTTTGCCTTACACTGCAAGATAGTGTTTTTTTTGTCATTTTCACTGATTTCCCAGGGAAGAAAACACAGCCACATATAGAGGAGTGATATTTATGAGTGTGCAACTTGATTGTATTTAAGGGGCCCTTTGTCTTTGGCTCAGGTATTTTCTCTACTTGTACTTGTACTTGTATGTCTGTTGTTTCATCACAGGACAGAGGGTAAAATGGTGTTTTTTTTCCTAGATCTTTTACCATATCAGTGATTTGCTCTGCGACGGCTTAGCTTAACTGATAATTTGGCACCAGGCACGTTTTCACAAAATCTCCTTCGGAATGAGGTTTCAGCTTCTCAGCTATTAGTTTGCACAAATGTGAAAAATCTGCTGGTGGCACGAGAGGAAACAATCCAGGGTCCGGGGTGAAGGAATGACAGAAAGACACTGGCTGCCAGCTCGACATATTCATAGATGAAGGAAATAAATTTTCATGAGTTTCTTTTATTTTTTAAGACCCAGAACCGAAAGGGCGAACCTGCAAGAAACCCACATATCCCATCTTTGCAGCTCACATGTAAAACGGTGAACTCGCGTGAACGGATGATTCACGGCTCAGACAGATGCTTCACAGATGGAGGCGGCTCCGCTTCCCTGTATCACTGATGACACACGTTGTCGAGGGTGTGTTTGATGTCAGCGCCTTGGCCTGTACTTGCAGTGAGCAATGCTTAAGTCACCGGTGGGGCTGCGAGAATAAACCCCCTTTCATTCAGTGTGAGCCTTCTTTGTTTCTGTGGCAGATAAACTCTCAGAAACACAAGGAGAGAACAAGGGAAGAAGACGAAGAAAAAAACAACCTGTTTTCCAGAACTTCACCACATGTTATGTCTAATTAGGAATGAAGAAGATGGAAAGTCCACATTTGACCTGGTAGACATCTCTGAGGGAGTCAGAGGCCATGAGTTGGCTGAATAAATGAATAAGTATGGATTGGATAGATTGCATCTTAGCCCTGTGGGATAAAGTAGTTTGCTCAGTATTCATACCCTGTTTTACAGTCTCAGAGGCACCGTGCCTTTAACACTACAGTTAATTACACCCTGTTCCTCCTAGTGAGGGAGAATGTGGGGTCAATACTTCTTTTGTGCTGCCTCCTCGTAGGTCAAATAGAAGGCCGGCGAGGAAATAGAATATGGGCTGGATGTATGGAGACAGATCTGCAAATAATATGGCAGCACAGAATAGCCAAGAGAGGAGTTTATTTCTGGTAAAGGAATCCACAATAATTGCCTGTCTTAAGTTTCTTTAGCCTTTAACCCAAGACGCATTATATCGCGAACTTCCGTATCCCAAAGAGGCAGTGCAGTGCGAGCACCCACTTAAGAGTAATTTATTTTTGTCCATTTCACCACTTTGACTCATGGACGTCTCATTTAATTTGAGTCAGGGAGTCCGACTATCTCCTGCATCCTATTCCTCGACAGCCAGGAATAGCATCAAGAGCTGCATGAGGAGACGGCGCTCTCGTGGTAAGTAATGTGTGAAGAGTCTCGCCTCTGTCTTCTGCGAGGAATTAGATCAGGGTCAGTGTGCAGCTCTGGGAGAGAAGCTCTGTGCCTGGGTCACTCAAACTCATGTGGCCCCTATAGACGGTGACAGGACAGGTGAAGACGGCAGCTGAGGAGCAGATCGGGGGGGGGGGGGGGGGGGGGGGGGGGTCACCTGTGCACGTGTGTTTGTCTGTCACGACGTGGGGGCAGTAGTTGCGTATATGAATGAAAGGGACATGTGCTCTGGTAAAGTGAATCTGTTGCTTCAGGCATCGGGTGGGACAATCTGTGTCGGTACAAGCATTTGATCTCCACATCACTTTTGGTCCCCGTCTATATATTAACGAGCTTGTAAGCTGTTGTATTATTTGCAAAATGAAGAATTAAGCTGTACAACAGGGTCAGAAACATTTGTTACTGATTATCAAAGTTGCGTTTTACACTAGCAGCCAAGGCCCATGTGTTTACTTCCAGAAGATGGTCATGTGACTGAAGGCTGACGAATCAGTGAGGGCTACATCATGACTGAAAAGACCCAGTCAATCAGTGTCGATGTCATAGTTTCCAAACTATTTCCAATCTAAGTTTCTGCCTGTCCAAACTTAAACAGGACCAGCTGCATTTTCCGAAATTTCTCCATTTTAGCTGCTTGAGTAGTGCAGACGCCTGGCGTTTCCAGTTTTCAAATGTAGTAGCCTGCATGTGGCTGAGAGTATTCATGTCCTGTGTGCTGAGGCCAGCCCCTGCGTTTGCTGTCTGCCTTAAGGAATGCTAGGAATTTTAGGGTAAATATATTCTGTTGCCCCCTGCCCCCGCCGACTTCCCCATCTCCATCAGCGCTACAAGTTTAATCTGAGAGGCTTTTTAATGAGCACGCTCGTGAGAGAAAACGTTTGAACTGAATATATTTTCCCGGCTTTCTTTTAGCTGTTTTTTTTTTTACAGCACCGGGCTAAAATCTATTTTCTGCTCATTAATGTGAATGCTAACAGAGTGTGGGATTTTTCTGTGTATAAATTACGGGTGGCAAGACCCTGGAGAGGATGAGTGTTTGTGTGTTTAGTGATCAATACGAATGCGACTTCATTTGCGGAACGTGCACTGTGGGCTTTTTTTCAAGCCTCGCTGACACACACCATCAAAGTCACCTTGGTGCAGTAATAAGCAAAATGTCACTGCCGTCATTATCATAAAATGACAACCCTGCGATTGCTCCGCATTAAATTATGTCTCAGGGGGAAAGAAATTGTGTCATGCCTCAGTGTTTTAAGGCTGACAGCAATAATCTCCATTTTGTGGCCCACGGCCGGACTTGTGGAGACGCGGGGAGGGTGGAGTGTTTTCGGTGGAAAGGCGACGTGGTGTGATTCCCGTTTTGCTTTGCTTCCCAGACTCTGTTTCCAGCTGGTCAGCGGCAGTTGGGTGGGCTCTTCCCATTATAGGATCTGGTTTCCACAGCAGCAGGGGGTGCAGACCTAAAGGAGCGGCATGGGGAGGGAGAGATATAGAAAGAGAAGGAGAGAGGGAGGAGAGAGGAGGGAGAGTCAACATTTGGGGAGAAATCCCCAGAGTCTCGCAGCAGTCAGAGGTCTGTCGCCTTAAGATAAACAAGTTAAGCTATAAGTTGTCTTCAGATTCAAGAGACGAACACACCACTGTTCCACAGATGGTCTATTTTTACCCTTCGCGAGCAGAGCGTAGTCGAGCCTCCACAGTCGAGCGGCAGAAGAAGACATAAACAAAACCTGGCAAGAAGGCATTCACTCTATCTAGCCAACAGACAAAGGCTGTGAAAGTGCTTTGGAGTAAGAACACCCATTCAGCTCTTTATAAGACAGAGTGGCTGCATGTATTTTTGAGCCACTCGGTCCAAAATGCAGGCCCATGAAAGCATAACACACGGCCTGTGGAATGCACAAAGTGAGCCTCACCTCAGAGAAAGCTCGAGGAGGCTATAAACAGGACAGAAGACTCCGCTCTACCCATATTTGTATGTGTTTATGAAGATCAAGCAAGAGACGATGGCCATATATAGGGTTGTCGCTGTGGAAGAAGAGCTGCATGGAGCCGTGTGAGATCTGGAAACTATTAATAAATGCCATGTGAAGAAAATTGTTGCACTAAATATATTGAGAGTAAAATAGTGTTGGAGTCGAAATCAGAGGAATGTGATTTAAAAAGCGGGTTTAAGTGCAGATTACAAATAGCTGTAAACAAGGTGGGAACAATAGTATCAGAAGTGATACCTTATCTAACCTCCATGGCTGCTCCGCTTTTGGCTCTGCCGCTTTCATTCCCTTCATTAGTCACTCTTCTTACTTCCTGCCTGACTCACCTGTTTGTTCTTTTTCGCTCGGAAAAAATATGTCATGGAGAACTCAAACTTGAAAGCTGAGAGTTCTGCTCCTTTGCAGAGGGAGAACAGGAGCAAAGGTGGAACGTTGGTGACAGTGAAGCCATTTTCAGACATGAACTCTGGAAAATGTCTGGGAACTTGGGCCCAGATGTTTTTCCAGAGTTTGCATTTTTTTTACATATGAAGAATGCAGATAGTCTGGGTCAGACGCTGGTGCCTCGCTCCAGCATCAACATGCCCACTCGCTTGCTGGGAATTTTCCTGCTGGGCACAGTCGGACATTTTTCTGGACATGGTACTTGGAGCCGGGCATTGAAAAGTTACAGAAATTGTCCAGAGCAACATTTGTGTTCTCACATGTCGACCCTCCGGATAATTCCAGGAAAACATCCGGTCCCCAGTGCAGGTCTGGAGGCATCTCATGTGTTTTCAGTACTTTGCCATCACTGCTGGCTTTGAGTCAAGATGGTAAAGAACCAATCAGGTTCTATATAATATACATTTTAAAAAGCGTGGATGTAGCCTGACTCACGACCCCTTCTTAATAAATAGAATATATTTTTACACTCCTCAGTGTTTCACATTACATGACTTAATGTAGTTGTTGTGATCTGCCACAATATCAACACACCGCCGCGTATTGATTTTCTTTTTTTTCTTACTATCTTAAATGAGTAAAATATTATTTCATTATAGAGCATTGATTCACTCAGCACCCCCCATCTCTCTTGCTCTCTCTCTCTCTCTCTCTCTCATGACCTCATCGCCCCGGCCCCATGTTAATGCCAGGTATGAACAGGGGCTTTTGATCCAGCAGAGCGACTTTGCTCTCTGCTCTGGACCCGTCAGAGCCCCCCCGCTGTTGTTCTCCCAGGCGTGACAAGCCAACTACACCCAGCTCTCGGCCAACACGCTCGCCAATGAGTCCCCATGGGAACGGGGCGACCTGGCTCTAGTTAGTTACACCATAATATTAGAGAAAGTTTTTCTGGGTGTGATTCAGACTGTGACTGAACTCGTGGCTTTTTAATCACATATTCCAGTTATTGCTCGAGCTGGCTCATGAGTTGATGTCTCTAGCGGGTGGCGGCGGTGGTGTGGATGAATCGAAATGATTAAATATGAGTTATTCTCTGGCTTTATAGACTCGCAAACATAATGAAAACACCAATCTTCAGCGAACAGCTCCAAGATAATGCCGACACTGACCACCGTCATTTGTCTGCGTTGTGTTGTGGCTTTCATTTTACATAAATCGCTGTGAGACAAAGTAATCTGAATCCATTCATAAGCGCAAATGGGATCAAATTAGTTTTTCTTTCTGGCAGAGTATGAGCTGTTCTGTTGTCCAGGATCCGAAAACAGAAAATATAGATTTTTTTTCATGAAATACATGAAGCTCATTACAGCATCCACACCCTCGTTGTTATAGTCTAGACTTGACTTGTATCTAGGCACCATTACGTGGGTAAATTGGAAGGAGACCAGGAAGCCTTTAACAGAGTCGACTACAGAGAGCGGTGTCACCTGCTAAGGTGAAGCAGAATGGAAGATTTGTAATTACAGAGTGATTATGTGTGCAGCCGAGCCCCTTAGGAGCTGAAGTGTACTGCTCCGCTGCCATTGATATCATTCACATCTACTTATCTTCTGCACCGCTGGCTAAGACCTGGTAATTAGCGAATGTGTCGCTATCATGGCCGCCCGGATAGTGCTACTCCAGCGCTGGTCCTTTGTTGGCATTCCTCTCAGGGCATCTCCTCGCGCTGCTTCCTGCCGGCGCCCCGTCTCTCCACTGGAGCACAGAACTGCAGGAAACACTGAAGATATGGCTTTTATCCGAATATGGCCTGAATGGCTTCTCATTCTGAATTTGGATCATTAACACAGATTCAATGTGATTATTCCAGAGCAAAATTACACAAATTAATGCATATTCAACACATTGCTTATCATAATTACAGCCCCCCCCCCTTTTTACTATATTGCTGTTAAGAAAACCCCTACCACCCTTTGATTGCAACATGGCAGTGTCGTCATCCTTTATCACCATGCCAACGCTCTTTTTTACATTAGATACGATTCTGTAACAAACTCCTAAAAAGCCAAAGGTGGAACAACGATGTCTCGTCCATTCCGTGTTGATACCTTTTTTTACGCAGGACTCGCATGTATATGTGTTGGAGGCTGCGACTGAAACCATTGCTCATTCATTTTGACTTCATGCATTGTCGAACTGCATTGTGGTTCTGTTGCACTACCCAATCAAATCACGTTGATGCAACAGAGGAGGCAGCTGGTGAGCCTCGTTGTGGATTTTCACACATTTCTTGTGTACTTCTCTTTAGCATGCATTGATCGCTAGCATGGCACGTTACCATGAAAGTCCGATACGAGCATGAAACAGCGACTGTTATGATTGCGGCCGTGGCACCAAGCATAGGGCACGCCAGGAAAGCACACGTGTAAGTCTGGCGTTATAGAAAGTGGTGTGGTGGAAGATACCGATGTTGAACGGGCTGTGTAAAAGGGTCTTTATAGTTTCAGCAATGGAGGGTTAGAAGTCAACATCACTGCATCTCTGTGAGAGCAGCTGGATATGAAAGTGAAGTCCTCCAAAGCTGTTCTGCTCGACATGTTCCTGCCTGACCATGATGTGTTTCGCCATCTGACATTTGAAGATAACCACAGATTAAGTGGCCGGCCGGAGTGTGTGTGTGTGTGTGTGTGTGTGTGTGTGTGTGTGTGTGTGTTTTCAAACAGACAGCATAGATGCCAAATGGCTCGTCATGTGAAAAAAGGCGAGATAATAGAAGCCGGGAAGTCGGAGGCACTCAGGCCTGCTGATAACCCAGTGCAGACACTGCAGAGCGTATGGTTGTATATTTGATCTCCTGTTTGATATCTGATTTGATGTATAACTGATGTCGTTCCCCCACAGTTGACTGGCCCAGAAATGAAAGGTTGCTCACAATATTGTTGTTTTTTTTCCCGCGCCTCTGTAACCTTATCATCTCTCTGCTGTGAGGTGGCTGTAATGGAGGTGGGCGAGTTTGGCATCTGTCATTCAGGACACAAACTGCAGCGGCATCGCGGTTGGTCTGGAAGACGCCTGGAGCCGTGGGCAAACTGACCCATGCTGCATGTGCAAAAAAACGTCAATAAAAGCGGAGACAGCTGTGCGGTGGACAGAGACCCTGCAACACCCTGATGGGTTGTGAGCAGTAAGTGTCCATTATTATCTCAGCACCTTTCCCTGCGGGCCAGCACTGTGTCTGGAGTCCTGGAATTATTTAGCTTCCACTTCCTCGGGCAATGCAGTTGAAGATGTGTTGTCCATTATTTTGCCTGTCAAAAATGCAGCGAAGGCGCTGAGAAGCATGTGGACTCCCTGGCTGCTGATCTGTGCTGGAAATCTCCTCCAGGACACGAGCAGGGTTTTATTATGTGTCTTGGCTGATGCTTCCAGTAACTTTTGGGGTAAGACTGCAAACCAAGAGCTGCACCACTTAATTTAAACTGAGTGGCTGTGGCAGTCTGTTGGGGGAACTCGTATATCTGTCAGTTCTTCTGTCTGTGTAAACAGGGAATGTCCAGATAAGAGCTCTTTATCTTCCACGTATTCTCTAGATCCAAAACCTGATGTTTACATTGCTGAAGACCTTTCTTTGCTATCAGACTTTTTTTGCAATCAGTGTCTGAATATGCATGTTGTTACCTTGATATCTGCAAAAACAGCACCACCTGAGTAAACTTATAAATAGCTGTTTTTTAATTGCTTTACAGCAGCTGTTGTAAAGCATTTATGGGTGGAGTTTCACTTTGAAGCCGCCTGCTGTCATATAAGTGAGTTAAGCATTAATATGACTTTACTCGCAGAGAATTAGTCAATATAATATGTTGTTTAACTAGACCTAACAGTCCAAAAATGAAATGTCAATTTATTGCTTTTAAGGACTGCATTCCAGAGGGTTTGGATGTTTCCCGTGTTTGTGTCAAAGTCGTACTTTCTGCCTCGTTTTCAAGCTCTCGTCCAGAGGAAAGCACAGACTTAGAAGTAGAAGGACACTCAGTAGAGCGCAGACCTCCAGCAAGGGCCAACTGTCTCCTTAAATTGAATCAAGCTGCGCCAAATTGCAGACTGCACACTCATACATTTCAGTCCCCTAAATACGCCACATTCTTCCATCAAGTCACATGAATTATTCCTTGAAAAACAGGTTAAAATCTCACACTTTTACAGAAAGTGGTAAAAAGAAAATCTACATAATTTAATGGGTTCTTTCTTGATCCATGTCCCACCCTTTCGCTGAGTTCCGTGGAAATGTGTCAACTGGTTTTTGCATCATCCTGCTGATGAATAAACAGCTCAAGGGAAATGGGCAATAACGAAGACAAATATATGGTTAGTGGTCAGTCGACAACTTTATTCTCTATCCTGCAAGGACAATTACAGAAAGACCAGAGTGAAAGATTGGCCAGTGGTACCTGGAGATCTGCTGTTCCCCTTTAGTGCATTCAGCTTCAAACTCGAAACAAAAGATGCACTGGTGTCTTAAAATGTTATTTCAGCATAGCCACTTGCTGCAACATGGAACAGAAGGACAGCCATTAAAACCGAAAGTAAAAGCCTGCGTGATTTGATAAGAAAACCAGATGCACACAGTGAACGGGATGAAGAAACTGGGGTGTGGTTGTTTCAAACTCCTTTGGGCAAGAGTTTTTAAGATTTAAGAGTTTCCTTTATGAAATCTAGTCAGAAGCTCCCTTGGGCTCTCACAAACAGCCTCCTTCTTGGAAGGCAGCTGAACAAAACAAAGATCCAAAGCCGACAGCTTGCACAGAGCCATCACAGGGATTTCAAGGTGTGTTGTCGTCGAGGCAAAGTATTCAAACAGTCCTCCTTCCCACTGCTTATTGATGGGCTCTCAGCAGGGTGTCGCTGAGTCAGGGAGACACCTGCCCTCAGCCCCAGCAATCTGTAATCATGATCAAAGCTGGGATCCTTCAGCTGGGAGCCTGCGAGTGTCCTTGCTCTAAGCTTTGTTGTTTCTGAACGTGCTCCTCTCCCCTCGGTGAGGCCTGCGGGCAGTTACACAGAAGGTGAGTGTTAGTCGCGCGGACAGGCACCAGGCCCGCGAGCAGGCACCAGGCCCGGGCTTGTGACAGGGCCGTCTGCAGGACGTATTGATCCGCGAGAGGAGATATACGTCCTCTCTTGAGCTACCGACACACCAGCAACTGTCACTTGTGACGGTGAGCGACTTTCCGCTGCTTGGCTCTGCACTCTGAGAGTGTTTTATGCCGTCTCCCCCATCTTGATCTACATTCCTCACATACAGCACTTTGTTTTTCTCTCTCTGACATCCAGCCATTGACCTTCTGCTTTTATCTCCCCTCTTAAAAATCCCACAAAAGGATTGATCCAACATCGCGTGTCTGGCAATTAAGGAACCACCACCCACCCACCCTCCTCCTCCTCCCCCTCCTCCTCGCACCTCCGCCAAACATATCCTCTAACATCCTCCTCTATCTCAGCGGATTGTGATAATTACCCCGTTGTTAGACCTTGAGCTTGAGAAGTTACACCTCACCAAGGGCGATGTGTCGCGTGCGGAGCAAGACTGTGATTCATTGGCATGTATGTGGCGGGCTATATATCTTCAAGGAAGCGGTAATATGTGGGGGGGGTGAGGTGACCGTGGGCTGCTGTTGCCTAAGTGGCTGCTAATGTGGTCTATCCAGTATAATATGAAGCAACTGGGAATGTAATCCGTTATCATCATGTTGTAATGGTCTACACATTACAAATGAAAAGGCCTGAAGCTGTAGACGCTGAAGGTTTTTCATGACGCATAAACAACAGTGCAATACCCCGAAGGATATTCAATTTACGCTGATATAGAGCAAAGAAATTAGGAAAAATCCTCCCATTTAAAATCTGGGAAGGTTTGATTATGTACAATGTGTATTCTTCCCTGTGTATTCTTCCCTTTGCGCTTTTCTAGGAGAGGTTTGGTGCAGCAAATGGCAATGAACAATTGTGCTCCTACTACAAGTGACCAATACAAACAGTGGAAGGAAAACACAGCTGTGAGGGAACAGTGTGTTTTTACTGCGTCGTACGTTGTTTGGCCCCCGAAGTTACAGCAGAGACGTCAAAGCCGCGGGTAAAGTGGATGTGATGCAATTGAAAAATGAAATGTCCCTGTTACCTTGAATTAAATTGGGCATTTCTCCGGGTTTGAACAAAAATATATAACATAGGTCTTTGGTTAATTCATTCACTGAATATCTGATTGTTTCACCAACTGACATTTACAGTATATCCTTTATCTCAAAATGTTGGCGGCTCCATTCCAAACTAGAGGAAAACACTCCACCTCCTCTCTAAGCCATTGCTTTCTGCTCTGGCATGTCAACTGTGATGCAGACCTAATCTACCAGCGCAATGGTGAGGTCCCTGCAGGGAGCTCGGGGGGCCCCAGGCCCAGCACCGTAGCCTCATCCGTCTTCAAGACAGGCCACAGGCAGGGGCCAGCGTCGCGCCCGTCCTGTCGCGCTTGCATATGCAGAGCTACGAGGGGGATGCTGAACCCTGAAGCCTTCATCTGGTCACCAGGTGGGTATCAGCGCAGCGGCCTGTCTCTTCCCCCGCGCACTCTGTCATCGAGCGTGGAAATGAAAATCGGTGAAGATGGCCCTCGTGCCCTGCGGGGAGTCGCGAGCATCCTCGGAGGCAACAAGCAGGCGTGACCACACTGAGATGTCGGTGAGCAAATAGCCTGGGAAGTTGGTTTTTACCAGCTCTGCTATTTGTGCACTTTCCAGTTTGTTTTGGAAGCTGCTCACATATCACACATATTCTTTTCATTTAAAATAGTTGTGTTCTTCCTGTTCTAAGTGGTCAGTTAAAGCTTTGTCACGTCACCAGGTTGGAGCAAACAATCAGTGTCGCAGTTCCGCAAACACACGCACGTGGAGCGGCAGCGGCCAGAGATGCTCGCCGTCCGTCTGTTTGTTCTCCATTACACTAAGATTTTAGGACGACAAAGAGCTGTTTGCGAGTCATTTGTGTGCTTGTTTGCTTGTGCTTTTTTTCCCACACAATGCATCCAGCCGACTGTAGTTGAGGGGCTTTGCAGTTTAGCCGTCAGCAGCATTATGTCAATGTTAAGAATTTAGTATATTATGATATTAAGATGATTTTTACAATTGAGATATTTGCAGGAACTTTACTACAAGTTTTGCCGAAAACGCAAAGTGAGTCAAAGTGAGTACGCTCTTGCTGACACTCGACATTAAAGCTCGACCGTGCTGCAGCAGGCCGACAGCCGGCCGCATGCTGACTTGTTTACTCTGGCAAGTACACTCTGAAAGTCTTGCAATTGTGGCAAAGTGAGTGACACGACAACGCTGCTGAAGGCCGAGCTCCTCGTTTGTTCCTTCCGAGAGGAAGTCAAACACAGCTTCAGCAAACTTCATCGTAAAAAAAACCGCAGCGAGAAGAGAAACGGCCTCTTTCAGCTGCAGCCAGATGCTGATTAATCGGGAGATTAGAAATTACCCTGTTTTTTTTTTTCTCCGTCAGAAAAATAACACATGAAATGGGGCGTTTTAATTAGCAGCTCGTCTTTAACTGTACCTTCCCTCATTTCGTCCCACTTCTCTCTGCAGCACAGAAGAATACATTAGAGAGTAATGGAATAAGGGCATTTAAAGAAAGATTGTCAGTTATGGATAGGCGATCACATTACCAGTTGTCCATTGCGCTGTCTTTCATTCCCATTAAGAGGTCTCATGAAAGCCTCTGAAATGGCATTACAGTGGAAATGGGCTCATGTGCTCTGCTGCTGACATTTTTTTTATTTTTCTATTCTCTTCCTTGTCTGTATTTGGTGTCTTCATTCGATTAGAAAATCGTGAGTAAGTACATTTTTTCAGTAATCCTGCCCTACATTTACTGGGGGAGATGCATTTACACACAATGAACGATATGGTGACCCACACTTAGTCCATTTGTAGGCACAAGTCCTTGAAAAGATGTTTTTTAATCCGCCTCTTCCTCCTCTGAGGCACCAAACCTCTGCTCTGTTACATCCGCTCTCCTCTGCCTGGCTTTCGGGGGGCTGCTGAAGGTTGATGGAGGGGGAAGGGTTGTGGAAGAGGGCTCTGGAGGCCGCCTGTGGAATCTTTGCATACCACCACAGAAAGTGGGAGGGATGTTTTTTCTTACACCTCTGCCGGCTCCAGAACGACCCCCTTCCCCCTGCGCCCCAGCGCCTCCCAGTCAGCATCATAAACTGTGTGTAGCAGCAGCTGGTGTCAGAGAGAAAGATGTAGAGACAGGGGAGTGACGCCCCGCTATCTCACTTACCATCTTCTTTAAATAAAGGCCAGTAAGAAGAGAGACAGGAGAAGATGTGACACCCATCCCTACAGCGAATCACCAGATGTAGCAGATCTAAATCAAGTTCCCCCTGCTATAAATACAATGGAAAAGAGGCAGACGCAGGGAATAATAAGCGGCAGCGTACGCCGCGGTCAACCTCTGTGGGTAGAAAGGAGTGCTATTCCTCCATGCTTTGCATTTCTCCTCTGAATTCAACCATGAAGGCGCTCAGTTTAGCACGCACCACGGCAGAGGCAGCGCTGGCTGCAGGGCATGCCAATCACGCCAGTGGCCCTTCCATCCATCTCCGTGTTTTGTTTTGTTTTCTCTGCCGAGGAAAAACAAGTTGTATCCAGAGAAAATTAACTTATGTGGCGAAACGCCGCGTTCACCTTCATGCACCAGCAACTGCTCAATATTACACGAGGCGCGGCGTCTCATCGCGCTTTAATTAAATGTTGAACAAGGGGCTAGTTGGGTTAAAGGCTTGCTGTGTGTGTTTTTCTTCTCCTCCCATTGGGTGTCATAATCTTTGGATGGGTGGAGGAGGGATTTCTTTGTTGGCCCGTGAGGATCAATTAAGCCATCAGGAGGGAGAGACAGTAATAAGACGTGTAATGGAAGGTCTGTGTTCCTTGGGGAACAGTGTTGAATTCATCACCGCCCTGTGTTCACACATTCATCACTGGCACATTACAGCTTGTAATCGGTCACAGATGTCAGGGGTGGGGCCGACTTCTCTGTCAGTCCTCACGTCCCGACACCGTGTCACTTCCTGCATAATGTATGTGTGTAACAATCTCCGCATGTGGACACATTAAATTAATCAGGTACTAAATTATAATATCGGAACGTAAAATGTTTATGGTATTATTGATTCATTGGGATGGAAGGCTTTCCGTGTCAGTCAAGGATACGGCAGTAACACCTTCCCTGTTTGAAATGAGCTTCCAGATGAGCGTTGCACACTCCACACATGAAGTGTGAACCTGGGGTTTGAATGTTTCATCTTCACAGTATAACACATGCTCCACGTGTCTGTCTGGCAGACAGGCTGGGAATCTATTTGCAGCTTCCTTGCGAGAGTTCGTTTCACACTATCTTCAGCCTGTTTGATTAATTTGAAGCAGTAAAATTAATTTTAGTCTAGCTATTTTTACAAAAGGGCTAAAGTATTATTTATACACTAATAATACATTGTAGTTTAAGCCCCTAAAACATCGAGTTTTCTAAAAGCTGCTTTTCCCTGTTTTAGTCTTAAAAAGTCCAAGGTTGCGTTTTAGTCTAGATGGGCAGCAACTGAGGCTTCTGGAGACAATGACATAAACGTGGTACTTCTGTAACAACCTGTTAGTGTGCACGTAGCCTACAGTGCCTAACTTCCAAGCTGAATAGCTGCGTTTACATGTTGAGTTGCCAGGGTGAAGTGCGACAGCAGTTTCGGTCCAGTACCTCAGGATGAACTGACCAAAAACTACTGCGACTCTGCACCTTGTAATTTCTGCTTTTTGGAATAAAAACCGGCTGCACACGGAACCACATAAACGTAACTCTGCTCATTGTGGTCTGGAAAGGAGCTCAACCAGTCTGCACAACCGCTGACCTGCACTGGATTGCATGAACACTTACTTGGCCGTCATTGGTCTGATTTACAGATTAATTTAAAACTTTACAAAATAGGCAACAGCTATTGTTGTCACTGTCAACTGCAAATTCACTCAGGTGTCAAATTTTTTAATGGTCTTAACTTGTCTATAACTTATTTTACTGATGCTTCTTGTTTTTACAATCGTATCTTATCTTAGAACAAACATTCATACAAGTGAATCACACTTCATTTTTTTATCCACCTGGCTTCACAGGCACTTTGAGTCTTCTACCAATCAACACCTCCAAAGCTCATAGTGAACTTGTTGTATCTATTATCATGTTATGTACATTTGTGATTTTAGTATTTAATAGGTGTTGGGGCTATGAATAGCATGGATGCTTGTTTCATATTTTTGGTTTTCACATATATTCCGATTTTTCAAATACTGTAAGTTGTTGCAGAGACATCAGATGCTGTAAGTTGTGAATTTTCTTACTTAAAAAGCCTTCCTGGGGTTAGAGGCAGGGGCCAGCAGCAGATGCATGTACCACCTGTTAACCAGTGAGTCTGTGTACTCTCATCTGTTCCAGTAATTGCACCCTCGCCTTGCTGTGCTCAAATTGTATAAGAGTTAGTCGGTATCTGTACTTAAATTTTTTAATATGGCCCTTCTGCAGTGCGTCCCTCAAAGAAAACACAGTGAGCGGAGACGCTGTGAGAGTCTTGCAGAGCGCTGCCTGTGTAGTTGGACTTGCCATATGGTGCTGGTGGAGGAGCCAGCGCCTGGGGAGGATGCGGCCGTATGGTGGCAGGAAATACACAGAGAGAGCAAGACAGGAGGAATGCAAGTCTCCTTGCTGCGATGCAAACAACAGACCGAACACACGGCGTGACAGAGACAAATGGACGAGAGGATGAAAACGGAAAGGGTCAAAAATGACCTTCAAACTAAATTACAATGTTCACAGCAATTCATCTGTTCTCAGCACGGCCATAAAGACTAATGTCTTTTAATATATCACTCTGCGTCCGGATCCTTTCCCCCCCCCCTGGCTTCCTGTCATGTTAAACATCTTAACAAAAGAGCTCTCCTGAAATCTGTTTTTCCTCAAGTCTCTTATTGAATCCAGCCTTTGTCCGAATCTCATCGGTGACACCGCAACTCGGGGCCGCTGCCATTTGACATTTTAAAGGCATTTCTGCTTTGCTTTTCTTTTTTTTTGTTGCACGCTTGAAAAGAACGATTGTGGAGCATTCAGAGGATTGATGAGGAACTAAAAGCCCGAGTAGAAACCAGGCGAAGGAATTTGTTAGTGGCGGTGAATGTGTGGGTGAGTGGGTGGGGGTGGCTCTCCTGTATTTCATGTGACCTTTTCACTACGACTCGGAGGATTTCGGTGCCATCTGTACCCTACGGGTTCCAATAATCCCATTGCTGCTACACTCAGCAGTAATGGGTAATTTAAACCTTTGCAACGTGCCGCTGATCTCAGGCCCACGCACACCCGCTGGACCACAGTCCTGTTGTTGCTGTGTGCACAGAAATGCATCATTTTCCACCTCTTCTCGCATTAGGGTCGTTGTGTTTTTGTGCGAGTGGTCGTCAATGCTTTGCCTCTGCATCTGTTTTAATGGTTTTTATATCTCTTTGCCAAGTAATGCAAAAAAAGGCAATTGTCAAAGTTGCTCCAAACATTGTTCCTGTTCCTTTTCAACCCCTAATGCACGAAGCATTGTCGTTATCTTCGCTGCCATATCAGGTTTTCTCCATCTTTAAAAATGTATTTTCAGCCAGCGCCAGATTGCTCCTCATTCTCTCATATGCTGTCTTAACCCCCTCGGCTGAACTTTGAAGTTGTGCTAAATGAAAGTACTGTGCTGCCCGGGTGTGTTTATTGACTCACTTGTGCTGTCACGTTTGTGCCATGCCTGCACCGTGGGGGGAAGGAAAAAAAACCCATCTTTTATTAAGAATATTGTGATCCTTGCTGAGAGGAAGGCCACATTAGCTTCGGCTGCACGGCAAAAAAACTGAGCAGGTTGCAGGGATTTCAAAAAGGGCAAAAACCCCCAAAACAAGTTTTTCTGAATTAATTCTCAGATGTAAGCTGATATCTTATGATCGCACTCAAACACACACACACACACACACACACACACCTCAGCACTACCACCAAAGTCAGCATTCTTCTTGGTGTTTGTGATCTATCCTGGTTTTCTGTCTCTGGCAACTTCATTCCCTCTCTTGTTGTGACAATCTGAAGACTGCGCTTTGTGTCAGTAAAGGTTTGGCAGTTTGTTTTGTTTGACACTCGCTTCAGCAGCTTAGTTTCCTGTCAGATATATATTGCAGCTGCTGGAGTTTTTGTCTCCTTTCTCTTTTCACCTCATATTCCTCTGCTCCGCCTCTCCCAGTGTGGAACACCTGAAAGGTCACTGACATCTGGCTTTTGTTTAATAAGCTAATTCTCTTATAATTTAAAATCACTTTCAGAGGTGGGAGGCAACGATGAAGAAATTGTGTTGTTGCTGCTGCAAGTCAAAGCAAAAGTGTACGACGCAAGAAAACACACACACACAAGATTGACAGTCCAGATGTGAGACGAGAGCCGAGCCAAACTCCATTGGATGTTGTGCGCTGGGTCCTTATGCAATATTTTGCCATCGCCTGTGATTTATTATTTTTGACGCTTTCATGCAGGACAGGGTTTTTTGGTGTTTTTTATTAAACTGGCTGAAGTGTGTAAGTGCTTCCCTGAGGAATGATTCATCACTGGGACGCAGCCGAAGCTCGCCTCCCTAACATATGAACCACTGGAGCAGTTTTTTTTACCCAGTGTCCCCCTGGTGCCTGTGCCCGGTGCTGTTCATTCATCTCCACATTGATTTTAATAGTTGGGGAGGTGGGGGTGGGGGTCCAACTTTTGAGGGATGGATGGTCTTCGGGGCTGCGAAGTCTGATCTCATTTATGTTTTCTTGCAGCTTGCGAGGAGAAACAGCGGGTGATGAATTGAGGATGATTACCGTTGGGGACAATCAAGCCAAAAAGTCAAACTCATATTTACATTTTCTCAGGTTGTGGGTTCTCCCCCGTGCAGATTTTTTTTGCAGCAAAGACAGCATGTGCAAATATAGATGTTAAACGCGGACCCTCCCCACCTCTCTACCGCTGTTTGCCTGTGATCATCAAATCAGTTGCAGAGCAAGGACACGGTGACCTTCAGGTTTGTCGGGGGGGCTTAACCAGGGGGCTGAACTCCACCCCTCTCCTGCATCAAGATTTCCCATGTTCCCAGACACCAGCGATTGTGTCTTAATGAATTCACTGAATACTAATCAGGCAGCCTAAGTCCAGGGGGTGGGGCAGGGCCTGACACAGACCAGGTCCTGTTTAAATATGCAGATGAATTCCTTCTGCCGCTGTCATCACATTCCTTCTTATGTTGAAAGCAGCAAAAAAAAAAGAAAAATGAAATTTGGGTTGTTGCCTGTGAGACATGTCTGTTTTTGTCTAGTCTGTTTTTGTGACTTGTGTTGCCGCCCTACTTCATCTGTCACTTAATACACTTGTATGTTCTCATTGTGGAGTCGTGACAATTCTGCTTTGATTTACCTCATGTCCTGGGGAAACCCTGCGATTGTTCCATCCTCACCCACTTCAGCTCGTTCCAATCCAGTGCGTGTATGTTTCGCTGCCGAGGCCCCGTTTGTATAAATCTTTCACCACCACTGGCCAGAGGTTATATCTTCTAACATTAATCAAGACTCAGCAGACTCTTAATCTTTTATCCGGGTCCTGTTAGCCCCACGGACAAACTCTTTATGGCTCAATCAATCAGGCTGACTAGCTCTGAAATGTCTGGCAGTACATTCTCCACACACCTCGGCTCTCGCCGGGAGGCCACCGCAGCGACAGCGGCGCTACAGTAACCAAACGTTCAAGGGAAAAACAGTTCACTCAACGCAGTGACCTGTGATCTCAGACAATCCGGTCCAAAGTTCGTACAGAGACAAGCTTCTCGCAGAGCCACAGTCGCACAAGTTGATGCAGTCAGGAGACGTATTGTGGACGAGCACTACTGACAGTGAATGGGAGCCTTTGTGGACACATGACACATTACAGGGGAGAACTTTTCTGCCTCATCGTCGCGAGCGCTGCGAAGACACGGAGCTAATTCTGCTCTGATGTTTCACAGTCTCGTCGCACAAAGTTGATTCATCGCCAGTGCAGCAGGCCCATGTTTTTATCTTGCTTCTGAAGTGAGCCGCTCATGTTCATGAATACTGATGGAATTTATAAATCTCTATCTGCATGGAACTAATACAACCTGAGGTCGGAAAGTGATTTGTATAATTGAGGGGGGATCGCTGGTGATTTTATTCCTGATGCGAGTCTGCCATAATCATAATTTGAGCAGTGAGCAGATTCGTACCTGCACATCTTGGTGTAGTCAGAAGTCCCTGGGTAATACTCCCTAATCCCACGTAAAGTGAGTTTGTTTCTAGCGTCCGCTGGTGTTTTCTTATTTTAGATGCAACATTTTATTATTGTTGTAAAACTGGAGGCAGTAGTTAAAAATACGCAGGAATGTCCTTTTGGTTGGTAGTTTAAAGTTAAACTCAGCTGAACTCCAGAAACCGTCTGGAAAACTGGGTTCGCTGGACTTTGCCTTTTCATATTTGAAGAACCCAGCAGGAGATTGTCCAGGTCGGACAAATACTCAACAGCAGGAAAGTGTCTGAAACATTCAGGCCAGGGGTGGCGTCTAGGTAGAGCTCGTAGGAGAGAGGACATGATGTATACATTTTACAATTATTACCAAAAGCTCTCGAGTCTTGTTGTCTGTCCAAGTTGACATCTTCGTATTCTCCGTATATCGCTCCTCTTTGTATCGGCGTATTTGTACTCTAAATTATAAACACGCCCACTGGCTTGGCGTCAATTTGCCTCTGGATAATTTCAGGAAATGTTTGACTTCACAGACTCAAATCCAAAGTTCTGAACTTTCCTTTCTTGCCCTGGTGTATTTTTATTTTGTTTTTTCAGAAAACAGAGATAAGGAGCTAATTGATGCTGTGCTATTATTTCCTTGTGAACTGAGCACAAAGCAATTAGAGTGGAAATTCACTCTAACCCCCCCCCCCCCGGTGCCTGAAGAGCATTGTTCACACATCTTATTGCATCTGTTTTTTCTCCGGGTAGGTCTCTCTCTCTCTCTCTCTCTCTCTCTCTCTCTCTCTCTTTGAAGCATCTCGGCGAGGGGCAGTTTTGCGAGGACTCCGGGATCTATTGATTTTCGTTCGTCCTTGCTCCCCTGCCATAATCTGTGGATTCATGCAGTCCACTGACTATATGACATGAATGCCCGCAGCGTGATTGAGGCCACGTGTGGGAGGCAGTGGTGTAATAGAGGTGTGAAGTCCTCTATTGTCTGAAGCATTGTTAAAATGAAACTTGGCCACTGAAACCATCCTGTTTTAAATTGTTCTCATCTTACTGGAAACACATGGCGCTGAATGAATGCTCCATTGTTCATTCTGGTTTACGTTTGTGTGCGTTTTCATATTTTCCTAAATGCACACATGACTAAGTAAATAAAAGCCATGGGGTTTAATGCAGATGATTATGGGCGTTTTCTGAATTCTCTATAATTATCCATATAAACTGTTTTATTTCCCAGCCCACTTCGGGTTCCCTTTTGCACTGGTTCACACTCACCCAGCTGGTTTTAGCTCTTTATTACCTTGAGTGCTTTTGATTTAGTTTGCCTCGGGTCTTAACTGACATAAAAAAAATTTAAAAAACGTTTAACAAGATGAAGACGAAATGAAAGTTGCTGTTGAAACATCAAGCGAGTCATCACATTTAGCCAGTGCTCTGACCAAGAGGAAAAGTAGTGGTTTGGTTGAAAACCCCTCAGGCACTTTGCATCACTTCATCATGTTTTACCACATCAGGCACTTTCCACACCAAAGTGAAATAAACAAGTGTCACTGTCAGGTCTCTTTTCCACACAATCAGCCTTCAGATACTGTAATTTATTCTACTTACCTTATTTTATTACCCATGGGCTTGAAGGACTCCCGGCAGCATTGTTAGGAAGACAAGGCTTCACCAGGAGGCTGCAGCTTCAACGATAACATTTATCTCAACATAATAGCATCCGCTTTAATTTACCTCAGTACTTTTTTACTACCCTGACAGACGAGATGGCATTGCAACATAAAAGAAAACAAGATGATAGTAAATCTTAATATGAAATGGAATTGGTTTCCTTTTTCTTGACATCTGTTTGGTTTCCATCTGTGGAATCATCGGGGCAGAAATAGCTTTTCACCCTCGAGCGGAGAGGATGAACCAGATATTATATGATTATGTAGGATGACAATACCGTCTCAGTGTCATACGAAATGTCAAGCGGCACACGCAGTCCCGCAACAACCTGATCCCCATCTCTGTTGTGTTGTGGACGGATTGCTTTACATGTTGCATAATGTGTTCTCCTTCAGTTTATTTCCCCGTCTTCCTGAAAGGCTTTAAAATGTCACAATAACATGTATTTGATGAAAGAGGAGAAATCTGTGCAAATCATTGTTTGACTTTTATCTATCAATCTTTATAAAAGTGAAAACAGAGCGATCATCATGGACTGAATACGGCTCCCAACAAAGTGAAGCCAAAGAGTTTTCGATCTCCATCTGGTGACTGACTGCAGTGTAGGTTGTTAGCCCTGCCTCCTCCATGTTAGCACAAGGGCCAAGTCAAAATAAATGTCAAATCATACTTCTCAAAATATTGGTTCCTGTCATTTTAGCTATAGTTCAAGTGACATTCTGATACCTTAGTATAATCCATCTATCATCCATTTTGGGTTTTCATAAATCAAGCTGTCAATGTTTTGACATTATTTATTCCCTTTCTTGTACAAAGTTATATGCGACTCACGTCTACGGTAAAAAATAAACTACTGCCATAGCAGCTGTTTATCTTTATCCCTTTATCTTTTTTACTATGTTTTGAAAATGTAGTAATGGTAATAATAATTTAATATATAGATGTATATATAAAAAATGATGTATATCTGGTGTCTTTACAACCTTCCTGGGTTTTTAAAATGGGCCTCATGTCCTGTTGAAATTTCCTCTCTTACCTACTGAATGGTTTTTTACATTACGCCCACACAATGAAATGCCGGGAGGCAAAGTGACCTGTTAGTTTAGAGAATATTAGATTTTTGCGAATTAGGTAAGGTTGCTTAAACCCCATCCCCGAGGGTAACAAGCTAGCCGTGTGTGTCCCAGAAGGCAGCGTGAATGCAGTGGGACGACACTTTGTACATTTGGCAGTGGGAGTCAGTTTTTCCCCGATCCCTGAAGCGTTGCATTGTCTTTTGAAAGGAGGCTCTTTGTGTTTCCAGCGTGGAGCCGCTCACATGATGAGCCCCAGTACTGTCAGTGAGGCATTTTGATGTCTGGCAGAAACTGTGTGGTGAACACTAAAACATTCATTGCATATTTGGATGCTATTAACATGAATATTAAGATTGCAGATTGCAGCGCCTTTGATTTGTTTCCGCTCTGCCCCAGAAGACCTTACGTTAGCATGTTTACTGCTCATTGTAAAGGGTAATTGAGGCAGGAGCAGGTCGCTGTAGGTGTGTGCGCTGACTTTTGGACACGTGGCCTCCCGACATGCCTTTCTGTCAGGCGCCGTCAGCGCGAGGAGGGCGCCGCTCGGCACATCTGACATGACCCAGTTAGAGGAGCTACACTTGTAGGACCCTATAAAGTGGATCCTACCCTGAGGAGGATTTCCATACCCTTTAGCTTTGTTGTTCTCCTCACTCCCCTTCACTCGACTCGCCTCTCTGATGGATGGAACAGCCATCACTTTTTTTTTTAAATTGAAATTCCAGACTAGCATACTAATGGTCATTTTTCGTATTTCACTTTGTAGGCGTTCACATCTCTCTTTTTCTTTTCTAACCTTACCCACTCTTATATTTCTCTTTTTTTAAATCAGTCAAATTTTAGTTAAATACAGCTGGAAAGCTTTGACTCTATCTTCGTCATGTGCAAGCAAAGTAGCTTATTGTCGCCACCAATCCTCAAAATGATAATACAGCAAGTCATTAAAATATTGCAAGATATTGCAAAAGCTAATCTTCCCTTTGACTTCGCTGGAGATGAAAAAAAAAACTGAGGCAGCAAATTAAAACCAGTGCAGCGTTTTTAACAGTCAGGTGATCGGGTGATACCCTGAAACTCGCCGTCTCTGCTGCTCCTCCAGTTTATCACAGGAGTGACTCCATTTACAAGAGATTGTCAAGAAATTGTGCAACATTTTTGGAAAGGCTTTGAAGAGGAATTTCTCCCACATGCTGCTGAATTATTTCCCTTGTTCCCTTGTGTTTGTTTGCTTACTCGAAAGGGGCAGAATGTCCAATTTGCAACGTGAGATCAGAGGAGACACGGTCGAGGTCGCAGGGAGGCGCGGGTTTTGTTGCAGGACAGAAAGTATCTGCGCTGCCGAGTGAAAAGCTCATTTCCCCACACACGCCCAGAAGATGTTCTCTTTTTAAAGTTATTTGCTACGTCTTTTGCACACGCTGGCTTCACATTGTGCACAGTTTGTGCAACATGTTGTCCTCTTGAGCTGTAGATCTTTTTTTTTTTCCTACTTAAAACATGCCCACTGCTTAATGAACCCCGGGGTTCATTTTGCTCCAGTAATTGGTGCGTTTATTAATTACTGTTAGTAGTCGGAAACCCGTGTGACAAATGGGCGGTGTGATTAGATAAGCCCGGCTCTCGACAGAAGGCCTGTAGGAAAAGCACTGAATCAGATCAATATAGCACAAGCTGCTCTCTCTGCCCAGGGCTGGCGATGGTGACTGATGGGTGGACATGGAGAGAAATGAAACGGTGACACACAGGAGTGACACAAGCCAACAACACAAATTGTGCATTTGTGCCCATTTGTGCCTGTTCCCTTGATGTGCTTTTCATTTGAAAGTGACAACTGAAAAACATGAAGCTTTACCTACGTGTTGTTCTTTCATGGAAAGAAACTGAAGTGGTGATCCAACAGCAGTGTGCAGCTCAGCTCAGCTCAGCTCTGCATGTGGAAGCCTTTGGTAGCCACCTTCTAGCGTTCAGTTTTGATTTGATCAATAACTGTCAACATCAGTGAAAACATCTGGATTCAGGATCACCTCCTCAGCCGTGTTAGGTCCAGGAAGGTCATTCCCATAACAAGAGCAATAAATTCCTCTTCACATTTTCTTCAATGCCTGAAGTGGAAACGTGCAGTCGTCATAAACATAATATATTGTAAGAGAAAATAGAAAGAAACAACATTAGTGTCTGAGATCAATGTAAAAAAAACAAAACATAAAGCAAAACATCTGAGTATTGGGTCGTGTAAAGCCCTTGTCGGACCACTGCTCCTCAGTGCGTTGATGGATGTTAAAAGCACTGTGGTTCAGTTTATAATTCCATTTGGTCCCAGAGGGACAGTTACAACTGTCTTGAAAAATAACTGCGGCCAGAGCTGCCACGTTGCCCCCACGGCAAACCTCATGATCCATAAGAAACACTGTCGTTTGCAGCTTTACGGTGGATTTAAAGATATTTTGGTGGGTGATCTTTTAATCTTATTAATTTTGTACCTTGTGATCGCTTGTTGGGAAGCAGATGGGGCACATAAAGGGGTCCTCTTAATCCAAATATAGAGGGATGTTTGTATAAAAGGGTCTAATGGCTGTTGTTAGAATAAAAGAGTGTTTGTAGTGTTTGAATGTGTCCTGGGACGACATTAGCAAGTACCAGAGGAAAAAGGGAGATAACTTTGTCATGGACAGGACGGTCATACTCTGAATAAAGTCTGAGCCTGATGTAGCCGGAGCTTGTTTGTCACAGAGCTCTGATCTCTCTGGTCCGGTCAGTGATACAGTTTCCCTGGGTTTGATATTCAAGTTGTAAATCCAAAATATCACACAGAATGACAGTAGACTGTGAAGTGTAAGATCTGTGCAGCCATCCATCCATCACACAGTATGAAATTCATCTGAAAATATTGCAAACAGTGCGGAGGAAACATCTCGTTCAACCAGAAAAACACCTCCAACATCCAGCCGGATGATTGAAGTAAAGATTGTGCAGAATTAAAAAACAGTGTAGTGTTGAAGAGCACAGGCTTTCTTAACAAGAAGGAAACCCATGTTGTCTAAATAACACCTGAATGCCATTGGCAGCAGCAACTATTTGTATGCTCCACTGTACACATCACATATCACACGTTCTTCACAAATCCCTCCTTTCTCCGCATCCCCCTCATCCTCCCATCTCCCACTGGCCCAGAATCCAACATTTCGACTGAATTTCCAGGTCCCCCTCTCGCTCGCACAAAGGCAGCAGCCTCACACACGAAGAAGCCCCTCTGAAAACGACGGTGTCGATCCAGCTTGCACGACGGAGAATCCAAACATCACAGGGAGAAGGCGTGTGAGCCGTACATGTTGACGTGTGCCTTGTGTTTCAAGTGAAGGGGGAAAGAAAAACCTGCCTGAACATGCAGGGATTGGTCTGTTGACAGATTAGACACAGGCTGAAGCTACACTGGGAACCTGTCGCTGCCTCTGAGCGAAGCTCCGACAGGTGAACCGAGAGAGAATGAGAATGAGCTGCGCATTAACATGTTGGAAAAGTCATTTTAATTAGGATGGAGGCAAATCTGTTTATTGATCGAATAAAGGAGTCTGAACACGTGGAGCCATTTCAGATGTGACATTTTGCTTAATCGTGCAGAGCTATTCTCTCACATAAATGCATGGAATTCATTTCCTTGTATAATCCAGTTAATATTAAATCATTCTAGTTGGACTTTTCTTTCAAATGAAAGCAGTCTTCATAAGATAATTGCTTTTTACATCCAAAAATAGGTTATGATGTTGATTGTCTGCAGGATTACTCAAAAACGACTGAAGCGATTTTCATGGAACTCTGTGCATGGGGTGGGGCGGATCTGGATAAACCAGCAGATCTGGGATTTAATTTATGTATGTATGCAGACTAGTTGCAACTTGGTTGGAGTAAGGAGGCACTGTATTGATCCCAAAGCCATCTTATGTCATTTACATATGAAACCACACGGAGAACTACTCAGTAGAGTGGCATTTAAATTCAATCAAGCCTTTCCAATTTTCGACACACTCATAGATATCAGTTCTCCTGAATAAGCCAGATTTTTTATATTTATTTTTATAGACATCATCATCTACGAAAGGAATTCTATTCTAATTCTATATAACGTGAGACGTGAGATTGAAAAATTCAAAACTTAACATCCTGCTTCAGTTGTTTACACAAAGATGATTCGGGTCAATCAACTGGTTCAACTGGTTCATCCCAACTTTCAGTTTCCGACTCCGATTTTCCAATTGGCTCAAATTGCGACAGAGGGAATCGACGCCAATGGTATCCATGGCTACGCCAACTCATCGGGAAGACTGTGGGTGAGGGGAGTAACTTTCTGACACGTACTGCAAGCGGTTGACCAATCACAAAAGAGAGGCCCAGAGGCGCTGCAGAAATGTACGATAACAATTAATGCCTATTTCAAACATTGCAGCATGTGCACCTCTTCTCGCAGACCCCCAAAATACAATCATGAACTTGTAAAAGACCAAAACATGGCAATTTTTAAAGAAAAAAATACTTTGAGCAGAATCAGATCTAAGGACAATGTGAAGGTAGACTTTATTTGCACTGCGTACCCAGGTGGGGTTGTTCTTACATTTCCCTCCCCCTCTCGGATGATCCTCCGAGCCCAAAAGGGAATGTCTTACATTAAGCCGGCTCATTCAGGCACATCCCCACTCCAATTCCCTGACCACCAAATTTCTCTCCAGCTTAGCCGCAGCCTTTTCTCCCCCCCCCCCGTCCTCTTTGGCCTTTTGAATGATAACCTTGAATAGTATTGTCTCGGGGCAAAGAAGGAGGGTAAAGAAATTCCTTGGTTCTGGACAGAGAGCAGGAAGGCTTGACAAAAGGCATCAGCACTCCCTAAATCAGAGAATGTTGAGGGGGGGGGGGGGGGGGGTGTATGAAAAGGGGGCAGTTGTTCCCTTTCAGGTAAAAGAGCGTCGACAGAAAAGGGTGGGGAACAATAGCGCTGCCCTGATGGAATAAAGCGCTTCTCTGTGTTCGTTTTTTAAAGCTCAGAAAAGTGTGATTTTAAGAAGTGAGCTGAACTGCGATGACGAAATCCGAGGCAAGGATGTGCAGGCGAGCGATCACTATATTAGAGAAGGTTTTATGGATTGAACGCAGATATGTTGGACTCACTGTATCTGATTAAGTCCATTTAAACTGAACTCCCTCCCAGTTCATATAATAGCCTTTCAGAGAAGCCATTAGGCCCTGAGATAGTCATTCGTGATAATGGCCAGCGCGGAGATCAATTGAAAGCTGATCTGTGAACAAGTTGTCGGTCGTCTTATGTTCGGCACCGCACACTCCCACCGACCTTTTCCTCTTCCTCTTCACTTCCCACACCGGAGTATATCAGGCATTAGCCGGCTGCCATAGCAACTGAAACCAGACTCCCAAAGCGGGCTGAGGTTTTCCAAACAGTGCTTGTTGGCAAAAAAGCGGCGAAGGTAAACAAACAAACCTCCCAGGCCCGTGCTGATAGAGCACTTGAACCTCTCCCAGAAAGCCGGGGGCGTCTTCAGGTTTGACCCGAGGCCCAGATTGATGCAGCAGAAACCTTTAATTTAGATCATTTTATTTTTTTAATAACCTCACACACGGAGTAACTGAGGCAGCTTTCTCACATTTATGATCTCTTTCTGTCCGTCTGTTCCATAATGTCGTGTAGCTGCGGCGTCGCTGCTGTAACGGCCTTCTGGCGACTTCCACCAGCTACCCCTCATGGCAGCTTAGTGGAGTCCTGCAACGATTTCATCATGAGACGGCCATCTGCTCGCAGCAGAATCAGCCGCTTCTTGAAGTTTATCATGTGGTCTGACAGAGAAATAAACCTTTGTGCTGTTCGGGGGGGAAAACCAGGGAATTCGCCGAATTAAAACATTGTTTTTTTTTTATAGGGATATGAAATTGTCATGTCATCGTCAATTTGACTATAGAACAAACAAGATGGAGTTTTTAGGGAGTTGATACAATACCAATATTGGGGAGGAAAAAAAATCCTCATAACGATACGTATTGGCCGATATATATACACAATATATGTCTTGATATTTCAGACTTTAACCATCAACTTTATTATAAATAACTTTAAATAAAAAGAAAACACAAGCCCCAAAAGATATATAGAACTTGAATTAAGAAAATAAAGATATTTTTTACCTAAATACACATATCTTTTCTGCATCGTGTACGAAAAACTGATACTAATATGTCTGTGAAATATCATATTGGCCCATTTTTATCGGCCAAGCGATATATCAGTCAGGCTCTACTTTCTATAGCTGTGTTTTTCTTTGATTTGAGTCTTTCTCTGCTTTATTTTCCCGCTACATTGCACCGTTATATCCCAAGGAGATCATTAAGTTTTATCTTGGCATGTGGCTTCCTCCTCTTTTGTTCTCAAACTGAGGGCTAAGACTTCAAATTTGGGTCAAGACATTTTAGGGGAATTCACAAAAATTATTCATGGACAAAAAAAAAAAGAGGCCTTCAGGGGTCCCAGGTCAAAAAGGTTAACGCGCCGCTGTAGCTAACAACCACATGGTAAATGACACAAATCCCCGCCTGCCTGTTTTGTGCAGATCAGGGCGCATCGGTGTCAGCTTAGGTAAATCAGGACAGGAAGTATCTGACTACCACGGCGCTGGCAGAATCAGAGCCCGAGGTAGTTTCCTCTCGCATTTCTTTCAAGCAGCTTGGCTCATAAACATAATGGGAGAGAACATTTTTCATTCTAGGTGCCGTCTTTCTCCCACATCCTAGTCACCAGCCTCCCTGCCTCTGCGTCTCAATAACCCACATAGTGAGTGTGGAGGATGGGATTTGATGGAATTAACTATCCTGGGAAAAAAAAATAAATAAATAAAAGCCAAAGGAAAGATGTAGCGGCACATGTGATTTGGAATTGAATTACACCCTCGGCGGTGTGTTTATATTTTTGCTCATCTGCTCGTCTGCTGTGATTTGTGTTGCTGGGTATCTGCCTTAATAGTGTCATGGTAACGTGCGAGCGCTCGCACAGAGTTCACCGACTGCGGAGTAGCAGGCTGAGTGAGTTTATCCCAAAAACCAACAGAAAGCACCGACTCTTCACCCAGAAACCTCTCATTCTTCTGTGGTTACACAATGGAACTGAGCTCTTGTCTTTCTTGTGGCGACAATTTCCCTCCCGCACGTCGTTCCAGTGCTCGCTGTCAGCACCGCCATCATCATCATCATCATCATCATCATCATCATCTGACCTGATGTGGAAAATATGCACTGAGGTCTTTCTTTTTCCTCCCTCTGAGGTTCCTGCCGCAGAGCTGCAGCTCTTTAAGGTTTAGATCATTTTGACAAACGTGTTAATCAAAGTATAATTGAGAATCCTTTTTTTTTTTTTTTTCAGATGCTAATTTTACTGTTTGCTCAATGGAATAACAATGTCAGTGTGAAACAAAACCTTTTGCCCGAGTTATGTTTTTTTCCAGCAAGGAAATTCAATTTGATTACATGCCGCTGTATCTCTCTGCATTACACAACACTTGAAAGAGAATTTCTGATTTTGTTAAACATTAATTATGAATACATTATCATGCTGGCAAGCTCTACCGTCTTTACTGTTACAAATAAATCTGAATCAAAACACATTTGATAACATTATATAACTGGGAATGTTTTAATGACTTTTCGTGTGAGTGCTCACTTTTGTACCTTGTGTTCGTCAGGGGTCCATGGCGGCTGCTTGTACAGGGATTTACATCAAAAGCTCCTGTGTGTTACTTCTGCTGTAGTGCTCCTCTAAAGGTAGTGAATTAAGGTCCTAAAGCAGCGACTCGTCTGGAGTTCTCTTAAGGGTCTGAAGAAGAAACAGCTGAGTTGTTATGTATGAAAATCCCTGGATCCCCTCTGATCCTGAGCTGTAATGACACAGCCTTGGTCAGAGATGGTTTTTTTTATATCCCCTCGCTCTCAACACGTCGGGGTTTGACTGAGTGGATTTTCTACCACAGGTGCCGTAATCAGCCCGTCTGTTTGCGACAAGGTCTGCCATGCGTTGCTTGGCTGCGAACGGGGAACACGCAGATGTCTTTTCCGCTTCCTCCCTGCTCCACCTCCGACGTTAGCCAGTTTGTCGAGCCCATCTGCATTAGCGTGCGGATTAATTCCTGGTTGTTATCTGGCCTAGATGTAGTGCGGCAGTCCTGCACGGCATGGGGTAATCAGGTTGGAAGGCAGAGCTCGCTTGTCTTCTATTCCTCCGCTGCCATCTTCACATCCCAAAAACTGATAGCAGGGCCGACACGTTGGAGGGGATTAAGCTAATTTGATGGTAAAGCCACCTACCAGGGGCCCCTCAGGGTAATTTCAAGAGACAGGCTTTGGCATCCAGGGAATAACTTGTCAAGACCTGGCTACAGGCAAATATTGAGGATATTAATCCTTAATGTAATGGCCTTGACTAGATTCCACTCTTGTCTCTGTGTGCAGCTTTAAGCCCGGTAATAAGTCTCTTTAATCACTGACATAAAGCAGTCCCTCAAGGATTTTTCCGGAGTTTTACAGTAATTATTGGGTACCGAAAAAATGCTTGTTTTTTTTTTTCCCCGCCGTTGCCTCTGTGAGAAATTGCCAAGCGATTTGCATACGTTGGTCGTTCATTTGCATTGGTTTTTTATGAGCTGCTGCTGGGAGAGAGAGAGGGGCAGTGGGGGGGGGGGTGCTTTGTTTTTCGGCACGGTGAAAAATGTGAGGTTTGTTCAGTGGTGGAAAAGCAGCTGGAACAGGTCGGAGCTCCCAATCAGTAAATGCTGGAAACCGGTGATAAGGTTTTTCTTTTAAAATCAGTCAGATGCAGGTCACTCACGCGGCAGCTCATTGTCTTATTGGTCTTTTTAATTAAAAACGTAAATAAAAGAACGAGATTGAATCCGTACAAAAAGCTCAGTTCACCTTGCCTGATATCTGGACACAACAAAAAAAAGTCTTTGTAATTTCTCTTCCTCATTAAGGAAAAAGTTTCTCCCCTTTCCTCGAGGAGCGGAGTGAACACCTTGATGATGACACTTTGTCCTTGCTGCCGTTTTCCCCCTCACACACCGCTCACTGTCTCGTCTGCCCCCTCAGCCACGTTTGATGGTGTGTTTTCTTTTTTTTTTGGCGTCTTCTTCACTGACTGACTCATCCTCCTCTTCCTCCTCCTCAGGTCTGCTCATAGGATCAGGCTGCGCTCTCTATCCTCTGGGATGGGACAGTGAGGAAGTACAGCAGACCTGCAACAACGGCTCAGACCAGTTTCAACTAGGTAAGACAGCTGCCAGCATCACACACACACACACACACACACACACACACACATGCACCTACTGATGTGCAAACACTGTGATTTCAGCCCATTTATGACCTGATTTCTCTGAATGCACAACTTGTTTCTGAGTCAGACTGAATCTCAGCCTCGTTGTGCATTGTATTTTTTTTTCGTGCAGTGTACAAGGGGGAGCACGGAGCAATCAAAGGCTCCCGACCATTAGAAATGTTCTTCTGCCGTCTTCAGGCTCTTGCACAGTTCAAGCACAGTCACGACTCCATTTTTAAACCTTATTTTCGCACCGTGTCGGCGCCAAATGGTGAAGAAAGAAGGTGAAACCAGGACATGGTGACACGACACATGGACAGAAAGCACAAGCGGTCAGGCTGGTCGATGTTTCCTCCTTCTCTCATCTCGACCGGCATAATGTTGGCAAAATGTTTGAATGGCACAGAGTCAAGGTAGCGCATTTGTCCCTTGTTAGCCTCAGACCAGTTCTGGGTACTTTATGAAAACATAAATCTTTTTATTTTCTCGTACAGTGTGAGCCCAGCTTTACCCAGCGATGCTCTAACCTTGAGCGTGTTTATTGGACGTCCTGGTCCCAGAAAAGTTGGACAGACTTTTTCCTGGCCCTCAACATCCTGCCTTTTTCTTGAAGCTACCAATCCAACAAAATTCTCTGGCACCTTCGTATTCAAAAGAGACCTGATTCCTCTGTATTTATAATGCATAAATCAACAGAACCTCCAGTTGCAGTGGAGTTCTGAAGTGTTTTATAGCAATGACTATGTGCGGAGAATAAGCAGGAGCCTGATTTGTGCTCTGTATTCAGCCGGCACCATCAGGACTGCCTCAGCAGGTGGAAGGGTTCTTCATACCGCACCTCGTCTTTTATTTGTTACTAATCAAATACTGTCTGATTCTTTCACTACTTTTACTACTTTTTGAGGACTTAAATAAACATCATCCCCCCAAACGTCGGAGCTGTGCATGGAGAAGTCCATTCGGTCAGATTGGGAGATTTTAATGAAATGTCACAGGGAAACTTCTGATAAAGCTTTTCAGTCCATAACCTTGTAATCAGGTGACACTGGGAACACGTAACACATTTGCTTTCGCTTTTCATTTCCATCAGTGTCCAGCAGGCTGCAGTTCCTGCCACTTTTAATTTTCTTTAACTTTCTTCCTCACTCCACAGAACTTCTATGTCGTTCTAGGTCGTCCCCTGGAGGACGCGATTTCTATTACACCCCATAATTACACAAGGGAAGGTTTTGACCCGACAGTGGCACCACAGCATCACCAGACACAGAATATTCTTAGGAGGATGATTCTGATATATCAGCCAATACATATATTAAGCTGTTTAAAATGTTTCCTAAGGTTTTACAGTTAAACTGAAAAAACCCACAAATGCAGCCAATAACTAAAATGTTTATTCTATGAAATAAAAGTTTTCATATTACAAACATAAAGGCAGCTACGCATGATGTTTGTGAAAGGCTCTAGTTGAGATACATTACTTTGAAAAAACGACATCATCGTCGTCAAATAATGATTTTAAAAACACAAAAACAACGTTAAACAGGAGGGGATATGTAACCATCCCCATATAACTCAAACAGATGTGATTCTGATCAAATTTCAGACAACATCAGAAGTAATTACTTTGAATACGGGAATAGCTTATCGTGTGATTTCCCTTTATGAAAGAACAGACTCTTGGTGCTTAAATTATTCCTAACAAGTGTGTTTGCATCAGTTCAGTGCAGTTGATTATATTTGCTTGTTGCAGACGACTGAACCGTAGTTCACCTCCTTCTTGTCACGACTGAAAACTGTGACGTTCTCCTGTGAGAACCGTGGGATTTCACACAAGCAGCGAGTAGACTCTCTCCTCTATCGACTCGTTCATTAATCACGATGGAAGCCGCCGGTGCTTAAGTAAATCAAAGATAACCTTGAGCGTGGCTGCGGGACACTTAACTTGTTCATTGTTAAAAAGCAAAACACCAGAAAGAAAACTCTGCTTTGACTTGACGTGGGTTTTTTTGGGGGGAATGTTGAATATTCCCTCACATCCTGTTAAACTACAGCCACATTATGAGAAGAGATTAAGCTCATTTTCATTAGAGAGAGAAATGTGCAGCGTTAAATGCGACTCGGAGAGAGAGAGAGAGAGAGAGAGAGAGAGAGAAAAGTCTTTTTTCAGTGTTTGGCTGTTGTTCCACAGTGAGGAGGCAGCTGATATGATTTGTTAATGAGACGCCTCCCCGTCCTCCCACCCGGCCCCTAATTAGATAACTACATTCAATCAGACATTCTCCCTAAAATTCAATGTGATGTTTATAATGAGCAGTCGTGTTGGTCATCACAGCATTTTCTTTTTTCTTCCCAAATTTAGCACCAGATGTAGGTCTCGTCCTCGTTTAATAATGCACATATTCCCTCTGAAGATGAGAGGAGATGCGTTTTATTGAGCCACTTTTTGTTTTAATTTGTGTTCGCTTGCAGCCTCCTCTCCCCAGTTTCTGCATCTTCTGCTCCCGTCTCCCGCTTTGTGCGAGTTTATTCCGCACAAACCAGAGCGTCTGTTTGCAAATGAAGTCGAGGTTTGTTCAGCGCCTTTGTCTCAACAATGCAAACGGGTTTTCTTCTCGAGAACAAGTGAAATTTTGCGGCTTGAACTAAAAATGCGAAGCACTTTCACCACATTTTCTGCTCTTCACACAAACGTGTAAACTCAGGCAACAATAGAGGCGAGTGCGAGACAGTGTGTTCCCGTGCACGCAAACTGATTGTGAATCCAAATGAACCCATGTATTGTAAATGAGCCATAATTTGAATGAACTGTCACCTTCGCAGTCCTTGTTATATTCCATTGGCACTAATTAATACACAGCCCACACAGCCCGCAAACATCCATTAACGCTGAGTAGATGTACGACATAGTGTCATGACCAGAAACACTGCTCCTGGAATGTTAGTTTACACTAATTCTTTAATTCTCGTGACCATCATCCACATCTGGATCAAACCTCAGTATTTATAGGAATACGTCACGGCCCAGTGACAGTTGTTCAGTCATGGTCGACACTCTGCACACACAGGAGAATCAAAGAAGAGATATCATGTTTTAAAACTGTGAGCACAAGGAAGTCAAGAGAAATGTAGTTGTAATGTAAAATATACTGACATCAGAAACCGCAAAAGAGTAAATGTGTATTGAGATATCAGGTACGAAACCTGAACACATCCTGTTTCATAGGCTCCTGCAGCCTTCATTGAGTAAATAGTTTTACATGTCAGCTCTTGTAGAGAAGTTTCTTTTCCTTTAATGCCAAAGTGACGAGAGCCAGATGGATTTTTTAGGGGCTGATACCGGGAACAAAATATTTCCAATATTGATATATCGACTGATATATTGGCAATGATTCCTAAGATTTCCTAATGAAACCCTTATGAAAATGAAATGTAATTGAGGCTTGACATCATGAATTACTATGAATAAAAAGAAAAACACATACAAACAAATATAAAGAACTTTTGTTTATAAAACAAAGGTTTTCATATCGGTGCATATACACAAACATAAATCCCATGAGATATACAGTATAATTTGTATAAGAAACTATAAACGTAGAGTAAACAGTGCAGGGCTCATCTGATGCCCAGACACCAACAGAAAACAAATCAGTTAAAAGCTTATCTGTCCGAATTTCATCGAAATCCTTTCGTGTTTTTTTTTAGGACATATCCTGGTGACAGAGTGACAGACAAAGGCTGCAGAGATATCAACCTTAATCCCCCTGCTTTCCTCCGCAGGTTCCTGCCAGATCGGCTGGGCCTACTACTGCACGGGGGCCGGGGCGGCGGCCGCCATGCTGCTGTGCACCTGGCTGTCCTGTTTCGCGGGGAAGAAGCAGAAGCAGTACCCCTACTGAGAGAGAGAGACGGCGAATAGGCGGAGGCCTCGGGGCGGTACGACTAAAGGGAGAGAGGACTCCGACTGTGTGGAGTCGCGGCGGTTACAGCACATCAGGCACCAAAGACGCCAAAGTCGTCCTGGCGCTCTGCACATCACGGGACACTACTCATCCGACAACTGCAGGGACTGTTTCATAACGCAGCACACACATGGCTTTGACAACTGGTTCTTCTCTGAAAGCTGTACTTAAATGAAAAATAAATGGACCAATCCTATTTGTAAAGTTGTTACATAACAATTTCTGTAAAAAAGAGTATTCCCCTTCTTTTTCTCCTTCGTCTTCTCGGGTTATTTGATGTTTATGTGCTTGTGTTCCCTGTGATCAGGAGAAAAGTAATACTGCTTCATCGTTACGTGAACTGTCTCTGTCTCCTCCTCATCGCTCATCTTTGCCTTAAACACACACAGAAATGCAATAATCCCTGTTTTACGTAAAAAGCAATCCAACACTGACCGCCTGCTTCCTCGACTTTTTTCAGATTCCAAAAACAAATCTAGTTTATTTAACACATGCATAAGATATACGTTGTGTATGACCATGTATTTTATCATATTAGCACATGTTTTGTATTCACTGTTCAAATTATCCTTTGTCATTATTTCGGTTTTGTAAATAAACGTTTATGGAAAAATCTGGATTCGAACGGTGTTGTCTTCAGCCACATGTCGAGCACCTGAGGTGAAGCGAACAGACCTGCGCTGGCATTCCTGAAAAAGCTTTTCCCATGACCTCTTGATCTCCGTGGTGTTCCCTGCACGTGGGAGAGCTTCCCCTCCTGCACCGATCGATACAGGGGATGAGGAGGTGCTGCGAATTTAGCTTTTTCCCCGATAACTGATGAGGGGAAACGTCCGATTTATTTTGCCTTTTGATCAGGTCACTCAGCTTCAAGGCATCAAGGGGTCGTCTTTCGAGACAATGCCCCCGAGATGCAATCACTGGGGAATCCCTGGGACTCTGATGTGCTGTGCAACCATCAGCTTAATGTCAAGTGGTGTCTCAGGGTTCCTGCACTCTGCCTTTTTAGCGTGCATAACAATAACGGTAACCTTTTCACAGCAATTACCACCGCGCTGTGTGTGTCATGAAAGCACTGCAGCTCCTTGCTCACTATTTTTAGTCGGTTTTTTTTCTTCTTCTTCTTCTTCTCCGCTCTCTGTTTTTCCTCCTTTGATTAACAAACAACACTTCAGAGATTCGTCCGTGCCCAAGTGTACGAAGTCAGCTCATTTACAATGCAGCTGTTCTGAATGTACTTGGCCCTCATTAGCATGCCCGTTTTCACACAATGTGCGGCATCCCCCAGATAATGGCACCTCGCTCCCTCCTCCTCTTCCTCCTCCTCCTCCTCCTCGTCTTTGTACTCACTTGAGAAATCTCTCTTTCAGTACTTGCTCTGTTTAATCTGTTAGAATCTCTCTCTCTCTCTCTCTCTCTCTGATCTGACTGATATCACCAGTGATTGTTACAGTGTCAAACAGATGCCTCATCAGCTCAGGCTGTAACACATTGGGGTCAAGTCGGAGCGCTGCCTCTGTTAAATCAGTAAAACCCCTCAAACTGACGGGAGCAGCACCCTGTGCAGTCTGAGGTCTTGTTACTCGGCGGCGGCTGATTGTCTTAAAACATCCCAAATGTCGAACGTGAGGTATCTGGGACGTACGGACGCTCTGCCGCTGAGTAACATCTGTTTTATAAAGACTGACCCAGAGCCGCTGTTCTCTGTGAGGAGTTTGATTTTGGAATGCTGCACCACGCACCGATCTATACTCACCTTCACTGCGCTGCAGGTAGAGGAAGAGATCTTTGACCTTTGAGTCAACACCTGGAAAAATAAAGCCCGAGAGAGTCAGTGTGGTTTGAAGAAAGAAGCCGTTTGGGTGGACTGACCCTTTAGGAGCACAGTTTGAATCGATGAGGGTTTGAGGATTTGATAGAAAAGCTTTATGTGGCGGAGTATCTCTTAAATGGGAAGAGTCAAGAAACACAAACGTGAGAGCACATACCTTCGCCAGGGTTCACGCCCAATCTCGGCACGTTAAAGAAAGAGAAAAAGCAGATCTCTCCTCCAAATTGTAACGGGTTTGTTGTTGAGTCGTGTCTCACCTCTCAACAAAAACACAGGAAACACATGGAGAACATGCAAACTACCCATTTGAAGACCCTTAAAGGCAAAAATATCTATTCATTCACATTCATGTAGATAGACGGACGTACTTTGTTGATCTCCAGCTGAATTCATTCATCCATAGCAGTTAGGATGTGGTGAGACCAGCAGGATTAACAGTGAATCAGCATTTCAGAGCTTAACTTAATCTTGGGAGTTCAGCTTAAGTCAGGCTTACTTAAACACCTTAGGAAGATACATCAAATTTATATTTAATTTTTATCCTCATTCATTTTCTTTATGCCTGAAGGGAAATACAGCAAAGACAATCAAACCACTAAGTGAACACCGCTGAATTTACAGTATCAGTTTTAAACAGCTATGCAGTGATTTTTTGTTGTTTTTTAATACTGATGGAGCAGGGGATTATTTAAGAGGAAAAAAGTGCCGAATCACCTTTGGAGAGTTCAGCCTTGGCAGCCAGGAAAACGCTTCCACATCAATTAATTCTTTCTAATTAATTTTTCCCCAGCAGAACCCCAGTAAGATAATTACTGCCCTCAAGAGCAACGCTGCCTAGAAAAGGTTTTGTGCTACTCTAACACCAATCCCCGTAAAGATGGTGCATTATTGATAGTGCTGCAGGATAACATGAGGGGCAGCCATGACTGTGACCACACACAAAGATTACTTTGTTGTGTAAAATTGTGAGATCCAAACCTACTGTTTATGTGGATATCCTGGCAGTGATGTAAATATAACAAGTTTAAAAACTACAAGAACTGCAGCACAATAACAAACTAAAGTTGGTCTCAAACATTCACAGAAGTACCGACATGTTTTGTCTTCACATTTGGGAGCTGTCATGTCGTCCATCTTTAACTGAAGGTTGTGGTTCAAGTCTTCTGCATGCAGGACAATTTATTTAAATACAATCACTCAGTGCTGCCCCCTAGTGTTAAAGGCATACCTCAGTAGCACACCTCAGGTGTTTTCTATTTGCTTCCTACCTTCCTTGACATCAGTAATGAAAACTAAACCTGCAGGCTCTGTGTGTCTGGACCATCTCATCAATAGCAGATGTCATTTTTCCAGGATAGAGAAGCAATAAACTCTCAAATCCCAAATGGCCTCCGAATTCCCTCCTTCAAACCATTTCATTCTGTCGTCTCCTCCAGGTTTTTTCCTGCTGGAGTGGCACCGGGGGACGACAGGAAAAGAGCAGCAGGAAAAAACAACAACTTTGGTTTCCTCCCACAGATGAGACATCTGCGTCGTGCAGTTTAGAGGCTGTAGCATGAAAACAGCAGAATGCAGGCTGCCTTTCAAGCTACTTCAGTAAAAGCTCAAAGTCAGGCAGTGGGATTATTTCCAAGCCGGGGTGAGACCTGGCTGTAGCAACTTTGTAGTTCCCCAAAGTCGGAAAGTATAGCGCTTCACAAATTTCTAGAGAACTGAAATCATACCTTTGGGCACTGTCTCAAAGCGTCCAAAAAAAAGAAGAAGGAAAACATTGTGAGCTTTTCAAAGCTTGCGCAGATGGCACAGTTTTCATTCAGTGCCTGAGTGGAGCCCCCGAATGGAGTTCTGTTGCATGATTTAAAAGTTTAAAAAATCCAACTTCACAGCCTCCACTTTACTTCAGGGACATAAAACCCTATAGATACCGAGCATAACAGACAATGAGGAGCGTGCGAGCATTTCAGAAACGTATATGAGATACTGGATATGCAGAGAAGATCCAAGAGCTGCTCCCTATCTAAAAACTCTCACATCACCGAGGTTCTGTTCATTATGATAAACTCTGCTATCAACCCTCCACGGTTATAATTAGCTGATGGAAGCAGCGCAGGCAGAGGCAGGACCCACGAATGCAGACACAAGGCCGACGGATGAGGTTCAGCTTTATTACACAAAGTCAAACAACAGGCTTACAAGGAGGTGAGGCCGGCACGGGTCGGATTTGGGCAGAGGGCAGAGCGAGTGCAGGCCGGATGTCACACATGCAGCGGGGAAGATAGAGACATCTGCAGCACAGACGCTTCCAGGAGAAACATACTGACTCTTTTATCCTTCCCCTGGAAGCTCGTGTGCACCGCATTCCCAATCTGCTGCTGTGTTAAAGCTGTTTAATATTGTTTTCAGACCATTTGACGATCATGTTTCTTTGCCTCGGAGGCGGCAAGGCGTTGTGTTTTCAGGATATCCGTCGATCCCCACGTACGTCTGTTTTTGAACACGATATCTCAGGATCGCCTTGAGGGAATTTCTTAAAATTTGGTATCAACGTTCAGTTGGACTCAAGGATGAACTGATTCAATTTTGGTGGTCAAAGGTCAAGATCATAGGGACCTCTTTATGAATGTGTTCTCTTAAGAACGCCTCGAAGGAATCCTTTCAAAGGGAAAACAGTGGACTCACAAAACACGTTTTTGGACTCTTGAACGTGATGTCTCAAGCCTGCATTTAGGGAATTTCTTCAAATTTTGACCAGATAATTCAGTGATCAAAGGAGAAGGTTGCGATGACCTCATATTATAAAGACCGTCAGGGACATGTGAAAAGACTGAAACTGCACTGGTTGGTTGAGGAATTCAACCTCAGGGTGGTATTTTCTATTTCAGAATATGTTCGTCTCACAGAGTGAATCACCTGTCCCTGAAATGTGGTGTCTGCTGAGCTTCTCTTTTTGATAAAGTTAATCCCAACATTTTATCAGTCATAAACAGCTCTCTGGCTACTGGTATTTATCCAGTTTCAAGCCAACAGCAGTGCAGGCTCCCATATTTAAAATCCAGGATTGATCCCCTAATCCCGAGTAACTACAGGCCGAACTTTCAACTGCTGCTTCTGTGAACTTAGCTTGAGTCAACTCGTACTGATAATGAGAAATTCCATATTTCAGAGGCCCAGACACATTGGGCCTCATTGACCTATATCGTCTCAAGAATTTTCTTAAGCTTGTTCTTAAAGGTTCAGTGTGTAAGATTATAGGTGAAAGGGATCTATTGGCAGAAAAAGTTTTCACTAGTGTGTTTCATCTTAATTGTATGAATTATTGTTTTCTATACCCTAGAATGAGCCCTTTATATTTAAATACTTTATATTTACATCGGGAGCGGGTCCTCTCTACGGAGGCTGCCACAGGTTCATGTCATGTTTGGAAGGGGAGGGTGAGGTGAGGGGTGTTCAGCTGCAACATACAACTTCACCACTAGATGTCACTAATTTCTACACTCTGAAGCTTTAAGTTTTCTAAGACAACTCTACTTTCATGACGTGTTCTTAAACTGCAGAATCGTTCGCATCTGTGTCCTTATATTGATGAATGCCAAGTCTCATTTCTCTCAACAGTCCAAAACATCCTTGCAAAGCATCACAAGTGGTAAAATACCATATGTTCTGCCCATCGGGTTTTTGAGTTAACTTCCTTTTTGTTTTCCTGAGACGTTTTCCTCTGCTTATATTATCCCAGAGATTTGTTTTGGTATTTTGGGACGTCCACCACAGGATTGTGCCACGGGTCCTGTTGTAATTCACCACATGTTCACTGGTACAATCCTGTGGTGCATGTCCCAAAAATACAGCCACTCAAGTGTCCTGAGTCCTGGAATTATACGCTTTGAGCTCAGAAGCTACTCGTAATGCAATTGTACTCACAATCACTGTGTGACCAGAAACGTGACTGCAGTGGGATCCGGCACGTTTCGTCTTTTTAAGGTGACGTCAGGGCTGTGTGAGGCTTGTTTTTGCCCTCCTCTGACTTCTAGTGGCCACGTTTGATGAATTCAGCCTCATACGTCTCACCTCTAACTTGTGAAATTGTTCATTGTTTCTTCAGCTGCTTTCAGACGTGCACTGACCCCTGCACATTTTCCTGTAATTTTCCAAAGGGGCCGTATGTTAGAATGCAAATATCCTGAAAACTGAAAATCACACTGGTGCTTTTCCACTCCCTCTAGAAAAGTCTTGTGCTGTCAAGGTTTCTAAAACTGCTTCTGAAGCGCTAAACATCCAGAATGGACGCCTTAAATCGAGCAGGTTTCCATTGACGGCCTGATCCATCTCCAAGGTCTGTAAAGGAGAAACGGCCCTGAAGACAATGAACTGAACAAACAGGGACAAGGTGACAGTAACCAAGACATTTATCTTGGGATTGGCATAAGCTCTGAGGTTAAGGATTAGGGATAAAAACCTTTATTTACTACGCTCGAATGGACGTTAAAATTCAGATAAACTCTGGACTGCACCAAAAAGTCACCTTCCCTGTCCACAAAACCACTTTGCTGACTCAACACAACAGATTGATGTTCTGTTTCCTTGACGACCATCTTCAATAGTCTGATAATCAGAGGGAAATGACCCTTGACCTTTATACTGAAACTTTCCTACTTTATTTTTATTTATGTGTATGTACTTTGTTCATCATTTTGACACGAAAAGAATAATTTGAAGATTAGAATGACGTGGTTTGGTATCATATGTGGCTTGTGCATGGGGGGGGGGGTCAGTACACTAGGTCAGTACACTACTAAAGCTGCATGTCCTTGTACCTGCTGTTGCAATTACTATTACTGGTGTTATTATTATTATTATTATAATTAGACTTAAATTGATGATGGTGATTAATTATAATGCATCTTTATATGGCACCTGCTCTGTGTTATATTCCTTTTTCTCTATTTGACGTTTCTACTTTCCTTTCACTGTCATTAGATACAGAACAGACGGTCTAGACTTGCTGCGTGTGGAAAGCACCCTGCGATAACCTCTGTTATTATCTGAATCGCTGAACATTTTAAAGATGTGGGCAGTGATTCAGAAGTTTAGTGCGAGGCAACAACTTTAATGTTGCCTCTAAAAGCTTCTTTTTTATTATTATTATTATTATCAAATCAACCTGAGAGCAAATTATGGTTCTTCATAGTTTTCAGTTTTCATTATCTAATTTCTCGCAGGCCGTACATTTGAAGATTTAACGCTGCCGTCTTAATTATGTTGGTTAACGAGATATTGCCATGGTTTATTGTAGCAGATCTGCATATTATTAAATTTCATTTAACAGTTAAATATCATATCAGGTTTTTAATGGCTGTCTGATAGAGTTAAGTTTTCACCCTGAATCACACTGTGGATTTCTGAAACGGGCAAAGCATCAAGATTTTCTTTTTTAATTTTACGAGAGATATATTTCACCGATGGCCCCAAACATAAAAATTCAAATGAAGCTTCAAAATGACTGATTTAATGACACTGGCAGATTTCTCTGACTACATTTTGACATTGCAGACAATCGTTCATGCAGAGTTTCACTTCCTTTTTCTGGCACTTGACTCTGTTATTCGGTCCAGAACTTGTCATTGGAGAGTGATCGAGCTGCCATGTTAATGAGCCAAACATTTGTAGTCACAACTGCACAACTGCAGCCCTGATTGTATTATATAGAAGTGGGGACAGCTTCAAAACTGCTGCACATTCTCACAGATATCATGCATCAGGCAGGTCTGAGGGCTGAGGAGCCTCCACACCGGAGGCTCTTATTGTCACTCAGTCTGGATTTTTATTGCCCCACAGCTGCTCCATGTCGGTCGTATGTCATTGTTAAAGCAGCACAAACTAGAAAAGATGTGTCACAGCGTGTAACTGATTCCATATCGTACATTTAAATGCAGCACAGCAGCACAATCGCCTTCTCACTGCAATCACTTTTTAAACTTTGTGGTAAAAGCTCTTTTCATTTAATTCTCTCTCTCTCACATACTCACACGCTCGTTCAGCTTTGGTGCTTCGGTCTCCATCTTTAATAACCGGTGATTAATGATTAGCCGGTTGGCCATGTGCGAAGTCGTCACTTTAGAGCAGAGCAGAACCAACAACCTGACACTGTCGTACTTCAGCCATAAACACTGTCTTGTTAGACTTCACTGAAGGGTAGAGCCTGTAATTTCAGGTAGAAGATAACACAACAAATAAAGAACATGATCGGATTTTAAACTTGTTTCCGCTGCCAATTTTCTCCCTCTTGAATATTGAGTAGTGAGAATCGAGCTCTGTGCCGCTCACAGTCAAGATCTTATCATTAAGAAAATGTTTTTACATTTTCTTTTCTGAAAATAAAACCATTACCCTCTGCAGAGTGTTGCTTTCACCCCATCGGTGTGTGTACGTCTAAAATAACTGGAAAATGCATGGATGGATTTTTAGTTAAAGTTGGTGGGAGTAATACTTTGGAGAGTATCCCCAGAACTTTTGAAGCTGATTGGTCAAAGGTCAAACTCAAAACAAATGTTCTCTAAGATAGCTCTATAGGGCTGGGGAGTTCATTTAGCCATGAAGTGATCATATCATCATATGATGTGATGAAGAAGTCACAATGAAGTCAATGCAAATTTACTGATATCTCTGCCTCCTATAGGACTTTATAAGACCTAAAGCTGAAAAAGAAAATGTCATCATATGATAGGATAATGATGTTTTACTGCCATCTTGTAATGATGTCATGTCATTATGAAATGGTATTATTACAATGTTTAATATTTAGTATTGCCTGACTGAAATCCACCAGGAGGTTGTAGATTATCCGCTTTCTAAATGACCTCCAAATTGTTTTTAATGCAAAGCAAAGGGCTAATTGCTGCCTTAGTCTTTATTCTTCTTATTCTAAAGTCCAGCAGAGGCTCAGCTGTTTGTACGAAGCCTCTTCCCTGACCACGTTAACGAAGATATCTTTTCCTGTAGCTCAGAGAGAAGCAGAAATGTCCATCACGTCTCCCCAAACAGCTTGAGTAGCATAATCCAGGAGCTGTGGACAAACTGTTGCACCGATGCCCAATATTTACCTCATTACGGCTTTTATTTTCCTCCTGAGGAAGACAACTTGCTGATGGGTGAGACCAGAGCCCTGTCAGGGAGCGGAACACAGGAGGTAATGGGGCAAATATTAGACATTTGGACCCGTGACGCCTCCATTTGGCTGTGGAGCGCTTGGTTCATGCAGCGCAAGATGTTCTGGGAATTCTGTTGAAAATTAAAGGTGTGTGCTCAGGTTTCAGCTCCATAACTATAAATCACATACACTTTACATTTGTGCTGACCATATACAAATGCATCTTATACATTATTTTCGATGCATTTCTCCTGCTCCAATCAGCCAGCGGCTCCCACTCACTGCTTTGTGAGATGAAAATCTATTAGCAGACTCTTGGAAGTTGTAATCCATCATGTTAAGTCTGCATTATTTTTTGTTTCTCGTCAGTAGAACATCATAAAAGTCTGCACGGTTTTATCTCATAATTAGATTTTCATATGGAAATAAAAGGAAACTAAAGGATGATTTGAAGAGTTCACATTAAAACAGAGTCATAGCTCCACCCTCATGTCTCCAGTACTGTCCTCTGAGAATCTGGAGGTTTTACCAGAGGGATGGGCTTCTCTGGATTTACATTAAACTTTAAGTTTAAAAAAGTTACTTTTAATACATAAATAAAACTTTCTCTATGGAACTAATGTTCAGAATGAAAAAACACAAGTATTATGTTAGAATGCAAAAGTTAATTGTTATATTAAGTTGTCTCTCACATTATAACAAGATATTTTCGCATTATTAGTTGTGTGTGAATGAGGAAATTTAAACAATCTGATCCCGCAGTACTGGTGACATAATAACGTTATGTAACGTTTATCACATAAAAGAGGAATTTGCTACACAACAAAAAAAACAGAAATACTGTGACATGTCACCATTTGATTGACAGGACACGTCATTGTAACGGTGTCTTGGTCTATTTTCGGTCATGGATTTTGTATTGAGACGTTGTGCTCTACTGCCATCTAGCGGTGACGCTGCGCAGTACGGGCGCGCCGTCTCCTACGTCACACGACAACAAGGAAGTAGTGGGCAAACGAAACAGTAGGAGGACAGGTAGATTCTCTGATCATGGGCGCGTTAGTCCGTCTTCTCGAACCGTTGGGGACACTTGAGACTGAGACAACGAGGCCTGCAGATAAAATGGCGCCTCCACCGGCGAGGTGCCTTTGATGTTGTCTTTGATTGTGTTCGTTCTTTGTTAGTTTTTGTGAAAGACGCTCCATGGAGACGTATTCACTCCTGCGGGTGATCGGGGAGGGATCTTTCGGCCGGGCGGTGTTAGTCTGCTGTAAAAACACTCAGGAGAAATATGTGCTCAAAGAGATCCAGCTCTCAAAGGTATGTGGAATCACAGATAATGATGTGCCATACTGTTTCTGCTCGTGCTTTTATTGTGAAACACGTTGTGACTTTTGTTCTGAAAGGTGCTGTACAAATTAACCCCTTCTAATTGTTAAGAAAGGTGTCATATAAATAAACACACCTCAAGGCCCAGTGAATTCAATCAAGCGCTGCACCAAATGAAACACACTCAGATATCAGTCCTCTAAAGATGACAGATTTTTTTTCATCAAGACCCATGAATTATTCACTGGGCATTCAGATATAAATCCTTCCACCAAGTTTCATGGTAATCCGTCCCGTAGTTTTTCTGTAATCCTGCTTACAATCAAACAACCAACCAGGCAGGGGTGAAAACATAACCTCCTCTGCGGATGTAATAATAAAACAATAAACAGCTGTATCTTCATTACCTCATATATGGAAAAACCACACATGCTCTACCCGCTAACACTCTACAGATCATATTTGAATCCAGACTTTCTATATTCTGGGATCGGCTATGGAAATAAACGTTATTTGCCAAGTCCCGATAACCCGACTCCCGCCTGCAAACATGGAGGCTGCTTGTTTTGCATGATTGGATTGTATTTGCATTTTTATAGAACCGGTCTAAAATGGAGAATTCAAGGCGAGAAGCCGTGCTGCTGTCCGGAATGAAACATCCAAACATCGTGGCCTTCAGGGAGGCCTTCGAGGGTAATCACACACGTGACCCTTGAAAACCCTCTACGAGACATTTGTGACACAGTTATTATCATTTTGATTGCACAATAAACAACGTGGTGGTTTTTTCTGATTTCAGCTGATGACCTCCTGTGTATTGTGATGGAGTTCTGCAGCGGAGGGGACCTGCTCCAGAGGATCCGGCTGCAGAAAACTATGCAGTTCTGTCTTGATGATGTAAGGCCTCAAATACATTCACCTATTCTCACAATTGAACTTTATTTATTTAACAATTTTAACGTTTTTTATTTTCCAGATCTTGAGGTGGTTTGCTCAGATGTGTGCAGGTGCAAAGCACATCCACGATAAACGGGTTCTGCACAGAGATCTGAAATCCAAGGTACAGCCGCCTCTAGACATTCAAATTACTGTGTATATATATATATATATATGAATAGATTTCAGGCTATGCATAAACCATTTGTTTTCATACTTGGAGCATGCATTACGGACTCATGAGGAGGATCAGACTTTGCTCATATTTGCTGTCTGAATCCGAAGTCAATAACTTTGTTTATTGGTTGGTTGCGTGCTGATAGAATCTAATCAGCGTGAGCGCTGTGGAGTGAAATGAACAATGATAAAACTGCTGATCGAGATGCAATCGCTACATTATCTCGCATTTCTGCATAATGTCATCATTTCTCCACGCTCGGCTGCCCTTGTTCGGGTTTTTATGTTAAACCGCCGCTTGTCATTTCCTCACCCAGAACATTTTCCTGACAGATAATGGGACAATCAAGCTCGGGGACTTTGGCTCGGCGTGTATTCTGAACAGGTAGAGGAGAGGAACCAGAGTGGCAGCAGTTTATAGTTTTGCCATTTTAAAATTAAAGTACTTTTCTGATTTGCTCGCTGTTGCACTTTAACCTTCACTGTTGTTTTTTTTTGTGTTGCAGCTCGAAGGCTTACGCTCATACGTACGTTGGGACACCATATTACGTGGCTCCTGAAATCTGGGACAATAAGCCATACAACAACAAGAGGTACGGTGCTGCGTCGGCCTGAGCTGCAGTGTTTCTGCACAAGATTAAATGATCATTAGCCAAATTGTTTTTGATATATATTGTGTCATGCACATTATATTACGTTTAAGAAATATACTTTGTTGTTTTGTCTTTGGTTCTGTCTTTTCTGACTTCTCTAAACTTAGTTTTGCTTCTGCCTACTCGTTCTTGGTCTATACATATATATATATATTTATTCTTTGCTCTTTTTTACCTATTTCTTTATGGTTTTGTACCAATTTCTTCAGTAAAACGTTTTATGTGTCTACCAAAATAAACAGAATTAATAAATGAATGTGTCCAGCACCAAACAGCCTCAGAAGACAACATTATTCATTAAAAGAAAAAGAACAAAAAAGAAAGAAGCCAGAGAAGCAACATCAATAACGACACAAAACGTTAGAAACAAAGGAAGCCAACTTACAAGCATTAAAATCACAACAACCATTTTATTCTGTCGTCATCATCAGTGCACCAGAACATTTTTGAATTTGTAATGAGTCACTGACTTTAAGGACCAGAGGAAGAATTTCTATTCTCAGCTGAACACAACTAAACACCTTTGACTCCTCGATGTGTTCGCTGGAACATTAGATTCAGTTTCTTCAAATGTAGTAACTTATTATTTATCATTTTAATTCAGCTTTGCCCATTGAGAATTGTGTGATTTAGAAGAAACCTTCTTACTGACTCTGTTTTGTTACCGATCCAGAAATCAACCTGTGAACAGCCAAAGTCGAATCAAACCTATGAATTGAATACCAGCATGCAGCTCTGTGTTGTGTGGACACTGTTGAATGTCAGTCAATGCACCAACAATGAGGCATTTTGAAAACAGCTGTGGCTCAGCACTGAATATGCAGCTTGTGCGTGTGTCAGCCGCTCCTCTATCTCTTTGCCAGCACATGACGAATGTCCGCTGTGAATGAATTAACCCTCTCTTCTGCTTTATGTGTTCTGCAGTGATGTGTGGTCTCTGGGCTGTGTTCTCTACGAGCTCTGCACCCTGCGACACCCGGTACTCCTCCTCCTCCTCCTCCTCTTCCTCCCTGCTCCCTCTGTTTGACTCTGGGCCTCTCTCCAAATACTGTTAATGAATCATTGTATGAAATACTTGCTTGCAATCTTACGGCGCAGCGAGGCGCGTGTTGTGGAATGATGGAGGGCCGGTATCTTCAGCTGAGTCAGATTATCCTCTGTGTATTTTTTCGTGGCTCAGATGTTCCTCACACCCTCTCTGTTGACGTCCAGTTCCAGGCAACCAGCTGGAAGAGTCTTATTCTGAAGGTGTGCCGGGGCGCGTACCCTCCCCTCCCCGAGCACCTGCCCTACGAGCTGCAGTATTTGGTCAAGAACATGTTCAAGACCAACCCAAAGGACCGGCCGTCCCTGCAAACCATCCTGACCTCTCACCGGGTCTCCAAACTCCTGCGCTCACATTTCCCCTCCCAGGTAAAGAAACACAGTTTGAGCTTCCTGCACGGGGACGGTCACTCTGACGTGACTTTATCGCTGCCCGTCCATCACAAAGATATATTATCAGGACATTGTGTCAAAGGGAGAATTTAAACTCACACTTCCCCCAAGCTGTGCGGACCCTATGTGGAATCTGACCTCTGACACGTTGCTGTTGTTTCAGATGGCCGCGGTGCTCGTGTTGTGCGTTTGATTTACTGCTCTGGATGTTCTACAGGTGATGGAGGCGGAGGAGCAGGGGAGGCGGTCGTGTCGATGGAACAGAGAGGAGGGGAAGAAGGTGGCTCAACTTCTGGGGGAGAAAAGTTTAATAAGAACGTCAACATTTGAAGGTAGGGTCCACGTCAAAGGATTCTGGGAGATCAACTGCATGTTACTGTGTTTGTGAACTCCCATGTGAGAAAATAAGCAATAATGTCCTAGACAACGCTTCCCCCTCAGGCTGTGAGCTGTCAGAGGAACATGGTGGAAGCACACGGCCCGGCCACAGAAAGCAGTGGGCGACCGAGCCGCCAGACACCGTGCTGCAGGTGTTGGCCAACGCCAGCCTCATCTCATCTGACAGCATGGCATCGACCAGCCGGACCCTCGGAGGATCCACTCATGAAGGTAAAATCGGAGTGTCGACATTTTCATTTGCTGAAATTGTACAAAAAAGTTAAATAAGTTTGAAGAAGGAAATGTTTTTTCTTTATTCTCATTATATTACGACATTATTCTCTTTCCTTCAGGTGTGTTGGAGGTTGCAGAGGAGACCAGGAAGAGGAGACAGTGGGTAAAGGATCCTCCAGAAAGGCTCCTGAAAGTGTTGGAGAAGGCCGAGCTGAGCAGAGCCTTCAGCACCTTTTTAATTAACAGAGGAGGTCTGTTGAAGAAACCAAATCCATTCTGTGTTGTTTAGAAAAGAAGAACATTTGCTGTGGAGCACAACAAATAAACAGAAATTAGAGGATGTCTTTGTTTAACTTCCTAAAGAGTAATTGTAATTATAAGGTGACACAGAGAGTGGATTCCTCCTGCAGGACCCAACAGTTCCCTTATGAAACTACACTTAAATTCACTTGCACCAAATTGCACACACTCGTAAATATCATGTGCCTGATTTATTAAATTTTTTTTATCAAGAGCAATTAATTATTCTCTGAGAAATCAAGGAAAATGTTGAAAGAAAACGCTTTTTCACATAATGTTAAAGAAAGTGAAAGAGAAATTCCGGGATCTGTATGAATTCTTCCTTTTGGTTTTTCTGTAATCCTGCAAACAATCAAACAAACTTACACCAAAACACACATAATCTATGATATCATAAAAGATGATACACAATAAATTGTCTTCACTTCCAGATGACAACCTGCTGATGGGACCCCTCTCCGAGCCGCAGGGGGACAAAACTGACGGCCCCGAGCCGGAAGAGGCCGAAGACGAGGAGCGACTGGAGCCGCGCTCTGATGACGAGGACACGTGAGTTACCTTGTTTCTGCCCTTTTCTGTGATTCCAAGTTCAAGTCTCGAGTTAATTTGTCATCTGTTGGTTAAGACAGGGTCAACAGGTACAGTGAAAAGTGTCAGGTCAGCTCAGCAATGCAATAAGAGCAACGTCAGAGAACATAAAGTAAGAAAAAGAGAGAAATATATAATATAATGTATATAATATATAATATAAATAATGTGTATGTGTGTGTGCAGATTAGAGTTAGTGCTGTAGGAACATCTGATAGGTGTCGGATCTGTGGTTGAAGGAACAGAATGTGCCGAGTTAGTATTTATTATCACTTATACCTGTGACCTCTTGTATGAAAACAGTGTTGAAACGTGTTGTACTGTGCTTCTCCCTCCGCAGAGACTTCGAGGAAGAATCCCCGTGTAACTGGATCGACGAAGTTGAAAGAATGTTTTCAGAGCACTGAAGCCTCGCTCCTTCCTCGGCTCACACGATCACAGCACATTATTACTGCCTACAAAGGTTGTTATCAAGTTTTAATTTATTAAGTTTACAAAAAATCCAGTTAAGCTCAGGCAGCAACAGTGAGACGCCGTGTTTCTTTTGGGGATGTTTGTATGTTTCAAGCAGATTTTTGCTCTTGATCCCTTTTGATAAAACATAAACATTTTAATTGAATATTGTGCAACTTCCTCTCATTGTTTCTTTTACATAAAAATCCTGGAGACGCGTCTGAGGCTCTGTCGCTCATTTGATTTGAACATCTGCCCGTCTACTTGTTTCGAGTTACCAGTGAAAACATTCCCGGCAGATTGAGTCCGTCTGGAGGCTCCTGTGTGGCTCGTCGGGTGGGAAGCAGGAAATGATGGACCCGGAGCAGCTGGGTCTTGATGGGGGGGGGGGGGGGGTGTCCATTTCCCTCTCAGTAATATCAAAAGTAGACTAAACATGTTTGGTCACTGGTATTTTGTTTTTTTTTTATTCTTTTAGCATTTTCATAGACTCAAAATAATGAATGGATCTTGATGTTGAGGGGACTGTGGTGCAGATCCAAATACAAATCTGAATCAAGTGAATTTAAATGTGGTTTGTGGTTGGACCTCGGTGGAGGGGTGTGCTCTCTGGGTCCCACTCCAAGTTGTTCTGACCGTAGTGGTGCGGATGCAGAGAAATGGCAGTAGTGTCTTTCACCACTGGGTGGCGCTGGAAACAGTAATGTGAACCTTGTGGCAAGGGGAGCATTGAAAAAACCTGCATCCAGGTTCACATAGAAAATGCAACATGTCAAAGAATCTGAGAGCTCAGCCTAATTCCATGTGAACGAAAGAGAGCACACGCTGACATTGAACGAGCGGAGCCTGTCGGAGTCGTGGAAGATCTTGACCGTGTGAAATAAGAGCCGAGTTTAACCCCGTGTGAAACCAGTGAGACCACAGCCTCGCCCATGACAGTTTGGGATGGACAGGATATAGATACTACAAACCCTTGAGTCAACAAAACCACAGTGGTGCTGATTCACCAACAGTCGTGCCAGCCGTGGATTAATCCCGCTGCCACAGTTCCCTCCACTGCGAGAGGCCTCCCATTGGCTGAGAGGAGGCCTCCGCTGAGCGAGAGGCTGGATAGATATTGTATCTGCCCCTGATGTGTTTTATTGAGGAAGCTCATGGCAGCAGCTCGGCCCTTATCTTCAGGGTGCACTGAACCCCCCCCCCCCCCCCCCCCCCTCTCTCTCTCCTCAGGGCTCCCCTGCCTCCTGCTTTTTAAAATGTATTATTATTAGTATTATTATTACAGTGTTTCCCCTTCAACCGCCATGTTCAAGTTCAGGAAAGATACAGATAGAGTTGTGTAGCGTCGCTGAGCTACAGCATCGTCATGTGTGCCCTGCAGATAGGAGGGTCTGCCATCGGCGTCCATGATGTCTTTACAGCTCCGGCAGCTGATGGACACTGGGGAGTCTGGGGGAGTTATTTTAAGTGCATGTCACAGAGGCTGTGAAGCATCAGTGTGCCGAGGCTAAAGTATTAAAACATGCTGACAATATATTAGTTGAAATCAAAAACATGATCAGAATTGGTTTGTTTACTTATTCTTTGATGTTTAATATGTCCTGATCGAAATCAAGACGTTTCTCATATTTTATCATTATACTTTATAGAATATTTGATCTGTATTGAGCTATTTGCTGCATTTTTTCATATGAATTAAAGGAATTGTGTCACGCTCATATTCCCCTAGTTAGGATATCACAAAATTCATATATTTAGCTTCTCTGGTATCGACTTGGCACCATTTTGAAATCCTTTGAAACCTGCTCCAGTTCTATTTGTGAGCTGATGTTCAAATGTAAGTTGCTTTATTTATTCTTTTTATCTTTGAATGAGTAACCCTGGTGACAGCTGGACTGGAAAAAGCTGGACTGGTTTCTAAGAGAGTTGTTTTGGTTGTGGTTTTGAGTCTGGGCTGAATATAATGTTGGTTTAATACTTCATGTCCTAGAATGTTCCAAGGTTTGCTGTGCATCAACTTGTGCAGCTGTTCCGTAACTGCTGGGTCAAGGGTCGTGGGGGGGGGGGGGGGGGTAGTAAAAAAAACCCTGACTGAACAGTTTTATGCAGAGACTATCGAGGCAAACGGGCAGAAGAAACGGGGACTTCCTCTTGCAGGAAGGATGTGAAGTCGTGTCTGCTGTATCTCAATGGCTATAAATGGGTCAAGGAAGAAATATCTCTTTGGGTGAATTAGTGTGGAACAGTCTCACTGTGTTTAGAGGTCGTGAGGTCAAAGTGGAGATTCAACTTTTATGCTGTATCACATTTGAGATTAGTCCTCTGAGGAGCGTGATAGGTGTCATGTGCAGTAACACCAACCTTTGCTCTTAAAGGTGATAGTTCCTGTGTTACCACGCTGCTGGGTTTTTGTTGATGAGCGGGAGCCAAACCACAACATGTCACGCCTTCGGTATCTGCTCTGAGTCACAGCGAGGGCTGCATCTGCAGGCCGCAGCTTACACATCTAATCTGAACCACTTCATTGATTTTCTTCGTCCTGCTCATCCCGGGGACGTGATAGCAAACAATCAAGTCACTTCCCCGTCTTATCAAGTGATTTACAGAGGTCCTTTCGGTTTTTTGTCTTTCAGGGAAATTGGCCCGCACACCTCGACCCTCCTGTTATCCCCCTGTATGTAACATCAACCATCTCCGTTCCCCTTTGTGTGTGTGTGTGTGTGTGTGTGTGTGTGTCGCACTCAGGAAGAGCCGTGCAGATGTGAGATGACCCAGCGATCTCTGCCTGGCCACCGATGCTCAGTCCGATCTGCTCTGAAAAGTGGAACTTTAGCTTTTCACATTTCCACCTCAACTATCAGCTAAAGTTTCATCACAGCTTTTTTAGTGGCGGTTTACGGCCTCGCTGGAGAAAACAATGAAACCTGCCACTCTGACTCGCCCACTAAAGAGAAGTGTATCATGGGGAGCAGCTCTTCCTGTTAATAACAAAACACTCTGTGGTCGAGAGTCTCTTTGCAACTATAAATATGGGAGCTGTCATTGTTATGATTATTTCAGACCCTCTGCGGTGACCCTCCATTGTCTGCTGCCAGGGTTATGTCGCTCTGTATCAGACAATGGAGACTGGTGTGGCCAAGCAGGGTTTTTTGTCGTGGAACTGCACAATTCGTCAGCCGCTTCAAAGTGAAAAAGGTCAGGAACGGTTAAATTTGGATCCTGCCTCATCTGGGACAGTGGTCGGTCATCGTGCACTTTTTAAAAAAGGGCTGCCATTGTTTGTGGCTCACGTGGTGACGGGCCGCTCCACCTTCGCGCAGGGTCCAAGGCTCTGCCGGCCTGTCCACTTGCCGTCCTTCCTCCTGAGCCAATAATAGATCAATAGCAGGCGAGAGTCGAAGAGCTTTCCTCTTGTGGACCTGGATGTGAAATCAGCTGCTGACACAAGTGCATTTAAATGTCATAATTATAATTTTTCATCTTGGGCGTAGTTTTAAATGCGATGAATTCAACGCGGTCCTGCTTTCTCATCTCTTATATTGTGCACACTGATCTGAGCGAAATACTCGACAGATGTTCTCTATTTTTGTTCCTCTTTTCTATGAATCATCTCAAAAAATAGTTGTGGTTTTTAAGTGAGTATTATCGTTGCAGCGGCTGCACACACTTGATGCCAGGATTTAGAAGTTTAGTTTGAGTTTGAAATTATCTCTCTCTATCGATGAAGGATAGAGTTTTGTAAAGATTTTAAAAAGCTGGTGTGTATCCTTAAAACTAAGTGGTTATGTAGCTAATGCTCCTGACATGATGCTCTTATTGTGCTGGTTTATCTTTTTTACTATCATTTATGATTTATGAATATGGACAGATATGTGTATGTATGGATTGTTTTCCGTTGCTTTATTTTGACAATAAAGCTTTCTGATCCTGGTGTGTTTCAAATCAAATCTATTAGAAAATGTAGCCAAATACATTTTTTGCAAATTCACCAAATGAAACTATTTCATTCAAGCTTGAAAAAGACACTAGAGAGTCTAACCTCCATCGATCGATATAACAAGTTAATGGTTAATGTCTTTATCAGCCACTTGGACTCTGAGCACAGATGCTGTTGTGTGTTGGTGTGTGAGTGTTTGAGACGTGTTAAAGGACCATAGTTACGAGGCTTCGTGCTCTGGGCCAGTTACCAAATCACACACTTTATTTTATTATTACTTATCAATGCTGAAGTGTTTCAGATGTTCTCATTTATATTCATCAAGGCTTCAATTCATCCACACGTGGAAATCGAAATTCTTTTAAGGCCGATTGCGTCACAGTGGTTCAACTACATTGTCTCATTTCGATTGCTCCTTCAAATTCGGCTGATGAAGCGTCCTTCCACCTGCGAGAATCAAAGGCCTTCCCAGGATTCATTGGGCTTCAGTGACGAACCGTTATTCAAAGAGGTGATGGGACCGGCAATCGACAAGACATCCAATGCTTGAGCATCACGCTTCAACAGAACTGAACAGCAGCACACGTGTCAAAAAAACCTATATTCAATAAAGCTTTCTTGCCGTGTCCAACTTCAGCTCCGTTGCCTGGCAACAGCGATAAGGGTGATAGCATCTGTAGCATCCAGTCAAAGATGAGTGGGTAAAGACGCAGTAACTAATCATGTGTTGCACTCGCGGCAGAGAGGCGAGAGGCGAGAGGGCAGCGGGAACAGTCCGACCTGTCGTACAAAGGTAAATAAGAGCAAAGCATCACAACACAAAGTTTATTTCTACATTTAAATTAAATAAATAAAGATTTAAAATTGACGTTATTGTTGTTGTACGTCATAATCCTGCGACAATGACGTCATTGCAGGTGCAGAGAAAGCGTCCGAAAGCGGTTTTCATTCTCTTCCTGATGTGATCACTGTACGGTGCAAACAAGTGGGTGATTGCGGACACAGTCGTCATCTCTCTGCGACATTCCTCCAGCTGCTCTCCCTGCCTCATGTTCCTCGACCTCCTGCCTCCACCACATCTTTCCCTCTGACTGAGTGTGAAATATCTCTGACATGCGACCACTTACACAATCAGGTTGCTGCGTGAAGCTGTGTGGAAAACACGATTTCCACATCCATGCAGGTTTGGCAACACGTCGACAGCTGCCCTGTGATGTTTGAGCGTACGAGAAGATGAGAGACATGGCAGCTCCTCAAAAGTGAAGCCAAAACATCTTGATCTCCCCCTGGTGGCTGGCCAAGGTGCAGGTCGTAAACTGCCTCCTCCATGTTAGCAGATTGGACAGGGGTCAAACTAAAAGTGGTCTGTGCCATTTTCTGTAGTTCTTAACCCACTGATGTGTGTTCAAGTTCAAGGGGTGAAAATGTAAGTATCTTCTGACCGACCAACACAGCGTCTCAAAGGGATTTCCCCCGGTGGCCAGTCTGACTATAGCACAGGGAGTATATGCTCCCTCATGTTTATATCGTGTATGAATTCAACAGTCGGCCTATTCTTACACGTCGCCCCTTTAACTGATCAGCAAGCTTCTCCTGCTCGATGGTCCCTCTGTTGGAAGAGGAACTATCTTGGTCTTATCTGTCTGCACGGAGCTAATTGTGTGGTTTGTTTTATGGAGATAACCTCTGTGGTATCAATGAGCCACGTCCTTCACACGCTGAGGCGACGCTATCATGGAATTAGGTTTCTCTCTGTGACCCTGATCCAACAGGATGTGGAGGTCAGATTTCACCATCTTTACTTTTGAGTAGGAACTTGCAATGTTGTTTTCCAGTGGACAACCCCCCCCCCAAACGTATAGAGTAAACAGCAAAGATTATTGAATTTGTCTCGCAGCTGTGGTTCTTTTCGGACAAGGGTTGGGTTGAGCAGATGAGGATGTCTCGTCTCCCTGGAATTGAACAGTGATTTAAAGGAGACTGGATTCTGCGGAGGAGGAGACGCGGAAGAAGAGAGGTATTGTGCAGTCGGAGGAAATTCCTCATGGGGAGAGCGCTGACCTAAAGGCTGACCTGTGAGCGTCAGCTTTTATGTGTGGTTGTGCTGTGGAGTGTGCTACGGGCATTTGTTCATAAGTCTGCACCGTAGTACTAAGCGGGGCCCGGGTATCACTAATACCACCATGTGCTTAGTGGAGCCGCTGTGTTAAACCTGATCTGCATCAACCTGATTAAGATCTTTATTTTTCTTTACAGAATCCACATATTTACCACAGAATCTAGATTACGTCTTTCAAAGGCTTCAGAGACTTTTTGTCGATGCATGTAGGACATGTTGCTGCTCAGAACCCAATGACCCATGATCTCTCTTTTCTCTCATGAGACTGTCAGTCACACCAGTGGGTCGTCCTCTCCTGTTAGAAGCTGTAGCTACAACAGAGGATTAATGTCTTCACAGAGGCTGCTCGGACATTGTTTGAACCATCAGGAGCCTCCAGAAGGAAGCTGAGGAAACCCCAACCCGTCCCATCAAGCAGAACACGCCTCATCATAAAGGGCTGGCTGTAATAGGCCACAATGCTCACTGAGGTGAAACTCTCAGAGGCAGTAGAGTGGGTGTGTTCGGATATTCCCGGCAGGATTCAGACAATGGATTTAGTAAGAACAGCCCACCCCACCCCAACTTCCCAGGTCGTGCTGGGACTTGTGGACCTGGGATGCGTTTCCCAAGTGTTTCAACATACTGTAATAATGCACAAACAATGTCCGATTTCTTACCTCAAGGTAAAGTAGCATCTGGTCAGGGGAGAGAACAACAATGGCGGTCGCTGTCCACGTCGGCGTGACCTTTCCCTTTCTGTCCTCCGGACGCTTCACACACTGGATTTTATAAACATGACCCCAATGAACGAAATGTTCTATCAACTTCTATCAACACGCCTGCTTATGCTTCCCGTTTGATTCCGCACGCGTTATGCAACCACGAGCTGATCTGGTCCCCCCCCCCCCACTCCACTGACTGATAAGGCCTGTTTACAGTCTGAGGCGACAGAGAGTTGGGGAGGATTACATGTGACCGTTGGTGCGGTTATTTAGTTTACCTCCCCCCATGCAGACGCTGAGCTCATTCCATCGCTGGTTATTAGTTCAGTGCTGCCTCTGATTTTAGGATGAGTGAGGTTGTTGTGCTAACTCTCTTTTTCTTTTTTTTTCCTCCAAACCACATCCTGCGAAATGATTACTTAACGCAATGTTCTGTCTCATGCATTGTGTACTTTTATTGCCTCCTCCTTTTTCCCCCAGTCAGGAAAGTTGTCTTCTAAGCAAGTAATCTTTCCACCCCCCCCCCTGGAGAGTGGCAGCAGGGTTTTTCTTTTTATAGAGCGATAATAATACCTGTTTACCCCAACACTGTAAATACCGGAGATGTGGAGTGTGATTCTGTGGGAAGATAGAACAGATATGAAAATGGGCCCTGACTACATTAGTGTAACAACAGCTATTTCCTTTATCCTGTGAGCCGAGCGGAGAAAAAATGGTTGATTATCTCCCCCCCCCCCCCCCCCCCCAGTGGATCCATTTAGCAGCTCCCTTGGTTATATATCATCAATCCAAGGGTGTGGGCCTCACCCCAATCTCACCCCACCCAATCTCCTCTTTCCCTGAAAGCACACACACACACTGAGGTCCCTGTCAATGCCCCGGCAGAAATTGCTCCTGACAAGTGTTCTCAACACGCCAGAGGATCGCCAGTCAGTTGCGACTGACAGAACTTCAAAGCAGCCATTAAGAGGTTCATTGGAGAAAACATGCTCTATTTACCACGAGGGAAACAGGAACCTGAAGCTATGAGTTCAAGGCTCGTGTTTATCTGAGGATCGCACTGACTGTGTCGGCCCGGATCACGACAAAACAGACAAAACGCTGGTGTTGTTTTGTGCGACCTCGGAGGGATCCAGCAGTCATGTGAAAATGACTTATTTATATTATATGTCCCTGAAGGTCGATTCGCGCAAATTAAGCAGATTAAACAGTTGAATTTCAAACCTGAATCTTAGAGGTTTGATACTTTACTCGTGTGAAAATGTGCTATTTTCTCCATGTTCATTTTCACAACTGTGGGACTTAGTAGAGCACATACCTTAAAACCCCTTAAATTCAGTCAAGCCACACCACATTTCACACACTCAGATGTTATTTTTCCCTATATATACCAGATTAGTTTCATCATGGAAATGTTTAAGGAAGTGATTAAAAGAACATCAAAATGTTTGAGGTTCTTCCCCCAACCGATACCACTAAGTTTCATGGTAAGCTCGTTTTAATGTAATATTTGCTCAGAAGCAAACAGACCAACAAAACCAATTGCTTCTGCATCTGAGATTACCAGAGCATAGCAGAACAGAATGTTTGCATTGAAGACCAGTGCTGCGTCTGTGTTTTCTCACCACGCAGTCTGCTGGGCCACAGAGGTCAGGCTGATTAGATAACTGTTGTGTATGCAGTGGAGCCTGCTGGGCCCTGACACCATGTTCTTATACAACCATTCAGTGTGTACACAGCTTTGGGTTCTTGACGTTAAGCAAACGCACAACATGGGAACATGACAAACAACAAGCGTGAAATCAAAAGTGGGATTTCCATCTTTTACCTTTCACCCAGATGACAACATTCGTACAGTTGTTCCTTTTCATCAATGATGTGTTTATCCTCCTGAAGTGAGTCATTACTATTACTCAGTTCTACTTCACGATGTTTACTAAATGTCATCGTGTTGCAACTACACAGAGGAAGACGCCACTTCAAGATGGTGTGAACCGTGTCGGTGTCTCAGTCATACTTGTTTGTTTTCATACCAGCCCGGCTCTTTAACCCCCGTCCTTGACTCGCTCAAACGGCCTCAGAAGCAGAGTTATAGGTGGAGTGTGTGAACAAAGCGCCTCCGCCTGACTCTCAGGTTATGTCAATAAAGTCAAGAGCGACATGTGCTTTCTGTTATTCCCCCTCACGCTGTGCTGACTCCTCACCGATGCCACATCACTTGGATGTATTATGTATATATTTGTCCACAGCGGGAGGAATATTTCACACATCTGTTTTTCCTGTAAACCGCAAAAAGGACTTTTTTTTTTTTTTAAACTGAGATTTCACTTCAGTGCTGTTCTTAGGGTATAGGAAGGAGAAGGAGTCCCCATGGGAGACATTTAAATTGAGTAGATCCATAGTTTTATTCGAATGTGCAGCAGATTGCACACACTTAAATAAATAAATAAATAAATAATCAATACCTTAAATACAAGGAAAATGTTGAAAACCCCCATCTCTCCCTAACTCTGCCCCCTGATCCAGATCCACACACAAATTTAATGACGTCATCCTTGGGTCATGCCCCCCCACCCCCCTCTATGAAATTCCATGTAAATCAGTTGAGTAGTTTTTGCATAATCCTGCTAACTAACAAACAAACGCAGACGAAAACCTTGTCGGACAGAGCTGTGCTGCATCGTGCAGCTGCACTGACCAGACTGTCAGTTATTAAAACACCATGTCCTTGTGGGGGGAGAAAACTAAATTTAACAGGATGATAAAAAAAAAAAGGAATTCCTATCTCAGTTAAAGTTAAACAGACATGACGCTGTGTCAAAGCTGCGCTCTTTGTTTAAAACAAATCACTGCAGCAGAAATGGACGTGGTGGTTCTCTCCGGCCACGTTTACATCCAAACTATCTACTTAACAGTTTAAACTGTGAAGAGTCTGTTCCTCTCACTTCCATTAACAAAGACTTCCTCTTCTCCATCACCGGTTGCCACACAGGAAGCTCAAGCAGGCGGACTTTCTACTTCCACTTCTTTACCTCCTCAGTTACATGCAGTCACCAGTGAGAAGTCTTGACTCTCTGTTGTACTGTGTTGAAATCACAGTCTTCACATGCTTCGTACAAGTCAACGTGTTTATATCCCTGTAACAAACTGGCATTTTCCTCATTCAAAAGACAACATGTTTCATTCGTTTTAGACAGTACATGACTTTTATTCATTACTGTGGCGTGAGTGCAGTATCTGGAAATCCATGTCAGTGCATTTAATGGCAATCAACAGTCTACAATGAAATGCAAAGAGGGCACTTCTGTGACCTACTTGTAATTCACAAAAAAACAAAAAAAAACACAACACAGCCCTGTACACTTAAAAGCTTGATATATCTTTTCTGTTAATTTAATAAGACACTACTCTACAGTTAGCACCACAGCTCACCATGGAAGTGTACAGATATACAGGCACATGTAGCTTTCAGTATCATAACTCTCCTGCTGTCCAGTGATCACATTCCCTTCCAGGTCACCGGCAGAGTAATTGCGCTTAACACAATTTCCACAGGAAAAGGGGAATTAATAAGTATTAATAAATAAGTATTAAATCCACAGATGCGAAACAAAGGGTCACATGGCAGTAACACTGCAGAGGAGGGTCTGTCAGTGACAGGTCCGTATATTTGCCCTGAGATGAGAAATAATATAATACTTCTTTGGCAGGTGCTTGATAAAGCACTTATCCATTCCTGTGGTCTCGTGTGGATTTGTTTTTCTCTGGATTTTTTTAATACCTGAGTATAACAACGACCCCATCACACAGAAGACTCATTGTGAAAGACTTTAGCTTTTAGATTCCTCAGGCTGTGCTGGAGGTTGGAGCTGGTTTCTGACTGCAGCGCCTCGGAGAACTTGGCGTCATACGTGCGCCCGACCAGAGACTTCCTCTTGATGGAGTTCTGGATGGTCTCTGAGGTGAAGTAGTAAACAATGGGGTCGAAGCAGCAGTTGGACACAGCGATGCAGAGGGCCACCGGGTAGATGGTCCGAACCACGGACTCCGCCCAGCAGCCTTTTAAAGTTTTGGTCCGGACCAGAGAATAGAAAACCAAGTTTACATTATAAGGGATGAAGCAGAAACAAAAGATAAAGAGGTGAACAATTATCATGCGCAGGATCTTTGTTTTGTTCAGCTTCCCCCCGCGGCTGATGGTTTCGGGCTGACGCAGCGTCTGCAACACCATGATGGAGCAGCAGACGTTGAGAAGCAGCGGGATGATGAAGCCCACTGTCTCTATGAATATCACCATCTTGGACAGATGAGCTTGCCACTGCTTGGACGAGAAGTTCTCGAAGCAGGCGGTCTTGTTGTCCACCTCCGAGGTTGACTGCAGCAGGAACCCCGTGGGGAGGCTCCCCGACAGCACCAGCACCCACACGGCGATGCACACTATCTTTGCGTTACGTTTAGTCCTGAGTGTCCTTGAGCGAAAGGGGTACAGGATGGCTAGGAAGCGATCCACGCTGATGCAGGTGAGAAAGAGCATGCTGCCGTACATGTTGGTGTAGAACAGCGAGACGGACACCTTGCACAGCGTGCTCCCAAAAGGCCAGTTCTGGTTGATGAAGTAGAAGACCCTCAGCGGCAGCGTGAAGACGAACAGCAGGTCCGACACCACCAGGTTCATCATGTAGGTGGTGGTCTCGTTCCTCAGCTTCAGGGTGCAGATGAATATGTAGATGGCCACGGCGTTGGTGATGAGTCCCACCACGAACACGATGCTGAACACTGCGCTGTACAGAGGGTATTTGAAGTCATCGTTCCTGCTGCAGGAGACGTTGGTCGAGTGATTCCCAGCCCACGACGAGGTAAAGCTGTCAGTGGGGAGAGTCGTAGTGTTGTACATTCTCAAAGAGTGGAGGGATGAGGGCTGTCTGTTATGTAATGGCTTTATAATGAAAAGGCCACCCCACACGGCGAATCCACCATGAATGGAGAGAAAGGCACAGGACAGTTTCAGAACAGAAAGACACTCAGGCCGTCGGCACAAAGATTTCCCCTCCAAATCAACCACATGATCCCCTCCCTGGTCTTGATGTAGTTATTTTGGGGGTAACCTCATGTTGAAGAGACCCCTCCCTGGGGACAGAGCTCCAGGCTGGTGTGTCCTCCCCTCCCCCTGCTATATCTCTCCACCAGGCTTCACCCCACGAGTTGAAGTCTGAGCTTTACTTACTCAGAGGAATCAGCCACACAAATGTTCACAGCTCAGTCAGGGAGTCTCCAGCCACCACACGCTGAGGGAGCGATGACGGTGATGGAACATCCACATTCAGGGTCCGTTTGGAAATATCGTCATGGCATTATCCCTCCTCTTTGTCAGCACTCAATCTGGGGGGGGGGTTCTTTTTGTCCTTTTCAGCTCCTTGTCCTCAGCTGTCTGCCTCGTGCCCTGACCACCATCCACAAGGCTTCTTCCCGCCCCCCCCAGGAGTTGAAGTGAAGCTGCAGTTGAACTCCTGCTTGGGTGAGTCTTCAGTCTGTTTCCTTCCCCTCTCTCTCTCTCTCTCTCTCTCTGTTTGTCTGACCGGCTGAGTCACTCAGTATCTACAGCTCTCTCTCTCTCTCTCTCTCTCTCTCTCTGACAGCCTCAGGGATTTTGCTCTGCACGCATCTCGCTCAGACACAGTTCCTACTTCTCCTTTGTGCCTCTGTGGCAGACAGTTTTTGAGCTTTGAGTTTGGAGAGCAGCAGCGGTAACTCCTCCCTCTGCCCCGGGTCCAACTCCTCCTACTCCTTTGTCTGCCCTCCCAGTTAACGAATCAAACAAACAATTCATCAAGACTTCACAATGTGCTCAGCAGATCCTGATGCATTTAAAATAAACAGTTTGAAATGATCTCATTTCAGCAGCAGGTGAGCAAACATGAGTCTGAGTGAAGCCAAACATTATATGAGAATAGTGACAAGTGCTTCAGGTTGCATCATGAGGTGACAACTTAATGTAGGTTCAAAACAAACAAAAAAACATCTTTATAACCTTTTTATTTTGCTGTGTGATGCGATGAATAAAGTTCACAGGCCTCAAAAGGAGTATTTAGTGTTCAGAGTACTTCTCAAACACTTTAACAACTTTTAATATAGCACACACTCATAGAAATGCAGTTTCCTTAAAAACGCCAGCTGAAATGTGACAATCACATTATAGTGATATCCTATTTATTTGCCTTTACGTATGTAATGTGTACCTTTTGAAATACATTTTTAAACCCTGCTGTTTTTTTATATGTTGTCTGTTATTTTTAAGTTTTATACGTTGTGTATTTGTGTTTATACTGTATATGTGGATGAATGACAATAAAGTTGACTTGACCTGATGTTAAAAAATACTTAAAAAAAAACTATATCACAATGTTAAAGAAAGAGGGGGGAGAAAGTCTACTTTATTTCTCCTGTGAGTCATGTCCCACACCTCCACACAATTCCATCTTAGTCAATCGAGTATTTTTTGCGAGGAAAATGTACATTTACATGTTTAGCTTCACCAAGGAGGTCATACTGTTTGGCCTAGTTGGAGGTATATGCTCTACTGAGTGACATTCTAGAATTTATATTTATTTTATTTATTCTAGTTACTTTGCAGATCGTTTTACTGCTAATGCTCATGTACTTTGACTTTAGTGAGATTGTTGTGCTACTGTACAGCCAGATGACAGATGAAAAATGATTCAACAAATTGAGGTAAACCAGTTTTTTTTTAATGAGTTGCTGGTTGACTTGTTTTGCCTTCATCGGTCAAGATGTCACAGAAGACGTAGGAGGTCAAAAGTGCTTGAGGAGGTCAATAAAACCCTGCAGTGGCCTGAGGTGACGGCCTCCGCAGGTCTGCTGGGAGGTGCAGGGGGAATTGAACTGTCTCCTGATTGTTTTTGACTCCTTGCGTGGGACGCAGCTCCGCTACAGAGAAGAACAGCGTTTTCTTCTGAAGGGGACATTGGAAATGAGACAGAACAGAGCACTTTCTCTATTCAGCGGTTCCTCAGCTGCCCTTGTCAGTGCGTGGCCACAAGTTTTCTCCTCGCAGCGCCGTCAACTTCTCCTTCAATAGAAACACTTCACTTGGTGGTCAGTAAAAAAATAAATAAATAACACACTGGGGCTTTTGTTGAGGGTGAAGTAGCTTAGCAGGGAGGAATGTGAAGTTTATAAATAATTAATCTGAGACAACTTGAAAGATCTCTCGGCTTTTTGATCGGCAGTTTGGCGAAGGAAAACCGAAACGTGTGCGAATGTATTTGTGTTGGGTGGTTGTCACCGTTTCAGATAGGAAGTGCACCACATAGATGGGGTTTTCCGTCAACGAACAAACGCTTGTTTGGCAGATTAAGTGTTTTTCTGCCAAGTTGTCCCTTTGAAGCTCACATTTGAAAAGAGTCATGCAAATGAAGAGCATTCGCCGAGTTGCTTTTGAATGTTTTGCCATTTGGACGAGACTCTACTGATGCAAACCCATGTGCGTTCTCGTTTAGCAACATGACACTAATCCAGAGATGGTTGATTTTTAGCAACTTCACAGATATCCCAACAATAGCCAAACAAATGAAGGAAAAATCTTTGCCTGGAATCAAAGAGACAGTGGGTGTTTAACAGCCAGTGCGCCTCTCTTTGTCAGTCCACCACAAAACAAACACCATCAAGGCTGGGGCGAATCGTTGGAGAAAACAAAAAAACCTGTGGTATTGTCTTCGACTCGCAAAACAGTTGCGGCACATAAATGCAGCACATAAAAACAAGCTCTTCACATGCAAGTATGTGGTTACTAAACAAAAAACATGTGCCTTGAAATCCCGGGACTGTTACATTTCTCACAATGACAGGAAGCAGTCTGGCACCCCCCAAGGCCGAGAGCGAAGGTTTTTCGAATACCAGAGTGCATGAGAAAGAGAGAAGGTGACATCACGCTGCTGCGTGGCGATCGTCAATGGACGGAGACGGATTACAAATGTGATGACGAGTCAGGACTTTGCAATTCATGTTGTAAATGTGACTCAATGTGGATTTAAACTTATGAAACTTACTGTAAGAGACTAAGACTGATCTCAACTAACTGGGCATACTGAGTAGTGATGGACAGACAGACAGATAGACAGACAGACAGATGGAATGTGTGACTTGGCAGAATGACACAGTGTTCACCGTGGAAACAGAAGAGACTTTATGAATGTTGTTCTGGCAGCGACATTCAAACCAACATTAATAAAACAAGTGGAGGCAGCAGAACCCTGCAGAGCAGCACATGAAGCCCAGAGGCTCAGGAAGCGTTCCAGAGCTGCCACAACTTCAAAAACTCTCAGGGAGTGGAGACCAGAGGTCCGACTCAAACCACACACACCTTTCTGTGAGAATAAAAACATGTGAAATATAAGAAACAGGGTTTTATGTAAGAAGTAAACGACAGAGAAGCTCATGTCTGAATGAGCAACGAGAATAAACACTTCATTATCTCACGCCTCAGTTTTAAACCTTAGTGCACATACAGTTTAATCTGAAAATGAAAACTAAAATAGGATAACCACAAGTCTCTGCTGTGGGTATTTGAAAGCCTGTATGTGTCTGTATGTGTGTGAAAATGTATATGTATGTGTGTGTGTGTGTGCTTCCCCCACACGGCCTTATCAACTGAAGGCTTTGTAAAACAAACAGTGCCTCCCCACAACGGACTGAATGTAAAAAAAAAAAAAAAAAAAAGACCTTTTAACTGCAGGTTTTATCAACTCAGTGTCAACACTGTTGAGCCGAAGCCCCCGCAGCCTGCTCAGTCAGTTTAATGGAATTAAACCACAAGCTTTTGGTTGATTTAAAGACTTCAACTATCAATTACATGATCAAAGTGTTGAGATGTGTGTGTTTGTGTGACTCAGGACCAACAGTATCTGTGACTAAAATCCCTGGAAGAGCAGACAATGACCCCCACAAAGCCTCTAATGTTTAGTTTCAGTTGAGCCTTTATCAAGATATACAAATCAGTTTTCTGTGAGACTAGACTTATCTTGTATGTTGACTGTGAATTTGTTCTGACAACATCCTTGAACCTCCTGCGATTGATATCACACCGAATGATGTGAAACTGTAAAGTTGCACATCAGGAAACAAACTGCGAGAGGTTCAGCTTCAAGGAAGATGTTCAAACTATATATGACATTTTTTACATGTTCACGTTAGTTCCATTTAAATTCGACAGATTTTGTAATTTTCATTTGCCTGCGGTTAACAAATATGAAGTGTTTCTTTCAGTTGGAAATGCATGGTTCAGTTAGAGATGCAGACGAGTGATGAGTTAATCTTTTGGTGAGGGCATAAGATAACAGGAAGCAGGTGTGAAAACCACAACGTGTCCTCTGCAGTAATTCAGCACAGAGATGCACGAGTATGCTCTGTCTGGATTAGATATGCAATCGGTAAAAAGACTTATTCTTCTACCAGGATATATTTTTTCTTCACCAGTTTAAAGTGTGTATACATTCAGGTCAAGATCATGATTCCATAACAGAACCAATAAAAAAAATAACACGTACATCAAATTATTCAGTTTTTCATTTTATTACCTTTTAGACCGCCACATGTTGACGTTAGTGTCGCTGACAGCAGTGTTTCATACAAAATTACAGCATATGCTTCTTTATTTATTATTTAGAAATTATCAAAATATTCCAAATAAAAAATAATAATAGTTTGCCTGTTAGAGAAAAAGCATTTTGTTACTATATTTAGACACATTTAGGAATTTAATATGGAATTATGTGGTAACTACATACCTGGTATATACTGGGCTATATTCAACACAGTCACAGTTGGCATTTAAAAATAAACTAATTTCCACAAAGTACTACCAGGTGACAGATACTAAGAAACCTCTCGTAAAAAAGGAAGCAGAAGTTTGCTGCTAACATATTAAAGATAAAAATTAAAAAAAAGAGAACAATGCCAACCAAGCTTCCGTAAACAAACCAAATAGCGGTGACACACAACTGTAAATCAGTTGGATCTACAGTGTCGCATCATCGACAGGCTACACAATAAAGCATGTGTAAGTCACGCAGTTTCCAGCTGCACACAAAGGGTTAATCTGAAAACAAGTAAACACGCAGTAGGACGTCCTTATCTCTGGTGAAGTGTAACTGAATACACCTTCTTCTATCAGTCTTGTGACGGTCGCCAGAGCAAACAGTGCAAATGTCAATACATAAATCAAACGGTAACCGAACGTTCGTATGGCAAGGGTGAAAAACTACGATACAAAACAACGTGGCAGAATTTAACAGTGACTTACACAAGGAACAGGTTTTGTTGATCAGATGCAAATTATAATTGTTCAGAAAAAAAAAACAAGTTGCAGTTTGTAAAACAGAACAACAGCTTGTTTTTCCCCTTCATTTAAATCTACCCTTCAATCTGGGAAAAAAAAGGCTTCAAAGAAAAGCAGCACAATGTGAAAGGTCAAGTCCCGGCTGACGTGTTTGTTTCTGATCACTTCCTGTCGCTACTGATCACACATTGCGTGCACTTAACTACCTATTGATCATTTGCTTTACTTCCTGATGCAGGGCGGTGATCTACAAAACAACAAACCTTGATGCTGCAAAGAGCGATGCAGTGACTTCACGTGTCCTGTCTGAGCCGCTCACCATCAGTCTGGTGACAAGTTTGATCAAAACAAATCAGATACTGAATCAGCCGAGCGTTTAGTCAATAACACAAAGGTGACAAAAGGACGACCACGCTGTCTGCTCGGGACCGAGGTGAGTATTTACCCAGCGAGCAGCCGCTGCGTTTGGCCGAGGTTAGGTCAGTCACACAGAAGCATCAGCTAGAGGGTGAAACCTTAAACCCTTTGCCCCTCCAGTGTTCACGCCCCCAGCCACAAGGCTTTGAAGCACTGATCAGCCTCCTGTTTACTTTGGTCTAGGGTCGACCCTCCAGACCCGGGTGAGCTTCAACTAGTCACTACAGGGGCAGTCTAGTCAGTTTTTGAAGGCCCCGTAGCGGCTGGCTTTGCTAATGAAGTTCTTGAGCAGGTCGTGGTCCATGTCCACAAAGGCCTGGGTCTGCGTGACAGCTGTGAGGTGGTTGACGCAAAACTTGAAGCAGAACTCCTCCAGGTCCTAAAAATGAAGAGGGCCGTCTTGTCAATGCTGAGGGGTATAACCGACTAGCTACTGTGAAGGCAAGGCACCCACCACCATGGTGTCTGACTGTGTGTCAGTGGCTATGAGCTTACCCGCGCCTCATACTTGACAGCAGCAGAGAGCAGGGTGATGGCGTTCTCCTCGGAGATGCCTCTCTTGATCGTTTCCTGGCACAACCTCTTCAGCCTCGTCTCTCGGTAGAATGTGGCCAAGTCTAGCAGCCCTGTGAAAACAACACGCGACACACAAGTGAGTGTATTCAAGGCTTATGCACTGACTCTATTCCTGGTGCTCTCAGAGCGACTGTGATTCGGCTCGGGCCTTACCAATAGCATCCTCTGGTGGCAGGTTGATAGTGTCTGTGTAGAGGTACTCCAGAAAGGCTCTGTACACCAGATATGAGAACTGATGGATTTCTATGGAGTCCTCGTCTGTTTCATTCAGCAGTGCACGGAAATGCTCACATCTAGCAGACATAATAAAAAGGATGTCATCAATAACAATTACAAATGATGCCTCTTTTACAGTTCTGCTAGTTGTTTACTTTAAAAAAGGGAAACAAATGTATGAGACTTGTTCAGATTGATTGGTTTTAAGAGCCTAATTAGTTTATATACTGTTTGGATAGAGTATGATCAAAAGCAAAATAGCCAACAATGTTGGTTACTGCTATTTGCAGACACGAACCTCGGAAAATGTCCAGAAAATCTGGTGCGGATATTTTCTAGTGTCGGTCTTTCACACATGAAGCACGCGGCTGGAGATAATCGGGTCAGTGTTGAGGTGAGAGGGGGTGTCTGGGTGGAGCAGCAGGAGGAAGGCCATAATGTATAAATTCCACTGAATAAATCATGTAGAGTATTTTTACAGACCTAAAACACCAGCATCAGCCCTTATCACCCAAAGCTCTTGAATCTCGTTGCTGCTGACTTCTACTTGCTCAAACTGCTACGCAATATTTGTATTTTTCCTTCTAAGTGCATCTCAAACGTTTCACTTGCATGTGATTTAGCCAGAGCAGGGTTTTTTTTGTTTTTTTCCCCCACTGCTGCATATTCGTGTGATCATGTGCACCGTGGCTGATGTCGCAGACAGTCTGACTCCTTCCTACTGACAGTGCAAAAGAGCAAGCGACTGGAATGCAGATACTTTGTGTCCAAGTGTGGTTATAAAAAGAAAAATGGGAAACAATAGGTCTGTCTTCGCTTCCCTGTGACATTAACAGGAAAGACAAGGAAACACTGTTCAACAGATGGCAACACAGGACAAGTGTGTGCACGTCTGGTAGATTCAGTAGCAAAATATTCATGATGCTTGCAAAATTTTAACCCAATTATTTGTTTGTTTCTCTTGATTTCATGTTTCTGCAGTTAGTGTGTTCTATACAGAGCACCTTCATCACTCATGACCACACACGCAACCGCTGAAAGTGATGATGTATTCATCACTTTCATGTGACCAGAAAGCAGTCACGCAGAGATGAGCAGCACAACATCACAGACACAGTTTCTAGTGCTATATAAGGATCATTATGAGCAGTTTTTGTGTGGTATTCTGTGTGGGTGAGTACAACTCAAAACCAGAGACACAATAGCTACTCTAAAAGTCCACGTGACTGAATGTGTTTTTTTGGTAAATTTCTAAACATTGCAATTTGATCACAAAAAACAAAAAGCACTGGTTCAACATTTTCCCTTGAGACGCGACAGGGTGTTTGGTTTCTGTACCTGATTTTCAACAGAGCTTTGTGAACATGGATACACTTCCCATCGACCAAGAACTTCATGTCTGAAATCTCCGGGCTGTCAAACTCCTTCTTCAAAGACTGAGCCACAGTCAGGTAGTCGTCACCATCTGACAAAAACAACGAAAACAAGTTTGGTTTTTTCAAAGAAGGGGAAAAAGAAACCTTCGCTTTATCGTGTGTTACGTCTTTTTTGCAGGCCTTTAACAACTGGTGCACTTCTCTGTACAGATCTAGCATTGATGCCGAATTGATGAAAAGCTACGACTCTCTAGTAGATATTTTGAAAAGGAAATTGAAGGCAATCCTTGTTCCTCAAACACTTCAGTTGAAAAGGCAACAACAGAAAACGATAGCAGGTAAGAGAGTGCTGGTGATTTCAGTGGCTTGTTTGATAAACAGATTTTTCTGGAGCATGTCAATTATGAATGTCAGGTTGAGCTACCATGTATGATTGTTTGAAGTGGAGAGGAAACATATTTTCCTGTTTAGTTCCAGGAAATTCTAACTATAACATGTGCCCATTAGAAGGGATGATTACCTTTGACCAAACAATGTACACTGTTAAACAAAAACCTCCATTAGGGAGGATGTCTGAGTTCTGGGGCTCTTTAGTTTTCCTTTATAGTCGACACTTACCTACTGAGAGGAGATGCCACGTGACAGCAGGTGTGGCAAAGCATGCGAACACATCGTCTGTGCCGCTGAAGTGGGTGACGTGGGGACTGGCAACAGCTTGACCTCGACACTGACCCCACATCAGAACCTGCCCACTCTGGGTCTTGGCAGCTGACGTGTGGCTGGTGTGACACGCAGCCACCTCCACCATCCTAGAGACAACGATAGAATTCAAACTTTGAAGTGCTGCTGAGGTTTATCATGCAGACTGTGTGTTGACATATGTCATGAAGGACGCTGTCATGTAGCCCTTGGTGACGTGTTATGGTGGCAGGAAGGTGGCAGTGCTATTTTTAGGCCGGGGTTAAAAACAAAATACTAACCTCTCCTTGTCTGTGTTTATTTGAGTGGGAAGAGCTTGGTTACTCTTATTGCCTGTTCCCAACTGCCCATACGAGTTGGCACCCCAAGTGTAAACCAACCCCTCATCTGTTAGGGCCAATGTATGTGCATATCCACAGGCAACCTGCACATAGGAGGATAGAAATTACTGTGAATGTTAACTACGATAAATAGTCTAAAAAAAAATAGAAAGACAGAAATAGAAAGAAGGATTATTATGAAGCTCTGTTTTTGATTCTTACCTGGACGATGTTGACACCCTGAAGAGCAGCGATCCTGCACGGTGTCTGCTGATTTCCATTGTTGCCCAAACCGAGCTGTCCATTGCAGTTGTAGCCCCAACCATAGATCTACAAACGGGACAAATTCAGATCAATGCACACACTATGTCAAGGCATTGTTACCTCCGCCAAGAAGGTTTTTAACCCGACCATTGGTTTGTTTTCAGCAGGATTAAGTGAAAACTACTTAATAGAAACTTGGTTGAAAGATGGGACATGGGCCAAGTAAGAAACCATAATACTTTGGGGTAGATCCAGGATTTTTCAAACCTTTCTTTAACCCTCTGAGATCATATTTGACATTTTCACTGATTTCCCAGGAATACGTGATGGATTTTGATGAAGAAAAATCTATTTAGGGGATTGCTATCTATGAGTGTGTGCAATATGGTGCAGCTTGATTAAATGTAACGTTTTACATTTTACACGTTTTCATTTACATTTTCTCTCAGCTTTTCTCTTCACTGTATTTTGGTGGATATATTTAAATACCGTTAGTCCTGGAATAGTTTGTCTGAAATGTCCCTATTTGCAAGGAACTCATTTCACTGTAAACTATGACAAACACTGTCTTCATGCATGAATGAGACCACTGAATTGGACGGAATTAATCCATATCTTTCATAAAATGATGAGCCAGGCCTCTAATGCACAAACTGCTAAGCTCATGATTATCTTATGCTAAGCTGCAATGAACATTTTCATTGGCCAACCACGAGTTGCTGACTCATGACTTGAAATTGACTTGCTGAGAGCAATGATTCACTTAATCATGTTAAACATCTGACGATGTGACGCATTACCTCTCCATTGTCAAGAACAGCCATGGAGCAGAGCTGCCCACAGGCTACGTTAACCACCACTTTGTTCTGCAGGCAGCTGCTGACCCTCCGTGGTGTCGGCTGGTTGGCGGTGGAGCCTGAACCGACTTGGCCCGAGTTGTTGTAACCCCACGCATAGACCTGAACACGGAGATAAATGTTATCACAGTCCAAAGAAACACACAGATTAAGCAGAAAGATAAGTGAGGATAAATCACCTCTCCATCAGTTGTTCGGGCAATAGTGTGGTGGGAGCCACAGGCCACCTCTGTCACCCTCTTGCTCAGGAGGTTGGTGGACACCAGGGCAGGGGTCAGTCCGTGGTTGGTGGTCCCATTGCCAAGTTGGCTGTAGCCATTGTGGCCCCATGCAAACACCTCTCCATCTACACAGCAGGAGGCAAACTCTTACTAATAAAATATTAACCACTGTGACAACATGCACAGATAAGAACCAGTCGACTTCACATAGATTACAGGAAAGCCTCAGTACAACTTTTAGTAGAAATTAAAAGAGATCAACATTTTCTTTAATTGGCATTTATGAAACTTAATGTATTTGCAGAAAGAATATATCAGAAAAGATCATAACATTATTTCCAATATGATGTATTTGCAAACTGAAAAAAAAAGAAAAAGATGCCAACACTGATGAGGAGTTGGCTAAAATAATGCCCACTTCATAACCCAGTGGCAGGACCTGGAAAAGTAAATAAAACAGGCCCCTAACTGGTTTATCATGGGAATGAATCTGCTCACAGCCGCAGGAAAAGATTCCAGATGGCCACTAATTATGTCCAGCTACCTCCAAACCTTTGATAAGAGGCTTAATGGATGAACAAACCCATAACAACTTCATCCCATCTACGAGCACGGTGGATTCTGAAGTTAAAACAAAGGAAACATGGTGAAGTATCTATGACATCAGTGGAAGGAGTTCACGGGCGATTGAACACCTTAGCGTGTCTCTGAATTCCACCAAACTTCCTGTCATTAGGGTTAAACATTAAGTCTGGACAGTTACAGCTGCCCCCATCATCACTAATCAAAGAGTTCAAGGTGGCAAAGTGCAGGTTTCAGATGATGCACAGAGACATCATGGAAATGTCAGACGTGTCCCCACAAGTTCAGGACACAAGTGGACAGCTCAGTCACACAGTGGCACAGGCAGACAACAGGCTGAGGTTGAAGGGCATTGTTGGGAACAGACAGACAAGGAGTTAGACCCACCCACAGAAAGATCTGATCCAAGCAGAGGTCTAACTCCTGGAGGAGGGAGGGTTACGGTAAAAGGCCTGTGGAATGTGGATCACAAGAAATTTGGACCATGTGCGATCGAAGCGAAAGATGACGTGTCCTGAACTTTGGAGACTGGAGAACTTCCATATCGCTGTCCTGCTTTGATGGGTGAGCTAAAGTCTTCCAACACTAGAGTGGAATGAGAAGGATTCACCGTGCGAGTCACGTGGAAAGAGAAACACGTTGGCGCACATAATGACAAGGTTCAAGACTGCGCTTTGCCAGGGGGGATACAGATGGTGACACGACAAAGTCCTCAGAGCGCTGGCTGACAACTTGGAGCAGGACAGATGGAAAAGAAAACATAAGATAAGTGAGACCAGTTCCATTCATCCAGTTCATTAGGAAGAGGAGACCACCGAGAAGACAGAGAATTAAGAAACTGGGGGAAAAAACTGCACTTTTCTGTGGTTGTTCAAACATCCCTAAGGGCTGATACAGCCATATGGTCTGAGGAGGCAAGAGGATCACCATAATTGAAATGATGGTCTCGTGGGAAAAAGGAGGCAAAGACAGGAAAGCCACCAAGTACCAGGAACTGATACAACAATGCAGTGAATGTAAGGGTGGCAGGGCTGGCTATTTCCAGATGACTGCATAGGTTTCCACAAGTGTGTGTGGAGAATCCTCACAGCTCTGGGAATAGCATGAAGGGAGAGGAGGATGGCGGTCAAGAGAGGCTCTTATTGATCCTGCACAAGAGAAGCCCCATTTCCAAAGATACCAAAAGATAAAGTCACTTTGACACTCGCCATCAAGTAAATTTAGCAATTAACAATTTTAATTTATATCAGTAACTGGAGTAAAATAGCATATTGGCAATTGGATTCTTGAGAAACAAAATGCTGTTGTTTATCTATAATAGTCTCTTTTGTTCCACATTACACTGAAAAGTAAAATTCGAGTGTTCACCCTGAACTTTTAAATGTATTTATCAAAATATGTTAATTAAATCATTCAATATTTTGATGTTAACATTTAAACTGTTTATACGGGTGCTTGTTAAATAAAATAACCATGAGAGTAAAGAAACAGCAACATAATAATATCAGACTTGAGACCTCTGCATATGTCATCTTTGTTTGTCTGTGATGCTATTTCTCTGTGATGCCTTTCCTTTGCATTCTGAGGAAGATTGCCCTCTGGGACAAATACAAGTCATCTGAACTGGATTACCTGCAGTAGCGATAGCCACATGTGGTCCCGTTCCATAGCTCAGGGACACAATTTTCTTTCCGCACAAGACATCAATCCTGCGCGGCTCAATAGTGCTTTGAAGATCTCCGAGCCCTAAACAGCCGCTGCAGTTGGTGCCCAGCGCAAAGACCTGCAAATACCAACAGACATCACTGCTGAGATGCTTCTGATATTAATAAATTATACGTGAATGTGACATTCAGGTGTTCACTGACACCCCGGCACAAATTTGGTGAGTTGACACATTGGGGGGGGGGGGGTAAACTGGTATGTGAATCAATTATAAATCATTATCAATGAATTGGTCTTTTCATCTTAATTGTCGGTTCAGTCTCTGTAATGTCAGAAAATAGAGAGTAATTATCTTTCCAAATGACAAACTGATAAATGTAATAATTAGTTCAACCAACATTAATTTCTACACCACAATCATTTACTGTGAAACATAAACTATTTGGACTAAAGGGAAAAACAAATGAGCAAAGGTGGAAAGATGAGGCGCGGTGTGCACCTTCCCACAGGATAAAAATGGAGCTTGCTCAGGCATTAGGCCTATATGGCTAAAGATAGCCTCATTCTATCTGCTTATCCCTAGGCTTGGATCTGCATCTTGTATCAGCCGGTGAGAACCAGAGGGAACTGAGGCTATTTTCTAACCACCTGCACACAGAAAATAATCAAACTGGTATTTTAAAAAAAGGATGTTAAGTCGAGTCTTGCTAATTGTCTGAATGTAAACAAAAAGATTAAAAGAAAACCTGGCTTAAGGTCCGAGTGTTACCTCATCGTTAACGGTGACATAGAGGGCTTCGTTGGCAGCGCTGCCAAAGACACAGGCCTGCCGGATAAGCCGCAGTTCCTCGGGAGGAAGGAGTGCAAACACTGGCCACTTCCCCACGTCCAGCATGCTACTCAGCTGCGAGAGGAAGAGAAAACAAAGTTCAACAGATGTTATTATGAGTCATCGAGAGAATTTGATTTAGAAAGCGTAATGTACTGAAGCTAGAAATGTGGAAAAAAGTCGTCATAGTGAGAAGATAAGAATTAAAATATGCTGGAAAAGTTGTGTTGTCTGCGGAATTCTTTGAAGCATTGTACTTTGGGGTATTCTTTGAAAGAATGAGTGATTTATGCTGGAAAGCAAAATGCGGAGTCACGGCCAAGCAGAAATATGCTGAAGTCGTTATGTTAAAAGCCATTCCCACTCCAGTTAATAAATCCTTGACTGCATACAAATCATTCTTCTTTTTTTAAATAATACAGTGATTACAATAAAGTCTGGCAAAATCAGACCAAAAGGAAGGTCAAAGTAGATTTTAATAAAAAGACAAGAAAGAAATTGGAAATGAAGTGCTGTCGAGTCGGCAGCAACAAATGCATGAAGTTTAAACTAGGTGGGTAAATTATCCACTGGGTTTTCCATATCTCAAAAAGGCACTCAGGGGCACAGAGTCCAGCTACACAGACAGATTAAAACATGCACCAGTGCTGACTGGGATAAACCCATTAAACTGTGTTGACTGAGTTCTTTCCTCCACCATAGCTGAAGCCTAATGCAACATTTCTGTCTGCGTTTAATGGAGAGGGTTTATCTGCTTGGCTCGGGTTCTTTTTTCCAAAGATCAATATATGCTCATAAAAACCTACTCGTCTCTTGGAATACAGTTTCCTTCCTGAAAATCCCAAGACTGTGAATGGCACTTTAAAATGGAAAAGCCACAGAGGGGCAACAACAATATAACGAACATCGTGCAGCAATTATCTCAGTGATTCTGAGTATGACAGCAAACACAGCCCATCGTTTCCTGCTCGGGTCGTATCCCCGTTTAACCTGTACAACCTGCAGGGGTTGCACCTCACTGAGCCACCAACACGAAGTTGCACTTAGCACGAGCCCACGGCACTTCCAATAAGAAGGGTTGCAAAACAAACGACGCCAAAGATGCTAGGGCGTGTTTGCGTCGTAGCCAAACAAGCTAACAGCACAACAAGTGAACGTGGCCATGACATTAACTATCAGAACAGTGGCAACGCAACAGCGAAGCACAACAAAGCTAATTAACGTCAGAGCTAATTAACGTGTTGTTGTTGTTGCGGCGTTACCTTGCAGTTGGCTTTAGCTAGCGTCTCGTCCGCGGCGTCGCTTCCTACTCGACAGTGACGCTGACAACGCGGCAGTCAACATATTTGGCGAATCAAGTTGCTGGTGAAATCGTGTCGGTTGTCTCCTGTGCCATAACTTCACGTCAGTGGTCGTGCTTGTTGCGCCCTGGTGCCGCTAGCTTTAGCTTTAGCTTTAGCCGCTACACCGCCACAGACTGAAAAACAACCGCACCTCCCTCACTTCCTGTAGTTGGCTGCTGCGTTCACTGACAGTCGGAGATCGGAGCTTCTGATTATTACTTCCCAACTGGTTTCATCTTTATGTCTGGTGTTTTCACAGTGTGCGTGTGTGTGTGTGCGTGTGCGTGTGTGTAGTCCAGGTATTACTATTACTTATTACTATGGGGACTTGTCTTTCTTATGGGGATAAAAATAAAGGCCAACAATCATTAGAAATTTTTAAAGTGAAGACATGTATTAGGTTTAGGGTTAGGTTAGGGGTTAGGTTTAGGTTTAGGGTTAGGGTGAGGGTTAGGGTTGGATTAAGATTAGGTTTAGGTTAGGATTAGGTTTAGGTTTAGGTTAAGGTTACGTTTAGTTAAAGATTAGGATTACGTTTAAGGTTAGGGTAAGGGTACGTCTCCAGCAAATCTGTGAAAGTAACAATGTAAAGTCCACTGAAGTTAGACTGTGAGTGTATGTGCGTGTGCATATTTGTTTTTGTAAACTCTTTAGGACTTTTTCCACTCTCACACTGACCTTGTTAGGACCAGTACACTTCATAGTTTCCAAAGCCATACTTATGTTACAATAAAGGCCTAGGTCACAGGTGTTGGGTGTGGTCTAAACCATGAGTACTTTTAATAATGATAAGAGGAAGACCTGCACAAGGCCAGAAACCAGCTATCAATGGTCATAGACATTCATTCACGTTATATTTTTAAATGCGTTCTATTGAAGAAGAAAGTATTTTACTCACTTTAGTGGCAGAGGCAACATTGAACTCCTCAATAGAGTCCAGCAGGGGGGGCAGTGGAGAGATACAGACAGGTACATGTGTATTACATATGCAGAAGATGTATGTATGTCATTTGTGCCATATAAATACATTGTGAGGTAATATTCCAAATACTTTGTCTTTTCTCTACCTTCTCATATTTAAAGGCCTGATCTATAAATAGCACTTTCCATTGATTAAAAAAGCACCTATGCTACAAAAACTGCTATATTATATAAATAAAGTCAATTATTAGCATTGTACATTTAAATTTCTCTCATATCATTTTGACAGTGACAGATATGTTGTCGCAGTCCTAAAAGATTCTTGACACCTGGAATATTGTGGGAGTGGTTTTGGATTATTTGTTTCAATTCAGTAATATTTAAGGCCGGGACAATTTGCATAATGGTTCTTACAGTTATTCTAGTCAAACAGGAAACACAGTATACATAGCTGAACTGTACAAACGGTATGCTGTGTACACAATGTTTTATTTATATGAAACTTTTCATAGCTTATCAAAGAACATTGAGCTGCACTTTATGCTGTAGAAAACTGCTATAGAATTACAGTTTCTAACACTGTTATTATTATTACACAATTGAATATATCTTTGACAATGATAGACAAAGTCAAACTATCAAAAATATTCTTGAGACTTGAGACATTTTGGGAATTTAGGATTGTTTTATTTAGTTCAAGAATATTTAAGACAATGACAGTTTACTAATTGGTTCTGACAGAGATTCGAGCGCTACATCAACACAGTTTTATCATTATTATTAATTATACATTTGAATCACTCATTAAATCCTGACAATGCCAGACATGTTATCAAATGATTCACAAGCTCCATACAGCGTCTACAGGTACAACTGTGCAATTTCCTTACTACAAGAAAAATGGTCAGCTGAGATTGTGCACGGATTTTCGCTGGATATATAAGCCCACAGCCCCCTTGACTGTTCCGACTCTAACTGCAAACTGATGAAGAGTCGGGAACATAGCGGGACTGAAACTCCCGGCACAGCCTAAACCAAGGAACTTAATGTACGGCGCATCAGGTCCACACTTCTTTTATTAAGCAAGTAGGGATACGAAAATGATCACTTCGGCTCCACACAAGATCTGTGCTAAGAATGGAGCCCTGGTGGACACCTCGTTCGAGCAAACCATCAGGAAACCCCTCAACCCTCCCACTTTCAGATACTTCCCTGCGTGGCTGATAGCTGCTGCCACATTGGACGGTAATGTTGAGGCCTCATCTGTGGCAATAACCAGGTCGACTATGATCCTTCTGACATCCCTTGTGATGATGATACGTGCTAAAACTCTACCGTATTCATAATTCAACAACTAGTCTGCCTGTGAAGGCTGTTCAGAGCGGCCTGCTGGTCACACAGAAAAGCAGTCAAGTATGAAGCAACTATGCCATATTTGAGGGGCTCCTTGGATATATTGAATATAAAACAATCCCAGTGCTGTAGGAATTGTTGTTTTCTTTACTAGAATGAGCACTTTATATTTAAATACTTTATATTTACATCAGGAGCGGATCCTCTCTACGGAGGACGCCGTGTTTTTTTAGTCGTCCAAACTGGACACACTGAACATCTTTTGAGTTTTTATGAAAACTGAACACTACCACAGGTTCTCTCTCATGGTCGGGAGGTGAGGGGGATTCAGCTGCAACATGCAACTTCACCACTAGATGTCACTAAATCCTACACACTGGACCTTTAAGAAGACACATGCCCTTAATATAATGCCCAACCTACTTATTTCCAAAACTATAAAAGAAGATACTATTGATATTAAGCTAGTTAACAAACAACAGAAGTGGTGATCTGCATTTTTCAAAAATAACAGTCTGTACTTCAATCCATGTGGGAATTTCCTACGACCCTGTTCATAATACAGCGCGACAACGCACCACTACTACATTGGCAGCGAGTCAGCAGTGTGCCAGTACATTGAAATCCACGCAGATCGAGACTGATAGTGAAAATGTCACAGCTAAAGCCAATCAAAGGTGATTTTTCTGGCCCCACCACACAGAGCACGTATTTCTCCGTGACTGACTCGATGCGCGAACCAACCACAGCCACGTCAGCCTTAACCTCTTCTTCAAGAGGGAAGTTTCACTATAAATCAACCGGATATCGGTCACGTCCGCAACATTCACCGAAACCAAACTCACCGCAACAAATGTTTCTCGGCACTTTATCGCAGAATTTGGGACTCGTCATGATCTGCCGTGACGCGCATGCGCACACAGCCCTGTGAGCGATGGCGAAATTCCTGCCTTTTCTGCGCGGAGCAGGGTTGGATGGAAAGTTCTCTCGATAAAAGTGGCGATTAGGTCAAAGACATCGACACTTTGCACCGTCAGCTCTTTGTAGTTGTTCCGGGCGCAGCCGGCGCACGCGATCGTCGTTCGTACTCACGAGGAAGAGCGCGCATCTTCATCTTGCTAACTATAAGCTGGGTAGCATTAGAGGTGGGAGGGGGCTAGCGCTAGCATGTCACATCCCCTGCCTTGTCGTGTGTTTATCTAGGTAGCCAGCTAGCTCTCTCCGTCGCAGGTGTTGCAGACAGTAGCCGGTCACCGGAGCTCGTTGACGTGAAGACATTTTTTTTTTCTTTTTTGGGGGGGCGGAGGGAGAGGAATCGTCCCCGTGCATCGGCGTGTCTGTCCGGGACTCCTGCCGCTGCTGCTGTGTCGACTGACAGCGTGAGTAACGTTAGCCGCTGGTAATAAGTCTCTAGTGCTGCCGACTGCGTTTCACACCGTGTTTCTGGGGACACTCGGCGAGCACACGTCAAATGTTGTTGTTGCGTTTGTTCACGAGCCGTCAGTGTTGTTACGTTTTATTCCGCAGTTAGATAACAACCGACAGCTGTGACATAACGCGGAACACACACGCACACACCTGTAGCTAGAGTAAATAGTTGTCCTGGCTGCGAGTCGACTAACCTGGTTAGCATTAATATGGCAAACAGGGGACACTGCACCACAACATTGACTTGTAGAACATACGTGTCAGTCCTGCTAACAGTAATGCTAAGTAGCAGGGTTAGCTAAGTGGCTAACAACAAGTGCTAGCATACATATGGCCAATAAGGAACTCTTAATCTGAGCATTGACTTTTATTCTTGTATTCAATAATATGACATGTTAAACACAAGTGTCAGTCCTGCTAAGAGTAATGCTAGGTAGCAGGGTTAGCTAAGTGGCTAACAACAAGTGCTAGCATACATATGGCACTTAAGGAACTCTTAATCTAAACATTGAATTTTATTCTTGTATTCAATGTGACATGTTAAACACAAGTGTCAGTCCTACTAACAGTAATGCCAAGTCACGTACATGCACTGAATGGAAAGCCAGCTGTTAAACTGGACACTGATGAGTGGGGAAACCATGTCTCCAGGTGTTTCAGTTTAACGTCCCCAGTTCAAGTGTTGTTTGGAAATCAGAATATGTTCGTGGTGTTAACTGACAGCCAAACATTTCACTCTCGAGTTTATTGCCGAGCAGGTTTTCACACAAAAGGTGTTTTCTTTGTACACTATAGTTCACATGAGTTCCTCATCTGTGCATTGGTCTAATGAAGAATAAGCATAAGAGGCAGTGGCCTGTGATACTAACCTTTCAGGGGGTTTTTTCCTGGTGTCACCAAAACTGCAACTGAGAAACGGCTGCTCTCTTGGCCACAGTCAAATACGGAATGAAATTGGACACTGCCACTGTTTCTATATAGAAGTAATGTTTAATAAGAGTACATCAACTTTGTTTTTGTAGAGGAGGAGTAGGAGTACACGTCATATTTTATTGTAGGTAACCTGGCACTCATGCAGATCCACTGACAACCTCCAAGCATTCAATAACTGGAGTATAAGTTACCCATCCTAACCCCAATCAAATAATATCATAGCTGAAATGAAGGAATAATCTAAATTTCTTGTGTGAGAATATCCCTCCAAAGTAGGTTTTCTTTACTGTGTCAAAGGTGGGTGCTCGGGGCGAATTGTAAGAAGAGAACCTCCTGTGATTAGTGACCCAACCATTATAGGGTGGGTCACTAATCACAGGAGGTTCTCTTCTTACAATTTGCTCCCTCCCTGACCCCATGGAGCTGTTTTTGGAAGTTTGTTCAGAGTAAACAACCTTAAGGTGTAACATGGATCGGTTTAAAATAGGCTGTGAGTAATAAACAAACTTATTGCAGTGTGTCGGAGGCCGAAAGGCCGCAGAAGAAGCCTGCCATCATCTGAAGCCTGCTGGTAATACTGGGTTAATCCCATGGCAGTCCACGACCGCAGCAATAGTTCCTCAAATCCAGTTCATTGACCAACACACTGTAAACTGACTTTGTTGTCTAAGCTCAAGGAGGGGAGGGGCTAAAGCCAGCAGATAAGCCAGATCACTGTCTGGCGACGGGCGCGTGAGATTGTAATTAGGTTCAAGGACACATTACACGTTACATTTCCCTCATGCTGTTCTGTTGTTTTCTGGCAGAATTGTTGTTTGCCATGTGATCAAGCTTCAACTTTTTATCACAAGTGGTCTGTCCTCATTGTGGCCCTGTGTCTAACTGCATATTAGTGTCTTAAAAGCCACCTTATCTATCCTCTCTCCATACTCTCAAAGAGTTTGACTTGACATGAGCTTATGTATAATCCCTCTTGGTCTGCATTTGTTGATTGCTTGAATTAAATAGACCTAATACACCACAGTGCTCAGCAGGATGTGAGTACACTGTTTGAGAATATTACTGTGATTTATTGTTGTTAATATAGTATCTTGTTTTACATCACACTTGAGAGGAGACATTTTCTGATAAACACTTCCTGACTGTTGTCGACAAGCTCGTCTTGGCTCATGTGTTGCCATTTGATTTTATGGTTCTATATCGACTGTACAAGGTCCATGCAAACAAAGCATGCAACATGTACTGTTGACAAGACATTACAGGAGTGATGGACAACATAGACTATCACGATGAGCACAGATGAGAGTTTCCAATCACTTATACCCTCCCTGTGGTCTGTGATCAGGCCTCTTTAGTTGAGATGGATCAGATGGTCTAACCTGGCTGCCACCAGTAAATATCTTTCAGAGTAAGCAACTGGGCTCCTTTGCCACAAAATGATCAGCAGCGGAAAAGCAATTTATGTGTTTGAAGATTAATTTGGATGTGAATCAAATTCCCACTCAGTGTGATTCAGCTTGTCACTATCTCCTTACTGGAAACAGCAGCACAGTTAGATACTATCTGCCTCATGCCTGATAGCAGATGTGTTCATCCTGTTTACCAAACAGTCATATCCTAAAACTATTAAATTCTTATTGAATTCAGGATGTCACTTGGTTTTAATATTAATAGAGAAATGCTTGCAGGCAGCGTGTTTTTAAAAAATCAGATATTTTGTAGTGAGCAATGTAATATAATAATTTTGTATTAGTCAATCGCAATATCCACATCCATCCCTTAATCTATCCATCAAGCTCAAATACTAGTTACATATCTTTTACAGCATTATGTGTCTGCTAACAAGCGGTTAAGTAAGACTATAAAGGTTGTCCGGGACATTAAATATAATCACCATAAACATGCAAGTATCTTAAGCTTAAAATCAAAAAGCCAACATAAAAATCCCATTGGCATTTGTCAAGGGAACCAGTGTGCTGCTTACTTCCGGGTTGGTGTACGAAGTACGTCATCCCTGCAGCACTCTATTGATTGCTGTGTCTTTGTTGCAGGAGAACCTCTTCAGTAGTGTGAATGAGGGAGACATGGCAGACCACACCCCACCTCTGGAGTCCGGCCAGCTTCTCAGCACTGAACTCCCAATGCTTCCTTCACCACCACCCCCAGCCATGGTCAACGGGGATGGCCCCCAGCAGGTACACTCAGACCTCTCCACCCTCATGTCTCTCTCTGCTGTTAGTCACACTCACTGCATCAACGTTTGTTTTGCCCAAATGGACTTCATAATCACAGTTGAGGGGATTTTTTTGTGTGGTGCCTCTCTTAGTTAGTCAGTTAATGGCATCACGTTTGCTGTTGTTAAACTGTTTGTGTTTGTGTCTGTGCAGCTGAGCCTACCATGTTGAAAACAAAGTCATGATGGTGTGTGTCAGCTTTTTTGTGAGAATATATAACTGTGTGTGTGAAAATTGACTGCTTTGCAAAGACAGAAATATTGATGCACAGCACTTGTGCACTTACTCAAGAAGTAACTGTAACACTAAAGGCAGTGACATAGTATATGGTTGCACTAGCAGCAGCAGCAGCAGCAGCAGCAGCAGCAGCAGCAGGGAAACACTGGTATTCGGCCTGTTATGTAGAGCAGGGGTTATGTGTGTCAGGCAATAATAAATCCAAAAGGTGTCTGCAACCCTGCATGCAGAGTGGTATTTAAAAAAAATATATATATATATAACAATGATTTTAAGGATGCATGAGTTCCTGAGCTGAGGAGCCTTGACTACAAAAGCCTGCAATACAATGTGAATTTTACCTTTTTATATTAATTCATGTATTTTATATTTACCTCTTGCCTTGCCAAAAGTCCAAAAAGATTACACCAAACTCAATCTCATTTAATGTCATAGTTGAAAAACTGTTCTCTGTTACATTTTCATTGACAGCAGCGTGTGGTACCTACCGCTTGTGAAACCTAAAAGCATTTGGTGGCTTGTTTTAGATGATAGATGAGATATGTAGATATGGTTCTTACTCAGTCAAGTAGTGAAACAACCCAAAATGGGTTTGCTGTCCTGCCTTCAGTTTCTCATGTAACATATTTCACAGGCAACAGGTGCTTGATGGTTATGAACCACATCTCTCTCAGTTTTGATAGCAGCCTCTGCTGAATAGGGTCAGGATATGGAGTGATAGTGCCCAGCGTCTCTTAACTATATCAGAGTGAGATTGAGTGGCCCTGACAAGCCTGGGTGATTTCCCTGTCATTTTGATGGTCATCAGTTCGATTTGCCTAAGTTTCCGTGACTTCCTGGGGGATAGCTTGAACCCACAGTGATATCTTTTCCGTCATTTCCTCAGCCTTGTGCAGTTTGTCCAGATAAGACCAGCTAATATTAGCACTGCCCTATAACAGGCCTTTCCAACCGTCAGTTTTCCCGCAGTGGAAAATCCCACATCTGAATCAGGCTTTGTTCACGTAGAGATCAAATTTGTCTGGCTGTGTTGTTGTGTGAGGGTGTCGTTCTCATGGAATTCAGTTACCTTACCACGTCCCACAAAGGTTACCTGATTTTCCGAACATGTCCAGTGTTTGTGTTTACGCTGTTTTGTGAGAGCTAGAGGAATAAACTGTGGCTGTTGTTTCCTGGCTGACATCATTACCACCCTGCTGCTCAGACCAATTTGAGACACTGCATGTTCATGATCACTGAAACACACTGAAATGTGTTCCCATGAAGAAGAATAACAAGTATCAGATAACACAGCAGTATCTATGTTTTAGATTTTTTTTGAACTACTGCATGATGATTTTGCTTTTGCAGTCAGGGTGTTTGTGTTTCGACCTTAGACGTATGAATACTCGCATGTAAAACCTTCAGCTGGATACAAAAACAATGTATTTTTACTGAGCTGAGATTTGATATCTATTGATTTAAATAGAATGTATGAAGCTTGAATCTCAGTAGCTAGCTATTGATTTAAGGATTAGAGATTTACCGATACTGGGTTGGGCATAAGTGAGTACACGATCCTATGTATTGTATGCAAGACTCCAGTATTGAGGAATAACGCTAGTGTTGCCAATTTTATCAATGATTTTGTGTTCTTTTTCGCTTCTGGCTGTCAAACTAGATGATAAAAGAAGTTGTACAGCATAGATTCTTTCAATTATGGCCTCATTACTTTCATACAAAGTTAGTAGCGTACAGCTGTTAACATCCGTTACATAAGGTTTTTAAATGCACTAGTTTCAGATAGGTACTTGGTATCAGTATGCAAAGTCACGGTTTCTGAATCAGTACCTTGAAGGGAAAATGGTATCAGAACATCTCTAGTAAGGATCCAGTCAATAGGCAGTGCCTCTTCTGCTTTTGTTTCAAAGAAATACTCATAGTACTAGATGTTATGCATTGCAGTTTCAGGGTCATTATAATCCATCTATAATTTTAAGCAATGCTGTGTTGGTGCATGTCCTTACAAAAACATGGTTTCTTACTTCTTTTATTACCTTTTAAGGAGATGAGTATCTGATTGCCAGGTCTTGCAAGGTTAAGACTGATGTCTCCTGTTTGGTCTTCATTCATTTTTTAGCAGAGGTGTGGTGGCTCATAAACAAGCGCATATACCAGAGTCTCGGGAGCACAGAGACTAGGACTGTAAATTGTCCTAACTAGGTTTCTGACATCTGTATTGATTGATCTTTGGTTCTGAAATGAATATTAACCTTTTGATTTCTGTTAATCTTTAAGCTATATTAGTTTGCTTATTGGAAGGTTTTAGTACCTTTTTTTTTTTTTTTTTTTTTATCGTTTCCGTCTGACTCATGATCACCTCTGATGCAAATGCTTGATGCACATCTTTTTTCGCGTTTGTGGTTTAAGCGTTTCTTCGACTAAGATGTAGCTTGTGTGTCTGAGGAGATGTGTAAATATCATGACAGCTGCAGAGTGAGGAGCAGGAACCACTGGAGGGGTCTGCGTGGGCCCTGACAGAGCGAGGCGGGGCTGCGGTGACAGTGAAGAGGATTCACAGCGATGTCTGACCCCTCTGATTTTGACCTTTTTTAGGTGGAGAAGCTACAAGGACACCTCATTCTTTGTTCTCTGTTTCTCTATCCCAGTCTTGGCTTGGTATTAACGCTCTGTTGGACCAATTATTCTGAGTCACAGAGGAAGCTGTTGTCTTGGGGTCATTACCTGAGATGATTCCTTTTTAGAGATGACTTTGGCTACAGTATGATTCACTGCTTACATCCATTTAAGCCCCTCTCATCCCGAACTTCTTCCTGCTCTTGCCATTTGGTTTGAACAGATGAATCAGTCTGTTTCTGTCAATGTTTAAGCCTAGCTAATGGCTTATGTACTTAGCTGTTGTCTGTGCTGATGGTTATGTATATGCTTTTCATTAGACCTGTCATTTAATGTTTCTGTGCTCTTTGTGCCTGTGTTTTTATGTTCCACTGCTTTGAGGGTTTTAAAGTCTGTGTCTGTAACCTGACAGACTGTAAGTGATAAAAACACTTTGGAGAGAAAAATATTCAATAAGCCTTTAGTATAAATGCTCAATTGGAAAGCACTGCTCCTTGGTAAAGACTTGCTGCTTAGCAGTTTCAGTAAGAAACATTTTACTAGTAAACATCACATCTTTTGGGGAAATATGTATATAACAAAATATAAAAAGTTAAAGAAGTACTTCTTTATTATGACATATTTGTATTCATGCCAGATTTGAAGTCTTCTGTGGGATTTATAGATCTGATGTTTACTCCGGTCGTGTGTGAGAACACCCGGCAATGAATAGTAACAACATGAATTGAACAGGGAGCACACAGCCATGAGTGTGTGGTCTGCTTGTGGCTTCGTGCCATGTGTGGGCTAATGTTACTGTGGGATAGTGAGACCTCACTCCCGACTCAGCCGCCTTACGTGCTGGCCTTGTAAGCTATAGCCAGACACAGGAGACAGGGCCCTGGACCCGTGCCCCTTATAAGTTGCCAGAGGGCCTGAGATGTTGTGACAAAAATGCAGCCCACTCATTTTCTCTCCTCGTCAGCCACTGATTCATCTGTGAAGATGGGGGTGAGCCCACTATTTGTCAGCTATTGTGAGGAGGTGGACAGAGCGTGACTCAGCAGTGTTTAGGACACTTTCTTCTAAGCCAGTGAGACAAACCATACAAATTTACAGACTAGATACAAGTGCTGTCCAAGTAAATCAGTTTATCGATCTAAGCACCACTCAGTTACCATTCATTTCTGACTGAACGGCCTATTGAAACAGTTAATCTGCTTTCAGACATGGACTGAATTCCGGACGTTCTCCTGAAATGTTCTGGAGAGACCGTATGTGAGAACACAAAGGTCCTGACCCACATTTTCCAGAGTTCATAGTCTGAAAACAGCTTTACAGAAACCAATATTGCAGGTGATCAACATATTCTGCTGAAAGCTAAAAAAACATCAAATATCAACATTTGCCCATGTGTGTATATTTATACATGTATATCCAAGAGGAGCACATAAGACATCATCACTAAAAATGACTAAAAATACAAGACTACCTGGACTTTGCCCCGAGCACATTGACTAACCAAACAAGAACCTTAGCCAGGAAGCTGACCTGGAACCCAAGGACAACTCTTAACACGAGTACAAAATGTCCTCACTTTAATGAGAGATCGCTCTGGAACAGTTACACCAAGTGCAGCACTTCACAAGTCTTGTCTCTGCGGTAGAGGAGCCAGATGGAAGGTGCTCCTGAAGAGAAGAGAAGAAAAGCACATGACAGCATGTCCGGAGGTTGCAGAAATTCATGTGAAGTTTGCCAAAGGCCTGAGGCGAAAGATACTGTGGTCTGCTTTGACAAAAATTAATAGAGCAACTGTAGTGGAGAGCTCCGTATCAGGACCACCTCAGTCCATCACCTCTTGCACCAGCTCCACTGTGAAGCCTGGTGATGTTAGCATCAGACGAAAGGAATCAAAGTCCACAGAGAAGAAAGAAATAAGGCTTCAGTAAAATCCTTATTTATTTGGATGCTGACTGGTATTAAGCAGGACAGTAATCCAAACCGTGCACCCAGACTCTGAGTATGTGCTCAGATAACATTTTGTGGTTGCTCGGATTAATACAAATAACAGATTGTCTCCTCTGCGAATTAATATTGCTAAAAAGATAATTAATATTTACATGGACGTCCCTGCCTGTTTCTATCCAGCTATCCCATCATGCAATATTTCCAAGAGAATCTGGTGGGTAGAGGATCATCAAATTGCCTCGAATTATAATTGTACTGTTAAGCATATGCCATCAGCTGCGGGGAGACTGCGTTAGTGCCTGGCTAGTTCCGACAGTGGCAGGATTTTCTCCGTCATTTGCCTCCAGTTTCCTGTCCACGCAGCTGCTGTATCACATCTACGCACAGTAAACAATTAAGAGGAACAAATAGTGAGAAACCTGAACTCTGAGTCACCAACGGGCAAGAAATGTCAGAGCTAACAGCCATGAACACACATGAGTGGACCATTCTCCTGGGTAATAAAACACAGCAGTGGCCACCTGTGTGACAGTGTTTACTAATTGATCTGCAATCTCTTTGCACATGGCTCCCGCATGGACATAAATCTTTATAGTGGTGGGAACAAGATATATAAACATCCCCTCCTATAAATATGTAGAAGTGCAGGTGATTTTCGATGTTCCTGTTCTCTTAATGCACGAATACCTCCATCCGGCGCTCTGCTGAAAAGATCATCTTTGTTGAGAATGTGACCAGGAAAACATTGCACGTTGCAGTGCTTAGTCATCTGTGTGAAAAGTAACCTTTGCAGTATCCTGGCAATGTTTCCAAGTCTTTCCAGTGCTGCGGCACTTGGCAAAAAAGTCCAACCTGGTTCAGCCTTTGCTGCAACGCAGTGTGATGTCATGTGTAAAGGTACCGTGTTGGCCAATCACACGTATGCGAGTGGCAAGCAAGCAAGCCTGTTCCCTCAACTGGACTCAGTGGTTGCTATTTCACTGTCACTGGTACATGAAACAACACACTCCCACCAACGCAGGCCCTTGAACTGTTTTTTAGCACTGAGCAATTGTCTGTCTGAAAATGTGGTGTAAGGTTAACTGTGACTGACAGTTGCTTCGGGCAAGTGGCGTTATCAGAAGAGGAACCTGACTAATATCAAAATTTGCTTATTTTTCATTATGGCACATTTTCCCAGGCAATGTCTATACAATATGTTTTGTAACATTTTGAGTCAATTCTTATTAAAGACAAAGCTAAACAGTGTAGACGGTGTTACCAGTAAAATGTATGAACATGCTTCACTTTCTTTTTCTGGTTGTCCATATTCTTAATCCAAAACAACTATCACAGCACAAAACAAGCAAACACATTATGTAGCGGTAACTTTTTAAAAGGAGAAAAATCAGAACATTTTGGCCAAGACCCCATTTTAGTACCAGACTGTTTATGCAAATGGTTCTTAAATACCAGCCTCCATTGTTGCAGTAAGTATGAGGAGAAATGGCAGCAAGTAATTAGAAAAAGGTGCTTTCTTTTCCAAAGCCACAGCATGGGGGTTTCTTTTTTTGTGTATTTTAGTGGGTTTTGTATATTTTAGTGGGTTTTGTTGATCTGAACAGTCACTATCGACTTCGACAGCACCACTCCACTTTCATTTTGGTCACACTGAAATTTTGCCGCAGGTATTGGCAATATTTATTTTAGATATAGGTGCTTTAGTCGATAACTTCTAGTTGGTAGTTGTTTAAAAAAATCCTTAATTCACGAGTCCAACATGATCAAAACAATTGATTGTTGATTGGATCAATGTAAAATTGTTAACATTTACTTTGCATTTTTATAAAATACAGTTCACTTCAGAACCCTCATGTATTTTGGCACCTGATCTTTTCTTCTACCCGCCATATTCACCAGAATCCTTAAATTCAGCTTCAATCATTTTACAGAATGAAATAAACAGAAGGTTTTCATTTTGTGGAGGATTTTGATGTACCCCCTGCGCAGTAGTATCCGTGATGCACAGTATCTGTTAACTTGGCACATGCTGATCGAGTGATCAACGCTGTCGCTTTAAGGACCATTTGTTAAAATGAATGAGGACAGATGTTACAGAAGCCCTGTTTATTGTGTCGCTGCACAAATAGTGTCTCTGTTTTGACTGTCAGCGGGCTGCTTTGTGATCTTTGGAGACGGTGGAGAACTCAAGGCTGCAATTGTCGGCAGCATTGGAGCTCCGCAATTGAACTCCCACGACCTCATCTCCTCTTGCATCGATCGGAGTATTAAGAGAGGGTGTATGGCATGTCGCTCTGTGAATGGGAGAGAGAGCCAGGGGAGAGTATGAGGGGGAGGGAGAGAAAAGGAGGGAGGGAGGGACTGTAGCGTAGTCGTGTATGTCAGCCTCAGAAGCTGCGTGGGTCGCTCTGCTCCCTCACGCCATTGTTGTTGTTTTGAAAAAAGGCAGAACAAAGGACTCCCCACGCTATGGAACCCTTATACCATTGCCGGCTCAGCTGTGCTATGATCACACCCTGATGGAATGCTATTGAAATTAAGCATTTAGGAGCACAGCAGGCATTAACAGAGCTGGCACCGGCACACAGTCAGTGACTGAGGCAAGAAGCAAACTGAGGCATCATCCAAAGTCCTTCTCCTTTTTGGTCCTGTTTTCCTTGGTTCATTCGTCCTCCTTTTTCCGGAGAGTGGCCACTGCTGATAAGGTTTCAGTGCCTTCTCTGAAGGTTTGGTGCGGACATCGCTGTGGCTTATTTGTTGAAGGGGTTGCTGTGGATACTGACGGTAGGGAGGCAGCACCGGAGCTAGAGGATAGAGTGAGCGAGCCGCCTGCTGCGGAGAGTGCCGCTATGGAGCAGATGAGGCTGAACCAGGCGAAGCAAACATGAGATTCACGCCACACTTTCTGTGAAGGCTACATCCAGCACAAGAGACCGAGCCCTATCTGCTCACAAAGCTCCTGCTGCACTCCACGCCTCTCTCCAGCTTCTTCCTGGATTTTGCACGAGAGTTGACGGAAGCAGAGGGTGTAAAGGATCAGCCCAGCCAGATGCGTTAGCTACGCCGGTCATGTGATTTCTCATGAGGGTTGGTTGAAGTGGTGGAGGGTCTGGTAGACCCTGGAGCATCATTTTCTTTTGCTGTGACTGCGTGAATAGCGACGCCTGAATGAGAACAAGCAATGCGGGCAACAGTAAGTAGCAGTCAGATCTTTTGCAAGCAAGATTTCCTTCCTTTTGATTTCATTAACATGCAGTGAATGTCACTGTGTCATGTGTGTATTTCAAATGTAACTTTCACCATAAAGATCAGATTGGAAAAGAGAGAAATAAATCTAGGAAAGGGTGTTTTCCTCACACTGAAGGTGGTGGACAACAAACGTATACACGCACCCGACTGTGAAGTGCCGAGACTTTGATTCAATCAGACCTCCCTTGCCCCTGAACACCCCCACCCCCTTCCAGCCCTCCCCCACCACCACCACCATCTACACTTGCTGCTGACGCTGCTTGTGTGGGTGTGTATGAACATATGAGCTTCTGTGTGTGGCAGTCAAAGGGCTCTTTCCTCTCCCAGCCGAGCACATGAATGGGAGCAGTGTCAGAGATGGAGGTGCTGATGATTTCTGTGCTTGAAGCAAGCCGTGTCCAAAGCCCCGTGCCGGGGGAGTGTAGATTCTATGACGGCGACTTCCACAAGAGCGAGGTAACCGGCGCTCACACACATTATACGTGGGTTCTCTTGGCGTTTTATCAGGATGAGGAAACTGATGGATTGGAGATGATTCGGAGGATTTTCATTGACATCATCTGACTGGTTGATAAAGTGTTTGTCTCCAGGTCTGCGTAATCATTTTTATGTTATTTGCTTATTAGTAAAAGAGGTGGCATTGTGAGAGACGTTTAATGGTTTGAAAAGTTGGATGCTTTTCATGACGCTTCCTCTTATTCAGTTCTGACGCTGGAGTGGGTTGTAATGATTAAAGAAGCAGGTGTTCGGTAGCAGCGACGAACTCTCTGAATGGTGTGAGATAAAAATAGTTAAGGGGTTAGTTTAGGTTAATGGTTCTAGCTTAAAAATGCATGTACAGTCTGGTAACTAGAGGCAGTTTATTTCTGTACTCCAATACTAGATATGAGCACAAATTGTCAAGTTTTTAATCATGATTCCTTTCCTTTCTGCAATACTATTGTATTCCAGCAAAAAATTTGATTTTAAACCTTTTTCTAAAACAGCAAAACATAACAATTAGTCTCAGTGTCAAAGGATTACAGACTCTTGTAGTAATAGTTACTTGCTTTAGAAAGTTTAGGTTCATTTTTCCTGCACATTAATACCAGGTATGGTCAGAAACAGTCAAGCCATCAAACATGATTCCTTTGACAATTTTAATTTGACATATTGACCCTTTTTTTTTTTTTGCTGTGATTTGTTGCCTGGGGTTTGCTTGTTTTGTCTGTTTATCTGTTGAATGTTCCTGGAATATACAGGTTACTGACTTTTAATCCATAATCATTAGGTTTAGAGGATTAAGGTTAATGGTTGAAGCTTATATATGCATGTTTAGCCCAATAAGTAAGAGGACAGATTTATTTTTTTTATAAGCAAAAACAGTCAAGTTATAAGTCATTATTCAGTTGAGATAGTATTAAAAACTATAAATTGTGTTAAATGTTATAAACACAATCAATTATTTAAAACTTGCAGGCAATTTTGTTCTTCTTTTTTGCCCTTTTTAAAAGACGACTGAATTCACCTCTTTTGCTGCCTTTAGGCAACATCTGTTCAATGTTCCTGGAATATACACATTAAATACAGCTTACAGACGTTCGTCACTAATTACGTTTGGAAAAGATAAAAGTACGTTTACGTCAAGTGTCAGTTCAGATTTATCCCTTTTTTATGAGATTCATTTAAAACTGTGCAGCTGTTTTATTGTTGTGGAAAACAACCAAACCAAAATCCCACTAGGTTGAGGTTGTTTTTTGTATTACTCTATTACCTGTATACAATGGTTACATCCCAAATGGATTATTTTCCCCCATTTGTCGTCTTGTTCCATTTATTGGCTCATTTAAACCATTCATCAATTCCGTAGTGTGATTTATACGACCCAAAGTAATTGATAAAACATTAAATCTATTATCGAATTATCCTGAAATTGTGTTGTATTTAACACCCCTCTCAGACATGCATGTATTTACACTACTATTCATAGATTCAATTATCCAGGTATCTCAGAGATTATTGGTATTCCCATTAAGTCTCCCATATGAAAAAAATCTATCCGCTGAATTTATTTTTTTTTGCAGTTTAATTCCTGTTTATCCCTCCAGCTGCACAGTCTGCCGCACATATTTCAAGCATGTTGAAGCACTTGTAGCAAGAGCAGACAGCTTTGAGTTTTGGTCGTTATTGATACTGTAATATTTCTGCTGCTTGTACCTGCCTCTGCCTGCGTCACCTACACATCATTGCAGAAAGGCTCCAAATGATAGATGGAAAGCAATTTTTTCCTCGTACTACTTTCTGGTGACTGTATTGTCAGTGTTTTAACACCGTCAGTGCAAGACAGACTACTGTTGTTAAGATGAACGGTGTGTTTTTCTAAGGAATGATGCTGCTTTTATTCACACTATAGCTGTGGAGGAAATTTGCTAACATGTAATTATCCATGTACTAACGAGGCTTCAGTTTTAAAGGTCCAATAGGGAATATTTACAAGAATAACGTTGTCATATTTAGATTGTATATGAAGATGGACAATACATCTCCATTTCCTCCCACTATCTGCAAATTGACCATCTTTATATACAGTGGTTGCATTTGCAGACACAAGCATTCCCTATGTGGTGTTTACTGGTTGCTGTGGTCACTATCAGGTTTTGGAGAAGTTGTGTGGAAGTTGTTTCTGTTCAAGTTGTCACATTCTCTGTCCCCCCCCCCCCAGAGGGAATTAACTTATATTGTCAAATTGAACGTCTCTTTGTTTTTCCACAGGTAATCCTGGTGCAGGTAAACCCAGGTGAGGCCTTCACTATTCGACGAGAGGATGGTCAGTTTCAGTGTATCACAGGTGAGAACGCTGCTCTGTCATTATATCCTTGATTTAAATGCATGTTGTCTATAAATATCTAGTTGTAAAAAGATCAGTGGATCACAAAATCTGAATTTCGTATCACATAGAGGTATAATTGCACCCATGTTCATTCAATAACTCCCGAAATGTCTTTTACTGTAAACCCGCAAGAGAGAATTATTTGTGATTCTACTTTTGAAAAAACGTGTATAAAATCATGTGTGTGCACCCTTCCCGCATAATTAAAAAATATTTATTGGTCATTAGTTTAAGCATTTCTGTTTTTTACAGTGGAAAAATGATTGAAATCACAACATAGCCAAGTTCAGGAGTTGCTTTATATACAAAATAAGTTATATGTCACAACTCACAGCTATGAATTCATTGTGTGTTGTGAAAGAGATGGTATTACTCTCCAGACATTAGAGAAGCTTGCATGGCACAGACTCATGTAATAAAATCTAACTTGCATCATTTTATTTTGCATTGAAAATGAAATGCAAAAATGACCACTCCCTCTAAAATTGTGAGTCATATTGCAAACACAAAAGAAAGAAACAAATTAAATAGTTTTATCTAAGTTTCATTCAAGGGCATGTCTCCAATATGAAGACTGTGAAACGAGGAACACTATATTCAGTAGACAAAGGAGAAAGTACTTCAATGAGAGGAGACGCACATATATATTTTCACAGAGTTTCCGGGCATCGGGTAAGACGAGCAGCCCCCCTGGTAGCAATCTTCACTGATCTCCTGTATAATGTGTGGCTCATTCCAAATGCTTCGTATTTAACTTGTACCCTGTCATCTATGGAAAGCTGAGATATTCATTAATACAGTAAATATAGAAAATATAGAGAGCTGTGTCATAAAGTTGAGGGGAACATCGCTTTTTCCTAATATTGATGTCACATACTACACAAATCAACAATCAAGCAAAAAATTACATATAACGATTATAAAACTTATGTTCAGTGCAATAAGTTGTTCGAATCCGACAACTCTTCACGTGTTACCAAGATTCAAGATGTTTACCGTCGCACCGGTTCTACAAGTTTGATCATGTAAAGTAATTAGTGTAATTAATACAACTTTGCACGTTGACGATGTTCATCCAGGAACATGGAAGCGAGTTCATTGGGTTATTGTGGAGACGGGTCCTGTGTGTGGGTGATTGGGAGAGGAGCAGAGTCACTTGTTCACTGGCACAGAGTGATCCGTCTCATTCGGGGGGGGGTAGGGTGCTCCCCCCGCTGCTAAAAAAAACCCAAACTCCTAGAAGATACACTGATAACATTAGCACCTTAAATATGTATTTTAATGGTCTGTCACTATTACTTCATTAAGCTACTGCTTGCAGCCTTGCACTCAAGTTTATGTGTGTGTCTGTGTTCTGTTTTATGTGAATAGTCTTTTCTTTTATTACTTGAAGGATATGTAGCCACGGTTGTTTGTATGTTCACATTTTTTTTTTAAAATATAGGTGTGTGTTGAGTATCGAGAAGGTATAATCTAATAGACGGCTGCACCTTCACCCACATTCACTCGTTCTTTTTCCCCTGGTGTTTGCAGTGGAAAGGGGGAGGGGTTGACTAGCAAGCACTGATGTATTTTTTTTTTTTTTTAAATGACAACAGGATGTTGGTCATGTCTCATAGCTTCCAGGTTGCTTAATGACATAATTGCATCATATGGTTCCAGCCAATAATATGAATAGTACAGCTGCTGCAGCAACCAGGGGTGTGAATCACGAGGCACCTCACGATTCAATTAAATTCTGATTTAAAGCGTTAGTGTGATTCTCAAATGATTATTGGCTCATCTTGATGCATACCCCCCTTTTTTTTATGATTTTATTTTTTTCACTCACAACAGGATAAGGGTGATTTTAGATTTCAGTTTAACTAAATTTAATGTTTCTAGAGCAGCAGCAGTCAATGTTATATCAGCAAAATCACTTTATAGCCTGCATGCAATATCTCAGTGGAAACAAATTTAAAATGCCAGTAAGATAAGTTATATTCCTGACATCTATATACTGAGTTAGCTTTAGAAAGAATGAAGAATGAAGACGTCTGTGAGTATTAGTCTGTGCTCTGTCCTCCTCCGTTGGCTGCTGGTGTGATTCACTGTCTGCAGGTACAGATTGGTAGAGAACGGAAGGGGGCGGGCGAGGGGCTGCAATAGCTAGTTTACAAGAATTTTAATATTCATGGGAAACTAAGATGAACAGACTGAGGCTACATAAAAACAGCTTTCGTTTTATCTTCTCCATAACAGATTGCTATTAGCTTAACAAGTACGCTGCAGACTGCGCATCGCTGCTCGACTTTTTCTGCTTTTAACCCAGCTGACATCAGCTCCAGTTTGACGTTACCTTAAGTTTACCTGGTTCACTGGCTCCACTGAGGCCTCTCTGCCCTGCTGTCTTAATGTTTGTGTGTGTGTAGCGTGTTTTACTGAAGGCCCTACCCTAGTCAACAACAATGTTTATACTGGTTTTGTTAGAACTGATTGCCCACTATCACTTGGACCACAGCGTTCTTCTCTGGTATTTGACCGAAGGTTGACGTAGACTTTATCACGCCTCTAATAACAGAAGTGCAAAATGCTGCTGGACTCCAGAAAATGCACAAAATGTACCATCACCTTCATTCTTTTAAGTAAACAAAAGTTTACTTTTTTCACAGCAACATTTCCCCCCCAGGAATCGTATACTCTTGTGTTCAATCACCCCTATGTTTTATCTGCATATCCTGTTTTGTTTGACAGGTGATACAAATGAATTGTATACTGATATACCATCACAATGTAAATTAAACTTACTGTCCTTACAGTGTGTGTTGTTGGAGGAGTAAACGATGGTGTTCGAGTAAAGATGTGTTACACGTTCTTATTTGTCCTCATGGCTGTCATTTCCCTCTTCCTCAATTGTTGGTGATTCTGTTTGTCTTTGTGACGGCAACAATGCAGTCTGGCTCCAACATGTCGCTGACATTGTGAACAGAAGACAGCTGGAGTAGTTGTAGGAGGTAGAGCTGTTCGCTCGTAATTTTAAATGATTATGATCAAATGCAGTTGCCCTGAAAAACATTGATCTGAAGATAATTTATGTTTATGGCTTACTCCACAGACGCTTTCTGTGAGCTCACAGCCACTGTTTTTTTTCTTCTGATGTCAGTGTAATAAAAGGTTTGTGTGAATGTTTGATACTCGCAGCAGGCAGATGCTCAACATTCTAGCATAAATCCAATGACCCATGTATAGACTAGTGCTCACTGTGGAAGACTCTGATATTTCTTGTCTGCAGACTTTGACCGTGCTTTGTGATGTATATGAATAACAACAGGAAAATAGGCCTCAGGCATCCATGTTTAGTTAACAAAGGAGCCAAAGCAGAAATATAAAGTGATGCTGCTCAGGCAAGAAGCCATCATACCGCTTGCTCACACCGGGGCTCTTCTTCTTACTCCTGTCTGACTGAGCTCCCACACCGGCCCCCCATTACGAGCTGAGTAAACCCTCTTAATAGGGAGCGAGCATACATAGTCTCTCCATCAGAGGAGAAACAAAGAGCTGAGAGGTGCCACATAGATCAGTGTGACTGCTACTAACTGGCCTGTCACAGGGTGCGCTCATCTCCCTGTGACGTGAATAGAGGGATGACTCACCGCTTGCAGTGCAAGGAGGGAGGAAGAAGAGTGTGCGTGCGGGCGGGTGAGCATGCATGCATGTATGCGCATGTGGTGGTTGGTTGGTTTGATTTGTTGTGTGTTTGGAACAACAGACTATCCCTGTTCACTTGTCTGTTGTGCATATGCATGCTTTCACCTTTTTTAAATGTAGTATGTACTGACAGGTACATCATGACACAGTTACAAAACCAGGATGATCTAGTTTACATGCATTTCCTTCTGGATGTGCGCCATCGGAAAACAACAATTTGTTTATTCAATCATGTATTTTTAGCAGTTTAATGTGCGTAACAGCTTCGTATTAGTGCATGACAGCCTGTTTAATAGAAAGAGACATTCTTGTAAAATGCAGTTTATGAGGCTTTTATTTATTTATATATTTATTTTTCTATCTGCCTTGGAGGAGGGGCCCTTAGCGAGGGCGGCTAATTAGAGTGGCCATTAAGCAACTTCTTGCTCGCCATCCTCCTTGCCATAATGGGAGTTCTGTACATGAGTGGACAGTCCCTCATAGCTTCAACCAGGGTCGGCCTTTTCTCAGCATCTGCCACTGTAGATTTGAAGGCTATATCTCTGGCACCAAGCATTGGACCACCTAATAGGCCTGGTGACTGATGACGCAAGTCTGCATCAGGACCATTGGGTTGATTAGATCCACTTCTTTATCTGACTTAGCATGCCGGTGATTCACATCACTTTGGATGATTCAGTCTCTAGTTGATGGCTGACAGCACCGTCTAGTTCCACTGGGTTTATTGAGCCTGATAGAGATGTGCTTTCTCCCACAAAAGACGAGGCAGCCATTCTGGCATCTCAACAGGAAGCTCAATACTACTTGTGTGCGCGTGTGTCTGCATGCATACACCTGGCACAGTTTGTGGCCCTGGTTCCATTGTCCTCTGGCTTTTCTCCCCATTAGATACTGGTTGGTCAGCCAGCTCATCTGCCTACTTGTCCCTCATCACCGATACCATAGCTGTGAAATACCTCATGTCATTCCTGATAGTGCAGCAGATATGGTTAGTCTATTTTCTATCAGAGGGACTTAGAGCTGTCATGTACCCTGTGTCTGAAACTGAGCAGGCAGGATGTGCACTGTTGAACATCTGACTGTGTGGTGAGTTGGTATCCATACTTTCGATACACTGGTATCGTCAACTGGAAGTTACTTTTAGAAATCTCTACCACTGTATTTTTACATTGATATTCAGTTTCAGTTACGGTTTGCAGTGACCCGTTAATTTTAAAATCAAACATTTGACAGGAAAAAACTTGGTGTTCCCTGATCTTTTATGAAATATCTATTTGACGATAAGAAATGCTTTGATAGAATTTTATAGAATCCCTTGGCACCCAATCGCTCCATCACAGAATTTCATCATGGCCCAAATATCAAGATACATGTTGAATAGTCTTTTAAGGGAGAGAACAGATAATATACTCATAACCATCATGAAACAGTGGGTTTCCAGTGGGGGGGACAAGTGGCACACAAATTGTGCTTCCAGTGCAGTCAGTCAATTATTTTAACTGGGAACACGGCACATAAAATTACTTGGGCTTGCATGATCATATCCATTCTGACTAGCCCCATGTGCACAGTTGTTTCCTCACCCCCAGTGCCGTCTTCCAAACAGAACTCATGACATATGGTTCACATAATTGCGCTGCCAACATCAGACACAATGGCCACATAAGCACATTATTTTTATACTCGCCGCCTCCCCGTACCCAAGGACATGTACACAAACATGTGAGTGTAGACGCACACACACAGGCACTGTTCATTCAGTGCTTCTGCAGCGAGTAGCTCTATGAATGACTGAGCTTGTGACTCATTCTCCCATTGCTGCGTTGATACCAGGGGAGAGGGAGAGAGCCTAAAGAGGATCATAGAGGATGATGAGAGGGAGGGCTGTTCCCAAAAAAGAAAACCCTTTTTGTTTTTTCGCCAAGTTTAGTCAGGGGTGGAAAGTCCAACGCAGGGTGATTCCATACCCACTCATATCGTATAATTTCTTTAAAATCACAAACGCCACTGGGTTTGTGAAGTATACATCCTGTTGTAGCAGGAGACAGTCATTTGAGAGTGTTATCGTCATGTTCATAACTGAGCCAAATAACTCGTGACCCTGTGGTCATGGCTCTTCTCTTGTTCTGGGTCCGTCTGGCTGAGAGCAGCAGCAGCAGCAGCGTCTGATGTTCTGTAATAAGCTTAGGCATGAAGGTTACTGATTTCCTCCCCTCCTCTAAAACGTCACTCACGCTGTCGGGATTACAAGAGACACGCAGGAGCCTTGAAATATGAGGAATTTAGACAAAGTTTTCTCACACCTAAAAAAGAAAATGGCCAATCTAATTAAATTGTTCCATTGTTTACTGTACAGCTTTCTCCCTCAGGCTCTGGTTTGCACAGTGATCAATAGCGCTGGTCTGTTTTCTCTTTCTCCCTTTGCGTCCCTCCTCGTTCTGCCTGGATCGGTGGTGGTTGGACTGGCAGCCTAGTCATGGCTCCACAATCTACTAATTGAATGTTACACTTATTGCAAATTACTACCCAATTAACTGCTGGAAGATCTTACCTTCTTCCAAGAAGGATGTGCCATGCAGAAAGAGAACAATTTGCTACATAGTCATCACTTAAAAAAAACAAGGTTAAGGCTTTAATCTTGGAATTTGTTGTCTGTAATTTAATGTAGCCCGTTTCCCTTGCCTGGTTGTAATTATGAAACCCTGTCAGTCAACCTTCTTGCCCTCCCTCGCCTATTCTTTATGTGGATGGAGACAATTTATTAACTCTGATTAATAATCAAGCCTGCTCCATCTTTATAGGCTCACAGTTCATCATGTTGCCATTCACAGCTTATTGAGAGCTCCCATATGACACCACGCCATCTCTCCTTCTGCCTGTCTTACTCCTGCCTTCTCCAGCTGTGTGCTTTTTCTTTCCCCCTTCCCTGCTCTCATCTTAATCCAGCCAGCCGCTGTCTAGCTTGTCTTCCCCGGTTCTTTTTATTCTCCGTATCTAATTGAGGGTTTATTTGTACATCTGATTAAAGCTGGCAGTTCGCTTGGATTGATGCTGCCAAGTTCCCTCTGTTTGCGGTTTGCCTTACAAGACCTGTGTGAAGTCCCTCTTAAATCTTTCTTTGTTGTGATCTCTATCCATTTGCAGAGGAAGCAGGTGGGAGTCTTACCACCCTCGCACATCTGTGTGAGTGTGTTTTTGTGTGTGGACATGTGTCTGTCCTTTTCACAAGTCTCTCCCTCTGCTTGTTCACCCAACCCAAACAATTATCCCCATCTCCCTGCCATAACCTCCGGCCCCCACTTGACTCAAAAGCGAGTGTACCAGTTATGAGTTAAGATCCTGTTGGCCTGCCAGGGGGGGTGGAGAGGCGAACAGGGGTTGTGTGATGTTGACAGGAGATGATGGTGCTCCCAAAGTGTTACCTAGCCTCTATTTACACTGCTAGAATGGGCAGCTTGTTTGTGGCTATTCTTGGCTCAGTGGCAGCCTGCTGTTTTGTGGAGGAGGACTGATGTTTTTCCCGTGGCTGCTTCCTCTGGAAGGCTGGTACTCCACAGCCACGTCAGCACAACCAATGCTCCAGTTGACTCAAGGGGGAGGGGAAGGGGGAGGGGGAGAGGGAGAGGGATGTGGCCTTTTCTATCTGATCTCTGTCAGCACTCGTGCGTCAGTCTGATGTAAAAGAGTGGATGTCCCCCCCTTCCCGATTCTCCGCCCAACCTCTCTTCTCTCTTTTTCCTTCTCTTTCTCACTCTCTTAGATGTGTGTGGTTGCGTGACTGTGTGTGTGTGTGTGTGACCTCCCTCACCCTATGCTTTCTGCTGGTCCTCCTCTCCCTATGCCCTCCAAGTAAGAACACACAACGCCTTACATTCTAAGTGGAAAAACAATCATTCATCAGATTTCCCAGTTAGTCAGCATCAGCTGCAATAACCGGAGTTGCCTGAGGGACCATTCATATGTTGTGTGGCTAAAAACACGTGGAAAACGCCAGCAATACCCCTTTCACCCAAGGTTATTGGATGCACCTGCCCTTTAAGCGAACTGAAACTGGAGCTTCATTTGCACATTGGGAGGTCAAAGCTTATTTCAGAATTGATAAAGACCATGTTGACCTTCCTCTGCGAAAGGTTGGTCTGAGTATCAAAAAAAACCCAAACTTCTACCGTGAAATCAGTGGACTGCCATAGTATTATTTGTCCCACAGGTTTCATAATTTCAGCCTGACCAATTTATCAGCTGGCAGATAAAATGGCTGATTTGAACCTTTCACAGACATATTGGTATCACCGTTTCCTGATATGTGCCAATATGAAAGCTATTGCTTTACATGCGTTTTACTCCCTAATATATGTTGCCCTATTCATAATTATCTGATATTAACATAACAGAAAATGTCTGTTTTGCGCTGCCACTTAATTTTGGAATTGTGCAGAATCGTTTTCTCCCCTTTAGCGTGTGCTGTCTCTCTCACAGTGTCAATGGCCCATCAAAACATTCGTAAACTTATTACCATCCTCAGGCAGGTAGACTTTGGCATAACATTGCTAGATTCCTCTTTGGCTGGGCGCGTTGCATTAAATTCTCTCAGGTGCACATGATGGCGAACTGCATGCACATGTGCAAACGTTGCTACATTTGACCGTCTCTCAATTGGTCATCACATCGGTGCACAGCAGCATCTGCCTATTAGCTTGACAGACTTTATTAGTCTTAAAAGTGAGTGGAGCTAACAATACACACTTTGAACTCCCACTCAGATGACATTGTAATCTGAAATCAATGGGTTGTGAGCCTGTGTGGCTGCCTTGATTCAGACTGAGCTCTCCCGTGTTCCCTGAGTGCGGGAATAAAAAAGGGGAGGGAATTTCACAGCTAGGTAGGGAAATGACTCACTGCCTATTACTCTGCTGGCTCTTTGCCCTTTTGATTTCAGTTTAAGAGCAGTACCTGCAATCTGTCTTGTCCAGTGAAGTTTATTAGCAGGTAGACTAATGCAGTATGTTCCCAATGATTTTTAAACCAAGAGAACGAGAGTGTGATAAATTGCGGGTGCATCTTCTGTCTTCTATTTTTTTTTGTTTGTTGTAGTTGTAGTTGAAGAGTCAGGTGTAGGGGATCAATATCCTGTACCAGAAAATTATCAATAGCTTTCAGTAAATTAGGTTGCTGTCCGCATCAGCGCTCACTTACTGTTTTCCAGTGAGAGGTGGAGTCTGGACTTCAGCACCTGAAGGGGTGGTACTGAGGGTTAGAAGTGGGAGGTTTCAGTCACTCATTGCACAGGCCAGCTCCTGTAGTCCAGGCCCATTATGGACGGTTATTTAGAAGCGCCTCTCTGCGTACACCAACTTTAACAAAAAATGAAGGAAAACTCTTCCTCAAGCAGGCTGCGGGGAGGTCAGTGTGTGTGTTGTGGATCTCTTTTGTTCTCCTGCATGACACATGTTGTTCTGCACATGGTGCTTATGTCTTAGGTTTGTAACAAGAATGTGCAAACTTGGCACAGAGGTCCCTCTCTCTTTCTGCTGAGTTGTCACTTCTCTGAGCTGAGCTAAGCTGCTGCACTGGCCCCTACGACAGAGCCACGCAGGAAACTTTGTTGTTCCTCAGCACTTTTGTAAAGTGGTCTTCTTGTATTTGCCAGTTTTTTAAAATGTGTTTTTCTGCCATTTCCTACTCAGATATTTAAAAAATGCAGTAGTCCTTGAAAAGGCAATTTGTTTGGGGATTTCCACCCCCTTACAGAGATAACGTTTTAGGGTGGCTCCGGTGAAAACCTGCCAAGTGTCATATGCTAAACAAATATATAAAAACTTGAATGTAGAAAATATTCATATTCTTAACCTAAGAAAATCTATCCTGCATTGTTTATTCTGTAAAATAAAGGTAAATTCTTCATAGCAACAGCAACAACCTTGGAACTGTAGTATTTAGAGTCAATTGCTGTACCAAACTTACAACTGATGCCTCTAACGTATTGTAACTGTAATTGTTCAAGCAAATACTCATGTGAACAAAACTTTCTAATGTTGGTGGGTGTTATAAACAAAGCTCACTTCATGTTTATGCATGTGAGAGACATTATCTGATGTAGGTAGATTGTAAATTGGGTTTTGTATGAACACATGTTTCCTCTGTAGAGCTCAGGTTTGGACTTTGAGGGATCTGGTCAGATTCGGGCTGAAATTCCAGTCAAATGTACCGCAGGTGAAATCTCAGGGGAAATTGATCTCATCTCTTCCTGCTTCTACTTAGGTCCTGCTCAGGTTCCCATGATGTCTCCAAATGGTTCAGTGCCTCCAATCTATGTGCCTCCTGGATACGTTTCACAGGTATTCACTCTACCCTACCTCCGGTCAAGTGTATCTGACCGCCATCTTGTTTAACCCAGATTCTATTTGATTTCTGCATCCTGTGCTCTGTGCCTGTTCCCTCTTAGATCATAGAAGAGAACGGAGTGCGTCGGGTTCTGGTTTTACCTCAGCAGCCAGAGTTCCACCCAGGGGGGCACTCCCCTCTTCACCACCCTCCACCTCCACCCCACGCCCACCTGCCTGCCTTCATCCCGCATCCTGCCATGATGCCCCCACCACCCCACCTGTACACAGGCATGGGCGACATGAGTTCTCAATACAACTCCCAGTACCATCCAGCTCATATCTACTCAGAGCAGGGTGAGTTTGAACTGGCAGTGTCTGGACTGTATCGTCATATTAAGATGTATTTTATTTGTTCTCACCACATCATTTGCAAGTCTTCGGTTTCTCAATAATAGTGACTTTACCTCACTATGGGCCTGTTTATTTGTGTGTCCATTTTCAGGTTCTTGCTCTGGCTTTTTTCTGCTTCTGTTTGTGACCGTACAAACTCACAAGTCTGGTCATTTTGTTCCTCCAGTCTCTGCAGATTCTCACTCCCAACATGGACGCCCGCCGTTTGTTCACAGAGACGACAGAACTAGCAAAACATACGAGCGTCTGCAGAAGAAACTGAAGGACCGTCAGGGATGTGGAGGAGGAGGAGGGCAGGTGAAGGACAGCCCTCCCCTTTCTCCGCAGAAGTCTTGCAATAGCCCTCCCACGGCGGACATTCACAATGGCGTTGGAGGGAAAGGGCTGGACGTGGAGCAGGAGCAGCTCAGTCATGCAGTGGCCAGCCCTGACAAGGCAGCAGGCAGAGGAAAAAATGGCGAGTCGGGAGGTAAGGATGTTTTAAAGGGTGGAGGTTTGTGAAAATTCAGAGTTTGGGTTGACACAGAATTGCCTCATTAACTGCAGCAGCCGGTGGCAGCAAAGGATCAGCAACACGGCCAACATTATTCTTGATTACAAGAACTCTGACTGCTCATTAATCACAGAATTTAACACTGCTTCCTGGTGACACCAGTGCATAATTAAGGAATTACTGTCAATTTTAAGAGTGGTGGGGGGGATATTTCACCTCATGACCTCATGAAGATGGCAGAAATTTAAGGAGGAAAAATTATGTGTAAAGTGAAAAACATACCACTATGAACCCTAACTTTCTTTCTTACTTTTGATAATTCCTAAAGAAAGTAGATGAAGTTTCAGTAAAACGAAACACAAATCCAAAAACAATTGTCTGTGACCGCAACCCTCTTGTCACATCGTTCTTTTAGTCACAATTCATTGGAATCAGGTCCTTTGAGGTTGGTGGTAACAGAGAAGCTCTTTTGTAACGACGGATTTAGAAAGAAATTTCTAATCTTCATTTAAGAGCAACTGACATTTGTAATTGCACTACAGGTTCATTGAAATACTGTATTATCACGTATTTATTCAGCATGTACCACCAGATAACATGTTGGATAGATGGTGCAAAGTAACACCAGTTACCACACTACATGTGTACAGGTGTTAATGTAACGCAACAGCTTTTAAATTGCTCACAATATCAAGCAGATATAATTATAGCCAAAGACTAAGTCAGTATTATCTTTAGCTGACGTGGTTTGTCACATGTAGGAAGTTTTTCTTTTCAAAATGATTAATTTTGTCTTCATTTCATAAACAGGGTTTTATTTGCTGTCCACATTTCTGTTTATTTCTCTTCTCAGAGCTGGACAAGGAAGCCCAGGCCCTGCAGGCACTGCTCAGCACCATCAGTAAACCAGTGGTTAGTATTCAATTCGCCTTCTTTCATCTAATTAATGTAATTTGCATGATTTTATGTGACTATTAGTGCTGCATTCATGAAAACTTGTAATGATGCAAATGTAGTGCATCATTAAACATTCTATTAACATCCATGATGAATTCTTGCTGACAACCTGCTAATGGAGTCAGTCCTGCTGACTAGCATCCATGTGGGAATTCCTATTCCCAAATTTGCCTCTAAACAACTGTGCTGGCAGTTACTAAAAGGTCTGAGCTTTGCTTAGAAAGAGGCACTTTTAACTGAGCACATTCTAAGCTGTCACATCTGCTTTGTGCTGTGCGGCACATAGACCACTATTTGTTTATTCCCAAAATACAATATAAGAATATACATATGTGCAAAAGACAGTTGCTTTTTTAAAATAACCATTGAAACACCTTTTCAAATAGTTTTAAAGGACACATATTATGCTGCTAATTTTACTTTGTGTTATTACTTGAAAAGGTTTACATTCTCCGATGGTTAGAACCCCATGACTCTCCTCAAACTGCCCATCGCATTTTTGACTCCAATCTCGCTTTACCTGACTTTGTTAGGGGGCATCCCAGACTAGCCCGTAGGCATTCATTATGCAAATGTGGGCCATCGTGATGTCACAATTACCAGGAAGTATCGACCAGGCGACTGAAAGGTTGTTTCTGGAGCTTCAGTAGCTTTGGGGGAAGGTATCCCTTTAGTCCAGACCTTAGGAATACATTACAAAAACATATGTGCCACATTAAAGGAAAGAAATACTGAAAAAAGAAGATGTCTCCTTTAATGGCAGCAGCTGTGTACATAAATGAAGAGAATTGCTGTTCCACCAGCTGCCGAGTGGGAAGCAGTACAATTGGAAATAGAATATCCTTGACCTAATATAAGATGGATTTGTCACACAGTCAAAAAGGTCAGGCCACCTTGTAAAACTAGAAAAACAAGTCTATTGAAGACTTGATGGTTACGGTTAAGGGTGGACGTCTAATACACGGAAGGTTCAGCTTCAATGGAAAGTCATTCTCTCTGCCACGTTGGTTGGTTAAAGGTCTGAAGGTTGAACTGCAAGAAGTAAAGTCGTAGGGCCCTCTTTACCAGGGCAGCACCTTCTTCCCTCTCCCTAGGGCAGAGGGGAGGAGGAGGTGCAGACTTGACCTGATTGAGTTCTTCCACATATGAATCCCCCCTGCAGCGTAGCTCAGGCTATTTTTAAACCTCCTCAAAACAGAATGAAAAATCCTAGGATTGCTCAGCACAACCCCACCAAGTGCGTAAAACTCAGAAGTTGCATCAGCTAGAATATTTTGATCCTCTGTTATTTGCAAGCAGTTTCATTTTTGTGATATTTTTAGATATTTAAAAATAAGAACTAGAAACCTGAAACATTAATATTGACCTGACATGGCCCTTTGGGTTTAGTGTAGGAAGAACGTGGCAGATTTTGCAGCTGGAGGAATACAATCTTTCTTTCCATGACTTGGTTTGATAGACACACAGTCTAAGTGTTGCATAGACTTGATAATGATCCACTTTCACATGATAGGTGTCAGACATCCAGGCCAGAGGAGTGGTAGTGAGCTGGAGTGCGCCCTCCAGGCCAGAGAGCGACAGCAGCAGTGCAGAGGACAACTGCAGCCCTCCAGAGGCCCTCAGCTACGAAGTCTCCATCTCGTTTAGTGGCAAAGATGGGAAATACAAGAGCATGTATTGGTGAGAACAAGCAGTAGGATGAGCACAAGCGGTAAGATGCCACGAAGTTCAACACCAACTAAAAGATGTTTCTGTTTCTTCTTCCGATGCAGTGGGGAAGAAATAAGTGCAACTTTAGAAGACCTTCGACCAGCTACAGACTATCACGTCAGGTTGGCATCGCCCTCCAGCTGCCTTGGTTTTAACTGTTAATCCACAGAGGAACATTTTGCAACTACCTTCTTCTCCTTTCCTCAGGGTGCAGGCCATGTGCAACTGTTTACAGGGAAGCCCGTCGGAGGCTGTGAGCTTCACCACTTCAAGCTGTGAGCCGGAACCTCCCAATCCTCCCAGGAAGGCCAGTGGGACCAAGAACACACTCGTTCTCCAGTGGAAGGTAAAAACAGGGGGAACATGATAAATGGATTCCGGACTTTTATTCAGGCATTTATTTGACATCACAGTACTGTTTTACTAAGAGTAAAAATCATGAAGTAGATTCACAAGATGTACTTTACTCAGTAAAGTGCATATCTTCATCCTTCCACCAAGTTTCAGTTTTAGAAGTTTTTGCTTTAATCATGCTGATAAACAAATAAACCAACCAACCAACAAACCATAGCCACCCTGGCAGAGCAACACTTTCCCCATCTTGACAACTGTTGCTAAGATTCCCATCAGTGTGGTACTTAAACTTCAGTGGCTCCATTTAAGTCACAGAGTTGCAAGCAGTAAAAGAAAGTGGTTTCACAGAGATGAGTCGCAGTTATAGGAAATATTTAGCATCAGATTTTGAAATAAGACTTCTTATAAGACGTTTCACTCTGAATGCGTGTTGTTTGTATATTATTCTGATCTACCTGTCTGCGGTTTATGTTCAGGCTCCATGTGACAATGGTTCCAAAATCCAAAACTACATTCTTCAATGGGATGAGGTAATTTTCTTTATTTATCCCGAAAGAAAACGTCGAACCAAACTCTTTTTCTATTTCGAGTTAAACTAAAGACTTTCTCTCTGAAGGGGAAGGGCACTGGGATTTATGAACAGTGCTACTATGGACCTCAGAAGCAGTACAGAGTGACCAAGCTTTCACCGGCTTCCAGATACTCTTTCCGCCTCGCAGCCAAAAACGACATGGGAGGAAGGTAGGCCCCCCCCTGCTACTAGTTTACTCCCTGGATCCCCCATTTTGTCCATTTTTCTGTTACCGTTCCTTCCATTCGTTGTCTCCATCTGTGTGTGTCTCTCTCTCACTCTGTCTCTCCTGTCTCTTTTCTCCCATTCTCTCCCATCCTCTGTCTCTCGCTCTCTCTCTCTCTCGCTCTTTCTCTCTCTCTGCCCTCCCCAGCGAGTTCAGTGAAGTGGTGGACCTGTTCACTTCATGCAGTGTGCCATTGCCACCCTTCCCTCCAGAGCTGGAGAAGGCGGGGGTGACCTGGCTGTGTCTGAAGTGGCAGAGACCCACCAGCTCGCCAAAGGAGGATGACATCTACTATATATTGGAGATGGAGGAGGAAGGCTCGGTATGTCTTGCATAGTTTTGTTTCTTACAAGTTTAAAAAAACGGATTGAAATGCACAAATGACTTGGCAACATCTGCAAAATACTAAACGTATTGTTTCCGCTCTATGTAAAGTGCTTTCTGCAGTTGGAGAGTAATTACTGTTTAGAGGCTGGAACTGCCAAGTGTTTCTCTTTGATTGTCTCACTGCATTAAATATTTACAGCATTAACAAAGTACACTTACAGTTTTCACAATTATAATCAAAGAATGATAAAAAAATCAATGTCCCTGGTTCCTGCATCCTCTCACAGCTTCTTAGTTTATTCATTTCAACCCAGCCAAAAGAAGAAAATCTAACTCGCCTCTTGTGCCGCGTTACATTCAACCTCGCAGCTCGGAATTTCCGACCCTGAGTCAGAAGTTGCAACTGGAAGTCCCCTCAAGTCGGATTTTCAACTCGAAAATTCAGAGGAAGCTCACCACCCTGACTTCAAAATCCAAGATGGCTCCTCCGTATATCAAGAGTAGTGAAAGCTGTAGTTTATTTATGTTTATTTGCACTTATGTCATTAAATATGTCAATCACATAGTACTGTCTAATTACTGTCTGTGGACGTTGTACTACGGTGTTAGTATGCGTGAAATGCCGTGTAATGCTACATTATGAACTGTTTTTGCTAACAATTGCTCGCTGGCTAATGTGCAACTGGAGCGCCATCAACTCGGGTTAATCGGGTGTGACGTCTTTCCACAGGCCGAGCCTCGAGGTGTAATGGGACACAACATTATTTCTTGCGATACTTTCACAGTTTTCTCTTAAAGTTACATGTCATTTATACCTACTGTCACCTCTACCTGCAGATATAGAGCCTCCCAGGGAAATCAAAAAAAAGCTCCTCTATCCCCTGTAGCTGTTTGTCTCCAGCAGACCACTTTGTTTTCTGTGCTACAATGGTTGTCTTGTAAGTCATTGCTCACCTGGTTGTTTTCTTTCTCCCACTGTCGTTTGTCTGTGTCCCAGGGATATGGCTTCCAGCCAAGCTACGACGGCGACGAGCTATCCTGCACCGTCAGGAGTCTCCACAGGAGCACCAAGTACAAGTTTAGGGTAAGAAAACAGCGCTGTGCAGTCAAAGCTGTAGATCCACGGCTTTAATTTGAACCGCAGTTTAGTGTGTATGTGCAGAGATGACAGGCTTCAGCCAGGGAGAGTGCAGACGCCCTCAGTGGCCCTATGACTCATCCATGTGCAGGATTGTGTCAACAGGGCGGTGGGCAACTGACAGGAGGGGTCAGTATTAAACATCTATACAGATTTGTAAAAGGTGTCGAAAATCTTAAATTTCTCATTGTAAAAGCTGCAGGTTTCTGTGCAATGTGTCGACAACGTGTGTCAGAATGAGACGCTTCGCTTCTCGCTCACAACACATGAATGAAGAGTGTGTTAATGAATTTAAAGGCTGAGGCAAATTTTGAAGAGGACCAAACCGACTCAAATGTGATTCTAACACTGCTGGGATTAGTGGTTCAATCCCCATTTGGGCCATTCATGCTAAATACATATGCAGCCGTAATTCTCTAAGGCTCTTAAGATAAATGTATCTTGAGGTTTTCAGCTCTGCCTGCGGCTGGCAGCCCCACAGGGCATTCAGACTGAGCACGAGCCAACTTGTTCAAACCAGGGCTGGGGCCTGTAATATAATTATGTATAACAACTTAAAAAAACAAACATTATTGCCTTTTTAAATGATTTGGCTCGTAACGTTCACAATTTTTCTTATTGTTAGCAAAGCCCATGGAAAGTCCAAAACAACACAGTAAATTTATGTAATTTCCGAGTGTGTAGCGCCTGTGCCAAATGTCACTGTTGTCCAAAAACATTTCAATATTTTCAATGAGGCACTCTGTCGCACTGGGTTATTTTGTTCCAGTGAAAACCACCGCTGTATTTTTAGATGATCTCACATATACCATCCTACTTCTGTAAATACTCAGCTCTGTGTATAAAATACTGCCCAACATACTTAATTTACTACTACTAGAAATTAAATCAAAAATAAAACCAGTAACTAATTTTCATGTTGTGTTGTGATCAGTGTATATTTGTAATCCTATTTTTTAGATCAACTCTCTTTAGCAAGAAGAACCAAGAAATTTGAGAGTGAGTGAAACAGGGAAGTTAGAAAGTTGTGTCACAGTTTAACTCATTGCTGATTTTGGGCTTTTTATTGGACTTGTTGACAATAATAAAGATAAAAGAATATAAACATTGAAATTTAAACATTTTAACTATAACGAATATAAATTCTGTGAATATCAGTTTTATCACATTGCTCATGTCATCTCACTATAACGTGTGGTTGTCTGTACACACGGAATTCACCTTTCTCGAAAAGTCGTCATCCAATCCACTTGAAACTTGGTAGGTATGTTGCTGAGAGCCCAATGTGAAGACTGAGAATCAGTAGGCTTTACTCACATAGCCAGAAAAACCCACACCACAGCATTCTCAAACAATACTCACAGAAAGTTATTGTTACCCAAACAAACCACCATATGCCCAAATTAAAGGTTCATTAGTCACCCTCGAGACCCCCCCCCCCCCCCCCCCCCCCCCCCCCTCCCGCTTTCACTCTCTCCCTCATGTCCAATTATCCAGCTGTGCAGTGTGAGCAGGGGCTGGGTGCTGTGCACGTTTGTCTTGGTACAGTATGGATATGAGCTGCACTCAGCAGGCCCACAGAGATTTTCACATAACTGCAGATGTGCCGTGCTGAAATGCAAATGCCACTAAAGCTTATTGCCTCATTTATTCAATTGCAATGCTTGTGGTGCAGAAACTGTTTTGTTGAAACGACCCTGTAGATTTAAGGAGCTGAATCTTTCTGATGATGTGGTATTTTTCTGAGGCCATTTTAGATGCTACACGCACTCTGTGTCTCAGATCCCTTCATTACCCTTCTCTGAATCTAGTCAGTGCTTGTTATCAGGAAACATAATGACCTTTATGCACTCACGATGCACTGACTGACATCAGTGATATGACTTCTCACTGCCTGTATTAATGTACTTTCTCCAGGTGGCGGCATACAACTCAGAAGGGAAGAGCAACCCCAGCCAGGTGGTTGAGTTCATCACGAACCCAGACAGACCCAGTGGTCCCTGCAGGCCTGTCATCAGAGGAAGAGCCCTGCCCAACAGTTTCAAGATGGCCTGGGGTGAGCGTTTTACTTATCATGTGTCCTTTCTTATATAAAGACACTCAAGTCTTACATGGCGAGGCAAAGTTACTCTCACAGGTTGTCATTGAGCTCTGACTACATTCCTTGTAGTCTGTATAAAAGATGAAGTGACAGTCTCTGTCATTCAGACGTCAGCATGAGTTCTTCCTTCTAACTGGACGCGCGCGTCACTCACTGCCTCTAGTTTTCTGAAGGGCGGGGGGAGTCGTGTTTATAAAATGAGATTCTGAAGGCCACAGTGATTAAATGCCACATCATTGGAAAAACAGTGCTTCATTTAGAGTAATATTTTCCTTTTTGTTTATGATTTGGGGGAATTATTGGGAATTCTGCTACCTTGAAGGCAAACAAGCACAATTTTGCTGGAAATAATCGATTCTCGAGTTAATGTCCAGACGTAGCAAAAACTGAGCTTACTCTTCTTCAGAGGCTTTACCGAGGTGAGGAATTTGGTTAATCCAGTTTTAAAAATGTTTGGTATTTGTTTGTTTTGAAATTCAGAGCCACCAAAAGATAATGGTGGAGCAGAAGTCACGAAATATGTTGTCGAGCTGTCTGAGGGCTTAAGTGGTGAGTTAACCATTTAAAAAATAAAATATTCCAATTTATGTTTTGCACTTTGAAAAACATTGAAATAATTGCAATTTATTTGAAATCTTTTGTCCTCAGGCATGTCATGGGAGCTGGTGTACTCGGGCCCAGCGATGGAGCACGTGTGTGAGGGTTTGAAGCCGGGCTGCTCCTACCAGACGCGAGTTTACTGCATGAGCGAGGGGGGGCAGAGCCCGGTGAGTCACTCAGCATCAGCACACGTGCACAGACACAGCCGCACACATGGGCCTTGTGTCTCGCCACAGGAATTTAAAAAGGTTGCTGATCAGTACATTGATCACAAATCAGCTATTTTTATTTTTAAAAAATGAATCTATATCCCCAAGTACTTGTAAACACTCTCCTAATATTGGTTACCGCAGCCCACTCAACATTGTAGTACCCCTAATTATTGTGTACTGTTTGTCTGTTGGCTTTCTTATTGCTGATGCATTTCTTGGCTGTCAAATACACTGCAGCTGCTAAGCCAGGAAGCTCTGAATCTCACCACCTCACATCCCGTGGTTGATCTGATAAATTTTACATGAGTCAAGATATGCTTCTCTATTTATGGTGAGTTTTAATAGGAAATTGTCATTCTCACAGTCTCCTATGTTGGGAGATGAGACAGTGCTTCCTGGTGTGCAAGTACAAGGCGGCAAAGCCCTCTAATCGATTAACCCTCCTTGCATGTGTCAGAGGATGTTTTTCTTAATTAGTTCAGTTCACCCTTTTCATTAATTTCTTCATCAGCTGTTTGTGCATGCATTTATTCATGATGGGGCCTCTAAAGAAACATGACTCACGGTGGCGAGCTCCTGCCTTTCCGTGCAGCACAATGTGACATAACACTCACATGTTTGCCTTTTGTCACAGTAGTTCAGTTTGCAAACAAAAACCTATTTTTCACTCACCAGAAAATCTGCCTAACTTTACCCACGGCTCTGTAAGGAACACAGAACGCACCTCTGAACGATGCATTCACATTCGCCTCCTCGCTCGTGTGCTTTAGCCTGAATCCGATAAGCTGGTGAAAGTGACAATATGTACGCATCGACTTTGTGTTGTGCGGGAGATAAAGACAGGCAGGATGTGCGATTGTTGATTTTTATTTTTCTCTGGGTCCTAATTGGTGTGTTGTCTTCCCTCGCAAGCTGTCGGAGACCCTGCAGGTCCAGACTCCCGCAGTGCCCCCAGGGCCCTGCCAGCCCCCTCGGCTGGTGGGCAAGCCCAAAGCCAGGGAGGTGCAACTGCGCTGGGGTGAGTCATTCCTCTCCAGCTCAAATCTGTGTGGGATGTAGCTTCTGTTGATGCATTTATTTGTCTAGCAAATAACTTCAAAGCTGCAAGCTTTGATTTTGCAGTTTGTAAGATTATATTTTTCAATATACTGTGTCTGACAGCACTTTTAAAGGATATAGATTTATAACCACTGGTTTCACAAATTTTCCAGGCGCCCCTCAGGTAGACGGAGGCAGCCCAGTGTCCTGCTACAGTGTGGAAGTGGGTGGGCTGCAGTCTGAGGACAGCAGGGAGGTTTACCAGGGTCCAGAGCTGGACTGCTCTGTGGGAGGATTAATGCCTGGAAAAACCTACAGCTTCCGGCTCAAGGCAGCGAATAAAGCTGGGGTGAGAACGTCTGTCAAAGCTGATCTATCAATAACAGGAAGAGGGTTTTTTTTTTTTTCTGATTCATGCTTTCAACCCTCTCTCACTAAGTTTGATTTGAAACGTCTAATATTAGATTCTTCAGCTGTATGAAAATGTTATTTCTTCTCTCGTGTGGATAGTTCGGACCTCTCTCAGAGCGCTGTGAAGTCACAACCGGCCCCGGGGCGCCGGAGCCGTGTCAAACTCCCACCACCACATGCAAATCCCCCAGCTGTGTTATCGTGACCTGGGAGGTAAAGCCAACTCCATTCAGTTACATTATTAAAAAGACATCACAGTCTCCTCTGTGTAAGAGCTGATGTGTAATTTGTCTGATTTTGTCTTCGAGGCTCCTTCGTGCAACGGAGCAGCGGTGACAGAGTTTCGCCTGGAGTGGGGGGCTGCTGAAGGAAGCATGCAGGTGTGTTACAGTGGACCGGGGCTCAGCCATGAAATGAAGGGGCTGCTACCTGCAACCAACTACTTCTGCCGGGTGCAGGTGAGCAATACCAAATGCTTGATTTGTTCTGTGAAGCTTCTTCATTAAACATTAAGATCATTAAAATCTCATCTTACAAACCCTGTTTGAGTAATTTCAGTTTAAATATTGAGTGAGAACGTATTAAGAATTCAGGGGCATTCAATAGAATACTGGAATTTCCGAATAAGATCACTAATTCAACAAAATAATTTCCCGTGTGGGTCTGTGGAAATTAATCTGATCAGATGAGCATAAAATATGGAAATTCACACCTCCTTTTAAATGGAGGAAGTTGAATACAGTATATTTTAACTTCAATTTCTGAAACGTCATAACACCGATGCTGTCAGTTTTGTTTCACCGCTTTGATCAGCCACGTTCAAGCAAAGATCAGCCGGTCAAGGGAAGGGGAGGTATTTGCACTGAATGAATTTCTCAACGGTCCTCAATGAATCCAGCACTTGTCTACTCGAGTCGACGTTGGAGGCTGGCATTAAAACTTCGGCTTTGTCCTTGGGGTCCTGGTGCAGGCTGAAATTTCAGACCATGCTGTTCTTTCTCTCGCAGCCTCTTTTGTGGTTCAACAGGGGATGAAGGAAGGAACAGTGGCTTCTTATGAGCCCTCACACACACACTGTGGTTTCCCTCCTTACACACAGGCCTCAGTACAGGCAGTGCCAACCCTATTTATTACACTTTAGTCGGGCTATAGATCCAGACTTTCATTGTAAAAGTTGTTTAAAAACATAACATAAGCCTTTCATTTCAAAAATATAATATTCATGGCTAGAAATTTAAAACCTTACACCTGTTGAATCTTACCAGCTGTTTACTTTGGCACTCCACCTTGTGGTCAAATATGGGTGTTACACGTGTTGTTTCACATGACACGTATGAGTTGGCATTGACTCGGGTGTTGTTGATGTTGTTGTTGTTGTTGTTGTTGTGCAGGCTGTGAACGTGGCCGGTGTGGGGCCCTTCAGCGAGGCAGTGCTGTGCCAGACCCCCTGCTCTGTGCCTGCAGCTGTCAGCAACATCTACGCGCTGAAGGAGTCCGAGCTGCAGAGGTACGAGACCCCGGTGGATGTGGATGCAGATGAAGACGAGGAAGAGGAGGAAAGCGATTCCCGGCCGCCGCCGCCGCTCTACTCGCCGTCCACCTGCCTGGGCATTTCCTGGGACGCCCCGTGTGACCACGGCTCTGAGATCACCTCCTACCTGATTGACCTCGGAGAGCGCCAGCCCGTCTCCATCGGCCCCGTCAGCAAACACATCATTCAGCATCTGCAGCCGGACACCAGCTACAGGTAGATACTTCCTCCTCGTCAAGATGTCAAAGGGTTACGAAATTTGTACCACGCAACATGGCACCTTTCCGACGTCAACAAGAGCGAACAGAGCATAACATGTGATACAAATCAATTACACACACAATTTTAATTCGGGGTATAAAAGAGGAAAACCAAATATGATTCAATACATTTGTAAAGTCTGGTTTATCCTGGACAGGCAACATTTAGACTTAACTATACTTTGGACTTTACATCCTTTACCATCAAAGCCGAAATGAAAGCGGCTTGTTTTTGATTCAGGATTATGAAGGAGGTTTATTTTTACAGGGAAACTACACTCGTGCATCGAAATAAAATCCCGTTCGTCAATTTATTTTTATTTATCTCAAAAGTCATCGGCACAGGATGTATAATTACATGCTGTTTGTCTTAAGCCCACACAGCTCTGTGGCAGAATCACGGTGAGGTCTGACGGTGACGTGTTCTCCGTGGACTTGGCCCCACACATTGGATTTGTACTGAAACACAGAGGTTGAATTAAAGTGCCGACTTTTAGCTCTCAGGAGACGCAGAGTCAAAACAATATCAAATGTCACTCACGGACTGTGCATTAACAGAGGCTGAACATAAACATCTGTCAGTGAGATAAAATACTGTTGATACCACGATGACAGGCACTGCAGGGTTTCAGGTCGGCTCAGGCTACGTTCATATCGAGGCTAATTTAAAAAACGGTCTCTGTCCAGACGAGTGTTTTAGCTCCTTATCAAAAATGATCTCCGTGATCCATACTAACACGCTGAAAACCTTCATCACGTGATCATTCAAGCACGCGGGCCATGCACGTTTCGATGTTAACAGGAAGCAGATTGTCTTGGTTGCTTAGTAGCAGAAAATATGATAAATGTGGAGCAGCAGTGGTGAAAAGTAAGAGTAGGGATTTTATTTCTTTGACCGACTACAAGGTGAAACTGTTACCGACAGGAAGTGTGGGCATCGCTTTGCATTCACCTCTGGTAGTGGAGTTGTGGCTGACAAGGGGCCAATCAAGCAGTGAATGCGGGCAACTGCAGGTTAATGCACCAGAAAACTACTGGAGAGTGTCGAGGCTTAAACACAGCAACAGAAATGTATGAATGTGGATGTAGCCTCTGACGTCGACGCCTCTGCTCTTCTTCCTCCTCCTCAGGATCCGAATCCAAGCCCTGAACAGCCTGGGAGCCGGCCCCTTTAGTCACACCTTCAAGCTGAAGACCAAGCCCCTGCCCCCGCAGCCGCCCCGCCTGGAGTGCACTGCCTTCAGCCACCAGACCCTCAGGCTCAAGTGGGGCGATGGCCCAGCCAAAGCCGCCACCTCAGACGCCCTCCAGTATCAGCTGCAGATGGGGGACAAGAGCGGCAGGTCGGTGCATCCCCCCCCCCCATTACTGATAAACCTGATTACCTGAATGACACCTGATTATTAAGATTAAGATGTTTCCTAGGTGATATGATTATAACGTGTAGGTTTCAGCTGAGTTGGGATCGGATCTCACTTCTTTTCTCTAAAAGCAAATAAACACTTATATCATTTACATTTGCTCACATGCTATTAACAAGCAGGAGGCAGCAATGCAATTTTGTGTATTTAGTCTGCGACAACACGGACTCAGTCTATTTCTTGGTGTGTTCCAGGAAAAACCAAATCACGTTGGATGTTTTGACTCACTCGTGAAATTCTATATCGCTGTTGCTTTTTCAAAAATGTTCAGACATGGTGAACAAAGCAGAATAATTATGCACTCCCGCTTACGGAGAGGACGCCATTTAACGGTGGCGCATGTTAGTGGTTCATGTGCTGAAAGAACTGTGAATGTAGTCTGAATGATGGGGTGTTTTACTTCAAGCTGTCCACTGGTGACCTGATCACACAGGAGGTGTTAGTACCAGGTGTGGTCAGGGCAGCGCAGGGTGGGGCACGTGGACCGTAACGCACCAGAAAGAGCTTTATAAGGAGAACTGATGATTTACTGTACATTTCCTGGCAGAGGAGTTGCTCCTCTTGTTTGCCTTTTGTCATCTTTACCCTTTTGCTCATTAAATTCTCTCTCTCTCTCTCTCTCTCTCCCCCTCTCTCTCAGATTTATATCCTTGTATAAAGGACCCTGCCACACACACAAAGTCCAGAGGCTTAATGAGTCTACCTCTTATATGTTCCGCATCCAGGCCTTTAATGAGGCGGGCGAAGGGCCCTTCTCCAATGTTTACACATTCACCACCCCACGCTCTCCTCCAGCTCCTGTCAAAGGTACAAACACACACTTCTCTCTCTCGTTCTATCTTTTTTATATCTGTCTTTCTTTCTCTCTCTTCTCTCTTATCTTTCCTCTCTCTCTCTCTTGCTCTCTCGCTCTCTCTGACCTTTATTTCTTTATTCACTCTTTCTCTTTTCTCTCTCTCATTCGTCTTTCTCTTTTATTACTTATCCACTCTTTCTTTCTCTCACTATTTCTTGATATACTTTTTCTCCCTTTCACTCTTTCTTCTTTTTTACTCTTTCTTTCTTGATTTTCTCTTTCTTTTCTCTCTCTCTCTCTCTCTCAGCACTTGTTTTCTCAACAAACTTTTCTCAAGGTTTCTAACCTCTGGTAATTGATTTGGGTTCGATTAAGACTCGTGTGGAAGAGATTCACGTCATCCTCATGTGTCGAGTTGTTTCTGCAGTTTCTCTTTTGATCCCTGATTGGCTCTTATGTGCCAGTTTGTCAGTGTTACTCAACAATTGGTCTCCACTCAGTGAAGTAGACTCTCAGCTGTTTGAATTCAGGCCAATTTGAACCTCGGGTCTAAAGCTTAATATCAATATAATACAAAGAATGAAACCCCGCCCACACACACACTCGTGCATCATGACTTCACCAGTTCAGTGCAACCACGTATTTTTATTGTTTAACTTAAAATGCCACCTACCTGAAGAAGAGCGTGACTCACACTGACGACTCTGTGCTAATGGCAAAAAAAAGTTAGATGTTGCATGTCTGAAATTCACTCTTAGTTCAGCTGAGTCACTTCACATATCACAGCAAGTTCTTTTGTATTAAAACAAACACTTTTTTTAGCAGCAACCATTTAAAAAAAAATATATATATATATATATATCTCAAAGCTCTGACTCAAACAGAAACTTCACACACAAGAAAATGCTTCAAGAGAACTGATCAACTGATTAGATTTCAGTGGTCAAAGGCCTGATCTGATTGTTTGATCTCTCATTTTAGATTTCATAAATATAGTGTCATTTGATTTGAAGTGTTGTTCATATTTATCTATCTTTATGTATTTATCTTTATACTCATGCTCTCCCTCCAGCCCCTAAAGTGGAGCGTCTCGATGACAACTCCTGTGAGGTCACATGGGAGGCCCTACCGCCCATGAAGGGGGACCCCATCACATACACCTTGCAGTCCATGATGGGAAACTCTGAGTTCAAACAGGTACTGGCGTCGTCGTGTGAAGGTTCTTCGTGTTTTGTGTCCTTGCCTTGTTACCTGTGGGTGACCTCCCATTCATCACAGTGGCCTTTTGACGCAGATCGGGATGCAGATGGTACCGGGGGCCTTAACGTTTTCCCTGTGTGGCATTGCAGCGTCCTGCATTAGTCACTGCTCGCTTTAAATTGCCCATTATGCAAACGTCATTGATCCTCAAGGTTTCCCAGGTGTCGAGCCCCTGCCTGCACATTCATCGCTCTCAGTGGCCTCCACCACGTTAACGTGGAATAATGGCTACTGCCGGTTTATGCTAATCTCACCACATGATGCATGGCAATCGAATCAGGGAGGTGAAATATGTGGCTGCCATTCAGCGTAAGTTTGTTTCCATGGTTATTTTCAGTCCCAATATATATTCTAGAAGGTTTGTACCCTCCTCCGGTTGCCTTTTGGTTTTTATCCTGCCAAATTATAAACAAGAAACGAGGCGACTGTTATTTTATTCATTTACACCCACTTTTATAATTCACATGAAAAGTTGGTTCACTCAGAAAATGGAAAATCTAAAAAGTGTCACTCTAGCAACCGAACAAATCAAGGCTCTCCAAAAACTCGTGGGTGTGTCGGCTGGGTGAAGAGCGAAGGCAGATGGTTTCCAAACTTCTGCCAGCAAACAAAATAACTCTAACAAAATCAATCTGAAAATAGTTGGAGCTGAAAGAGGAAGACAAAACTGTTCATCCATTATTGTTGACATTATCTCAGTGAACGAACATGAGGATTATATGGAAGGAAAATAGAGCCTGACGGATTTTATTATCTGCCAATATGAGCCTTTCAAAGACAAATCAGTTTGCTGATACAAAAACTTCAGAAACGTTGTGCTCTTATATTTACATTTAAGTTAAAATGTTTCCTCTCCTTGTCTCCTCACGTCTTCTCTTCGTCTCCTCTCCTCCTCCTCAGGCCTACAAAGGCTCCGCCACATCCTTCCACGTGCAGAACATGCAGCTCAGCAGCGACTACCGTTTCCGGGTGTGTGCTATCAGGCAGTGCCAGGACGCCCCTGAGCTGAACGGCCCCTACAGCCCCACAGTGACCCTCTCCCCTCAGCGGAACGAAGTGGCGGTGGGCGGCGGCGTGACCGGCTCGGGATCCAGAGCCGGCACCGAGTCCAACCGAGCCAGACGGAGCCTGACGGACGAGCAGTGCGCTTTCCTCCTCCTCATGGTTTTCGCCGTCATCGCCATCCTCATCGCTTTTGTCATCCAGTACTTTGTCATTAAATGAGCGGTTTTGCGCCACCCAGCTGCAGGGTTATAGCTTTATTCCCCCCCACCCCCCGGTCTCTATTGTTTTGTATCCTTCGTTTTATACGTATTTGTTTTCCGTCGTCGACAGAGTAATCGCATTACTCACTGTGGTGTGTGGGGAGAGGAAGGGCCGGTGAGTGACAGCTGAACAGCGGATATGAATCAAGGATGTAACACCTTATTTGGCAGCCGCGATATCGTCCTGACACTCCTGCCTTCGTCAGCCCCGCCCCGACTTTGTGTGATATCTGTCGTTCAGTTCAGATTTCTGTTGAATTACGATAAGCTTCCTGTGCGTAAGGAACTCCGAAAAGAGCAGGGAAATGGTTTATTTTGGGGGAGGGGGGGAAGGGGGGCGCTTCAACTCATGTACTTGTTGATTACAGTATATATAGTCATTATTTATATTTCCATTTATGTGTCCAGTATGAAACTGTTTTTTGATAGGTGTGTTCCTAAGATAGTACGTAGGTGTGTCATTAGCCTATCTGCTATTTGATCCTGGGACCTGGTGGGCCAGTGTTTGCACAGTGAAGGTGTGTGTGTCCAGATGTGTGTATTGTTTGTAGTTCGTGCCACCGAGGTACACGGCTGGGAAGCTCCAGGGCCAGATGAAGGGACTCGAGCCCCTGCTGGAGTTTAAGGGGATCTAGTGAGAGAAGAACCGCAAACGAAAAAAAATCTCGCTCACGTTCATTTAGCACTTTCCATCCTTTTAGATGTTCAGAATGTTTAAGGATGCAAAAATGACTGGAGAAATGTTAGTATATTTTTGTACAGTGAAGACGCAAAGGACCTGTAAGTTTGAGGAAAAATAAATGCTCGGTATAAAGTTTAGAAAAACCAACAAAAACCAAACTAACAGTGAATTCTAATTATTTTTACTATCATATAGTTATTCTGTAGCTTGTTTTTACAATCATGCAGCTGCTTTACTCTGAAATATTGTTGTTCAGCACAAAAAATGTTTGCTTAACTGTATGTTTTCTTTTATTTTGTTTTTTTTCTCCCCCCCCCCCCCCCCCCCCCCCCCAGTAATTGATTTTTGCACCTAAGTGGAAGAAAATCCTCGACTGACAGCGTATTGGTCGTGTGATGCATTTTATAGAACACACTTTGAGATTGTGCGAGCCCTACTTGTGTTTTGGGTGTTTTAAAAGTTGTACTACCACATTATCATGTCACTGAAACAGCTGATCTGTCTCAGCCCCAAATAAAAAAAAAAATCAATTCAATTTAAAACTAAAAAAAAAAGTATAATTAATTGAAATAAGTATGAAGCAGTTGTTTCAGAGGCCTTAATTGGAGAGGAAAAAAAATCTCGGGAGACTTTCTCTTAATTTCTCTTAAGTTTTCAATGTTTTTCTTTAGCTGTGTTTTATTTCCTTTTATTTTTGCATCATTTATTTGATGTTAGTTAGCCTACGTAACTGTGCGAGATATTGAAAGTAGTTATATGTATTACCTATGATTTTATTTTGATTGTCTTTTTTGTTTTTTTGTCAGGTCATACATTTGTGAAGTATATTTTTTTATAATATTGAAGTAATATAAGTTAATACTCTCCAGAGAAAATAATAAATCCTGAGTACTCATGAATCATGGAACGCAAATGGCAGATACAAAATATCATGTACTTCCTGTGAATCAAAAATTTGCCTTTCTTTCTCTGTGTGTTTAAGTAGTCGTAACAGATTGCTAACGCGGAGTTCTCACTGGTAATCTGGCTGTAGGGGTCTAGTGTCGTTTTGGTCTCGGTGGCAGATTCCTGCCGCCGAGCACCGTTTAAAAACAGAAAAATGAAATACAGGTACCTTGCTAAACGTCTTGGATAATTACATGATTTGGTCTTTGAGACATTCTGCAAATGTCTTCTCTTTGTCATTTAAAGAAGTCAAATTCCTATTTTTGATAGCGATTGCAACGTGTGCCATTTTAACACCTCTTCACCCGGGGGCTCACCACCTCTGGCTGGGCATTTCAACAAAATGCTACAAAAATGAGTAAAATATGCACAAAAATAGACCATTTTTATGTAATTTTAATGTTTGCAGTTACCTCATACACCGTACATTCCAAAATGAGAAATTTGTTATACTATACATACTACCAGACATATCACTTTAAAATGTTCGTTATGGGAAAAATGTATAATCATAGGTATGTATCTAAAGTGTATCTGTATAGCCATGATATCTACAAAGGATCCATGCACAATAAAAGATTTATAATTCTTAATCGTTTGGGTGTTTGTGTGTGTCTGGTAATAACATGGTTCTAATGGCACTTGGGTGTTTTTTTGGTTTTTTATGGCAGTAATTGTGTTGTAACTGTACAAGGACAACGTGGTTCCAGACAACAGTTCGATATCCTGCTGTAAATCAGTGGGAGAGACATTAAACTGCTCGTATCCAGAGTTCAGACCTTTTCCAACTTTTACTGAATAAACTTAGAAAGAAAAACGAACTAAAAGGTGGTTAGTGGCTGTAGTATTAACACAATAAAACACTCAGAACTGAGGCTTTAGTGTTTTTTATTCCACTGCTAATCAGAATCAATCACAGGGAATAATAGTTGACAGCATGTGTAGCTGTAGTAGAAGAAGTACACAACATCAAAACCACACAAGTGAATGATGGAGTGGTAGTAATCTGGTAAACGCTGCTGCTCTGTGTGTGTGGGGTCCAGGTATTACTCAGGTTGTGGGGACCTTAAATCTGTTTACACACCACACTAAAAACAAGTCCCCATAACTTAACCTTACATTTACAGGTGAAGACATATTCTAAGGTTAGGTTATAGGTTCAGGTTGAGTTTGGGGTATGGGTTAGGCATGTTAGTAACTGTGGTTAAGGTGAGAGTACGTCTCCAGGAAGTCAATGTGAGTGATGTTGTCGAACAAACGCACCCGAGTGGTGTAAGAGTCATGATGGACGAGGGGGAAAGTGGACCTGCTGGTCTCAAACACAAAGAGCAGAACAAACAAGCTCTCCTGGTGGCCGACAGGAGTAAACACCGTCGGGTCCGAGCGCTGCGTCCAGCCACAGGTCAGCTCAGAGTAAACACTCAGACTCGCCCTGATGTCAGCGTGACTCCTGTAAAGGTTCATTCGGATCTAATGGAGCTGGTGGCTCTGAACCAACAGAGCACAACAGTCGTTCAGCAGGTCGACCAGGCCTCCAGATGGATGCTGGTCTGGACCCAACCTGAAAACCTGTCGATCTGGATCCGATCAGGAAGTGAAGAGAAAACCCTCTCATCACGATGCTTTAGTCAGGGAGCGACCACACGTTTCCATTTTTTATTTGGATCTACTTCTAAAAGTTAAGTCAAGAACTTTGTGCTCTGACTCAAACTAAGTCACACAAGTTTAGTTAAGCTTATTTTAACTTATTTTAGTTCATTTTAGTTCAGCTTTTTCTAAGCTTAGTTTAGTTTTGTTTCATATAGCTAAATTAATCTTAGTTTTATCTTTAGTTATATTTAGTTTTGTTTAGCTCTGCGTGGCTTATTTTATTTTAGCTAATCTTAGTTTAACCTGTCGTAGTTTAGCTTGGTTTGGTTTAGTTAAGCTTGGTTTTGCCTAGATTAGCTTAGTTTACCTCAGCTTGGTTTAGCTAAACTTATTTTAGCTTGATTAAGTTTAGTTTGGATTAGCTTAGTTTATCTTAGTTTATTTTAGCAATACATTAATACTTAAACATATTCCATGAATGAAAATGAACAAAACCCCATAAACCTTAAACATTAGATAAACTGTTGTAGCTTTTTTATTGAAAACCAGATTTTAAACCTTAAACTGACACAAGAATCTAAAAAATCCACAAATCATTTCAGATTTGACAGATTCCACGGATTAAATAAAACTTGACCTTTTCGGGCCCCGTCCTCGCTCTGGCCCTCTCTCCGGCCGCCATTGTTGATGTAGAGTTTGTTATAAGAAACGTGACGGGTGAGGAGGAGGAGGAGGAGGAGGAGGAGGGTGAGGGTGAGGTGATGAAGTTGGTGAGTGTGGAGTGATGGAGACAGATGAGGCTCCTGGAAGATCGAGCAAACACAGAAGTGACTCCACAAACAAGCTGGTGTTTCCCTGATGGATGAGTTCATTAATGAAGTTCTATATTATTCATATTTTATTATGTGTAATCAGATTTGTATGTGGTGTTGTTGGTGTTGATGGTGTTGGGGTTCCCTCCATTTTCATTCCCTCCTTCTTCTTACGCCTGTGAACGTCATCCATCCATCCTGTCATTATTTGATTACACACACACACACACACACACACACCCTGACTCCTCAGGGTGCTAAGGAGGAAGAGGAGGTGCTCTTTTCTTCCTCGTCTCTCACCAGAGCTCGACAGGAACCAGCTCTGCCACTTCGTGTGATTCTCCTGCTGCTGCTCCATCGACACAAACTGAGACCAAGAGGAAGTTGGAAAACTGAAAATCCTGCTCATTTGAAAAAAGGTAACGTCAAATATTTCCTTTTTTGAAGTTTTGCTTTTAGAGTTTAAAGTTTTCAGGATGAAAGTGAGTTTACTATTTTCTGCTTTAACCGATATCATGTTGGTTTTTAATATATTTTTCTGCACCAAGTGAAAATTAAATTGGATTTTTAAAAACTAGATTAGATAAAATTCTGCTTTATTGTCATTGCACATAGTTCAAGTCAGTTATTCAGTTTAGTTTTCATTGTTGCTGCAAGGAACTGGAGTGGATTTAACATAGATGTAGCTGTGCGGCTGTGGCTCAGAGGGTCGGTGGTTCGATCCCAGGTTCCTCCAGTCTGCATGAGACACTGAACCCCCAGATCCCCCCCCCCCAACGTCTGTTCCATCAGTGTGTGAATGATGATGCTGTAAAGTGCTTTGAGGAATCGATAAGTTCGATGTAAAAACAGTTTTTTATAATTTACCATTCTGCTAATAGGTTTTCTCGACTCATGTAAACCAATGGATCTTTAGAATTCACTAATAATACACTTCAAAATTTTAAGAAATACACAATTTAAGTAAATATAGTTAAAGATTTGGGGTCCGACTAGGTGGAATTTGGTCTCCAATTCTCTTCAGTCCATATATTCAAGGTCTTTCTAAGAAGATGATAGAGAGTTTAAGACAGAGCTGTACGGTGGGGGAGGGGGGGGGGGGTCTTATTAACCATCATGCTGATGATTTAGTTTTCTCCTCCCGGTGCTGTTTGCACAAGCCGACAGGTTTATATGCACAGAAAATAAAATTATCAAATATAATGGTTCATCTACAGTCATGCAAAACTGACAAAGCCTCATGTGGCATATGATATAATTATGCATTCAGAATTTTGATCAGATTAACTGCCTCAAAAAATGTGATCATAAGTGTCCAAACCTAGTGGAAACACTGTAATGTGCAATGCTTCAAATTCTATATGTTTATGCTGTATTTTGTAACTTTTTGTTTCAGACTGAAATAACCCACGAGTCTGAAGTAAACCTCAACTAACTAAAATCTAAACTTAATCATTTGTAGTTGAGGAGCTAAAAACACAGGTTTGATCCTCTAACGTCTCGTTTCCTCTCCTCAGCCGCCTGTCGAGTCTTCATTTCATACACAACTGCACCCGTGGAGGTCGCCATGCCCTGGACCAGATCCCAGGTGGACCCTCACGCCGCTGTAGCAGAGGTCATGGACCACTACAGCGCAGACGACCACCACTACGAGGGCTCCCTGTTCCCCACCTCCACCCTCATCCCCGTCACCGTCATCTGCATCCTCATCTTCATCGTCGGGGTGACCGGCAACACTATGACCATCCTCATCATCCAGCACTTCAAGGACATGAAGACCACCACCAACCTCTACCTGTCCAGCATGGCGGTGTCCGACCTCATCATCTTCCTCTGCCTGCCCTTCGACCTCTACCGCCTGTGGAAGTACGTACCCTGGCTGTTTGGCGAGACCGTGTGCCGCCTCTACCACTACATCTTCGAAGGCTGCACCTCGGCCACCATCCTCCACATCACGGCCCTGAGCATCGAGCGCTACCTGGCCATCAGCTTCCCCCTCAAGACCAAGGTGGTGGTGACCAGGCGCAGGGTGCAGTACACCATCTTCGCCCTGTGGGGTTTCGCCCTGGTCTCGGCAGCTCCCACGCTCTTCCTGATCGGCGTGGAGTACGACAATGACACGCACCCGGACTACAACACGGGCCAGTGCAAGCACACCAACTACGCCATCATCTCCGGGCAGCTGCACATCATGCTGTGGGTGTCCACCACCTACTTCTTCTGCCCGATGCTCTGCCTCATCTTCCTCTACGGCTCCATCGGGTGCAAGTTGTGGAAGAGCAAAAATGACCTGCAAGGCCCCAGCACCTTGGCCCGGGAGAGATCCCACAGGCAAACTGTCAAGATACTGGGTGAGAGATAGTAGATATAATCTCTGCAGACACATGTAGTGTCTCTTGTATTCTGAGTAAAACACAGATGAAGAACTTAAACTCAAGTAAAAGCTCCACTAAAGAGGAACGTCTAGAGTTTGCATTTTAAAATATCCACATTCTCATATTTACCATATTTTCTTTATTAACCTTAAAGTATGAATCTTCTCATTTAACCCTGGCTCATTATTCCTAAAATGTCAAATTGGTGCATTCAATGCCTCTTAACTTAGAAGATGGACAACAAAATATGACATATTCTCATTTTGCCTCAAACAGTATCTATTGTTCGAGTTTTTTTTGTGTTACTTGTGCAGGTTTTCAGATATTTGTTTTATAGGTTTTCTGCCTGCACCCCAGTACACTGCATATTACAAAAATATGACTAGAAATAGCAACAAAAATATGTTTTGGTTGAACGGACTCTTTTCATAATTTGTGACCAAAACAGGAAAGAAATACAGTAATCACGTACACAACCCGTCATGTCCCCCTGAGTGATGGCGACCTGTGATTGGCTCCAACAACACGGTCACGCTTTTGTACGATGCAGGGGAGCAGCGAGCTAATTAGAGCTAATACACAGTAAGCAGCAGAAAAACATCCAGCGAAGGACACAGCATGACGCCATAAATCTAAAAACAGAAAAAGGAAGAAGAACAAAGCTTTATTTTAGGTTTTGAAAGCTTCCTGACATGTCGGTGCTGGCTGAGGTAATCGCTGAGTCACCGTTATCGAACGAAAAGACCCTGCAGACTAAAGTACAATCAATTTCACTGAAGATAATAAATGTCAAATTAAAAATGAAAGAGGGGAATATGCGGCCTACAGGAACCCAGTTATTGTATAATTAGCAGTAAGAGTTATTTACGAGATAAAGACATATTGTAGATCTGCAGAGGGACAACGTTTTGATCACGTCTTGTCGTACGGGACCAACGATCGCTGAGCGACAGCAGCAGAATACGACCAGGACTCAAGAAGCTTGTTAATTTCGATTAATGTTGATGTATGGAGGCGTCTGATCATTTCAGGATTCACGATGCTGTGGATACAAATGGCAGCGAGTCTGACAGCATGAGCTCTGTGCCGTTTGTGCTCAACTAATGAACAACCTGATGGATGCATCATGATTAAAATTTGGTTAATGCAGATTGACCTGTCGTCTTTCACTGTACAACAGGGTTCCCTGCACGTGAATGGCAGAGCTGGTCAATCACAGCAGTGAGTAAATGTGCAGTGAGTAGCAGGTCAAACGATTTCTTTAATGAAACTGATCCCCTGTCTATCTTGTCCTCTGCTCTCAGTGGTGGTGGTGCTGGCCTTCATCATCTGCTGGCTGCCGTACCACATCGGCAGGAACCTCTTCGCGCAGGTGGACGACTACGAGACGGCCATGTTGAGCCAGAATTTCAACATGGCCTCCATGGTCCTGTGCTACCTCAGCGCCTCCATCAACCCTGTCGTCTACAACCTCATGTCCCGGAAGTACAGGGCCGCGGCCAAGCGCCTCTTCCTGCTGCACCAGCGGCCCAGACAAGCCCACATCGGCCCGAGACAGCTGTGCGTGGCGAGCCACATCTCCACCCTGAACGAGAGCCTGACCGGCGTCTGAGGCGCCCTGAGCTGCTCGACTTGAGCTGAAGAGGAAACCCGTTGAACATGTGCAGAGGGGAAAGGTTTGAGATGGAATTCAGGGCTGAGAGCTGCAGCTCCTCAGTGCAACATCTGCAGTGTTTTGTTCACAGGGACCATGTCAACCATGTCACATAGAGTTTTTATGTCCAGAAAATACTAATATGTTAGATTCCAAGTAAAAATGATCATTTATATTCTCCTGTTTCAGTGTTATGCACCTAATGCAAGAGTATTTACCTCTACGTTGTGCGCTGCTACCTGTTTTTCTTGCTCGGCGTCAACACTTGTTGAACACGTGCACGGATTAATGCGCGATCCGGCTTCGTTACTGACAGATGATGTCTCGCCACATGCAACTGTTCATTTGTTATGTTTAATTGTGGCCTCGGCTCCTCTCTGTCGTGTGATTGAATTTGTTTAATGCATGTCGAACAACTGTTATCGTGCTGTTTGTTGTCATCATAAATCAAAGGAAAGAAAACAAGTAAATAACCTATCAGCTGTGGGCCATTAGTTGTGCAGATGTGAGATGGGGTATTCCGGTGTGTGTGTGTGTGTGTGTGTGTGTGTGTGTGTGTGTGTGTGTGTGTGTGTGTGTGTGTGTGTGTGTGTGTGTTTTGCAGGGCTGTGTGTTTTGCAGGGCTGTGTGCAATCTCTCCAGGGAATAGATGGAACATGACTTGATAAAAGCAGATTAGTATGAAAATGGGGCAGTTGTCTCTCTCTCTCTCTCTCTCGCTCTGTGTGTGTGTGTGTGCATGTGTGTGTGTGTGTGTGTGTGTGTGTGTGTGTGTTCCAGAGGCCACCTGAGCCCTGAGGTTTCGGGGGCTGCTTACGTGCCAGCCGTCACATGTAATCTGACGTGGTTATTTTATTATCAGGGCTCTGAATTGGATTTACACCGGCAGACGATGTCCCTGCATCTCCATATTCAGAGTAATGGCCGCTCTAAGTGTATTTCAAAGAGGAAAAAAAGATATTAGGTTGTCAGCTGCGGCGGAGGTTATTGCTTTTATTGTCCTACACTTGCATAATATTGATTCTACAACTCTTCTGTCGGTGTTGCATTTTGAATGAGAAAGTTGTACACGTCCTCGTACCTCATGCACCTCTGCACAAGGAAAGTTATGTAATTGTAACCTGAACAATGTCTAATCCCAATAAACCCAGACTTTACCAGGTTTCTGTCGACCATCCGTCTTGCTCTTTAAAAGGAACTGTCAGGACGCTTCCCGTGAATCATCAGGCCTTGGTTTTGCACAGATACAAAGAGACAAAGTCGCTCTGGGCTGACTCATCCCCATGACAGTTTTTTTCAAACCGAGCCGTTCTGTCTCTGCCAGATGAGCTGGAGCGACGTGGGATGTAAAAAGCTTACATCCCACAGAACGTCCTGCCATCACCTGGGGAAAGATCAACAAGCACCTCGACCTCACTCGGTTATTTTCTTTGCTGATAATGAAGAGAGTGTGTGCGAGCAGCTCGAGTCAACATCTCCCCGGGGCCTTTTTCACACCAACTCAAAACATTCGGCATCAGAAATATACTGTTTGTATCACCTCCGCTTCTCCTTTAAGGCCATGACCTCCGCTACATCAACAAACTGCTCACCTCCATTGGGTCTGTAAAACATAGAAGAGCAGCAGGGCCAGACATGAGACGAGCAGGGTTTTCTTTTCCTGAATAAAGGGGAAGTGTTGAGAACAAAGTTGACTCCTCTGGTTCGAGAAATCCAGTTGGAAGAAGGAGAGACAGATATATATCCCAGTATTAAGTGTCCATCCTACACTGGTCCTGTACGATAATTTCCTGAAAATACGATCATTTTAAGCTTCTGGTACGATACTTCAACATTTTCCATCCGGTAACGCTGTGGCATGTGGACGGCACAGGTTGAAGGCCGGCTTAGGTTGAAGCCATAGCTGCAGTTTAGATGTAACTCCTCTAGGAAGTGAATATGACAAAGCTGCACACACCAACATCTCTTTAGTGCAATGGTCCTTTTCCACCAGAGGAGGGAGGCAAAGTATAAAGCTACCAGGAGAAACAAACTGTGCATGGACGTGCACGTGTACAGACAAATTATAATTAAAATTTTAAATATTAAAACATTTGCTGTGATAAAAACGTGTCAGACTTGGCTTTTAATCTAATGGAACCACTGCCCTGATAGATAAAGGCTTCACTTCTCCTTCTGAGAAGTCTTTATCAGCTTCTCCATTTCCACTAATTATCACCAAACATTTTTTTCACTTCCTGTTTGGCTCCCTGTGGCTGCTGGTCCATAAGTGTGGCGACAGGAGGCTAAGCTAAAATGGAGGTTATTTAGCGGTAGGGGGTGGCGCTCTAGAAAGTCACTCTCTCGTTTCTATCTGCTCTCCGTCCTCTTCTCTGGATACAAAACCTTTTCCCCAAACTGACCCTGAATTTGAAATCCTCCTCTTACAGTCTTAAGACGACAAACCTCCGGTGCGTCTCTGCCTTTTATAAACCACGAGAAACTCCCGCAGCACCTTCTAAAAGCCTCTAATGGCCGTAATAATGATAATAAGCCTCATTTATAAAGCACTAATCACCTCGTCTTCTAAAGCTTTTAGTAAAACACTTTCCAAGAGTCAATGTTTCCTGCAATTTGGAGGTCTAATGTAAATCTGCGTTTGTTCATGAACAGTGTTAAGAACCTGTTTTTCCGTCAGTGTCAAACTTGTGAAACTGGATCTCGACTTGCTTTTGGCTGTTTGACAAAAAAAACAAAACAAAACAGATGCACACATCAACCTAAAGGGAGAAAACAATAAGGACTTTCCCCAGCGGCAGAAACAGCCTCTCCTCTTCCTGCAGCTGTGTGGTGGGTTGATGGTGAAGAAACCGCACCATTACGATTATATATATATATATATATGTATGAATGATACTCTGATGCATATGGTTCTAGTTGGAGGGGAAGCTTTAACTACAGGTGTTTCCACACATTACTCTCCCCAGCAACACTTTCCACCTCCTGGGGATCCAGAGGTGTTCCCAGTTCAGTGGGTTCTGGATCTCTCCGGGGCCCCTTGGAGGCGTCCTGACCAAGACCAGGACTTTTGATTGAGGTTTTGGGATTTATATTCTGTGTTTAATTGTTACCCTTCCTTATTTTCTTTTAATCCCTTCTGTTATGTCATTTCCTGTTTAATTTTGGCCTCCACTTCCTGCCTCACTTCATTCCCTCTTATTTGTCTCACCTGTGTGTCTCTCTTATCTCTGTCAGTTTGTTTAATTACCTGGTTTTCATAGTGTTTTAGTTTTTGACCTCACTTGTGCCTCTGTGTTTTGGACACTGCTTCCCAGACATGTGATCTGTTCACCGAACCTGTAAGTCATTATCTCTGAGACTGAGCACTGACACTTAAAATGAGCCATTTCAGACATACACATTTAAACCTGGACTGAATGGAACATCTGCACGTGTGGTCCATGCATGAAGTGCAACTCATTTTCATATCTATAAATGTTTGTTGTGGTTTTTCCAGTTCTGCATTTGTATTTTCTGATACATAAAATTAGCATCTTGCCAAGTCCTTAAGTGTAAGTGTATGTTTAAGTAAGCCAGATATTTTGTATTAGGTTAAATTACTATAGACAATGAAAATAATGATTTAACTCCACCTGACTATTGACACATGGGTGCATAAAAGAATATTCATGGGTGTGTAAACTCAGTACCTGCTAAATATCTAAAAGTCAACGCAATATAAGCTGCTTATGCAGAGCAGAGTTCCACTCGGTGTCTTTTCTACAGTGATGTAGTGAGAACCACACTCACACAGCCTTCAAAATAAAAGTAGAAAGGGCTATAAACATTGAGCCTAAACTCTAGATATAAAATGTGTATCATGTACTGTATGAATGGATTTTAAAGGTGTAAGAAAAATGTAAGATTTGAAAGATTAAATGTAGAAGTTTGTTTGTTATGCAAAAAGGACTCTGGGCAGAAAAGCCTGTTACACATCTGGCCTCGTTTCAAACACTGATGTCACAGCAGGTGTTTTCCATCAGCTGGAAAAGACAAAAAACACGCGGTGACATCAGTGACTGGGTTGTGGCTGAAACATGGTTGAGAGTTTTAGCTCTTCGAAAGCAGCGTTTCTTTTCCCACTGTGGCACCGTGTGGTCTGATTGTTGAAATAATGGATTTCTGCTCCACTGTCCAGTCACGTGTTAACTGGCTGCAGAGGCCAATGGCACATGTTAGCCGCTAGCAGAGCTGAAGTGTCGTCAAATGTGCTGACGATGAAGAGAGAACCTGTAAAGAGATCTGTGATGTGTCTCAGTAAAGCACAAACCTCCAACATTCACCACATTTCACAATGGGTTCTTCCCTGACCCATAATGCATCACAAAAGAATTCCTGATAAAAACATAACCTCCTCGACAGGTGAATGCCAAGACCCAACTGATGCTGCACCAAATTGCACAAACTCGTATCAGTCCATTTACATATACCAGATTTAAAGATAATCAAGATTAATAATTCTCTGGGAAATTCTTGGACCCTGGATCTGTCCTCAAAGTTTCTGTAATTGTTGCGTAAACAAACAAACCAAGAGACGGGTGAAAACACAACATCCCTGGGTGAAGCCAACGAAGAAGAAAAACGTCAATTCGGTCACTGTGTCCGTCTAATGCTGAAAACAAGGTTGTAGAGTCTCCTCGTAGTTTGCTTGTTGTGTTGTTAAAATATCTAATTTCTAATTCCAAACCAACCAAACCTGAGGTTTAATCCCTCAAATACTTAATGGACCCATTGCTGCGTTCACCAAAAAAGTGCATTTTATTTTGAAACCCTTGAGCAGAAGTAGTATATCTCGCTCCCACAGACTTGACACTGAGCTGAGCTGTGCGTAAAACCGGTCTCCTCCTCTGGCGTCTCCTCCTCTGGCTCCTGGCTGATGGATGTGACTCCACCGGGCTGCAGATATAAACACAGAGCTCCCGCGGACACGTTCAATCCAAGAGCCAAACACACAGGCAGGGAAAAAGTGAAAGAAGCAGGAGGAGGCGATCTCTGGCGCATTCCCCAGGATGGAGGTAACTAACTCTGACTTTGAAAACCCACTGGAGCGCGTGTTTTCAACCTTTTTAATGTGGTTCTGTGGTTGAAATGACTGCATTCCATCACAGAGGCTCTGTTATTACTGTCGTATATTCTGCAGGAACTTCTACTGTGTGAGCAACAATCTACATGATAATGATGTTACTCTGGCACGAGTCAATACACGAAACATGGTATACACGTGTAGTTGTGTTGACTACTACCAGTGTAAAAGTCCTCATAGGCTGCCAGTGTCAAGTTACCTGTGGTCATATGGTTACATACTATTTGTACATATGTGAGATATAATGTAAGATCTGTGTGTGTGTGTGTGTGTGTGTGTGTACTTATGACAAATATCCTATCAAATACAAAACTATGTATTGTAATTTGAAACCCTGTCAAAGGATATATATACGTATGTATGTGTGTATATGTGACATTTTTCTTTATTTGTCACATAACTAACTAGATGCTTAGTATATAATGTAATTTTAAACTATGTTAAGGGTTAAGGGTGTGTATGTGTGTGTGTGTGTGTACATACATACATACATACACACACACACACACACACACACACAACTAAATGCATGAGGTCATTGCATAATGTCATTTTAAACTCTGTTAAAGAATGACTGCAGGAGTGTTTCCTTAGGGTGCAATGGTTCTGACACACACTCCCTCTCTCTAACTCACTCAAACACACACACACACACACACACACACACACACACACACACACACACACACAAGAAGCAACAGATTTTTGCCTCTGCTTCTCCTCTGGCTCCGGCTGATATGCTTGTGTTTTTCGGTCACGACTTCATGACCACGGTGAGAGAGGAAGTGGAGCTGACACAACATCTGTCACAAGCTCCCATTACCATGAAATACCATCAAGTGATTCTTCTTTACTATAAGAGTAAGTCTTCTGATTATTAAGGTGCCCTTTGCTGAAAAGCTCCACTTCCTCTTCTCAGAGGCCAGACTGTCTTTTACCGACTGAAGCTAAAAATAAGAGAAAAGTCCTGCGTGGTCTTCTCTGCTATGAGCAGCCTGATTTCTACACATGTTTTTCTCACAGGTTCCTCCTCCCTTTTCCCTCAGACTCTTAACATCACTCTAAGTATTTAATGTCATGTGGCCAACAGGAGCAGAAACGCCCATTACTGTTTTCCCACAGCCCACGAGGGATCACATCAGTAATCTACCACAGGATCCCTCTCGCATACTTTCACCACTGAAACTTTACGACTCGCGTGTGTTTTGGACCAGCTCAGCTTGAGTTCAAGACTTCATCTTTCACTGTCTGCCAAAATCCAGAAAAGAGAGTTTGGACTTTCCCCTGAAATCTGGAAAAGATGAAAGAAGGGGAATCTCTTAGTTTCTGGGAGATGAGAGCAGGTTCAACTATTATCGTTGAGTTCTGCTTTTTTTTTGGACGAAGTTTGCAAAACCAAACCCGAATCTCACAAACTCAGTTTTCATAACAAGATGTCAGATACAATGAGGTGGAGGTGGAGCCACGGTAGTGGAGTCTCACTGCTCAACCAATCAGAATTCAGTCTCACCTGTCAATTATGACGCTTCACCCCATTTTTTTTATAGCATCAAATAACTAATTAAAAACCGAACTTTCTGGAAAAATGAACATGGAGGAGGTGGGATTTATGACCAATATTGAAGCCAGCCACCAGGGGGCGATCAAGATGCTTTGGCTTCACTTTTGGGGAGCTGTCATGTCGTCCATCTTTATACACAGGCTACAGTAAAGATGGACGACATGACAGTGAAGCCAAATCCTCTTAACCACCCCCCCCTCCCGCTGTGGTATAGGTCATAAACCCCATCTCCTCCATGTTAGTAGATGGGACACGGACCAAACTAAAACGTCAAAAAACACGTTAAATACAGAGATCATATCTTACACTGATGTTCATGTTTCTGATAAGTTCGGTTTTAGTTATTTGATGCTATTTAAAAACAGGAGGAAACCTCATGATTGACAGCTGAGACTGACTCACGATTGGTCGAGCACATACATTAGCTCCAAACCACGAAAACTACTGCACAGACTCTGAGTATCCAGATTCAGTCCAAAGCGCAAGATGGTGGCGCCTGTATCCATAACATTTAAGCTTCAATACGGGAGGAAGTGGCGACCAGTCGTCCATCTCTATTTACAGTCTGTGGTAGAATATGACATCTCTGTGGCAGCTGCAGTGATTTTTATCCATTCTTAAAAACCTGAAGTAAAACCTGTGGACAGCCTGTGGTCTGTCGGTAGCTTCCTGTTGGTTTGAATAACGGTGGCCTTTCTGTGTGGAGTTTGCATGTTCTCCCACAGTCCATAGACATGCAGGTTGTGAATGGTTGTTTGTGTCTGTACGCTGGGTGCACCCCACCTCTCGGCCAGCAGGGGCCCTCAAAAGATGAGCAGTATGGATGATTGTTGCGCTGCAGCCTCATCTTGTATATCTGGATGCAGCATTTGGCCTAAAGCTCCTGTAAACGAGCGAGGATGTGGCCTGTAAAGTGCCGCTCGCCGTCATTTTCACCGCTTCGGCTCCACGCTCTGATGACCTCACACACATCCGTCTTAGCTGCGTGTTTCCAGCTTCGGGAAAGAGACACTCATGTTCGCAGACAGCTGCCTCAAGCAAGACCCAAAACGAGATGGAATCGTTTTTATATTCTGTTTCCTGTGTTGGAATGATGAAATACTGGAAATTGTGTGTATGTGTGTACTAACACAGTATGTGTGTGTGCACCTGAGGGTGTGTACTGTCTGTGTGTGTGTGTGTGTGTGGTGGGAGGGTGGTGGTTTTCCTTTGATGGAAAAACAACACAGCCAGAGGAGAGGAGTGAGTATTTGGGTTCCACTTGCCAACCATATGGTGAGCACGTTTATTCTGTAATCCACAGTAAAGTGAAGAGTCCAGTCTGTACCAGCCAGTCATGACTTAGTGTTTTCCTTGTTTGCTTTAAACCAGTATTATTATCATTCTTAGTATTTATAACCAGTGGTGGAGGAAATACTTAAACATGCTACTTAAAGGGGGCGTAGCTTTGACGAGAGGGGGAGGTAGGATGTTGCATTTTTTTCAAAGCATTGACTGCTCTTGTTAGTTTTTACAGGATTATCAACTCCAGCTTTAGGTAAAAGTACATATAAATGGACAAATATTTACTCAAGTAAAAGTACCACATTAACTCTACATAAGTACAGTAACTAAGTAAATGTACTGTGTAACATCTCACCGCTGTTAATAACCAGTATTTCTACTGTACTTGCTGAACAGTGTATAATCCTTGTAAACTATAAAATAAACCTCCTTCTTTTATAGTTTGCACGATTCATTTAAAGTCTAGTGATCAAAGGGGTTCTGCTCCGAGTCCTGATTCGATACGTTTGATGAAGAGCAAACCACCATAGTTAGAGCTCACCTATGTTCCCCTGTGTGCGTGCGTGTGTGTGTTTCTCAGACAAGCGTTTTGGTGTAGTTGCAAAACCATTCGGAAAACAGACCCAGACAGTGGGAAGTGGGAATTCGCTTTCTGCAGAATCTTCATATTTTCTCTTGTTGACACCGTTTCACAACATATTTGGTTTCTGTGGTGATAACAGTAACAACGTGTCAAGCAAAAAAGTGCTTCAGGCAAAACTCCTGTCACCATGTGAGCAGCAGGTTCATCAAAGTTCATCAAAGTAACTCACAGGAGAGTCTTTGTGGAGTTCTTCACCAGTTGTGACTGTTTTCCAGTCACTGGTTCCATAGAGTTTAGAAGTGAGGGGATGTGAACTTGTGGCGGCTGCAGAGGGCAGTCACTCCGGAGAGCAGAAGCTGCACCAAAGTTCACACACTCATCAAAATCCGTTCCCTTTTAATATGCCGGATTTGTTTCATAAAGAGTTTTTCTGTGAAAAATCTGTGAACATCTTGAGAAATGCAACGTCAAAGAAAGTAGAAATGCTGGGCCATGTCTCATCCTTTGGTTTAGTTTCGATAAAATGTTTTTTTGCTGACGAGCAAACCAACTAGAGCGTCTCTCAGCTGAGTTCATGATACTTCTCCTTCTCCTTCAAAATCCAGTATCGGCTGGAACATTTATTTACATATAACGAGCAGCTCATTAGATGATTTGTGAGATAAATGCTGAAAAACACAGAAATGCTGACTGAGGCATTTAAATTGTCCGTAAATGGTCTTAATCCATCCCATCAATATAAAGTATTGTACTGGCAGTGCTGTCATGTGGGAAACTAACTCACTCTGGTTTACTGGCTGTATTTAAATCTCTGTTCCGTCTTAAACCACTTAAGGTGGTTTTGTGGGAGCCTGGCTCGTTGCACCTTTACGACCAATCAAATGCTTCGTAAAGCCTCTAACTGCTTCAGCTGCTTTTTCTCTTTTTCTTTTTTATTGCAGATTGGTTGTTGTTGTTCTTTCCTTGTTCTTTCCTTAAGCATCGTTATTGTTCGCTGCCGTCACGTGGACCCAAACTACATGTCGAGTGTTATCAGGGATGATGGTTCTGCCTCGGTTGGGTTTCAGTGCGAGGCAGATGTGGGGGGGGGGGGGAGATATGGTGACCAGGATGCTGACCTGTGCAGAGAAAACACACAGACACGCTGTTTGTTCAATGTGTGCAAGTCTGTGAAATATGATGACTTTTTTGCAATCCCCAGCTTTTGTGAGAAACTGAAACTTGTCATGTCAGCGTGGACACGATGGGGAACATGTTTTCACCATCGAGGCTCGTTGGGTCTGAGCAGGTCAATGTGCCGCAGGCTGCGACTTGTCTCAGACATCTGCAGATTGTCTGACATGTGCGGCAGATTCATTGAGACAAAGTCGAACCAGGCAGAGGAAGTGGAAACTGCAAAAATACACCAAAAAAACAGTTTCATCACGACTTTTGAACCTGCTTCCACATCTCCCTGCAGAGCAGTTAACCCGTTCAGCCTCCGCAACCACGCTCTTCTAAATGTGGCACGTGCCGTGCTCTCTATTTCCTTTTTTGGCAGAACTGAGAGCAAACACAATAACTGCTGCAAGCTGTGCGTACCGTGCATGTGCCAGTTTATCAAAAGGCAGGTTTTGCATATTTGCTTGAGGTTGTTTGGCAATATTTATCACATCCCAATCTAGATAACGAATATTTCTGATTTCGTCCTCCCGTGTTTGATTCATTCTGGCGATGCAAGGAGACACTGGGAAGGGAATGATCTTATGATTTGGCGGGTGCATGCTGCAAGTTTGAGTGCGTTATATACCCATTTGTCTTTTAGATCAACTACTGGGTGAAAACAGGACAATGTAAGAGACTAGAGACACGTTCATAATGTTCGTAGAGGTTCTTGGAATCTGGACAACGACCTGTGACCTTTTCAGTTTAAGAACGTCCCGTATTTAGAACCTTAAGTAAAAAGTGCATCATGATTGATGTGAAATTGAAGTAAAAACACGTAAATAAAAGACAAATGTGGAAAATATAGAAAAGCATTAAAAGTAAAATCACTCATAATGAAGAATAGTGGTAGAACGGGTCGTCCCCTAACCATAAGGACGGTGGTTCAATCCCCGGCCCCTAAATTCTCTACACTGTAGTGTCCTTGAATTGCTTCTGACGGCTTTTCCAGCTCAGAGAAAGTGCTGCACATGGATGCACTAAGAGTGGGTGAATGGCTAAACTGTACTGTAAAGTAAAATAAATACACATTTGCCATTTCATTATGTTATTTTAGTTTCCAGTTTATTAGGTACACTTAAGACAACAGTCCTGTAATAAATCCTCCAACTGTTTACATTGATTCGATGTTATTTGTCTGGTTTTTGTTTGGATGCTGCAGTTTGTGATGCAGTTGAACTTTACTGAATCCATCAGACTCGTGTCACTTTTCTCTAGATGCCTGTTTTTCTCCGCCCTTCAGTTTGTCGCACCAGTCTGCAGCATCTCCCGTTTCCCATGAGGCAGCGGCGGCAATGGCTCGTATAGACGAGTGTGCCCCGTTTACCTCACCCCTCAGATTGAGGCCCTCTCCGGTCCACTTCTGCACACACACACACACACACACACACACACACACACACACACACACACAACACGGGAAATGAAAACATCAACACGGTGCCAGTGCGGGTAGTGGAAAAGTGAGATATTCAGATGAGGTCTGGTCCAGAGACGCATCATGTTTTCCTGGAAGGGCAGCGAGAGGGAAAGGTGCCTGTCGGCTCTCGTACCTTTTTAACAAGTGAAGGCAGAAGGGAGCCGCTCACTGTTCTGGTTTCCCCTCCTGGCAGAACATGCTGACTCGTGAAAACACTCGAAACTGAGGCCATCTCGCCCGGTGAGCTTAATGAACAAGATTCTGCTGAACAGCTGCGCTTTGGTGCAAGTTATTTATCTTTACGTTCACAGATTTCCACCGTGCTCAGCGCACAAGCTTAGGAGGATTGAGGGGTAAAGCAGGGAGAAGGGGTTAGAGATCCCGAGCCAGACCTCATCTTCATCAGCTCCGTGGTAGATTACACGGCCTGCTGCTCTCTGACTGCCGCTGTTATATCGAGCAGATATGTCAGGACTTACTGGGACGAATATCATGTGCTTCCTCCGCTCTGCCTCTGGAAATAGGCATCACAGGGCCAGACAAGAGTGGGCTTTGTGCGATCTGCTTGTCTTTGCGTTCTGCCGGTCATACATCAGAACTCGTGTCTCCGTACGCAGACTGGAAATTAAGATTTTCAGGTGTGGTCATGTGCACGGTCAAACCACACTGGAGGTCGAGACAGGTTTTTTTAGCAGCAGTGTGGCTGAGAATAGCTGATGACTGTCAGACTGTCTGTGGCACCTCCAGATGACTAGAGGAGGAAAATATTTGTTATATAGACGTCCGCACAGTTGGGTCTGTGTGCTGCGCTGCAAATGACTTGTGAAACATTCCTGGATCTGTCATTTAATTCACATTGTATTCAAAATATGTATGGACTCCTCTCAGGCCCCGTCCCTTCACCATGTGTTGCATAACTGTCAAAGAGCGCTTACCTCTGCCAAGGCTAAGATAGAAAGAAATGACTGGACCTGTTTTCCATTTCATTCTTACACAAAATTTCATGGAAATTGGTTGAGTTGAGTTCTTTCATAATCCTGCAAACAAACAATCAAATGCCCACAAAGACACAACCTCATTAAAATAGGTGATGCTAACCTTCCTTATTTTGCAAAGTGAAAATGTTTTAGATCCCAGAACTTTGCTGTTTGAGCTTCGACACAGAGCCCGCTTTTGTAAAAACCACAATCACGTGGGGAAGGCTTTGCTTCAAGCATCGTCTCCTTGTTTAGACATGACCAACTGCTCTGTATGTTAGATTACAGTATGTGCTCAGATGTGGTCCAGCATATCCAGAGACGCTCTCTCTGAGGAGCTGGGGGTGGTGGGGGGGTTACAGAGCAGAGCTGTGATCCAGGCTGCCTTGCACAGCTCTGGGGCTTTTTCCCAGGCTGAGGGCCCCAGAAATAGCGTCTGCCCTGCTCCTCTCCTGCAGTGAACCACAGTTTCCCACTCTTTCTGAGAGCGCGGGGTCCCAGCTGAGTTAAACATGCGCCGGCCTCATGTCTGACCAGAGGCCTTGTATGGCTCACTGAAGTATAATCTGCCTCTTTCGTCATCTCCCTGAAACAACCTGGGGTCTTCAACTGAGAGAAAAAGGATTTTTGCACAAGAGTCCTTTTATATATTATACAGTATATTTTGGTTATGGTTGCTGCTGTAAAATCCTGTTTAAGTGATTGTTGGTAATAAACTAACATTATAAAAATTACCAAAATACAGCCAATAAGCCAATAAGCCATTTTCAGACGTGAATTGAGTCTCGTTTCCAAGTTGACGTCTGCGTCCGCGTTTTCTACATGTGTGACACAATTGTAATTATTAGTTATTTTTTTTGTCTTCTATTGGCTCACAATCGACTATTTCCCAGAGAATGTCGGAGCTACTGTCTCGGACATTCACGCTCTTACATTCAGCCCCGGAGATTATTTCAGGAGAACATCCGGCGTTCAGTGCATGTCTGAGAGCAGCGTCTCCTCTGTGCTTGGCCATTGCTACAAGTCAGGGAGGTATTTGCATTGAGTCCGACGTTATTTTCTATTCTGCACGAAGAGGTTCATTAAAGATAAGGGCTCGCTGGGAGAGGACAGATATTAAGGACATTAATCTGAAATAACTTCTACACCCAGTTATCCCTGATGAAGCCTTTTGAATCTTCACAGAACTCAATTCATTAAAGTCACATTTGCAAGTAACTGATAAATGTTTAAAATATGCACTGTACGTGACCGAGTTCCAGAGGTTGCCTTCAACATAGAAATTTAATGTATTTTACTCCATAATTACCTTTTTAAAGTTATTAAATCGGAGATAATGACAAAAAAGATTGATTATATTTTCAAGAGTTTCTTCCTGTGTCATTTAAATAAAGTTTAACAATAGAAAACCCTCTTTTTGCACTTGAAACATCTGAGCAACAATTTAACCAAACAAAGCTCCACTTCCTTTGCCTGCAGTGTGGAGACTCCAGTTCGAGCTGTGAACGAGGCCTTGTTTTTCCGAGACAGGAAAGAGTTAAACAATTAGAGGTTACAAAGTGACTGTGTGGTCCCTGGTGATTACTATTTATCACGGATGTGATAAGAGAGCTCAGGAACAAGGGGGTTCTGGGATGTGGATTAGGAGTCAGGGAGGCAGTGCCAGGGGCGGTGCCAGGGGCGGTGCTGTCATACGTTTGGGTGGAGGGAGCAAGGAGGTGAGGTCATGTTGAGGAGGAGGAGGGAAAGAGAAAAATAAAGTGTGTGTGTGTGTGTGTGTGTGTGTGTGTGTGTGTGTGTGTGTGTGTGTGTGTGTGTGTGTGTGTGAGCCGTGTTTCCATGGGTGACGGCTCAAACTGAGAAGAGAGGGAGGGAACTGAGGGGGCGAGCCCAGGAAACATGACAGGATCCACAGGGGAGCTTTTAAGTGGGAAAATAAAAGCAGGATGAACGATATGACATTCCCCCAAAAGTGAGGCCAAATCAACTTAATCGCCCCCTGTTGGCTGGCTGCGGTATAGGCCCTGTCTCCTCCGCGTTAGCAGATGGGACATGGTCAAAGTATATGTTTCTGTCATTTAAGGTAGTTCTTTTGTTCAAGTGTTCTTGATCCGTTTGGTTTTAATTAAGTTATTTGATGCTGAAAACAGGGTGAAAGGTCGTGATTGACAGCTCAAGTCTCATCTATGCTCAACGTTATATACGTCTACGAAAAAACCTCGGAGACCTCTGTGTGCGTACACTGTGTTCATTTCATCTGTATTTGTCTTCTGAAAGCTTATGGATATGGAAGAAATAGAAGAAATGGAGCAGTAACATGGGAAATCATCGGGGGGGGGGCAGCGTAGCCAGTAGTTAAAGGAAGGAATTTCAACGATGGTGGAACCTTTTGAGGAGCGACCCTGCGAGCCGGCTGGAACGGCAGCTTTTGACTCTTTCGTCAGAGGTACATCGTCACAACCTCTCGTGTCACATCCGCGATGCAGATCAATCAACGGGGGCACGATGCATGAGACTGTGAAGCTGTAAACAAGCGGCTCGGGCCCATTTTCACAGCCCAAATACCAGATCCTGGAAAAACAGAGAGACACTGGAGGCTTGTTTTCGGGGCTGACGCTGGTTTGCACATTCCAGCCTGCAGCGTCGAGCCAACTTATCACACAGGCCGCTGATACGTGGAGTGAGTCAGTGGTCATCAAAGGGCAGCGTGGACGAGGGATGTTTAGCAATCAGCTTGGGAATGGTGGGAGAGACGGAAAGTGGAGGAGCCAAGACGTGATAGCGGCGCGAGGCTGCAAGGACCGGTCCGTCCTGTCAGAGGCTGCGGCGTGATGCTGAACAGCTGTGAAGAGAGAGAGAGAGAGAGAGACGCTCACTTCCTGTGTCCAAACCCTCTTCTCAGTTGGAAGAGAGACGAGTTCCTCCAAGGACAGAACTGAACAAACTGTTTTTTTATATATATATCGACCCTCTGTTTCTCAATCTGTCTGCGTTTTACTGTTGAGAAGAGGGAAGTGAAACTTACTCTTTCTTAAAACACGTCCTTGTTTGTTTCTTGTGCAAATATTGAAGCACAGACATTAATAGACGTTAATAAATATATATATATATATATATATATATATTTGTTTTGCAGTAGTTTTATTGTCTGTTTTCTGTTTTTCCAGAAGGATTCTCCATCCAAGCCGTCTGTGGCCGAGCTGGCCGGAAGGTTCAAAGGTCATATTCTACCAATGCCCGCCACAAATGACGAGGTATGGTTCTTTATTTTGATCCTGCATGTAACAGTATCCATGCAACAGTGTATAAACCAGCACGTTGAGCTGTGTCGAACAACACGTTCGTTTTTTTTACATCGTTTATGTTCTTGCTTAAAATAGAGTGAAAGCACACAGGCTGCGTGTGTTGACAGAATCCATTTCTTGTTTTCTAGGTATTTCGAAGACGACCTCCGTGTTCCCTGAAGTTACAAAATCCAAAAGATGACAATGAAGAATCAGATGTGAGTATTTATTATTTAGTTTTATTGACCCATGTGCTGCAAAGAAAATCCCCGGAAAACAGACACCGATTTGTTTAATTCAGATTTTTATCGCAGCACAGTGTCTACAGTGTATTAAATCAGCAATTTCATTTATTTGTCTGCCTATTATCTCTGTCTGCATGACAACACTGTGAAACCACACAAATAATCTTTGCACGATATCTAAATGTTACTTTTACCGATGTTTCAATACAGATACAAGCATCGAAAAAGGCAAATCTCTAAAGTATGTCACCCAGATAAAACTACAATTTCCTTTTTTACTGTTTAACATCTTGAATGCAGAGAAAACATAGTCGCTCTCTTGCTAAATTTGCCATTTCACCCGGGTATCATGTTTCCATCACTGCTGATCAGAACCCGAGCTGATAAGACCCTGTGTCTTCAGCAGTGTAACTCGACCTGAGAGTGAATAACGATTGTATTGTTCCCATTGCAGACAAAAGCAAGACGTTAGTGGGTGTTTGTGAGTTTTTGACCAGTGAAAAAGGGGCTTTAGCTATTTTTATTTAATATAATATGTTTTTATACCTTCAGGACATGTCCCAGTATGTCCCAGTATGTCAGTGCACATTATAAACTAAATTGAAGCAACACTTACTCTGCTCAGCCTCTTTTCATGTTTCAAATTGATTGATTTTGTGAATCTATCTTTGTGTCTTATTAACTCTGGTCTGCTCTCCTGCAGAAAACTGTTGTCTCCCCAAACCCCTTTAAAATCAAGATGAGGAACTCCTCCATCATCGAGAAACTGCAGGTCAGTGCATCTTGCAGCTCTCGGGAACATTTTGTGACGGGAAATGAGAAACAAAACAGCCACTGGTTCACAGTTGATGTTATTAGAGGGCGTAGAGTTTTTTTTTCTAATCAGGAGGTTGAGATATTTGAAGCATTACTGCCCCCTACTGTCCACTTCCCTCTGGTGCGTGAGCTGCTCACATGCTGAGAGATGAAGGGGAAGGGCTTCTTGTCCCTGATGCCACCATCTGCTCAGATTAATGAGCTAATGGGATCACTCAGCCACTGGTGAGGCTGGAACTCGCCACCGTCGTTCCTTTAGTTAGCAGTTCACACGGTGGGCAGCCATGGGACAAAAGGGCTGCCGCTTCTCCCTCTTCCTCTTCTCTCCGGTGCAGGTAGGACACTCGACTTTAAACCTGAGCAGTGGTGAGGGGCCGACGCAGGAGTCTGTGTAGACTGAACGTTGACAGCTTTTGTTTATGACACTTAAGAGGGAATTCCTGGACATGACAGTGAGTTTTTAAAACAAGAAAGTGAAAGGTAGTAGCAGAGCAACAAAGTCTGAACTCATCATAATGTATTGGAAATTAATGAAATTAAAACTATAATTGAAAATAATCATACCAATATTAATTATAAACTATAATCTCTTCCTGATTATAGTTGTCCTATAATAATGTGAGTCCTTGGTTGAAGTAAACCTGATTCTCTCATCTCAGGCCAACCTCGCCCTGTCACCCACTTCTCTCCTGCCTTCGCCCAAGAGCCCCGAGGTGAAGCTGCAGCCAGCGCCACGGTCGCCCAGCCCGCCCGGCAGCCCCCTGAGCCCCACGCTGCGGCCCTCACATCAGTCCAGCGAGGAGGAGGATCCCATCGGCTTCGACGACCCGCCTGAAGGGGCCCCCCTGCCGAGCTTCAACAAGGTAAATGCATGGACACAGCTGCACGCTACCTCTGTTCAACACGATGGTTTAAGTTGCCTGTTGCTGTCCTGAGTGATTAAATGTGAGCTGCTGACACATTCAGAGCACCTGGAGTGTCTTCACGCACGATTCGCCAGAGGCCCCGGGACATCACAGCCAGACACGTGGTCCTCGTACCCGTTGACGCGTTTCTCTGTGGGTGTCCAGCATCTTCTGTTTAAGCAGGCCTTAGATAAGCTGGTGCAAGATGCCACTCTAGAGCGTGAACACCTCTGCAATGGGGGATTGAGGATGTTAATCCCCTTAGCCTAGTTAAGAGTCCCTGTAGGTACCATATTGTGCAGTGCTCTCACGCATATGCTAATTGGTCTTGGACAGTGACCAGAAGCCCTTTTTAACCACGCAAATTAATTAACGTTAAACATAAATGAAAATTGACACTTGCTTTCACAACTTTTTCCAATGCAGACTCGTGCACGCCTATCGTTCAAGAGACGCCCGCCCACGAGGCAGCACAGGAGGTCAGCCGGCGAGGAGGCGGGAGCCTTCGGGGGCGGCCTATCCCCGTGTGAATTGGACAGTCCAAAAGAAAATGGGGACAGGGAGGAGGTTTTCCACAGCCCGGCTGAGGAGGATGAATGTGGGCTACCGGGCAGCCTGGAAGAAGACAAGGACATGGACTGTGAAAAGACAGAGAACCAGGTAGCAGGGAGTGACCCCGACAATGAGGGGCATCTGGAGGAGGAGCAGGAGGCACAACTTGCTGAGGCTTTGGAGGAGGAGCAGCAACCTTCAGAGCTTTGCCCCGCTGAGCAGATAGAGGGCAGCGTCGAGGGAGAGGAGGAGAGGCCTCACCAAGAAGGAAACGAGGAACTGTGACTGTTTACTGTAAGAGAGAGAGAGAAACAACCACATGTATAAGTTATTCAAAGCTTTGTTTAAGAGAAGTTCCTCTTCTTTTAAGTGTCTGTTCTGTTTTTAAGTCCCTCTCCAGGCCGTGTACTGAACAGGTCTATAAACACTGGAGAGTAGTTGATGAAAGCAGCTGTGTCTCCGCACATGGAAATAAGCATCACTGTTGATACCGTGTCCACGATCAGAAAAGACATTGTCGCGTACACAGGACTTTAGAAATGACTGGTTAGCAAAAGGAAGAATATCTAGATTTATACTTATTTAGATTTCATAGCAGATTATAAAATGTCCAGGCTTCATTCAAAATCACTCTCACTTCAGTTTGAAATTATATACTGCTTTGTTTTCTTTTGATCGGTCGATATCTCTGCTTGTGTCCTATTTTTGTATACAACAAAAATATGTAAATCACAGTTTTACCGTGGAGCGACCGAGGACCTCAGAAGCTATATACATAGAAATGTTAAGAGAATAAACATCTTCCTTCTTATGTAAAGAAAACCTCATGTTAAACTCATTTGTCATCATCTTTTTTGGGGGGTTTTGTTGAGTCATTACAGGTTAAACTGTATTTTCAGTTAGAGGTGTAGGCTGTATATTAAGAGGAATAATGCAGCTCTTGAAAGTGAATCAAATCCAACTTTATCTGGCACCAAATTACATCAATAGAGGAAGATGGCGGCACCGGTGTTCTGGGTATTTTACCTTGATTCCTTCACAACAGGAGGAGGTGGAGACGCACGTCTATCTTTATACACAGTTTATAGTTAGAACAGTCGACGATAAGTGATTTCTGTGTCTGTGTGCGTAAAAAACTGCTTTGTTACAGCTGCTACTGTAGCTTTTGATAATTATTATCATTAATACTTCTTCAGTCTGCACACACGGGGCCTTTGGGGTAAACATTAAGATTATGAAATTATTTCTAGATCAAATTTTGTGTATTTTAATGTCTCTGCATATTTGCAGATCTAGGGTGGCTCTGTGGCGCAGTGCCCAGCGGCCGCCAGCTGATCAGGGCCAGTGACTATCTCTGAGCTTTTCTCCTGGTCCTCCGGCTTCTTCACCCTGAAGTAAACTGGATACTCTAAAACTGTCCGTATGCGTGAACATGTGTTAAATGATGTGTGTCTACGTTCGCCCTGCGATGCACGAGCATGATTGGATAGATGGGCGAGCTAATCTTTGTGGGTATATTAACCAGAAGGACGGCGGTTCAATCCCTGGCTCCTCTAGTGCCAAAGTGTCCTTGGTTAATTCTGTGGTGATAGAAACATCTTGTAGCGCTGTATGAACGTGTGAATGTGACTTGTACTGTAAAGACTAAGACCAGAAAAGCTCTATATAAATACCGGCTATATACAGTGGATATCTAGATACTAAGATACTTTATTGATCATTTGCACTTTGTCAGCCTCTAGATTAAGAACTGTGCTGAACTGTGATTGCGGTGAAATGCACAAGCACCTCTGTCCCCTGTAAATGGCAACTTATAACCATTCAAGTTTCAGTGTGTAGATTTAGGTGAAAGGGACCTATTGAATATAAAATAATCCTCGTGATGTTTTCACTCGTGTGTTTCATCTGGAACTGTACAAATTGTTGTTTTCTTTACCCTAGAATGGGCCCTTTTTATATTGAAATACTTTATATTAATGTCAGGAGCGGTTATGAGTTGACAACAGGTTCTCTGTCATGTTTGGAAGGGGAGGGTGAGGTGAGGGGGTCACATGTGAAGACAATAACGCTGAGTCATCAAAAGGCATCATAAAGGAATTAGTGGACTTTCCGGACGAATAAACATAATTGTGCAAATATAATATAAGTGAACAGCCACTGGCAGCCGTTTATGAACCATCCACTTTGCCTGAGTCAATATTCAACAATAAAACCCTCCAGATGTTTACCTGAGGGGGGGGGGGGGGGGGGGGGGGGATGTGACATGTCAGTGGGTGAAGGGAGAGCAGGTCCGGGTTGTGAAACGCACTTGCGTCAAGTTGATTCCCGGGGAAAGAGCCGACGCAGGGCCAGACACAGGGACAGGAACCTGGAGGAATCACCTGGAGGACGGCGCAGGTCGAGGACACCTCCACAAAGTGTGACAACCCCTCAGGATCCCGGGGGAACGCGTCATCGACGTCGGAGTCCCGCGGACATTGTGGTTTCTGTTTTAAAAAAATAAGTCTGTAGCGTTGAAGACTTCCGGGTTTCGACCTACAGGCGTCTCCTCTGGGTACAGAAGACTAAACAGCGACATGGACATCCCGCTGAAGCCCCTGAACCACAGGAACGGCAGCGAGGGAGCCTTCGATTCTGCTCATGAACCAGTGAGTTATATGTACATATATGTGTGTATTATATCTATCTGTCCTTATATCATATATATATGTCTGTGTGTGTGTGTGTGTGTGTGTGTGTGTGTGTGTGTGTGTGTGTGTGTGTATTCATATGTCAGAGTTATATTCTACCTATTTATCTTTATAATGTGTGTGTGTGTGTGACTTCATATATATATATATATATATATAAATGTGTGTTTATATATACATGTATCTACATACACACACTGGCAGCCATATGTGTATGTTTACATATACACATGAAATATTAATCAGAAAATGTATCTGAGATCTGAGGAGTTTTTTAGATCTGTATCTACATCACCTGCAGGTTTTGGGATACTCTGATGTGCACGGTGATAATATAATATTTGATTGATACAGACAATATTAGTTAATGAATGTAAGATTGAAAACAATCTGTAGTCACGGGGTCAATGTAGCGTTCATCATCATCATCGTGGTCATTGTGGTGGTATTTAGCCTTTGACAGTAACATGTAACAGTAACTCGCAACAAATAGAGAGGCAATAAAACAAAACAAGTATTTATATGTAAATATACGTAAAACAAATATCATGTATTGTGCCGATCAACCCAAGTAAACTGAATCAATAGACGTTTTCTTTTCTTTTTTTTTACAATTTTTGTGTTCAAATTATTACACTAGTGTTAAATACGTGTTCATTTAACAATGTAGTATATTTTCAACTGCGAACAACAACATCATGTCATCATTACACGATGACATCGGAAGCAACGGCATTAAGAAATCAATCGTCTTCTGTCAAATGAATAATTGAAAGTGAAAGTGTCTTTCTCTTTCATCAGGCTGCAAGTAATGGAGACGCGATGCTCCCTGGTCGGGGAACAGATGAGGAGATGAACGTGGGAACTACTTACACCAATGGAGAGGTATGAAGACTGTTTGCAAGCTGTTGTTTCTTGAGCATTTCCTCCTCCACTGAGAATAAAAGGAAGTGTAACATCTCTGTTATCTGGTGACAACGCACTCTGTTATGTTGATACCGTGGTTTTCAGGAAACGTCGAAAGGGTTGTGTGTCAGTTCTCAAGTCGTGTCTCAATAACTTAACATCTAACTTGCACCCACCCCCACCACCGATTGTGACAAAATAATGTGTATCTGCTTGTAGAATAGCACCATCTGCAGGATTAAGAGAGAACTGGAAAAGAATGTCAAACCGTGGATGGTCATTGTCGCCATTCTTGTTCTCATCGTCGCTGTGATAATTCTTTCGGTTGTGATCTGCTCAGGTAAAGTTTTATTTCCACTGGTCTTTATAGAGAGCGTGAGATTATGCTACGTGCATTAGGCCTTGACGTTTTCTCTCTGAGCAGTGATTCAGGAGGACGTGGACGACAAGTTCGACCAGTCGTTGTTTGAGATTCCTCTGCGTTTCAACGGGAGCTTCCAGCTTCCTAATATGGTCTTAACGGAGGAACTTCTCATCCTCTCCTCCAGTGAATGCCAAGCTCTGACAGCTGAGCTTCAAGAAAAGGTGTGGCCAATCACTGTATTCCTTGTATTTCAAATAACGTATTTAATCCAATCGGTTATATTCAGCGGGGGCCGAAAGTCTCAGACCTTCTTCTTTATTATTTAGTGAATGGGAAAACAGTCTCAGACTTTGGGTCAAATATATGATTATAGTATTATTAACTATATATCTGCAAATGTACCACTATTATAGGATTGGAAGTTTCTTCCTTGGATTTTTTTATTGCATCCATTGTAACACAGCTACAATAAAACAGCTAGAATAATTAACATCATGAATAATATCTAACTAGAAGGCCACTGAGTAGAGAACATTCCTCTGCCAAGACCACATTTAAATTCACTAGATCCACATTGTTTACTGGATCTGGACCTAATTGCATAAACTCGTAAAATATCAGTCCCCTAAATATGCCTGATATGTTTTTCATCAAGATTCCATGAATTATCTCCTGGGACAATGTTAGGAAAACGTTCTATCTCGCAATGTTAAAGACAGAATTCCTGGATCGATCCACTGAATCGAATCCTCATCTCCTTTTTTTATTGGTAGATGAAAACCTAACCTCCACAGCCATTGTGCACAGTAAAGCAGAGACTTAACAGTTATGTAGAAGTTGGCTTTATTTTCATTATTATTTTGCAAATGAAAATAAAAGTGTCTTTTTTAACTTGGTGGAGTGGTGAAATATGGGAAGAACTAAAATCACTTTCTTTTTCATTTTGAGATCGGAAAATTCCAACGTTTTTGTTGATTTCTCAGAAAATTATTCATGGATCTTGATTTTTTTGTTTGTTTAAATCAGCACGTTTTCAGGGGACTGATATCTATGAGTTTGTGCAGTTTGGTGCAGATCCAAATAAAAATCTGGATCTATAGTGACTTTAACTGTGGTTTCACTGTTAGTGAAGGTATGTGCTGTACTGAGGGCCCTTAGTTGTTTAAATGTTTAGAAAATAACAATCTATAATGTTAGGGTTATGTCGTGAGGAAGTTGCATAGGTGTCGGCTGAATATTATTACGGAGAATTCAAAATTGAAATCACTCTGCAGCAGACTGTGAGAGAATTGAAAGCAGATAAGTATCGGCCAACTCGTTCTCTCTCATTGTTTGTCTGCATGTCTCAACCTGCCGCACCCAGCTGGCTGACCTCTACACCGCCTCCCCCGCTCTGGGGCGATACTTCTCCAAAGCTGAGATCTATTCCTTACGGTAACCCGCACGTCGCCTCATCTACACGAAACAGCGGCATTTAGCCACATGTTGCTTTGTGTGCACTCTAAAGGGAAATGATCTGTTTTGCCCTCCGCGCAGGAACGGCTCCATCATCGCTGACTACCAGCTGACGTTCCTCATGCCTGAGGAGCAGCAGGATCAGCTGAGAAACTTCACCCTGAGCAGGGAGATGGTTTACAACGTGTTCAGACAGTTTCTTTACGACCACGAGTCGGAAGATTCTGCTCCCTCCTACATTGATCCCCTTTCCTTAAACATGTTTGGAAGACTGTGGTGACGAAAAAAAAACCTGCTCAAACAAACAACACTGGAGAACCAGAGGATCCTGTTTTCTGTGGGATTGAAGTGAGGCGGTTTACCTCCGACAGCACTGTGGCTTTTGGAAGCGTATGATTTCTCAGAAGCGTGTGACTTTTCCAACGAGTGTGTAGAAATCTTGCCTGTTAATCATCTTCACAACAGGAAGCCACATGAAGCTACAGTCACACAAACCCACAGGGTGGGGGGGGGGGTGCAGGTAATATGACTGATCTCAAATTGTGTAGACTTTGAAGAATATCAATAATGAAACCAATCAACTGTGCTGCGTTCAGAGAGTAATATAAACATCTGCAAAGTGCCAGTTACATCATCAGGACTTTGTGTTTAAAATTGTATTTCTATGTGTTACGGTGCCTTGTTTAAGTGTATTCATCATAAGAGTATTGGTAAAAATATCAGGGTTATGATCACTGTAATTTAACGTTTGATTATTTGTACTTAAGTGTTTGTGTAATCATGTAAGTGGAGAATTTGCCTTGAAAGTAGCAAACACTAGGAAAAAATCAGCTATGATGGGAAAAGCAGTCAGTTATTTTAAGCTATACATGCCCCATAGAAACCCGTTTATCATATACACACAAAAAACCCACTTTGTGCAATATCTCACTTTTTCTACATGTCAGAAAGGTTTTGTTTGACACGTATGTTTTGTTTTCTATGGTTGACCAGTAGGGGGCGCACATATCCCACATGCAGCAGTAACCATTGCCCTTTTATTTTATTCGATGTGCAGAGAACTATCAATAATTTGTATTGATTATCTCCCTCTTGTGCACAATAAGTCGTATTGTGTTGCAGATAAAAATGTATATATATAGTATATATACGTATTTGTGTTTATCGGCCGCTGCTGTGTCAGTGTGTCTGTTTCCTGGCAGTGGCCACGTCAACATGTTTGTTTCTCTAATGGGATCTTTGCTGTGATGCCAAATTACCCGGTGACAGACAGACGCTCCTCCACCAGAAGCTCTTCATCAAGTCGACGAGACCCGATGAAGAGTTCCAGCTTGAGCCCAAAGAAAAGACACCAATTGCCATTTATGTTTATTTTTTTATATCAGTTTAAGTCAATAGTAAGAAATCTGATTTAGTTTGAATGGCTTGATTAAAATCAAATGTGTCTATAACTTCAGAAATAAAGAATGTATTTTTTTAGATCAAGTGTTTTTACTGCAGTTAATGTGAAGCTCAAGTTGTTTCAGTCATTCAGTTGTATTGGAATATTTTTGTCAATCATTTCTTATACAGCTAACTGGACAATCATAACCATAAAACCAAGATATGGTGTAAACAAGTATGAAGTTATACAAAGTTATGCTTGAATACAAGTTTTTGGGAGTTTTATATTGAAATAAATGACATTGTATGTAAAAAATAGTGTGTATCGCATTTGAATTATTTTCAAAAATGTAACCCCGCCATCACTGGCTGTTCTGACAAGACCATTAATTAATAATTCAACGGAAGTATCATGATATTAATTCTTAATAATACTGTATATGGAAGTAAAATGCTGAGCTTTTCTTTTCTCCTGCTTTGGCCTCATCTCCGTCTTTTATCTGAGGAGATATATTTTTCACATGCTGTTCTCAAATGTCCTCGATGCACGATGATGGTCACATGCTGGTCAAAAGGTCAAGTTTAAACAGCTTATTACTGTACATTAAACCCAAATCACTCCGCCTGCTCTTTGAAACCTGCAAACATTGGCCCGTGCGGCGACGAGAGAGAACAGACCTGCAGGTTTCTGCTCTGACTTTCTGAGTTTATTGATTCCCCTTCAGTTGACTTTAGCCGCTCCTCCCTGTATTTTTCTGTATTTGTCCGGGCGTCTATCTCTTTTCAGCTAAAGTAAACATTTCTCTCAATCTGTTGGCAGCGCTGAGGGTTCATGTGCTCTGGCCTAACCCTAGCGCCTCACCTGGGCGTGCAGGCTAGAAGCTGGCGGCCTGCGCTCTCTGCATGCAGCCGGTGGTAAGGTCTCCTCAGTCCTATTTTGAGAACTGTTAATCGTCTAAAGGCAGATTTACTATAACGGGAGCTCTGAGCTTTGATAGCCTTCACTACTGTGAAACTCCCGTCACACACATGATCCTTTGAGATCGGTCACGCAGAGCCACGCTTAGGTCAACCACGGGTCAACAATGCTGTTAAAAGAGCCATTGTGAGAAGATTTTACGATGATCCGTGGACTCTGGCCGAGTTAATTCAATCAAGCTGCGCTGAATTGTTCACACTCGATATTAGCTCCCTCAATATGTCGGGTTTTTCCTCTCATCAAGACCCATGAATTATTCCCAAAGGAAATTGGGTCAAGAATTCCCTCATAATAAGTTTCTATATCGAAGTTTGATCTACAGATCTATTTAGAATGGATAAATAGCCTGTCTGACATTCATAAATGGATTAGTAATCTTTATTTAATGTTTCAGAAAGCAGGGAGAATGTATTTTTTATCTTTACATTAATCGTTTTTGGAGAAAAATATCTACTGTCACACAATATCATGTCCAGTTTCACCTAAGATGTGAAAACACAACAGCCAAAGTTATGTGAATATATTGTATTGATATAGAAAGTGTTCGCAGATGTTTGTCATCAGGACTCAGATGATTGTGTGTAGACACTTTAAAAGGAATGAGGTGATATTAAATTGTGTTAGATTATTAAAAATGATTCTTTTCATCAAGATCTTTCAATTATTCTCCAAGAAATCAAGGAAAATGTCGAAAAATCTCACACTGGTAAACAAAGTGATCCTGGAGCCGCACCAAACTTTAATGGGATGCTTCCTCCCAACAGGTTTCGTGGTAATCCGCTCACTAGTTTCTGTGTAATCCTGCTAATTAACAGACAAACAAACAAACAAATGCAGATGGGAACCTCCTTGGTCGAGGTAATAAATACAAATGAACAAAATCAAATACAACCACATGATACAGACCCTCGCAAACAACCACACCACACACCCACAGCCGCACCACATCTGGACCATTTGTCTGACTGTCAGTGGTGAGCAGGTGAGAAGTGTAATGCAGAGACAATCTTCACTTCAATGCAAAGTACACACTTCTCTGTGTATTTATCTATAAATACTATACTTTTAAGTTGTTGCGAACCCGATAGCGTGTGCAGTTCTCCTGCAGCATCAATGACGTAAACCCTTTGAGAGTGTTATAATGAAATGTTTTATTTATTGGATCTTTGTAAATTATAAGTCATTCTTTAAATACATGGAAACAAAAGACATTTTTAAAAATCGCAAAAATAGCAGCTTTTGAAAAGAAAGTGTCCATGTTTCTCCTGTTTACATAATTTACTACGATGTGCGTGACTCTACTTATCATCGCAGGCCCAATTTGTAAAGAGGATAAGTCAGACCCAGGAGGAATTCCCTAGGTTGATAGTTTTATAATCCCCCGGGGGGGAACCCTCTGTGAGCGGACACACAACCACTGTATGTGGGCAAATCTACATGATTTACTTGAGATTCGTAAATAACCAATAATTGTAGCAATTAATTCAAAAGTAAATAAATAGTGAAAATTTGAAAAGAGTTAAATAGAAATTAGTCCCCCCCCCCCCCATTCCCATGCAGTTGTGGACCATTAAGGCAAAGACATGAACTAAATTCAGCATCAACACTTAAGAGTTCCGGCTTTCAGGGAAATTCCTGTGTATTTGAGTCCCAACTCCCTGGATTTTGGCATCGAACCCTCAGGCGTCAGTCAAACAGCAGGAATTGTTCCGAGCTTCTAGGAAGACTCTGCAGTTATCGCATTAGCGGTTATATCTGACCTGGGCCGTCCCAAAGACTTAAGGATTAAGGCGGTCGTTGCAAGAGGCTTCAGTCAGACCTGTGTCAGTGCTCTGCATGATCTTTGTCCTGCGTGCATCAGCCTCACCGCCGGTTCTCTGCAGGATTCTGGACATAAAGACCCAAAACATCTATTTAAAATGGGAGGTTACTGCTCGAACCTGGATGATATACTGGAGGAGGACATGCACCACTGGTACACCAAGTTCATGAGGGAGTCTCCCTCGGGGCTCATCACCCTCTTCGAGCTCAAGACGATGCTTGAGATGAACGGGATGACGGAGGAGGCCAGCAGCTACGTGGACCAGGTCTTCTTCACCTTCGACATGGACGGGGTAAGAAAGCATTTCCTCTGCTCTGCCCATTGGGGGGGGGGGATTCACTGCCAAAAACTGCGATTTGTTTGTCATCTGAAGAGTCCTCCTGCATGCACCTTGTGGAAGAAATCCTTATTATTCCGGTGTTATCTCAAATGATTTTACATGAGGATTGTTTGAATTTTGAAAGGATTCATCAGAGATTACAGAGGTCTGTGACATTTTAAGAGGCACCAGCTGAGGTTAAACTCTGTGAGTCCTGGCATCCGTCACAAAGCTTCACACGTCAACTATATTTACATAAATGAGGGAAATGCTTATTACCCATGATGAAATTGAATTGATTTACATCCACAGCCTGTGCATTAAATGATCATATGTAAAAATGATCAAATACTAATTTGAATTTGAATTCCAATAATAAATAATTATGAAGTTACATAGACAAGGATATACATATTATACATGTTACATTATATGTATGTATTGCTTTCACTAACTGAATCCTTCGTGTGTTCTTCCGCAGGACGGCTACATTGACTTCGTCGAGTACATCGCAGCCATAAGCTTGTTACTGAAGGGAGAAATCAACCAGAAACTGAAGTGGTACTTTAAGCTGTTTGATCAAGATGGAAACGGGAAAATTGACAAGGAGGAGCTGGAGACGATATTCAAGGTGCAGTAGGATTTTTTTCTGTCAATGTTTCATAATCAATCGGCCTTGGGAGACACAAGGAAGCTGCCGGCTTACGCTTCCCTGAATCGTGCAGATTATCTGCTCTACTGCAGGAGAGGAGAAATGAGGTGAACCTGCCATGAACGAGACGTGACGCCTAATCCAGGGGACTTCTTATCTAACCTGGAGTCTAAATATGGCCTCGACTATAACCTAACTCACTGTTTAAATATATCACACAGCCATGAACCACTTAGCTTTTAAGGCTAAATGCTGTATTGCATATGTAATATGAAGCAGACACAGCTTCACATGAAGTGTTCTGTCCTCAGTGTGTGTCCGTGTGACTGACAATTAACTGTGTGAACTCTCCTCACAGGCAATTCAAGACATCACCAGGAGCTACGAAGTCCCCCCGGAGGAGATCGTGACGCTCATATACGAGAAAATCGACGTCAATGGAGAAGGTAACAAATATTATCAATGCAACAAGTACAATTTATCACCCGAGTGTCTCTGGCTGCAACTCGTGTCACCATGGCAACGCAGTATGTGCCCAGAGGCTCCTGGTTTTCAGAGTAAAATATTGTATAATAGGAAGGAAGTCTTCCACCAGGGAGGTTATGTTATTGTCTGCATTTGTTTGTCTGTTAGTTTTATGAAAAAACAGCTGAGCAGATTTACACGAAACCTGGTGGAAGGAAGTGATGTGGGTCAGGGAGGAAATCATCACATTACATTACTGTCACTATGACAACCAAGTAATGTCCAAATGCTCCTGGTTTTCAGAGTAAAATATTCTATAAATAGGAAATTAGGTTTAAATGGACATTTTAATGATTTATAACATATTTAATAATGAACATCTTCGCTGCTGCCTGGTGTCCTCAGGTGAGCTGACTCTGGAGGAGTTCATCAGCGGAGCGAGGGAGCACCCCGACATCATGGACATGCTCAGCAAGATGATGGATCTCACCAACGTCCTGGAAATCATCATCAACGGTCAGCAGAAGAAAGCTGAGAACTGAAGTGACGACCAACCAGCTGGGGCCGGCTGCTGGACAACGTTGCTGGAGACTGTTCTTACGATGGATTTTGAGGAAAGAGTGTTTGTGCTGGACGAGGAGCCAATCTCAGAATGCACAGAATGAAATAAACGAACTGACGGAGCAGCCCCACGCAGATATGATCCCTCTGTTCGCTGCCCGAGGGACCAAGGGATTTAATTGTCCTCTCCCTGCTGCTTGGGCTCTCACCCTCCAGATGTGTTCAGGTGGTATCAGATCGTGTGTGTGGAGAGGCTCAGTGAAGGCCGACCCAGCTGCTTGCAAGTTCCCATCATGCTTCAAGTCGCCGGTGCAAAGCAAGGTGGATAAAACCCGTTTGCTTTGTGAAGCTGAGACCTCACTGAGCCAGAGAGGGTGTTTGAGCTTGATGAGTGCAGTCAGAACCAGAACGTCTTGGGCAGCTTTGGGATCAATTTTTCATAATTTAACATCAGAAGAAATTTATATTTGAACATTTTTTAATTCACATTTCAATTCTTGACGGAAAGCACCATGGTAACGTCCTACATGCCAATCAATGACATAACTATTGTATTTGGGTGTTTAAGATTTTAACGTTATGCGGTTAACATCTCAAACACTCACTGAAATAGTTTGTCCTTTGTTTCACTGAGTTGCTCTTGCATTAAATTTACACTTTCGGGTTGTTTAAAAAACTTGATTGCACCTGAATATATATATGTAGACCCTGAATGTTGATGAAATGTAATGTTTCATATTAATTTTGCTGCACCTAAGGTTACATTGTTGCCTTAAAAAAATCAATACAGTGGATTGTTTGTTTCTTTAAAAGAGTTGTTTTTTGTGTCTTCTTGTGTTTCCCGCCTGATTAAGACGCAGGAGCAGAAGGGAAATGAAATACGACTTCCATGAGTGACTTTAGTTTACAGAACATATGACACATGTAGTTCAGCAGCAAATAGTGGAGGCAATAAAGGAAGGGGGGATTCATGAAGGGCATAAAATCACAGTGTCACATGTAAAATATCATTTGTGGGTCAACCATTAACTGATGAATTCACTGACAAGACGCCATAACGTTGAAGGAGCTCAAGGGCGCCATCTAGTGGCTGCAAGGTCTCAAGTGAAACAAGTGAGATGTGATACATCTCATTGAAATGTTCAACTCTAATATTTTCAGGCTTTTATAGGTGACATCGCTCATTTAGTACAATTTATCCACTTATTGTGAAAAGATGAGAAAATGGCTTAAGACGCTTTATTCTGTTGAACATTTGTAACTTTGGGGCAGTTCAGAAAATCTGCAGTTCAATTTCGCAGCCACATTTCTATGGTCTTATAATATAAACTGGTCTTGAATGCAAAATGGAAGTAAATACCTAGTGTCAAACTACAAACTGGTGCCAGGCGCAGCTATAATTGTGTAAAAATAATGATAACCTTTTTTAACTGACACAAACTGGTGTTTGGAGCTGGCGTCAGTGTTTGGCTCCACTTCTGAACACGTCTGCCAACAGGCCGAGTGTCTGCAGCATTTTTCATTTGTGAGAAAATACCAGAGCTTGTCACACACATGAAAGAACATTAGGGTCGGACATCATTCGGGTTTAGAGAGAAATCAGGCCCACAATAAAAAGAAAGATTGCTCCGAGGGCCTATTTCCAGTTATTTTTATGCAGTGCCAGCTTTTCCTTAGTTTATAGTTTATAGTTTATCAGAACCATAAAAAGCTTAACTTTCTTTTTGCCTGAAGTTCAATGCTGTACATCTAAACACTGCTGATCTTGTCCCAGCACAAAGGTTCTTTGTTTTGGTTCAAACTTTGATATCCCTCAGCCCATTTTTAACCCTATATCAATCAACATAAAACCATGTGATCCCTCCATAATCAGGTCATTGAGACTCACTGGTTAATCATTCGACAGAGGTTCTTTTTGGTGCAAACCGGTGAGAACATTGTTATGAAGGTTGTGTAACTCAAATAAAGATAAGAGTTTGACTCCACATAGCACCCGGAGCCCCGAATGTATCGGACGATGCATTTACGTAACGGCACTCATTGTATAAATTCACCAATTCCCCTGATGGCTTTGCACTGCACACTGCTTCCTACTGTCTGACCACCGCAGCACAGGAACAGCCGGGACACCATCCAACCTGAACCATGCAGTCCGCCGAGGCCAAATTCAACAAGAACAGCCTTCTCTTGGCTCTGAGAAGATACAGCTCAGCCGTCAGCGACATGGAGCAGACCATCCTGCTGCCGAGTCTGCTGAGAGACGTGCCCTCCGACCAGGTGTGGGACAGCGAAGAGGCGGAGGAGTCTTGCGGGGACCTGTACGGAAACTACCTGATGCTGAAGACCATCAGAAACGCAGTGGAGAGCGGCCTGTTTCACCTGGGCGAGCACAAGCCGGAGAACCGCCCGGAGCTCAGCTACACCCGGCTGGACGCAGACCCCGAAGCCCTCTTCCGCTTCCACCTGAGCGGACTGTTTTCTGTGATGAGCGACCTCACCAAGAAGTCTCAGAGCCTGACTGAGAAATACATGGACATCATTGGAGTGGCGAATTAGAAAACAGGAGTCAGATACATGGACACCGGGTGTTTGTAGAAGTGTCGTCTATGGAGCAGTCACTTGAACATCTCTGAACTGTGAACATTCAGTGACCCCATGCTTCTAACTCGTGGAATACGTATGCATTCACTGCCAAAACTCTAAATGTCTGTCTCTTAATTTGCAAAACTCCATTGAGACTGATTTAAAGATTAAATGATCATGAACGAGTGTCCTCGGCTTCATTTGTCTCCAACCCTCACGGGGAATTGTGTTTGTTTGTTTTGACCAATTCAAAGAAAATATCAGTCAGAGAACGATGAATTTGTTAAGTTTTTATTTACAGAGCTATATCTCACACAATAATAATTTCACAAAAAGACCACTGGAGACAGATGGTAGTCCACAAATGTTCTCTCTCTCCCTCCACCGACACTTAGCGCACAGGATGGAAAGGCTCCAGGATCTCTGCAAAGGTCTTTTTCTCTGGTGACAGAAAAGAGGTTTAAAAAATTACAAATCAAATTTACACACACACACGCCACACTTTTTTTATTCTCTCTGTGAAGACACTAAAAGAAAGAAAAGAAAACTGAGTTTGAAGAAAATGGTTTTTGATCGTCTCCTGTGTGTTTGAAGAAAATCCCCCCCCCCCCGTCACCTCATATGTTCATTGCAACATGTAGTCACACGACACACGAAAAGCAGACATTAATGAAACGACTCACCCTTTGCAGGAAACTCCTCTGGGTGGAGTCTGATGTACTCATTCATGTCTCGATCGAGTCGGGCGTAAGTGTAATTTTCATGTTTTGTGACGTAGTAGCCGATGAACCAGCCAATTGTCGCCAGCAGGACCTGTCGATGAACCCCTTAAAAGAGGGAACATAGCACAGATGTGATTGTGGTTAAAGCAACAACACGCACCACGACGATGCTACACACACAATACCATGTGTGAATAATACACAATACCATGCTTGTATTGATCTACAACACATTTGTAAAACATCTGTCCGTTTATCAAGTCTCTGTTTAAAACCACAACCTTCACACAGACTCAAAGATTTGTCTCAAAACTTAAATAGATAATAATGTGACATCTATCGTGTTTGTTCTTGATATGAATTTTAGTATTGATATAATATTTGGCTGCGTCGTCCAGCCCTGCTCTTCTTGCACTTGCCTTATAAAGGAACGACAGGCCTGTGCCTTATCTTTTCAAAACATAAGCAGGAACAAACGTCAAACTCTTTAATTTAGTTCTTAAATAACCATTTATCCATCATCTGTGAAGACACAGGTTATAAACTCAAACATTCAGTAGCCCTGAAAGTTTGTTTTTCATATAAACTCATGTGGCAAAATGAGAATTTTACGTATTTTTACTAATGCTTCTTTGTCACAGTTCCAGCTAAAACTAGAACAAACGCATCAACAGCATAAAGTCATATAGACATTTACAAGAGCTATAAAGACCACGAGACAGAGCCTGGAGAGTTCTATAGACGGGTTTATTATCCATTTGTCTATAACTATATCTCTGTGTAATGTATAAGATCATTTATTGTTTGGTGTGTTGTAAGCTTCTTTAATATTAGTGGAGATAAATCTGAATGAACACACATTTAGATTTAATAACAGAATAACAATGGCAGTTTTTGATTGTCATCTTTTAAGCGTTATATCCTTCTAGTGTTTTTAAGTGTTTTAAGGGGAAGGTGCAATAGTTTTAATCACTTCACTTTTATTCTGCATTATAATTCTGGCTCTTATTTCCTTGGGCGCTGTTGTTTGTTGTGCAGCTGCTGCAGCACTTTGACCCATGACACATTTCCTTATGTTGACAATAAACTATATATGATTAGAACCTAATAACCTGACACAACAAACTACAACTGTTTGTTGTTAGAACCGTGTCAGAGCTGGTTTCAGACACTTTCCTGGTTTCACGCTTCAGCTCTGCGGACAAGTCAAGAGTCTGGAGGCTAACTAGCAAACATGCTAACCTGATCTTAGCGGCGGCCTGTGGTTGATCGCGTTTTGGAGCATGGCGGAGCACCAGCCGACCCCGGCGAGCCACACCGAGTTCCTGTTCGCGATGCCCGGGGGAGGGAGACACTTCGCCTCGTCCGGTACGAATCCCATGGCGAGAAAATGTCCCCACGGTTCAGAGGGTTTTTTAAATGACCTCCCGGTAGCAGCTTCCACCGCCGATCAGCTATCTCCTCCCGTAGGAAGTCAAGGGCACACCGTGCAACCGCGACGAGCGTCCGGGTGGAAACCCGTCAGAAACCCGTTGGTTCCGGGTTCTCTGTTTCCTAGCAACAGAGGACAGAACTTTAAATGTGATTTTTTTTAGATTCAAATAAATTATAAATTATAAAAACAAATAATTCTTGTAACCCTCTAAATGGAATATTTACCTGACCACTATAACGTTTCCCCCAATGTTGTTATATGTTATGAATGAATGTGTAATAAATTATATATATATAAGATAAGATCAAATGACATAATCCTTTATTAGTCCCACAATGGGGACATTTGCTATATTACAGCAGCAAGAGTCAAAAATAGGCATCAGTAAGAAATAATAAGTAAAATGCAATACTTAAGTAAAAGGATAATAATACTTAAGTGCAAGGATCATAATACTTAAGTGTAAGAAATATAAACAAATATAGAAACATATGAATGGAATAAAACTAATAGATGTAATAACAAGAGAAAGATGTACGGTGAATGGATTGCACATGAACCATTGTATTGCACGGACAGATGAACATTGCACAATTAAACACAGAATTAAAGTTCAGTCCATAATGGATGTGTGTAGTTCTAATTATGATAGTATAATGATATTGATAATAACTTTATCTGTATAGCACTTATCTAAACAGGGTTACAAAGTGCTTCACAAAAATCCATGGCAAAATAAAAGGTGTTCATTCAGTTCAATTTATCAGAGAAACCAAACCATTCCCATAATAACAATATGTATAATATACATTATTTTATATAATCATTATATTATGTCAATATATAACCCAGTCAAGTTCACATATCACACACATCACATATACAGCGACAATACTGATAACCGTGGGAACTTTATTCACTATAATTGTGATTTTTTTAAATGTGTCATCTCTCTTACAATCCAGGTCCTATTAGATGTAAGAGGATTTCATGTGCACTGGTTCCCACTGATGTGCATGTAGTTGTGCATGTGAGCAGATGACATCATTGAGAACAGTCCTCCTCCTCCACAGCCACAGGAACAACTATGCTCTTCCCATCAGTGGCTCTCCCCGTTTCCTGAGCCGGATCTATGCATACCTAGTGCTTCAAAGTCCGGGGACATCCCCGTGTTTTGGGGGGTAAGTGCAAACTCTTCTCCTTCACATACAAGACACCGACTTTATGTCTTCTTCTTTTTTTTGTGTATCCTCCTTCTCCCTCCTGCTCCTGCAGATTGAGCCAAAATGGCTCCAGCCGCACGGTAGCTGCTGGTAGCCACTGTCGCTAGCTGCGCCTTTATAACGAGTCTCCACTCAGGAGGACAACGGAGGAAAACGAGCATTAAATAGTCACGTTAGCTCCGGACCGAGTCCGGGCGGGATGCGAACGTGTCACGTTTCATTAGAAAACAAGATGGAAGGAAAATGCGACACCGGGGAAATGATCCTTTATTTTCCACATGCGGTTGATTCCAGCTGAATTCACCCCTGAAAGAATGTTCAGTGCATCATCAGGAGATGTTTCACTTTAGTCCTGCAGGGTTGGATTCAGCCTTTTTTGCAGGGAGATACTTAGTTTGCTCACGTACAGGCCCCAATTCACGATGCTGCAGACGGTCACTGCGGAGAAGAATGAACCTGCATGTTGTTTTTAACTGTTTACATGAACCTGCACATTGTGTTTCCTGTTGACATCAACCTATATGTTGTTTTTAACTGTTGACATGAACCTGCACATTGTGTTTCCTGTTGACATCAACCTATATGTTGTTTTTAACTGTTGACATGAACCTGCACATTGTGTTTCCTGTTGACATCAACCTATATGTTGATTTTAACTGTTGACATGAACCTGCACATTGTGTTTCCTGTTGACATCAACCTATATGTTGTTTTTAACCGTTGACATGAACCTGCACATTGTGTTTCCTGTTGACATCAACCTATATGTTGTTTTTAACCGTTGACATGAACCTGCATGTAGTTTTTTCCCGTTTACATGTTGATGCTGTGTGGTGTTACAAATGCTTTGTTTTCAGTGTGATATACGATTTTTTATTACATGCAATATGTAAAAGTATACTGTTGGTTTTGCATTATTGATTTTAGGATTTTAGGATTACACTGACATGAATAAGACAACAAACTAAACTTCATGATCCCTTCGAAGTGATGCTCGGCCCCTTGAAAACTGCAGCCGAGCAAAGACATTAGGAATCAATCAAAACTTGCACAAACAAAATCATGTGATGTTAAAAAAAAAAAACTGTTTTACCAACTTGACAACAATTTAGCAGTTTGATCTCTTTTCCTCCTCTTGCTTCAGGACCTTTACAGAAACGAGCCATTATCCTTTAATGCAGTCAATTGGTTTCAAGGCATTTTCTCATCTCTCTTCTGTTTCTCCTTTTTTTTTTTTCTTCACAGTTTAGCATGAGCATGGAAGATTATGACTATCTGTTCAAGATAGTCCTGATAGGAAATGCTGGCGTTGGGAAGACATGTCTTGTCCGGCGCTTTACTCAGGTTTGTATCATATATATATATATATCGTATATATCGAGTTTGCAGTTACAACACAGTTCATCTCAATAAAATATATAATCTCATTTCAGGGCCTTTTCCCGCCTGGACAAGGGGCTACTATCGGAGTCGATTTCATGATTAAAACCGTGGAAATCAAAGGGGAGAAGGTCAAGGTATACAAAGATGAAAATCACGTCATGTTAAACAAAAGTATGTGCCTGGACGATTTGAGTTGCTCATTTCGAATATCCGTTTTCCAGCTGCAGATATGGGACACGGCTGGACAGGAGAGATTTCGCTCCATCACTCAGAGTTATTACCGTAGTGCCAACGCCCTCATTCTCACGTATGACATTACCTGTGAGGACTCCTTCAGGTGCCTTCCAGAGTGGCTGAGGGAGATTGAGCAGTATGCCAACAACCAAGTGGTGACTATATTAGTCGGTAAGAAAACGTTATACATCACGTTTGTCTGGAGAAGAATTGCACACACTGTATTTTACTGGAGCTGACCTGGTTTTCTGAGTAGGGTTGGGGTAGGTGTTTATGCCAATGCAACTGTTAACAAGTAAACTAAACGAAAATACATTCAAGCATTTTGTTGTTGTGTTGTCTTGAGCTACTAGCTACCTGTAGGCCGACGTTACGTGCTGCCAGAGCTTTGTAACGAGTGTGTTGCCACCAGAGTTAAATGTGATGTAAACTTGGCACGTGACGAGCAAATATCAGCGTGTGTTTGTGTGTAGATTTGCAAAAGACCTCCTTTATATTTTTGCTTATGTACATTTTGTTGTGTGATGTTTGTGAATTTGTGTTACTTCTCAGGAAAGAAATCAATTCGCATGTACACCCACTCCACTTCCATCTGCCTGATCCACACCCACCCACCACTGTTCAGAAAGTCTTCTTTCTCTGTGTCTGGTTACATAAACCTTCTTGTTACGTATGTTGACAGATACATTTGTATTCGTTACAGGTAATAAAATAGACCTGGCAGAGAAGAGGGAGGTTCTCAGACAGAGGGCTGAAGATTTCGCCGAGGCTCAGAGCATGCTGTATCTGGAGACCTCGGCCAAAGAGTCCGACAACGTGGAGAAACTGTTCCTCGACCTGGCCTGCGAACTCATCCGAGAGGCCAAGCAGAACAAGCTGGATAACAATGACACTGCCCCGATGCCCGGCGAGGGTAAAACCATCAGTTACTTGAGCTGCTGCAGCCTCAATTAGACAGAGCTCCAGACCGAGCTTCTGGCCGTGCTAACTCAGTAGCCATTGACTGTAGAGAGCAAATGGCTGAGCCCCTATGCCTCCGTCCCTCTAAGATGGCATCAAGCCTCTAATTTCTCTCATTTCTAGTCCCATGCCTTTTAAAAGCTGTACAAGGGAGTCCGTCAATTTTAGTTCTGTATGGAGAACATTATCCTCAGTGCAACAGGGTGTAGTGTTTGTCTGCCTGATGCATCCGAGAATCTGAGTAGGGCTCAATTTTGTCCTCTTCACGCTGAAATGGCAGAACTCTCCTGTTTGGATTTTAGGCTCCATTGTCATTAAATATTCACCAGCAGTATTATGTGAGTGAAAAAGCTCAACCAGGTATTTTGTTACAGATTCAACCGAGCTGACAAAAAGCTTCCTGATCATTGGAGGTGATCAGCTCATGGTAACAACATGTTTACACACGGTATGTTTTCAAGATGACCAAGTCCGATCAAGTTGCAAGAAAACGTTGCAAACTTTTCCTGAAATCAGTTGCACAAATCTTTACGACTTATTTTCCCTCTCCGGTTCCTTCAGCTCCGAGAATTGCATAAAATGTTATTAACTTTTCATAATGTCATTTTCTGTGTAGTTATTTGCACCTGTCATTACAAACTGTGAAATATTTGTTCCCAGTAGATTTTTACTTGCTGCTAAGGTATGTTTTTATGTCGGATTAAACATGAATTAAAAACGCGTATAGATGCTACGTTGAAAAAAGTGACATTATTTTTTTGTGCTTGCAGTTAGTTGATTTAGTATGAAGCAAGTTGGAAGGCCTCTGAAATTCTGAACAGTTTATCACTTGACATTGTTTTTGACCATCAGCTGTTACTTTAACCCATAGTCGTGAATATTTCTGCCTTCGTTGTTGCTGCCTAGCCATGAAATTGTAAGACTTCATTTATTTTGAAGCCGTTTGTCCATGTAGTTTCCAATGACTCGTTGTACTTCATATGCTTTTATTGTGAAATGTGTCCAGCATGTTTTGCCATAATTTGTAGTGTCTAACTTTATCTTTCATATATTTGCCATACCTGTATTGTACTGTATTGCACAATGCCATTTACTGCACACTTATTTTTATTGTAACACTTAGTTCTTTTGTTGTACAGACTTGTAGTACAACTCGGCACTTTGCTTTTTATACCTTTTATTTTCAGTAATCCCTATGTACAACTGACGAGCATTTTGTTTTGCCTTGTTACAGCAGTTACTTACTGTTAATTCCTTGCATCCCCTTGTCAACACAGTATGGGAAATACAAAGGAAACCACTATTGGGATATTGTGCTTCTTTTTCCTTTATGTGTACCAAATAATCTCAAAAAAATACTCTGTACATTAACATTAAATACTTACACTACATGTTTTGTACTTGTGTTTCTGCGTTTTATTGAAGTTTTTCTTTATTTAACATGATGAAATTTCCACCATATTTAAAAAATTAATAAAACCACTGATATATAAATTGCTTTTTTATCCCAAGGTTAAGAAAGAGATAAACGTGGTGACATTTCCAGTGTATTTCCAAAATAAAACATATACATTGTTTTGCCATGTTTGAAGCAGAGATTGACACTTCCTGTGTAGTTTCAAAATAAAACCCACAATATAGGAATTAGTGTGTGTTACTATACGGTGATTATACTTTATAATATATAGATGTATATATATATTATAGTCTCTAGAATTAAACGACATTTCAATTATATTTAAATGCGAAGACAGAGATAAACGCGGTGAAACTTCCGGTATACTTTCAAAATAAAACCTCTAATATAGAAACAAGTGTATTCAGGCGCTGTATAGAGTTTCTACACAATATCAATAGTCTCCATATATAAACATTTAAAAATGACGATTATATGCCAAAGATAGACGCGGTAACACTTCCGGTTTACGTGTGGAACTCAGACTCCCGTCATCCCTTGCGCGTGTGTCTGCTTGCACAGGAAGTGTCTTTGTTTTGACCGCTCGCCGCCTCCAGCTGAACTCGAACACGTGAACATGTCAGCGGGTGTTTCCTGACGAGCGGCCGCAGACCTGCTTTGTGAGTCCCGGGGTCAGATCCCTGACGACACCTCGGCGGAGGAATCCTCTTGTCACTTCCGGCCTGTGACGGGTTCTCGTCCTGCTGCAGCTCGGGGTGGGGGGGGGGTAGAAGACCTCATGTGGTCCGAGTCGGTCTGGGCTGTGAACGTGTGACAGGCTGCAGATGATGGAGCAGGGAGGCTGCAGGACGCGGGTTCGGGTCAGAGCCGCTGCTCTCTGCGTCCTGACGCTGTGTTTGGGTTCTTTGCACGTGCTCGCCCTCAAGTCCCAACTTTTCACCAGGCTGGGGGGGTTCCCCCCCCCATCGGAGACCCCCATCAACTACAGCACCCGTTACTTTGACCAGAGGGTGAGTCCAGTTCTGTTTCACTGTATCATGTGACATGTTACAGGAGCCTCTGGGTCCTGGTTCCTCTTTCACTTCACTTCGAAACTTCACTTTGAAATGAAGAGAAATATTCCAGTTCCCAGTATTTGACCTGATTCGTCTTGTAATGTAAAACAATACAATAATACTAATAAGACTGTTGTTATAATGATAATATGACATTTTAATATAACCATAAAGTAGTGTTTTATAATACTAAAAATACTTCAAATACAAATAACAATAACTTTATTTATATAGAACTTTTGTGCTTTATTAAAACTATACTTATGTTTTTACTATAGTAAGAGTAATATTGTGTGTTTTACTATAATAAGATAGATATGATGTGTTTTACTATATTAAAATTCATATTATCAGATGAATACTGGTTAACCACTACATAAATGGGCTTCACAGTTTCACCGTTTATTGCTCTTTCTAATAGGCTCAATATACTTAGCGCTGCAGAAGTTGTCCGTGTGTTGTGTCTGCAGACAATAGACGTCCCCCCCCCCCCCCCCCCCCTGACTTCCTGTAGTGAAGGGAAAAGCCTCCACAATCAGCTCTTGTTTTCTCCAGCATGGACTGAAAGTATCGCTCCTGGCTCGCTGCCTAAAAAGGTCTCCGGGGTCCAGTGAACGTGAAAAACGCTTCAAACACCAGATCTTCTTTCAGCCTTTTCCATTTACCTCACGGAGGAGCATCAGATCGCCTGCTGAGGCGTCACATTGAGTGACACGTGGACCTGACTCACACAATCACAAGACCCAGCGTTTGTCTTCATGACTCATGCGTTGAGGTCATCGTTCACTGTCATCATGTGCTGATTAATCGGCTGCTTCACTTCATGCTGTAATGAAGTGATGACGGTGCATTCAGGTGCTCCATAAACTGCCCGAGTTAAACGTGTCAGGATGTCTGAGGAGGGGGAAGTTACATAAACTGCAGCTTACAATTCTAATGCAGATCTAGATCAGTGGGCAGATCCATCCAATTGTCTTTCACAGTGTTTTTTTGACATTTTCATTTGTTTCTTAGAGAACAATTTGTGGATCTTGAGGAAAAAAAAAACGTTTTGGAGACCAACCTCTATGAGTGTGTGCAATTTGGTGCCGCTTGAATAAATTCCAGGGAACTATTGGGCCTTGGCAGAGGTTTGCGCTCTACTGAGTGACATTCTAGTTCATCTTCAACCTTGAAGGTTAAAATCTGTTGAACATTTAAACCTGTTTTCCTGCAAACCTGTTAACAATTATTTTATTTAGAACTGAGACTGAAAAGAGACACGAACGACCAAATTCCAGAATCGTTCTTACTTTTACTACTACCCATTTTCTTTTCTCTGTACACGTATGCACTTTACAATTTACCAGTATTAGATGTTTTCAGATGTTTTTAATGTGAGGATTTGCTTTTTCTTGTGTTACATTTCAGTAAATCTTAATATCCTTGTGTTTTTGTGGCTCTGAGAAATAAGCATTCTCTGATGTTTTATAGATCAACCATTCAATCGGTTAATCAAACTATCAGATAAACCAACAAAGACGAGAACAATAGGCTGCGGCCCTACATTAGACACTGTTAACAGAGTTTGGACGTGGGGACAATACTCCACACCTGGTCCAGCCCACGCCTTCCTGCCTGATCTGCCGAGCTGACAAGATGATGAAGACCATTTCCTCCCTCCTCACACCCATTGTCTTATCTGTGTGGGTTGTTTTTTATCTCAAAGCAATTAACAAGCAACTGCTGCTTCTTCTCAAGACGTACAACAAAAAACAACCCTGTTCTCCTCTTGTCAGTCCCAGAGGGGTCTTTGCTGTGATGGTCATCAATCACAGTCCTTTTCCTCCGCTCTCTGAGTGAAGAGCGCTCCAAGTGATCCAGCAGTTGTCCAGAGGAAATCCTCTCGACTGCGTTTTCCTTGCAGACAATGAATGGAAGTGTCCTTCAGCGTCCTCCAAATCAACCTCTGTCGTTCACCGCGCTCGTTTCCCTCATGTTCTCCAACTCCTGGACAAAAAAACAACAACTTTTATCTCCAGTGGAACGGTTCACGCTTTGGCCCAGCATGCCAAACAGGGTGTGTGCAGTGAATTTCAACTGAAACAATCAGTGCTCAAGTGCTGCCTGCAGCTGCCACTCGGGGGCGCTACTTATCAGAGCGGGTGGATTTGTTACAAAACCAGTCTTGTGGGGTTTTTGTGATGTGCATACTGAGTGGGTGCAAGTGGTGCAGTATTCACCGGGGGTCCTTTTTGATGAAGCACTGCTTGTTTATAAGAATATTTTTCAAAGGGAACTCCACTCTCAATAATTGAAGAGCTTCACTCCCCAAAAAATCTACCAGTTGATCCACAAGAGAAAAACAGCTCATGAAATCTAAACAAATATCTTATTATATAAACGACAAGTAGCGTAAATCATTTGTTCACAGAATTCTGACATTACGCTTCGGACGACCATTACAACTGCAACTTCCTTTGCTGCCAAACGTCCCCTTTAAACTGTCTCATGGTCCCCCTCGCACTTAAGAGCCCTGCCAAGCACTGAGGAGTGGAGGCTTGAATGAACACATTGAGGTCCCCGAATCTTTCTGCTGTCATTGGCTCATAAAATTGTTGCCTCCTTTGTATCCACGAGGAGGAGAGGGAGCGAGGAGGACGAGGAGGAGGAAACAAAACAAAAGCATTTTGTATTAAGTGCCGGGGCTGATTCAAGGGTTGGCCAACCCCGCAGCATCGTAGGGTTGTCGTCTCTGTGAAGTTGTTGGTTTCTTTCTGCCTTTGTTGTTAAGAATACAGGAAATATAGCTGAATGGGGGAAGAGACCCAGAATCCCTGAGGCGTGATGAAAGGATATCTCAGAGCTCATCGAAAGTAGAACTAATTTGGCGTCTCCTAAACTGGCTCCAACATTTTTTTTTAATACAAATTGGGGCTAATTACCTCCGGGGGCTGTCATCTCAAAACGCCACAGTTGGCCACGGGCCAGGTGTCCGCCGCTGATCCCCCACCTCCGAGTGGACTTTAAAATGCTGTTTGTTGGTTTTGAACATTAATAAATGATCGGTGCTTTAGATATTCTGTCAACAACATGGGACGAACGCACAAGAGACAGTCGACTTCTACTGAGTTATTTAGATCACGTGTTACAGTTTCTGCTGCTGACTCAGGAGCCAAAATGTGTCTTTGGACTTAAAATAACTAATAATTTGACATTTATCGTGAGAATTATCAATATTGATTGTGACTGAATGTTTCCTTTTATAGAAATGTTTGGCCACATCGCCCAGACCTATCACAAAGTATAGAGAGGATATCACAAGGCTGTTTATAACATGTATGTCATAAACAGGCAACTCTGGAGAAGAGAAAGTCAGAGATTATCTGAATATAGTTTGTTATAGTTTAAAATTTTCTGACAGTATTTTACAATCATGACAAAAGAAGAGTAAATTTTTTTTAAATATTACATCATTTGTGTTTTCCAGCACTGTCGACATTTTCTTTATCACAACGTATCAAAGCTTTTTTTAATGCTGAAATGGTTCATTTGTATTCATGAGAAAACAAAACGTAAGAAATGATAAATATAAGAAATAATTCGCCGTCATTTCGAAGCATCATTTCATCCGGATCAAAGTTTTCATTTAAATAGAGGAAACAACACACAGACAACTGTCAACAGTTTAATACAATCATAATATATCAAAGCTTCTTCATTCAAACAAAACATATAATTACACCCCCTGCCCTCTGTCTGATGCTGTGTTCAGACACTAGCTCAAGTGGGATCTCATCTGTTTGACTGCTTGATTTCAGTTTAATTATCATAATTGTGATCAGTTGGTGTGTATAAACTCATTGAGGATTATATAACACATTTAATTAAATGTTTTTTATCTGTTTCAGATTGATCACTTTGGATTCCTGGAGGACGGCACGTTCAAACAGAGATACCTGGTGGCCGACAACCACTGGAAGCAACCCGGAGGTCCTGTTTTGTTCTACACAGGCAACGAAGGCGACATCACGTGGTTCTGCAACAATACTGTAAATATCCCATCTGTTAACTTGTTCTTACCCTGCGCACAACCTCACATTTGATTGAGCGCCTGCCTTTGTTTTCCCCTCAGGGCTTCATGTGGGAAATTGCGGAGGAGTTGGGCGCCATGCTGGTTTTTGCAGAACATCGTTACTATGGAGAATCGCTGCCATTTGGACAAGACTCTTATAGTGTAAGTGAAGAAGTTCTAATTCTATCATTAAAATCGAGTTCAACATGATTATCCTGAAATGCTCGTAGGTTTGTTAGATGTTAAAATAATTGCCTACAAAAATAGACTTCACTTTCGGTGCCAGGGAATAATTTTGTGTTTTCATCTTTTAATTTCTGAACGATACTCATCATTTTCTTTGCAGGACAGCAAACACCTGAACTACCTGACCTCAGAGCAGGCCTTGGCAGACTTTGCAGTTCTGATTCAAAACCTGAAGAGCACTTTACCCGGAGCTCAACGCAGCCCAGTCATCGCGGTTGGAGGCTCCTACGGAGGGATGCTCTCTGCCTGGTTCAGGATGAAGTACCCCAATGTAGTTGTCGGGTAATATACTCGTCCAGTATTTACGAATTACGTATCATTGCGTGTGGAACGACGGCAGAACAGGATGTGACCCTCACAGAAATCAGTTGTGTGGTCTGTTTTACGAGCGTTTCCCCCGACTCGCTGAAACAAGGCATCCTCTCCTTTGTTGGACAGTTTATAATTCTCATGTCCTAAATCATAAAGCACGGGCTGGTTCGACGCAGCTAACACCAGTGTCTCCTCCATCTTGGTTCACTATGACAGCTACAGCCAATGACGGCCTAGTGGGGTCAACTACACAAACGCAATTGGTTGAGTTAAGGTCAAAGTTGAACTCGAAGCGAAGCCATGCTGCGGAAGGGCTTTGCCCCTGGAAGCGAAAGTTTTATTTGCCCCAGAATGGATGTGAACGGGAAAACGCATGAAAACACAACGATGCACAGCCAGAATACTGACGAGGAGTTTCAGGAGCCTTAGGAGCAATGTTTTCTTCAGTGAAGACTTTGAGTTTACACAGACACAAAAAAATACCCATATAAAACAGAGGAAAGAAAAACTGACGAAGCATCATACCCCTCCTTTAATGATGCATTTGCAGCTTCACGTTCACCTGACCGCTCATTTCACACCAAAGGATAGTGGAAGTACAAAGAGCGAGTTGAGATTCCTCTGAGTGCTCGTTGAAGTATTTCTGTTCCGTTTCTTCCTTCGTGAGCTCCTGTCGGTGAATTAATGTCCGTAATAAACACCAGATGTTCATTTGAGTCAACAGACTGTTTTACAAGAGGCTCTACAGAAACATGAGACATTAGGCATCTGAGCTTGAATCAGCGTTTCCTTGACTTTCATGCTGGGATCATTATGCTCCTCTTGCAAACATCCGGCACAAATGTTATTCACAGGTTTCAGGGGAAAATGGAATCCACAGGAAAAAAAAAAGCTGGTTTTGCCTCTTGTATTTCAGAGCTCTGGCGGCCTCCGCTCCAATATGGCAGTTCCCTGGTCTGGTGCCATGTGGCGACTTCTACAGAACAGTAACGCAAGACTTCGCCAGAAGTGGCTTTAACTGTGAGGCCAACATTAGAAAGTCGTGGAAGGCAATCAATAACGTCTCCTCCACTGGTGAGTCAAACACTCGTGGGTTGATTTATCTTTTTCTGTCATGTTATATGAAATATGATGCACTTGAATTATTCAGAAACAATTAGTCAGTCCAGTTTAATCTCGTCTGTGCTGGAGGCTCCTGGATTGTGAGAGTTTCTGTCCATATGGTTTGTTAAGTGGTGCAATCATCTCCTCCAGCCTGGATCCAGACGGCTGTTACAAAAACCTGGCGAACCACAGGGTCTAAACTCCACAGAGGACAACCTGTGATAGAGAATAGATGGATCCATTCAATTTCTGTCTGGAAAAAGTAGAATTCAGATCTGAATGAATCAGAATATAAATTAGCCTTTATGAAACCCACTGGTACTTTCTGTGGGACAATTTGTATATTTGCATGAGAGTTTCTCTCTCCACACTTTTTCTGTTTAAACCCTAAACTAAGGAAACTGTCACTTTAACTGTGACAATAAATGGTGTTAGCAGCTATCGTGAGGTTTTGATGTGAAAAGCATAGACTGTATATAAAGATGTGACACTCATAAGTTATGTCAAAGTGTCTCTATTGCCACCTGGTGTCTGGCTGCAGTATTGATCGTATTGATGGTAATGTCACTGTTAAATTTTAGAACCAAGTAGTGTAATAATAAAATATAATAATAAACTTTATTTATGTGGCACCTTTCAAAACACAGTCGCAAAGTAGGAACAAAGACAACAACAGTTAAATAATTCAAATAATTAAGACAAATAAACTGAGGTACGTTTTAAGAATGGACTTAAAAGATAACACCTCATTTCCTCCGGTGAGCTTCAGGTGACTCTAACATCTAATAAGGTCAATGCAGTGCACATTAAAAATCACATTAGTAATGTAATTACTAATGTGATTTTTGTTCTCTTTCGATTAGCCTCTGGTCTCCAGTGGCTGTCCGAAGAATTCAGTTTGTGCAGCCCTCTCAAAAACAAGATGGACGCCGTGGCCTTCAAGAACTGGCTTCAAGAGACGTGGGTGAACCTGGCGATGGTGGACTACCCGTACGAAGCCAACTTCCTGCAGCCGCTGCCTCGCTGGCCGATCCAGGTTTGAGTAAAAACAATATTAACAATAGTAAAATAAAATCCTGTATCTTAAGATCTGCACCAGTATTTGCTATTTAGAGTGGTACAAAACAATTATTAAATACAATTAAATCCTAGTTAAACTTCACTAAACTTTACTCTGGATTTTGTTTGTCTTTGCTGAAGCAGCTGATCCGTATTTGAAACGAACGAGCGATTCAGCCGTTTGTGCGTCGAGTGTTTGTTGTGGTCGTCCCCGCTTTTGTTTACAACAGCTGTCAATTAACTTCATTAATATTCATAAGGCCCTCGCTTCTCTTTGGACTGTAAGTATTCTGTAGCCGAGCTGCTACAAGTAAGCCGCCATTCTTCCTCTTCTCCTCGTACCGAGAGTCCTTTCAGTCGCACGCTCCGTCAGATCTCTGAGGTGTTCCTCTCAGGACGCTCACACGGCGCCACAGAAAGAGGACATTTGCCCGTGAGGCCATTAAACAAAGGTTGGCTGCTCTCATTTGAATGGGACTGGAACAAATACGTCACTAGACTCTCAATGTAATCATGTAACGTGGCTTCAAACTAAATTTACATTTTTTATTTATTTCCATGTAAACGCTTGTGAGTGACCAGCGGCTGATCAGAAGGCTGATAGACTCGGGTGCAGTTGATTCCACCAGTCACCTTGGCAGGTCACGTGCATAAACCGAGCTCCGCCATTGACCCCACACTCGGTCTGGAGCCTCCGTGCTCCTCCCAGCGCTCCCCACACAGCTCTTTCAAAATAAAACTTCCACCACACCGATACATTCTTTTTTTTTTTTTTGGTATTTGTTTGCCATTTAGCCGCTGAAAGGATCCGGGAGCACTGTGTCACATGAGACAAACACTAAATGGCCATTTTGAGTTTTTTTTCTTTTTCTTGGCTCTTTGCCTTTAATGTATGCGACCCCTATGGGTGGTTTAAGCAGTTTAGGCAGTGGGTGCAAAGAGGAGCTTTTTTAATGACAAAGCTAATGTGATTATCTGAGTGAGTGTGAGAACGGGGTATTGAGGGCTTAGAGGAGGGAAATCTGTTGGCAGAGATGAATGTATAAGCCTAATCCTATCTGAAAAGTAAGGAGAAGATGCTTTGGAGCAATTGCAGTGTGTTTTTTTTTTTTTTCACGGTATAAATCTTTAGTTGGACATGTCTGTGGCCCTCCTCATCCATCGACCACCAACTCCTCCCCAGCCCGCAGACAAAAGCCTTAGTAACAGACTCCACACTAGCGCAGCTCCCCTCCAACGTCCAAACAAGGAAGCCCAGTTCCCCCCCGGTCACAAAGAGAGCGCCGAACAACAGCCACGGCCAACTCTGCCGCCGCAACCATAACAACACGCGGAAAAATAAAACAGATGCCGAAACTCCAATATCTATCACTCGGCCTATTAATTCTGAGGAATCAGCCATGGTCACGAAAAAAAACCCAGTAGTAATGCATGCAACATTTAAAAAAAATCTGTCGTTTAGATCATTGGCTTTAAGTTAGTGGACGTTTTCTTCCCTCTTGTGCCAAGTTTAGAGCAATAAATTCAAGTTCATTCCAGGGAATTTCAAATGCAAATCAGGCGCCACCACGTTTTATGTGGAAAAACACTTTAGGGGCCACAAGAAAGCAATGTTCAGTCTTGTAAACAACTTGGATATACAGTGGCTGCAGACAGTGTTCAGACCCCTTCACGTTTTCACTCTTTATTATGTTGGAAAGTTTTTGCCCATGAAGCTATAACACAGAAACCCCATAACTTAAATTAACTTTGAGATGTGAACTAAAGTGGCAAACTGACTTTATTCGGCATTTGATTGATTGATTGATTGGATTCGATTCCTTCATAGGATTCTTGTCCAATCAATCTGAACTGATCAGACACAAACCAGGCTATGAACTCTCGATAGACCTCTGTGGTAAAACTTGTGGCACGTCAAAGATCAGAGCAGGGGTATGAAACCATTTCCAAAGCTTGGTGTGTTCCCAGGAGCACCGTGGCCTCGATACGTAGGAAATGGAAGAAGTTTGGAACCCGCAGGACTCTTCCTAGAGTTGGCAGAACTGAGTAACAGAGCAAGAAGGGCCTTGTTCAATTTCACAGAGCGTCAGAACTCCCCTGCAGAGAATCTGCTTGAAGGACGACGGTGTCAGCAGCTCCCCATCAACTACGCCTTTTTGGAAGAGTTGAAAGATATAAGCCCCGTTGAGTAAAAGGGATATTATAGACTCGCTTTACCTGAACTGTAAACTTGCTGTTCTCCAGGTGGTGTGCAAGTATCTCAGTTTGGATTCCACCGTGTCCGACCACCAGCTCCTGCACGGCGTTTCTCAAGCAGCAAAGGTCTACTACAACTACACCGGCAGCTCCTCCTGTCTGAACACATCGCAGACAGCGACCGGCAGCCTCGGGTTACTCGGCTGGTTTTACCAGGTGTGGCAGCACAGAGCGGAAGGATCACTCCTTGTCATTTCCTAAATTTAGAGGTGCACAAATGTGTCAGTGGGCAGCTGCACCTGTCTGAACGAATGTGTGTCCGATCCCTGATCCCCAGGCCTGCACAGAGATGGTGATGCCCATGTGCACAGATGGCATCCAGGACATGTTTGAGCCCGAGGAGTGGAACTTCCAGGCCTTCTCCGACGAGTGTCACGCCATGTTCGGTGTCAGGCCGCGGGCTGAGTGGGCAGGCCTCGTCTACGGGGGGAAGGACCTCGCTGCTCACAGCAACATCATCTTCAGGTAAACACAGAAGGTTTCCTGTGTTTGTATAGTGCAGAGAGTGCATAAAACTAGTTCTGCTTTTACACTCTGTGATATTAAAGAGAGTGTCATTGAAATCCATGCATTTGCATAACGGGAATTTACAGATCCATTTTGTGTTTCTCCCTTTGCTGATGCACCACAAACCTCCTGCTGTTGCACTCAAACGTCCGAGTTTATATTCTCAGTGTCTCTGTTGTGTTTCAGTAACGGAGGACTAGACCCGTGGTCGGCCGGTGGCGTCACCTACAACATAACAGATTCTCTGGTTTCTATCATGATCCCTGACGGAGCTCATCACCTGGACCTGCGCTACAGCAACGACTTGGACCCTCCCTCGGTCCGAGCAGCCCGGGCGTTGGAGCTGAAGTATTTCCGGGAGTGGATCCAGCAGGTTCAAACTGGGTCAATGCCCTGATCTCTCAAAGCTGCAAAAATGTCACCTGACTTGTTAATCAGTGACGTGGTATTTCACAGGGTTCTCGCTCCAAAGTTTGTCTAACTTTTTAAATCAATGTTGGAGATTTTCTTTCAAAGATCAAATTAACATACATTTATCTACAGTATTGATTTTAAAAACAAGATGTTTTTTTATCCTAATAACGTAGCCATTTTTTCAGTGCTGGAGTCTTATACTACAATTTTTCTTTGACTTAATTTGACCCACTTCATTGAAATACAGAGGAAAATGTAGGATTCCAAATACAGCACAGCCCCAGGATAACATCTCAGTATTTCTTTATGCCAAATGATATATCTCCAACTGCTGGAACATAGAAAGGTAAATTATTATTAGCATGAGCCAAATGAAAAGTGTCTTGTCTTAATCGCAATGTTGTTCAGTTAATATCTTTATTTAGTTTTTTTAATGTAATCACATAATCATCAAAAGACTCCGATCATCCCTCATTTTGTCTGAAGTTTGACAAAACCTCGTCGTGGCCTCTCTGTCGTCAAGCTTTTATTTTCTTTTATCAGTGTTTGAATCAGGGCGACATTTCCTGTTCCATCACATCTTCATGTCAATTTTTCTCATTTACTATCATTGCTTCAAACTGACACTCCTTAAGTCTTTGTTGTTTGTCTTTTTATTGTAATGTGCTTCTTTACACTTCAACGACACGTCTCAGGAGAAAAGTTGACACCAAAGACAAAATACATTTTTTTTTAAAAAGATATTAAACTTGATTTGATCAAAGAGCAGTGCCTTCCTCGCGTTTCAACTTGCACACATACATTCTTTATGAGCTGTCAACACATCCACCAGTGAAACTGATAATACATCTATGAAATACACTGCCATATAATCTAATTGTCTTTTAATCATATATGGATGTAACGTGGTTCTGTCCACCGGACTCTTTGTCCTGCTTCAGAAAACGGCCGGGGCTTTTAAGTTGCCTCCGCCTGGCAGGAACAATTGCATGTGCTGGAGATTTAATAAAAACCCAATCGGAGGAGGCCAATAAAGTGAGTGGTGGGAGGTTATTGCAGCTACGCCTGCTGACCTCACCCCCGTGGACCAACCTGTGGGATTCCCCTCTTGGCACACATTCATTCACCGGCCGCCATTAAGGCTTTAAATTGCTGCACCAAAGTCGCCCACAGACCCCGTTTTGTTCCCCCCCTGCCAGTAATATTATTAATACAACTCCTGGGGTGCCAGAGAAGTTGAGAGGGGTTGATGGGAGGTTAAGAGCAAGAGGCTGAATGGATGCAGGGATCGTCAGGGAGAGAGGGAAGATTTCATTTTTTTGTAGTTCAGCCTGAAGTCACCGTTCAAATGTGAAGATAAAAAGCTCAAATGGTCAAAACACGTGAAAACACATCTTCCTGCTTTTCAAATTTTCTCACTAATTCGTTTTTCAGCCAAGATTGAAGATTTACTTCACCAGTGCAGTGCCGGGTCTAAACCTGCCTGTTTGGAATGTGTGCCTGAACTGTGTTGATGCTCCAGAACCACTTCAGAATTATTCCCTGTCATTAGTGAGTCCTCCTCAAACAGTTCTACAATATAGTGTCACTTTTTTTTTGTTTGTGTGCCAGACGATTTGTTTGTGGAGCTTTTTATAAACAGTCTATTGTGCAGAGTGAAGTTAGAGAACCTTGTGTTCATCCTACCTGGTTTATCTGCAGTCAGTATTTTTCCTAAAATGACATAAACTGAAATAAGCTTGAATGATTTACTTAACAAATGATATTTTTTCATACATTGCATATCGGCAGAGGTGTTTCAAAATAAAAGCTCTGTAATTCAGCTCGATATAAAGTATTGCAGCAATAAATCGAACGTTGCGCTTTTACTTTGTAGACACATTGCAAAACAGGAATAAATTTGAATGTTGTTGCCATGAAGAATATCACGAATGTCCGTCACTCCGATTTGGCGAAATAAACATAAATGATCTGGCTGTACAGATATCATTGGGCGCAGGCTGCCAGTCGCAGACCAGCGCTGCAGTTTATCTAAGAAATGTTAAACTCGATCCACAGGCTGAAGGCACACTGCCCCACCCCCACTGAGTGCTGGTCGCCTGTTAATTCACATTTTATTCATATTGAACGTATCCAGCGTCCAAATCACTCCAAAGTAAAGACAAACAGACGGTTGTGGAATTAGTATGTTTGTTCAGAGTAGAATAAAAGTACTTTGATTGTACATCATAAATATAATTTAGAATTGGTTATTGGTTTCCTAACTAGGTATAAAGACTATGAGGTTAAAAAAATAGTGGTTATTTGAATATATACATTAATGAAATAACACATTGAATAAATAGATGAATAGGATGTAAACCGACATAATGAATATTGCACATATTCTCTTTTAAAGCCACAAGTTCCCGACGTGACGTGAGCGTGTGAAACAGACGGGGAACATGTCCTGCGCTGGAATGCGGGTTGATTTCCCCACATTTTGTCACAGGCTTGTCTGAATCACCCATCGCTTTAAAGGAACACAGCTAAACATGGGGGAGGACGGGGTCTCCGCCACTAAATGCCCTCCTTAAACTTTTTCTCAGGCCTTTGAGAGGTCATTAATTTTGTCAGCCTTTTCTAAGTCCCTGACACTGGCCATCAATCAAAGGTGTTATTAGTATTCGCTGGAACACAAACTCCGAGCATGTCCCTGCTCAGACGGGGACCACACACTAGTATAGGAAGAGATTAGGGCTGTGTGCGTCACGTCACGTTGCACCGAGCACCCCCGCGTCCTCAGGGATGGGTGCTGCTGAATAAGTGAATTCTTTGCGTGGTAATGTTTAACAATATCTCAACAATATGGATCTGGGTACTTAAGCTGGTTGTGAGGTGGGGGGGGGGGAGTGCAGCAGATTACTAATGATTTTCTCCAAATTAAACTTTCCCCCCCTGAGGTCCAGACAAAATGAGATTCTCAGAATGCAATCCATATTGTGACCTTTTGTGATTAACGCTAAAATAAACACAGCTCCATTACGGGGATTAAACAAATCAATTAACAAACTACCTCCCATTAAAAGTCCCAAAGAGTGGAAACAAGTCAAGACCTCGTCAGCTGTGTTCTCAGTTCACATATTTTCTTCTTTTTTTCTTCCTCCGAGCTACTTTCGCCGCCGCCGCCGCCGCCCATCCCCTCTCGCCCTCTCAGCCTTTGAGCAACAATAGAAACTTGTTTCCGGGATCTGTGCGTCAGGCTCTGTGATGTGAATGACCCACCAGCACAAAAGCCAAAAGCACCCTTTTGACTAGAAGGAGGAGAAAAAAAAAAAAGGTGGATATGGCTGCCATGACTGTGATGATGTCACTGTGCCAAAATTGTGCCGCTTGCAAAGAGAGGGAAGCAGAAAACCCGCTCCATGAGACGTTGTGACGCTGCTGCAGCTGATCTGCATTTCTTCCCTCACTTGGGTTTAATTAAGTGAAAGTTTAGAACTGACAAATGTAATGTTTGCTTTGCCCGTTGAGCAGTTTCCCCACATGAAGTCTTGGTTTTGCTGGGAAATGTCAAAACAGTTTTTAACTACCATCTGTACAAATAGCACGATATTCTATTTTTCTTCTTCTAAATCTTCTTAGATTCGACTGGATTTCTTTGCATTCATAGGCGTGTGTTGGGCCACAGATAATGAGATCAGTGCTATCAGCTTCACTGTCCCTTTTCTCCTCATTAACATAAGAAAGATTTTTTTTGTGTGTCTCTCCTTTTTGCTGCCTTCCGTCAACTCTTAACTCTGCGTCAACCCCTAACCCTCAACACGCTCGTTTGTAAGAGGAGTGATGTCCTTTCAATTAGTAATTTGCAGCTAATCTTAAAAATATAATAAGTAGGAATAATTTAGTTTAAAGTGGTCAGAGGTTGGGACGGACAGGATTCTTTGGTAGAGAATAGACAATGTGCTGCAGTGTAGCAGTAAGTTACAGATCTTTAATGTAGAGTCAACTTATCTTTCTGGAAATTCACTTGAAATTCCTCTTAAATTGGCTAAAAAAGCGTTGGCAACACAACAACACGTCCTTTTTAATGTATTCACCACAGCCCGAGAAACTTCCTGTAATACATTTATTGTTTACAGCAGAAAGTTTCATACCCAGGTCAACATTTCTTCTGGCACACTGAGCCCGAACTGCACTTTATTCCCCTTTAATTTAACAGCTCCGGCAGCTTTTCTAGTTAAATCGACTGTTCATTATTGAGACCCATTTTACGAAGGGGCTGTGAGGTGCAATTTAATGAATCTCTGGCACAAAGCTCCCTTTCACTGCCGGGCAAAGAATAGAGGCTATTTAGACCCTGTAGGGCTTTATGTCAAAGGCAGCCCATAATAGTTGTCAGGCCAGGGCAGAAATTCCCACTGGCCTGGGAATGCACCAGAAATCAACTTTTGCCATGAGCAGATTAAGACACAAGCGAGCAGTTGGGAAGATTCCTCCAGATTGTGGCATCTGTTTGGGCTCAAAGATTTTCCCACAGAAAAGAGGCCTCTCTCTTTACTGTATAGCCTCCATTCTTTTTTTTTTTAATGCCGGGTTTGTTTCAGTGGCTAAATGAACAGTAATTAGATTACGAGTTAACTTCTATTTGGTAATCCAGACACGACACGCATTAAAAGAGTTGATTAACAGTTACAGTTTTTTCGAAAAGCAAACAGGAATCAGAAGAATAATCTTGCTGTGGATCAGGATTTAACTCAATTAACTTAAAAACATTGCTTACATTTTTCACTTTTACACAAGTTTATACTTTATAACAATGTTAAATCCAAGAGTTTAAGAGCTACAGTAATATCCTCCACTTTCACGAGAGCATTTCGTGGTTCAGGGCACACACAAACAGTTAAAGCAGAGGGGGAGAGTTGTGACAGAGGTTATTGTCTTCAACTCAGCAGGGAATTTCAGACAAATCCCTCTTAGATGCAGGTGGTCGGGCACAAGCAAAGAGTTAAGTCCCGCGGCCCCTTTGCCCCTCCTCTTTGATGTTCTGACATCATTAGTCCAGCCCCCCCCTAAGATCTCCTCACGTCCCTCGGAGTCCGTCACTTCTACTCTGGAATGTTTACAGGAGCTCCATGAGCAGCATCAGGGCCGAGCGTTTGTCAGGGGGGAGAAAATAGACATGCTTTGAGGAAACTTTTGGATCAGGGATCACAGCGGATGCCACAGGTGTAGCCGCCGGGCCTCGACAGAGTAATGGCTGTTCAGACTGCGATCATGAACCCTCAGTTCATGAATTTCTGCTTCCCGGGTTCTGTGGTGGAGTACGACGTGGAGAAGAGTCTGGACGGGGGTCTCCTGGGTGAGGCAGAAAATGACGAAGACTACAAAGAGACCACCAGGGACCTGCTGAGCTTCATAGACTCGGCCTCCAGCAATATCAAGCTGGCTCTGGACAAGCCAGTGAAATCCAAAAGGAAAGTCAACCACCGGAAGTATCTGCAGAAGCAGATCAAGAGGTGCACCGGCATCATAACACCAGGAAACGCTGCTGAAGCCCCAGTGAAACGACAGGGGTCCCCTCTGGCTCAGCCGAGCCCTTTGCAGAGCAAAACTCTGCCTAAACGCGATGGAGTCCAGGCCAACTTACAGAGCAAGAGCTTGGCCGCGCTCTTTAGCCCTGTGAAGGATATAAGGGGTGAAAAGGCCAAGAAGCCGCCCCTGAGGCACCGCAACCTGCCCCCGTCTTTCTTCACCGAGCCGGCCAACTGCTCCAAAGTCAGCTCCACATCTGGGATGACGCTGAAGGACTTGGAGCGAGGAAACCCAGAGGCCGCGGATTTCTTCGAGCTCTTGGGGCCCGATTACAGCAACATGGTCAGCGAACAGGACCTTTATCAAAACATGCATCTGCGGGTGCAGCCGGAGATGGGAGGCCTGGATCCTGCCTCGTACGACGCTCACCATTTGGTCGGTGGTCTCCTCTACTCGGAGCCCTGGACTAGCTGCTCTGGACCCTCTAAGAAAGCCCCCCAGCCCCCCGTCTACTGTCAGTCTGAGGCTGCCACCACGGGGCCCCTAGAGGACAACGCACTGTGCACTTTGGCCTTCCCCAACTTCTTCACAGACTGCTCCATACCTCAGGTCACTTACGATTTAAGTGGTGGTTATAACAGAGCTAATTATTCGTCTCTATGAGAAAACTGACAATTCTGTGGTTAGAAGTGTGACAAGTTTAACAGTAGAGCGTTTTGATGTCGTCCCTGCTCAGCAGAATTGTGTGTCCCTCAGAAAAACACGTTTTCCTTTTAACTTTTCTTTAAAATGACTTGATGCCATGTACTTTTCAATACGCCACTTTCATTTTCTACATGGTTTCACTAAGTGGATGTGATTTTTCTTTATCTCAGGCAACTTCAAGTGACACTCTGAATGAAAGCACATCTGAAGCTGGGTACGTTTTTCGAATATGTGGCGCTTATGCATTTGGAAATGTGTTGACGAGACATTTCATTACATTTTGGTATTTAAGACAATAAGAAATCACACACAAGCTGCAGAAGTAGTTGTTGGTTTAGTTCACTAAGCATCTGTTATGTTAGGAAATTATATTATAGAAACAGTTTGTCCCATTTTGGTTAGAAATATGCTGCAACAATCTCTCAGCGAGGCACTTTTTTTCAGTCCTATTCGTAACAAATCTGCGCAGAGACGTAAACGGTGAAATCTATTCTGTGGAGATTATGATTACAACAGTGTTTGATGCATTTACAGCTCAGAAGTGATTTTCAGATGCACATTTACTACTTGTATGCATGTGTTTGTTGGTTTTCATTTGGGAAAAGCCTTTAATGTATCTAGTTATTGTAAGAAGAAGAAAAAATAAAGCTGGCCTTTATTCCTGTGAACACAGTGTGTTTTTGTGTGTGTGAATAGAATTGTGAGGAAGGTAAATGTCTCTGAAATTTGTTTATACAGTCAAATACAAGTAATTTGCTGCATTTAGATGAACAAATATAGAAAGAAAAATGAAGATTATAATGTAATTCAATGCAACTGTGAAAGAATTGAGCCAGTACACAAACAATAAAAATAAAGGTACAGAAGAAGCACATTTTAAGTAAAGTTAACTGAAGGCCTCACACGTTACATTACAATGAATTCACAGTAGGTGTCGTCCAGTATTATATAAAATTGTTTCTAATCTGTGCACTCATGTTAGTGGGTTGAAAATGCTATATAACATCAATACAATGCTGATTTTATACCATTTCAACATTTTCTAATTCAATTTCGCACAAAAATGTGGAATTACAGTCTCAAAAATATATATTTTTTGCTGTAATAAAAGAGCACATAGCAAACATCCATGTGCAAAGACCAGGAGGGGAAACATCTTTAAACAAGATGAGGAGAAACATTTTGTCCTTTGAGCACTTAGGAGGAAACCTTCAATGCTGCGCGATTAATTTTGCATTTGCATTTCTGGGGCCACGAGCAGGTTGATAAACACTCAGTGCTTTAAATACCTCAAAGATCTTTTTTTAAAAAGGGGGAAAAGGAAAAGTTCATGCATATGTTAAAATCCTTTAAAATCTGTATATTTAATTAACAAATACACCCTTTTATTTCCACTAAGGAGGAAAGAGGGAGACGTCCTGGCAGCAGCTTCCAGGGAATTTGCTCTTTAGGCCACAGAATCACTACACTGGCACATTTGGTGGCTAAATACCTAAATATGGGCTTTCTGCTAATAATGATTTCCTGTAGTGTTTCAGTTCAGCTGACTGGGCTTTTAAACTTATAACCTTCTCACAGGAGGTCACTCCCTCGTAGATCTGAATACCAGGATCCTACCGTTGGTGTGTACGTCATTATCTCCCCCTGGTGGTTGTTTGGTTCATTCATTTACCTTCCAACATGGAGGCTGTTGAGTCAAACTAAATCTGTATTTTAGGGCCTAAGAACAACTAATGAGAACATAATGCTTGTTGTTGCATCAGAGTTTTTCTAAGAGGCTTTGCCCTTTTTTCTTATGTTGAGTAAATACAATTATTTTACCTTTATCATTATTATTATTATTATCATTACTATTTATTTTTATTGTTATCATTTGTATATTACAAAACAATAATAATAATAAAGGCCAGAAAAACTGTCTAATTAAAGTATTAAATCAAAATAAACTTTCTGGTAGAGGTACAATGCTTAGGTGTTTCCTATCAATGCCTGTATAGATCAAAATAATAATTGAAATATGAAAACATCACAGATCAAGACAGGCTTTCTAGTAGTACGTTCAGAGGTGCTTCCATCCATCCATAAACTAAACCACTTATCCATCAAGGGTCACCGGGGGGGAGCTGGATCCAATCTCTTAGGTACTTCTACCAGTATAAATACAGTAATTACATTAACATTGAAAATAAAAATAATTACAGCTTAACAAACAGCTCAGATAAAGTCTGGAAAGGCTTTTTAGTAGAAGTGCATTTTAAGAAGGGACTTAAAAGATGACACTGACTCTGTCACCGGATGTCAGGTGATTGAAGAAGTACTGCAAAGCGTCCGCCTCAGTACGTATTCCGTCACATTACAGTAATGCATGTACACGCATTCATACTGCGATCTGCACAGCATGTACACGGTTATTCTTGTGTCCTTGGCAGCTCAGATGCAATTGGTTTGCACTGGGCCTTTTAGAGCCATAATTCTCATGACAAGCTTGTGACATTTATACTGAGTTGTGGGTCTGGATTGTAAAAGAAAAAAACAGAACAATATCACTCTTCAGTTTGAAAGTAATTTGTACTGCAATAAAAAACGATATCCATTAAATATCTTGTGATTGATTAATCGAGCCGGTACAGCACTTTGTATAATACACAATATTATTAATGTAGTTTGTGGTAGGGAATGTCTATTTTCTACAGCTGAAGTCACTTATATTAAGAGTTGCACAGGAGATATGTAATTAGGTTGTTATTGTTCCAGAAGGAGATGTCAGCCTCCTCGTGGGGTTTTGTGAAACGCTTGTAAAGTGTAACGGATGAAATACAAAACATAAACTCATCAAAAGCAGTTTTTCTGCTCAATTTATTCAACCATAGCGTCCTCCATTTTTAATCACAGAAAAAAGAATGGCCACAAATACAGTGTGGCCGTCAGAGCTGGACCCACAGGCCCATGAGAAGCTTCTCAACATCTACACTAGATGGCAGTAATGTTCCACTGAAAACCCAACGTGTACCACTCCCACTGCAGAGAGAGGCTCTTGTATCTGATGCAAGAGATTATGTATGAAATTGTAGCCTTGTGTGGTCAGAAGCAAGTGGCTCATTTAGTTCTTTTCTCCGTTGAATGAATCTCTCCTGTAGTAATTAGGTTGGAAGGCAGTGAATGGTTGTAAACTGTTTTTTTAATCAGCCTTTTTCAGCATTGCTTTAAAGGTTCAGTTTGTAGGATTTAGGTGAAAGGGATCTATTCGTCAGGAATTGTATCCTAGTGATGTTTTCACTAGTGTGTTTCAGCTAAATTGTTACGAATTGTTGTTTTCTATACCCGAGAATGATCCCTTTATATTTAGATACTATATATTTACGTCATGAGAGGGTCCTCTCTATGGAGGCCGCCATGTTTTTTACAGAAGCTCAAACTGGACAAACTAAAACTGAAGGCGACAACAGGTTCTCTGTCATGTTTTGGAAGGGGAGGGTGAGGCGAGGGGTATTCAGCTGCAACATGCAACGTCACCACTAGATGTCACTAGATTCTACACACTGAACCTTTAAATTGCTCTGATTATATGTGGATGTATATTTTCACTGCAATACACGCTCTACTTTAAAACTAATGTTCCCAGGGAATTGTTGCTTGCCTTACATTTACATTTTTCATTTAGCTGACGCTTTTATCCAAAGCGACTTACAACAAGTGCATTCAACCATGAGGGTACAAACCCACTGACCGCCTCTGTTTGCAGGTTGGCCAACACTATCCTATGTCATTAGCAGGGGAGAACAATATCTGGCAACCTGCAATACGGCTAACTATAGACATAGAAAGCATATGGATTTTCTGTCCCCGAGTTGACACCAGCTGATACATTTAGATTAGGCTCCACTGATGGAGCCACAACTGCATCCCAGCTTTGATTTGTGGCACAATGGAGATGCAATGTTTGTCAAAGTGATTAACAAGATCTGTGTGGGCACAGAGCTGAATAACAAGAGTCAGTCTACGAGGTTAACTCAAAAGATACACAGCTGCTTTTCCTCTGGTATGGTATGTGATGGCCTGTAATGCAAAAAGTGTGTGTATGCAGATGATACCAGGTTTTATATGAACACACACGACACTGAATCCAAACACAGGATTGTGGCAAAACAAAAAAAAACACAACCAGTACTGAAATGACCTCCACAGCAGAAAAGTTATATATCTTGGAGTTGTTACTTTCATTGTTCTACTCCAGAAATTGAGTATCCATCCACACCTGCCCTCTCACTGACCTTTCACAGCTAGTCCTCACATCTTGTTAACACCATCAGGATGGAGGCACAGTGCCAGAGGATATTCACAAGCCTTTATAGCCTCTCTCGGTGACATGCAACTTCTTTTTTTTCTCTGCGCTCAAGTAAAAGAATCATTTTTACATGTTTGTTTTATGGAGGGTGAATAAATGACAACACAATCCACATAAGCACAAAAAAACAACAACAACAAAAAGTTGTATCTGGTGAAGCCAGTCCAGCCAAATGGTAATGTGACGGGCATTGGGGGATCAATTTCATTATCCTTTATAAATCCTATTAAAAGACATTTTGTGGCAAATATAGTCTTAAATATAACTGTGCAACTCTACATTCTCATCAACATGATGCCAGTCAATCATGTCCCGTCTTGCGGCGTCGGACTGGACATCAGGACAACTGGGACGAATCCCGGTGGGTTGTCACATCCGTAAGCTGTTGGTCTGTCAAACAATCCGTAAAGCTTTTACCATCCCTGTCAGTCTCTTAACCGGCCCTCTCTGTATACCCGTCAGTCAAGGTTCTGCATGTATAAAAACGTCCAGAGAGTCATCCCGACGCTGCTCGAATTCCCATCCACTTGTTGTCGCTCTCGTCTTACAGTCCCCAACAATCTTCACACAGTCTGGTAGCGACAGAAGGCTCGACTGCTGCTCCTTCCTCTGGTAACTCCTTAAATCCTGGGCCGATTCCCAGGATGCTCACTAATGAACGTGAGCAAACAGGATACCGTCTGCAGTTCATTGTGCGACCACCAGTGTTATCAATAACCAAGGTTACATACATAAGCTTTGAGCTCGGGTCCTTTGTCAACACCAAACTAAACTTCAAATGCTTGACTTCAGAACTGTTATTTCATCCTGAAGGGTGTTGTAAGCTGCTTCTCACTTTTCAAGGTCCTCCCACAACAAGTTCTTTAAGGACTGCATCCAAGGTCAGTGCACAAAGATGTGACTTCACAATACACCCTGCTTTTCTCACATCTTTGTGTTCCAAGGCCTCAACCAGTGAAAGCATCAGTAAATATTACTTTTATATTAACAATGTGTTCCTGTCTGATCCTTTTCTTCTCTATGCAAGTGACATTACCCTAAAAGACAATTTGCTTACAGCGCTGCATGTTTCTTTCCATATGCATTTCATGTCTCACCGCTTTCCATTCGAGTTTGCATTCATTTTCGTTTTGTCCTCCGCAGGGTGTTGTGGGTGTGCTTATTTACGCCTGTGTGTTTTTGTCAGTGTGCAGTTTGCGAGCTGTGCAGATGACAAAAGTCTCGGCTAAATTAAAGACAATACCGCCTCGAATCTTTCATCTCCAGCAGATGCTATTGACAGACGCAACTCTCTCATGCAAATGACAATGATAAATATCAGTCGAAGAGCCACTCGTTACTCAGGCGACAGGTTTTCATTGGTGCACTTGCTGTTAGGACCTAAAGTAAAGTTGAATAGACAAACCTGGGCCAAATGAAAAATGTCACTATAGTAAATGTAATGTGATGTCTTAAATCTGAGGTGGAGAAAGAGGTGGAGGACTATTTTTCTCCCCTTAGAACTTCAACACATTTTAATTGAATTCTAAATGATTCATTAAATTGTTTTCCCACCAGATTATGGAGGTTGGGCGACTGAGAAATGTGAAAATTGAAAGAGACAAATACGGCTTTCCATCCATCTTTTGCTTCTTTATCCAAGTGGGATATTGAGTATCCAAGGCATGTTTTATCCGAGGAGCTTCCTCTGGTTCCTCTCCTCATAGTTGGTCATGCTCCGTCAGAGCCACAGCTAGAAATGTTGTGCCCCCTGACAACAGCTAAACAGAAGCTTCAACACACTGAATATCTATTAACCCTGAAATGTTCCAGCACTCCGCTCCAGCTCTGGCTGGGGCCCCTGAATTATTCAGGGTCTCCCTAGCATCAAAAAGTGTTTCTGTATGCTCTGTAAACCTCGACAGAGGACTTTGCCGTCCGACAGAGGTCATCTCTTATTAATGACCCCCCCCCACCACCACCACCACCATCCTGTCAATTTCTGCCATTTGTCTCTGTCATCCGGTCACTAACCAAAGCATGTTACCACAGGTGAAGGTCAGAGAGGAGATCAGCGGCGAAATCACGAGCTTTGCTTCATGCGTCTTTATTATTCTTCCAACACATTGTTCACATTAGTGGAGCTGATCATCCTAAGTGGAAGACAAATCTACAACCGTCTTGCTGTAGCTACGTGTTCTCTCACTCGGACGGGACAGGTGACCTTTATCTGGGACAGAGCCGCGCTGCCCAGGGTTTTGGAGGTAATTATCATCACGTCATACTGCAAAAGCTTGGAATTGAAAACAGCAGCGATAAGAAGGATGACATTAAGTTTGAAACAGCACTACAGGAGTATTTTATCACAGAACACACCGATTCGCCAAACTTTCTTAATTTCCTGTCTTTGGATATTACAAACGGGAGCGGAGACTCCAGGGTTCTCAGCACGTCGTACTCCTGCGGAACCTCAAAGAACCTGGTCATTTCCTTTTCCAACTCCTGCCAACACATGTCTACTGGATTTATACATGTTTCCCCCATAGACTCTATTTAAAGATGGAAATACATGTTTCTCTCATAGACTCTATTTAGAGACGGAAATATACTAAAGCACCAGATGTTGTTATTCGAAACTGGAAGATTTAAATTCATTTCTGGGTAGTGGGTGGAAGTGAAGACGCGTCGTCCATCTTTATTTACAGCCTTTATCCCCATATAACTCACAAACAGTGTGAAAAGTAGTGTCTACGTTCTAGAAGCTCAAGGTTTGATGACTGCTGTAATTAGTATATTTTTCTTCTTGGACTTTTTGAAACTGTTTGTTCCAACTTGTGATTTGTTTGAATATCATGACTTTTAAGATTTGGGGTTGGACTGCCAGTTCCCTTATGATATATGATATGATATATATGTTCCCTGCTCTACTTTGAAGTTGTGTGTCTCTTACTGGTGTCTCTTCCTGCCTTTGTTCTGTTTGCTGCTCCTGTGATCATCTGCACCACCCCGATGTGTGTCCCCTGAATTCAATTATACCAGTGTCGCTTGTGTATTTCATCTCTGAGCTCCAGCCCTGTTCAGTTTGTTTGTTTTGGTCCTGTCTGGCTCATGCTTGGTTCCCTTGTGGTTTTTGTCCTTGTTGCTGAGTTTTTCCTGATTGGATGAGTTCTTGGTCAGTAAGCCAGTCCTTCATTATATTTCCTGTTTGCAACTACCTGCTGTGTCTGCACTTCAGGTCCAGAAAACTAACGCACCAATTGGCCTCCTGTTGATAAAAAGTCCAGGTTTCCCTGAAACTAAAGACATAGACTTTGTAATTTGATGCATGAGAAATATTCATCTGTTTTCATCGTTATAATCCCTCCGAGTCACTTGACATGCAGAAAGCAGGGCAGCAGGTATCAGCAGGCAGCACAGCGACGGTTAAAAACATATTAAGAATTAGCTTTGTCTCTTTTAATGTGATGCAGTTCCAAAGCAACTTTTCACTGCCTGACGCTTCGCACGACTGCTCCCAGATAAAACAAATCACGGCCGGTTATTTATTTACATGTCTGCTTGTTTTGTTTCTCTGCTGAGCTCCGGCACTGTGCAGCAGGGGCTGGTGTTAACTGCATAAAAATGCATTTGGGCTGTGGTTGATGTCCAGTGGCTCAGAAAGGCAATTTCCCTGCAGATACCACCGACGACAACATGAGTTGTGGAATGGAATATACAGACATTGTGCATATGACAACCTCTACATGTCCTGTTTCACACCTTGTGCCAACAATCATCAGACCATTGCTGCAATGGTCCTGAGACCTCATCGCACTGCAAGTTAAGAAAACACAAGTAAATAGACACAACACATGCAAATGGAGAAAACTTCAATTTGACAATACATGCATAGCATTTGGGAAAATGCACTGCAAATACTTACACCACCAAATACCACAACAACACAATCAAATACATCAAAACCAAATACTCGCAACACAGAGGTTTTCCAGAGGAAGCTAAAAATGGCTAGATGCTAATACATTGAAAGGTTCAGAGTGTAGGATTTAGTGACATCTAGTGGTGAAGTTTCATGTTGCAGCTGAATACCCCTCACCTCACCCTCCCCTTCCAAACATGACAGAGAACCTGTGGCAGCCTTCAGTTGTCATAAAAACTGAAAAGGTGTTTAGTTTGTCCAGTCTGGGCTACTGTAAAAAACATGGCGGCCTCCGTGGAGAGGACCTGCTCCCGATAAAAAGTATTTAAACATAAAGGGGCCACTCTACGGTAAAGAAAACATCACCAGGATAATTTTGTATTCAATTTGTGCCATTTCATTATTTGAGAAACAGGCTAATGTCATATTAGCTAGCTATATAACATGCTAACTTTGTCTTTTTCAGATTGTAGACTGTTGATCTGAAAAAGATGAAGTTAGCATGTTTATAGCTAGTATGTGTTGTCAAATTACTATTTTCTCCATCTGTATGTCTTATGTCTCTTTGCACGTGTTCTCTCAGGACAACTGTACAAACCATGTTTTTTATTTACACTTACAAAACAATATATAGCAGCCTGGTTGATTAAATGATCACATCATTAAAGTTCTTTAATAATAATACTCTTCTTCACTAGCCTTGATATTAATCCTCCTTGCCTCAGCACAATTAAAAATAAAGAAGTCATAAGTGGCAAAAATAAATGAACTAATCAGCAAATGACACTTACTCAGCAAGTTCCGACAAACACCCTGCAGCCACTTTCAGTTTTTAGTCTGAAAAGATGTTCACTTATGGTTTGGGTCGAAATACCTTACAGCTAACAACGAAAACAAAAACTGCATTTCATTTCTACTACTATCACTTACTGGCTTTTGGTTTAGTACGACAGACTCGAGAAACAAGACGGTTGCATAACAGCACTGCCGAGGACCTGATATGTAGGCTGTAGCCTGTCTGTGGTAATTTAATGCCGCCCAGTCTGCCACTGCACACGGCGTGATAACAGGTTTCTCTTTTTTTCTGGTGTATTCTGCTTGTCCTCATGCAAAGTGGGAACGTGAGCAACATTCTCACCTCGAAATAGATGTTACTTTGTGAGAAATCATCAAAATGGGCTGCCAACGAGACCCGCGGAGCTGCTCAGTTATGATGTTACGTCTTACTGGCACGCTGCAATTATCTCTCTATTGTGTCTTGACTTATGACTCATAGCATCCTGTAAAAGAACATGTCTCCCTGGCTACTGTCAGGTGCAAGTGTTCAAGGATGTTAGGGATGGGAGCGCGCCGTGAAGCCTCTTTGTCTTTGTACCGTACCAAGGGCAGGATCTGATCTAAAGATATAAATGATGTGCCCATCATCTGAAGGAGAGAAAGTTGCATTACACCGTCTGCACGTCCCCCGAGAAGCATAATAATCTGTAAGAGGAGAGAAAATCCCATTACCTGTTACAAATTTCTTTCCTCATAATTGCTGGAGCCTCCCATTTGGGAGGGGTGGGGTGGGGTGAAGGACACCAGACATGCCGATATCACACTTATCTTCAGAAAAAAAATCTAGGGGACATCTATTTTTTGGTTTTCGTCATTCCCAAAGCAATGTGTGGCCCCGTTCAATCCTTGAAAAAGGGTCCTCGACATAAAACATCGCTGGAAGGACGAGACTGCACCATCAGTCGGGTGTTCGTCTGTGTGATGAAGCTAATTGATGACAGATGGTGAGTTACCACGGAAAGATGGTAATTTGGTAGAAACGTTGGCAGTTGGCCAATTTCTCGGTGCGGATTCATCTATTTTTCTAAATGGTTTCGTGTCATTGAAAGATGCGTCATTTTACTTGGTTAGAGACACGAACGGTTGATGATGCTTCTCGATGTCAAGCAATCCAATTATTTTCTATCTACTAATTCCAGAAATCTCTGTCAGTCTGTATGCTGCATATCTTAGGAAAGGTTATTATTATCAGCGCCACACTTGGCATGTCTCGTTACGTGAGGCATACTTCTTATTACCAGTAGGTGGCGCAATGTCTATGACCAAATATTGTCATGTCTGAAATGTGCCCCACATTTATTACTATTCAGGATAATAACTATAATACTGTACAGAAATCAATAGTTGGTCATTTTGAATTATTACAATAATTTCTTTTATAAAAATTTGACATTTGTACTTTTTGATAGTGAAATAGTTTTGTCTCAGAAAACATTGGACTCAACAGTTCAGCATTATCCAAAAGTTAAGTTCCAGCCGCAGCAGGTAAGGGAGGAAGATGGGAGCAAAAAGGAAACGAGCAAAAGGCAAAGTCCAGAAAACCAACAGGCAGGATGCAAACTGAGAACAAAGGCAGGACAGCTACAGCTTTAGATGGTGGCATTGGTTCTCTAACCATTCAACCACTCATTGATCTGTCCATTCGTTGAATCAGCCATTAATCTATGTCATGGTCAACTCTGCAGTATCTCCCCCCCATTCCTCAGTTTTCCACAAAACCTTTTGTCTCTTGTTTGTTTACCTGTCTGACTTTATCTGTGTCTTTATCTGTGTCTTTATCTGTGTCTGTCTTTGTGTTTTCTGTTTGTGTGTTCACTCTATTCTTCGCTAGATCATGCAGTGTATCACACCGTTGTTCTAGTTTATTCCTTTTTGTTCGAGCTCAACTCTTGCGCGCGTTGCCTCGGATTGTCGCTCTATGACATCCTAGTTACTTGCTGCACTCGGCTCAGTTTGTGTGTTGCCTGAAGATTCAGTACCTCTCTGGAGAGCTGCCATTATTCTCCCCTGGCTCAGCTGTCCTTGCCGCCGCCTGCTCTGCTCCGCCAACAAGCAGCCACTACATTTTACAACATTTCTTACGAGTCCTACGTTTGGGTCCAAAGAAAAGAAAAGAAAATCTAAATTTAACAACAACCTTGTCGCTTCAATCTTAGTCTGTTAAACCTTTTGCTGAGAGGTGAAGGTTAAAGCATCTCACGCCAATATTCCTACAGCACCACAATGTAACACATGGAAGAGACTCAACCATAATATTCGTCTACTACATTTCACTCCGTTGACTAAAGCCAAAATATCACAGGTGCAGGTGCCGCCATGTTGCGATGTCCTGCCGACACATGCACTTAAGATACAGTCATCTGCTGTCAATCATGATATTTCACCCAACATTTAAAGCATCAAATACCTAAGTGAAACAAAACCTACCGGGAAAATGAACACTTGAACATACGTCAGTTAAACCAAAGTTTCTTGATCGCCCCCTGGTGGCTGACTGCTGTGTGACTCATGCAAAAAAAACCTCAGAACTAAACATTACTGCCACCTTGGGGTCTATAGTAGTAACTACATGAATTACTGCATCAGTGTACCAAAGATACAACGCCCTGCCTTCTCCGTGTTTGTGGATTGGACATTAAACAAACTAAACAGCCAAAGATATGGTGTCTAATTACTGTTAATTCTTAACACATTGTATGTGGTTGATGACGGACAAACTACACAGGGAAACTTCCCAAGGAGCAATCCCCCCCTCCCCATGCATCGCACAATAACCACACAGAGTCAAAAGGTGAAGTTAATTACACTGCTTCAACAAACACGTTCTCCTCAGGAGCAGCGCTTCTGTGAGTGGACGGACATGAGAGACTCTGTGTTACCGTAAGATCTCACAGTCCAGACAGTTGTTTGTTTGGCTCCCTCGGCTCCATTTGTTCAACTCCGCGTCCAAATCAACCCAATTACAAACAATCTGGATATCTGGGGTCTCGTCCACTAAATGGCTCCGAGTGTTTTTCCTCCTCTAGCCCCCTGACAAAACAATAAATAAAATCTGGTTGTAATTCAGGTATAATGAAAAAGAAATGGCGAGTCTGTGAAAAATGGATGTAATCACCCGCCGGTTATGTAAGAACTATGAACTACGAATGCAGACATTATGTAATGCAACATAGAATGTCAAGCTTTAGGCTTTTTCTCGTTGAAAAGGTTCAGATTTTATATAAAAAACATTGACTCTCTTACTAAGAATCTAACTTGTAACGCCTTTCGTCCAACATTTCAGGTTTCACATAATTCTTTTCCATTTGTTTAGTTTGTCATCTGCTGGAGTTTCATTTCTGGCTTCTATCACCCGATACCACTTGGTTTGTTTGCCTCGTTGTTTCTCCTGCATCAGGTTGAACGCTGTGATTCCGTGAGTGATGGCGTGCCCCCGCTTTTAATGAACTGTTTATCTCGGGTCTGGTCGCTGACAACGTTTGATGTTTGCGCCGAGAGAGAAAGAGGAACAGAACTCTTGCTCTAGACATTTTGTTGCGTCTTATTGGAAACTTACAGATTTCTGTAGAATTTAAAAGGATAGAAATAAACGATCACAAATAATTCATAGGATTCCGACTTTCGCAGACGTCGACTCTCAGAGAATCGAATTCCTCTTGTTTTATGTCTTCAGTGTATTTCCTGTGTAAGTCAGGTCATCTCTCAGTGTGATGCTGCGCAGTTCCCTCAGGATGCGATAATGAGATAAAATAAAGTTGACTGATCCTTGAGGAGAAATCGGGTCATTGCAGCAGCAGCAGATTAGCACAGTGCTAGCATCTCTTCAGAAGAACACAGATTTGAGTGTTTTATCACACAATAAAAGTGTTTTTTTATTTTAGTGTTCATTATTTTGACTAATTTTGATACAGAAGTTGTTTCAGTGTTGCTTTTCAGATCAGTTGATATCTAGACCTTTAGGTTAACAGGTTTCTTTGGTTCTACACTGAATTAAAACACATTCATAGATATCTGTCCTGTAAATATGCATTACTCTTTTCATTCAAATCCGAAAAGTGTTATAGTTTTAAAAAACTAAAAAATCCTGCTGAAAAATAAGCAAATATACAAACTGCAATGAAAACATAACCTCAATGTTGACGATAACAATATGTAATAACAGTGATATTACAACAGACACATCTAATAGGTCGACTTTTAAGCCTTTATATGTCCTATTCAAAGGAAACAATGTGTCATTCACTCAATCACTGTTTCCGTAGTATTACAGCAATGACGTTAAAAAGACGGCGTCTCTCTATGGCCTTGTTTATTTTGTCATATGCTAATGTATGCAGATTAAGGGACCATTAGCATCTTTGTCCCAGGAGATTCGTCTGTGTGGACTGATTGTATTTCTGGGGCCAAAAAATTTCATATACACCAGCCAAGTTTCTTTTTCTACCTCGTCTGCTAAATTGTTCTATTAGCCTTCCTCCGGAAAAATAATTTCAGGCTTTCCAAATAACCAGACAACCCATTTTCCAGGAATATCAATAATTATCACTGGTTTCCAACAACACAATTACACGTTGGGAAGATGTGCTTAACAAGTGCTCGGTGCCGTGGATGTGCAGAATCCATTTTGCGGCGAGGTGCAAGTAATTTTATTTCTCTTTCCAGCAGCCATTTAACAAGTGTAACTCCCTAAAATAGAAATGAGCGCACAATGGCATCATCCCAGAAATTTCTTCCACAGGAGCAGTGCTGGCGAACAAAGTGCCAGACCAACTCCGAAGCAGATGTGTGTAATAGGTGAAATGCTCTGGAGCAGCTGCATTCGATGCCGCTTCATTGAGCATATAGACAAATGACTAACAGCTGTTTTACAAGCAGCCATCACATTCTCACAAGGTGTGTTTTCCTTCTGCTGCAACACTCACATCTCACCATCTCACCCACAACACCAGAGCAAACACGGTGCATTGTGATCATCGCGCTCACACACACTGAGAATTACCTGTTGTCATTGTTTATTATTTAACTGAAGTCGAACATGCTCGAGAACATGGCTCATGTTTTTTTTTTCTAGTTAAGCCTCTGTTGCATTGTGGGGCTTCACAAAACGTAAATAGTTCCAACGTTTTTAAACCCCAAAGATGCGAAATAGCGTATTGATTTATTTCCAGCGGAGTGGAATATTAACGCAGCAGATAAAAACGCTGTTTATCTGTCGGGGGCAGTTTGCTGATACGGGGGTGGTACCCGACACAGTTTTATATTTCTGTCCATCTGTGTTACAGATAGGGGCCGTTATGTGCTGAGTCATCGTGGCTATGGATTTCCAGTCTGAACGTGGAGCTGGAAATAAACGTGGAAGAGACAGGAAGGCCCTGAAAAGGTGCAACACACACACACACACACAGAAAAACACGTTAACGTTAACATTCCGTTACTGTTTTCCTGGGGAATAGTTAACTGATCTCGATGAGGACAATCAGACACATTCAGGGAACTGATGGACTTTTGGGCCCCGGCGAAGCTGTTTGCTCTTGAGTGTATTATTTGTTTTTCTGCAGCATTACGCAAGAACACCTGACCTAATTTCCATGAATCTTGGTGGAATGGTGGGACTTGGCCTTTACGTTAACATTAACATTGTGAGATAGAAACTTGACGGAGAATTAGAGCTGCAAACCTGTAGTTAGCACCAATGTGTAAAGTGGAGATAATGTGGATTCAGAAAAGTAACATCTTATGTGTAACTCCAATGATTTTAGAACCCTGAATTTAAGGGACTGTTGGGTGGAGGTATGAGTCGTTCCAGTTACTTTCATCAACAAAAAACAAATTTAACAGCTATATCCAAATGATCAAAATCATATTTACCTTAATAAAGATAATTAATAACTACAAAGAGAAAGTATTAAAATGTTTGTCACCAATATCTGAAGTCATTCTCGGTGATAAAACATGTTTGATCGTCATAGCAACAAGACAACAGATGCCCACTTTCCAGATAAATGTTAAAGGGGAAACAAAATAAAAATGAGTAACAACATGCAGCTTCTCAGATAAATTCCTCAGATCTGATTTATTGTTTAAAAACATGTTGCGTGTCTCATATTCCAGCTTTATTTAATACAGCAGATGTTAAGAGCAGCCATTTATTTGCATGCGCAGCTACAGGATTATTGACTCATCAATAAACCTGCATTCCAAACCAGTAAATCTGCCAAACTCTCCGTCAAATAAAATCTCAAACCAATAGCATCTGATCCTCAACATGAGGGCGCATTAATGTCTTTTATTGACATTAACACAGACGTGCAAATCTGCATACAAATGACGCCCATTTAAAGCTGCTTCACTCCTTCCTGCAGGATTCAAGCCAAAGATTCACACACAAAAACACAACGATTCAAAGAAATAAACAAAAGCTCAGTTGCAGTTTTGAGGGTAAAGATATTTTTTCATCGTTAAACATTCACTGGCTTGCACTTTAGCTCCGTGTGCAACTACAGGTCCGATCCTATCAATCAGGACGAATACCATTAGTATGAGTGTAGTCCGCTGTGACCTTTTCAGATTGCATTATGATAGTGAAAACAGTGAGAAGGTCAGCGGATGCCCTCTCTGCACCAAGCGGCTCGGATACAGACGATCCAGCAACGGCCGAGGAACGAGATGATGAGACGACGAAGACGAACAAAGAACCATCGGCTCTGCAGACTCTGGCTCCAAAATACTTCATCTAGACAAGATGGCAGCATCAGAGATATTTGGCTTCATTCCTGGATAGTGGGAGGAAATTAAATCTTTATAAAGAGCTAAAAGTTAAAAGATTGCAAAAAAAAATAACAAGTATTCGGCTGTTATGATTTGTTTTCTCGACTTTTTATGTCTCAGACAATTGAAATTGAAAATAATCTTTTCTGGCTTTAACAAGAAGGAAAAACAGTCTGAATAATTCCTCCTGCGTGCAGAACTCTTTTTGATTAATTTGGATTCTTGTCAGGTAGTTCCTTGTCTTGAGTGCAAATATTTTGAAACAAGACTGAACAAACTAAATAATCACATTGACAGTTTGCTGCTTGTTTTGAAAAGGTAAGATTTCTTTAATAGGCTAAAAACTTTTCAAATGGAGACTTTCGCTGCGACTCCAGCGCTTCAGACTGGCAGCGGGTTTTTTTTTTGTTTGTTTGCCTGCAGCGACTCATTCAACAGAACAAACCGAGAGCTCTCACTTACCTGAGCCACTTAATTCTGGTCAGGTAAGGCTGAACTCACAACAACCCCCAGCTCTGACCTTATTAATTAATTTCTCTGGGACTTTCTATTGATTGTAAAACAGCGGATGAATAGGCTGTAGCCACATATTTGTGCAAATATGATATAAATATGGAAAGAAAAGCCTTGGGCTGCTGCAATGAATTCAATGTGCTTGTCCGTCAGTGACAAACAAGAAACAAACTGATGTTTATATGGGTTTTGATATTAAAATGTAAAGTGAGGTTTGTGTGATGAGGCTCCTTGTGTTCATATTCACTACAATGTAGTATAGACCTGAATCTATCGCAACACAATCACTGTAAATAAAGATGGACAACGCGTCCCCACTTCCTCCCACTGTACATAAATCAAGCCAAAGTTTCCTGGATAGGGACGCTGCCATTTTGCGTAAATACACTTGGCTAATTGCTGTCAATCATCATGTTGTTTTTATAGCAGTGAATAACTAATTAAAACCACACGTTTCACTGAAATGAACACTTCAACAAACCTAACATAAGAAGTACCTAAAAGAAGCTGTCTTTGAAAGTACTTTGTTTTTGACGTGTACTTTTATTTATTTATTCTGATCAATGTCAGATGTCAAGATGAACCTATACTGCAGATGGCCACCAGACAAAAAAAAGTTGTGGTCCTAGCTAAGAAGAAACAGTTAATATTTTTAAAACTCCCACAAGGAACTTTTCATTTTCGAATAAGATAATTCAAAACAGTTGCATGAAATGTTAATGTCTGAAATTTGGCTTCATGGTAAAACACAAGCTGTTCTGTGTTTGTCATCTTCGAGCATGTAGACTGAAAAATAAATGAAACAAAAGGTTTTCCTGACTCTTTATTACAACATTTACATAAATCTGGTTTAATCGTGTGCACCATTCATGAGTGTCCCACTAAGTCAGCTGTGATATAGAAGGGGAAATTATTATTATACCGCGGCCGAGTTTCTTTTTATTTTGCCGTTTAATGGATATGTATATGAAACCCATTCACGCATTCAGGTGCAAAACGTGACTTGGCAGTAAATTAGTGGATTTGCACCGAAGTAGCTGTGCTGTGATGGCTCCATCCTGACAGACACTGCGTCCGGGGTGTTACAGGAAGCATAAATCATTACTGCTCTTTGTTTTCCTTTGAGACTAAACTAAAGCATTCTGATCACACCAGTTTACGTGATCATTTGCGAATGAATTGTAATTATAATTGTCGTACAGAGATGATAAACCGGGTGAATCCTTTGCAGGTCCTGTGTTCTGAAACGTGACACTTTGATATCAGCCTGCTGTGCTGACTGTTCCTGTGTTGTGTAGGTGTTATCGTGACATTTAATGTCTCCACTAACCATCAACGTACAGGCGGCGATAACAGAAAACCACTCAAGGGTTTCTTTTCCCCTCTTTTCTTTTTCTTTTGGCCCCATAATGCTAATACCCACTGTTTAATTGTGTAATTAACATACATGAAGCTTGAGCTCATCCTAATTGAAATGTGTAGATTTTAATTAAAGGGCGAGTTTAAGACTGTAATGAGACACACGCCACGATCACTCGATGGCTGATAAATGCAGGGGGCGGGGCTAATGAGCACGCCTCCCCTCTAATGACAATCAAGAGATTGTGCTTTTAATGAAGAACCAATGCTACCAACAAACACGTTTATTTCCACTATACTTGTGCAGCGCCCCGTTCTAAACCTGACTGTTGTTGTTTGTGTGCTTTTTATAAACAGTGTAAGTTTTTCTAACTTCACTCTACCTGGTTTATCTGCAGTGAAGGTTTTATAGTTAATTATGAATGATTAAATTGCATTTTATTTCTCTTCACGTGTGGTTTACATCTAAGTTTGAAGGATTTTCTTTAACTGGGATTCATTTTTCATAGATTTCATGTCGGCTATTTCAGAGGTTTTCTAAGCAACCAACAAAACAAACATTGTGCTTCTGCCATTGCGCCCGACACGGTTTAGTCTGTCTGCGTCTGTCCGATATGGCGAATTATAAACAATTTAATTATCAAAATGATCTGGTGGCGATTTAGAAAACGCTGTTTGACCCATTGTCTGACCAATGGTGTAGTATATGAGGACGTAGAAGAAGACAGGCTCAACTCTGCCCCACTGACTGCTGCCGAGAGCTGGTTGCATATTTCTTCCATCTTTGTTAATACTAAATCGCACCAAACTCGGCACTGCACTTCCCTGGGTAATTTACAACACACGCTAAGTTTGAAGTTGATAAGTTGAGCGGCTGCAAGATTTTCTTTTTCAAAATACAGACACACACGTTTGTGGAATTAGTCGGTAGATATTTCCCTGCATATGATGTTTGACATAAAACAAGCTGAACAAAAACAAAAAAATTACTTTGTCCTCCCAGTTTTTTTGCCCCCGATCTTTATCCCTCATATCATTTTGCTTCACCTGTCGCTCCCTCAATCATGATTGATATAAATTACAGTGTTGTAGTCGACAGAGGACAATTACGCTGCGTATTCCTCGACAAGGTAATAACAGGAAAGGTGCTTTTGTCACACGGATTTAAATCAAAGTAACGGCTCATTAGTGTTCCCTGAAAAACCTCTGCTCCAGGAGGTGAAGACAATATCAAAGGTGCACAGTTTCACTTGGGCGCATTCTCAAAAATACATATGACATTGGGACTTAATGAGCCACGTGTGTCTGAATGTAATCTCTCAGTGATACCTGTGCTGTGCAGGCGGTATTAGCTGCACCGCAATGCATTGGCACTGCTCCGCCGCAGAGGCTTTGGCGATGTGCAGGCCGTGGAACACACTGTGTAATATCATCTCGGTGTCATTCCAGAGATTATCATGAAATGGCTTTGGAGTTACTGATGAAACTGAAAGCGTGAACTAATAATAGCCCGAACAAATAATGCTTCATCAACTCTGAGGATCATGAAAACGAATGATCAAGGGAACGGGCTCTGAATGCTGGTTTAAATAGGGGGGGGGGGGGGGGCAGACACCCTCAGATACTCTTACAGTATTCTTCAGTTTGTATTGTTGAGTTTGTTCTTTTGTGATAAAGAGTTTGCCAATCGATAATAGGCTATTTAACTTTAAACATCATCTTTTTAACTTCATGTAGTCAGAGTTTAAATGTGAGTTCACAAGCCGAATGATTTAGGTATATTTCTCATCAGGCTGATGTATGTTCATGTGTTCCATTTTTCAATAATATAGTTTTCTGTTTATTTGACGCTACAAAAAACACCGCAATAGACAGCCGAGACTGACTTGTGATTAGTCAAGGACATACAGGACCTCAATACTGCGGCTCCATCCCTCGATTGCTGCTGCACAGACTCTGGCTCCAAATTACTTTATTAGCGCAAGATGGTCTGTATGTGGGATAGTTCAACTTCATTTCTGGCTAGTCTAAGAAAGTGGAGACGCATCCACCATCTTCATAAACATAGTTTAATCATGCATCACTGCAGCTATGAACCCTCCACTTGCAATTTGTTCTGCCGATGCTACGTCCGGTGGCATCATTTTTTTTATATCTCTGCCTTTTCTTGTGTGGATGTGTCGGTGTTTGACTGCACAGCATAATGTTTAAACCAGAGAAGAGTCCATGTGCGTTTGATTCTGAGGCAGCGGCATCAAAGCCGGATGTTTGCATTCATGTTTTAACAGACTGAAACATTGCTTTGTCCCCCAAAATCAATCACAAAACTCCCAGTGCAACATCACACCGTGTTGAGCTGTACCGGGACTGTCGACGTGTGTTCTGTTGTGTTTGTTGCTTTTCTTACCGTCTGGCCGTCCTCTGGTCAGAGGTGCCCTTAAAGTCTTGCGCAGCACAGAGACGTGGGAGGACTCATGGTCCGCTGGTCCTCCCAAGGCCCCCTCTGCTTCCTGCTTTAGGCACGATGTTGTCATCTTCACCACAAGTTATCATCTGTTTGAAAAACAAATGTGTTTATTCCCACAAGGCCGAGGCATCCCTACTTGTGAAGGAAAAAGTTTTTGTATTTAATCACCCCCCCCCCCCCCCCAAAAAAAAGAGCCTGTAGCCAAAAATGAGATAATTATGCATTTGAAGAGGTTGTGATGCCTTTTTATTAATTTTTATCCAACTAATTTTATCACAGAGGATTTAACCCAGGGGTATACTCTCAGCGAAATCTAATTTAATGTTCATAAGGGCTGTGGAATGACTGTGGAATATTGCACACTGAGCAAACGCTGGTGCACTGACGTTAACTACAGCAGCTGCAGGAGCTTACAGTGGGAGTCACGGGGGGGGGGGGGGCGGGGGGGAGCAGTCAGTGGATTTATACACAGTGCAGAAAACCTATTCAAGTAGATGTGACCCCAGAGTTCACCGGAGGAGGAAGTAAACCAGAAACATGAACCAGTAAGAGTCGGAGAAAGCAGCCACTGACTAGATGTTACCTAATTCTTCCAAAGCTTCTCCCACTCAAGTGACACATATTGTAATTCAGCTTTTGACTGTTAGTTTGTGTGCGAGGGCGTTTTCACACCTGAAAGTCCAAACCGAGGTCCACCTCTTTGTTCCACTGTTTACTTGGTTAGTTTTGGTTTCACGTTGTAATTCAGGGGGCGAACTAAAGAATTAATAACAATTGAACTTCCCGTGGCAAATAACAGACCAACTGTACTTTGCACAATCCAGTCTCTAGTGCTTACTTACAACATATTGCAAAATCCCTCCCCTGCTGCTTATAGTATATTTTATATAAAATTTTTGTTTCCTATTTTTTAATTTTTTTTTATATTTATACTTGCACAAATACACAACAGCAAATTCCTTGTATATGTAAACCAGCTTGGCAATAAAACCAGATTCTGATGTATGTGAGTCTGACATCGGCGGGAGTTGACAGTTCAGTGAGTATTAGTCATTCCGTTTGGAACGGAGAAAATTAATGAACCAGTTCTTAAATCGTGTTTCCACTGTAATATCATTACCATTTTCCCACCAGCAAAATTAACGCCCCCATCGTTCAAACATTAGCTCACCACAGACGACGACTACAAGCAATCCTGTGAGCTCCTTCTTCTATTGTTTAATTCTGTCTCGACCTCCTGAAATTGGTCAGAAAATCCAAACTTTCCTAATAAGCGTTTTCACATCGCTTCGTCTATTTCTCCTTCCTCGACATTGTGAAAGCCAAACTTTATATTTAAGTCAACATATTGTCCTCGTACGCTTGTGATTTCCAAAAAAGCAAAACTGCAAACAAAACCTGGCTCAGCAACACAACGGTCCAAACGGTATTTGCAGTCTGAGAGGGAGAGAGAGAGAGAGAGAGAGAGAGTCCATCTGTCACAACCTGTTCATAGCAGCTCTCTGTTTATTGATTCTCTCCATATATCTCTTCAGTTTCATGTTCCGTCTCTTTCCTCCTCCCCTGCCGCTGACCGAACTGATGTCCCTCCTGACTTCCCCACGACTGCTCTGCTCCTCAGTCTAACAGGAAAATAGGCCAGTGTAAATCCACAGCGTTTTACTTTCTAAGAATCTACGACAGGTTTACTTGAAAAATTGTCTAATTTTGTATATTTTTTCACATTTTATACGAAGACATTTCATCTTCCCAAAAGTGAAGCTGAATTTTCCCCTGGTGGCTTACTGCAGTACGGGTCATACATTTCACCTCCTCCATGTAAGCGAATGGGACATGAGCCGAGTTAAAGTACTCGTCAAATACGCTTTTCTCAAAGATGGTTTCTGTGATATTAGATAGTTTCTGATGGTTGTTCTGGTAAGTTTGGTTTTATTTAGTTATTTTATGCTATAAAAACTTGGGTGAAACATCACGATTGAAAGGTGAGACTGACTGTGATTGGTCGAGCACCTATCTAAATGACATCATCGTTGCAAGATGGCAGCATCCTACCGGGTATATTTTGGCTTCGTTACTGGATTGTGGGTCAAGGTTGAGAAGCATCGTCCAGCAGAACGATTCAAATTTAGGGGACTGTGCCTTTTGGTTGGTTTGTTTATTTGTCAGCAGGATTTGGGCAAAATCCACAGAACAAATTTTTACAAAACCTGTTTAAAGGAGAGGACATGGGCCTAGAAAGATGATTTTAAATGTCCACCATGTCTCTGTAATGTCACATATGAGTGGGACACAGATACAGGAAGCAGGTGAAGTTGTGGCTGTTTTTCTGTTTTGTTCCCAAGGGCGAACAGGGGACTGCGTCGTTTCAATTACTGAGTCCGCAGAAACACTTTGGCTCGATTCTAATTTGTCTTTATATCAATTAATAAACCTTGACAGCAACATTACATCAAGCTGTAAGTATGAAGGACATGCCGTTACTTCTTAATCTAATTACAGAATTCAACAGTGACGTTACGTGAATACGAAACAACTCCATCTCCCGCGTGCGATCGACAATCAAGGCCCAAACTGCAGAGATAATCCTCTAACTGCGAGAAGAAGAAAAAATAAATCTGTGGCGATTGTCTGTGTTGAGTAAAGATTGTGCCCTCAAAAGGTTCACCTTCAGAGTGGGGCTATTATGTTTCCCCTGATATGGGGCTGATGCTAATCAGTGTGGATTGTATTTTATGCCTTAAGGCAGGAAAATGTGCTGATGAGAGCCCCACAATAAATGAACCTTATCACCTAATGGCATCTCGGTCCACCCTGTGACTTAGTGAAAAAGCCCTTGGTAAATGTCAAGGGATGGCAGAATGCGCACGTGAGATAATTAGAGACAAATGAACCATCGCACCGGTCAAGGAAACACTGTCGCAGATGTCAAACATCATATTTGTTTTAGAGCAAAGAAAATGTTTTCGGTTGATGCCTAAATGTTATGTTTTAGAGAAAGCTAATTTACTGGCACTGACGACAACAGAGGGGAAATCAGGCAAATTCAACACTGTTCCCATCAATGTTTCCTCCTGTTACTTGTGGCTGCACGAGGACAATGTGCGGCACAGAACAGACCTCGAAACATATTCAAAATAAAAAAAAGAAATTCCCCTTCTCTATTGCTGGATGTACGATTGTATTTCAATGTCTTCTCTATTTTCGCATGCAATTTAAATATTTGCCATCCTGTTACTTTCTATGTAGCATTGCTATTTCTTATAATTCCTTGTGTTTGTATTAATTTTTTCAAACAGATGTTTCTACTATTTTTACTCTCCCCATTTCTGGTATAACAGAGCAAATGTCCCCATTTTGGTACGAATAAAGGATATCTTGTATTATATTATTTTATATTATCGATGTAAAGACTTTTTTTGAGACAAGCAGAGTTTTATAGCCGAGAGCTGCCTCGTGACAAGAATTAATAAACTATTACCCTTGAAACCACTTCTTAAGTTTTAGTCCGTGATATCACACTTTGTTGTGAATACGTAAGTTACAGAAAACCCACCTTGATAATCCATGATGTCAAATAATCATATTTAGAAATGATAGAAAATAACAGTAAGTCAGGTTCATTATGACAGAGTGTGGTGCCTATTTGAATTTTCCACATATGCTAAGTTTATAATAAGACCTTAAATTATTATTCAGTTGCCTGCAGTGCATCAGCTCCTCCTGGCTTTAAACACACCTCAAGCTATCTCAAAACTGTGTGTTCAGAATCACAGATGATGAGTGGGTAATTGTCAGCACACTGTAAAGAGGTTATAACAGTAATTGCCCACTAATTAACCCTCTGGGGTGAAGACAAATCTTTGCATGAAAATAAAAAAATGTCATATATATATATACGTATATATATGTATATATATATATATATATATTTATTTATATATAGGGCAAGACATTTTTTTTATATATATATATAAATATATATATATATATGCAGGCTTTAATAGAGTTCATCTCTACCTTGTGGTATTGAAATCATCACTCCAACCGAGCACATTCAGTGTACGTCTTCAGAAGGAAAACGCCCTGTAGAGCCGGGCTAAGTAGGCAATCGCTCATTCTGAGGAACAGCAGAGGTGAAATGTAAGTAAACTCTGTGAATGTGCACGGCCACCCAAGTGCCAGATGCTGGAAGCCGGTGCCAGCTTGGCATGTGAGTGACTCATTAAACCAGAGTGGAATCCATTGGCCTTTCTGTGAAAGCTCTGACGCTCTTTCAAACCGCCAGCGCTTCTGCACGAGACTTTCTTCGATCAGGGACAGCAGCCAGCTGGGACAGTTCCTGATTCATTATTGGCATGGAAAAAAAAAAATACTAATAATGATTTTTCAAAAAATAGCATCACGAATAGGACCGTGGGGAGTTAGCTGTGGTATTAGAGAAAGGAAAACTGTTTCCTGTAAGCAGCAGATTATGAAAACATTAAGCAACAATTACCGTAATGAGAGTTATTGAGGCGGCAAGGTAGCAGACAAGCTGTGTGCATCTGGTTGCTGCATCTGGCTGCAGTGGCAGAGCATCCGAAGGGGCAGGCAGGAAGGCGTTCATTTATTATGGCCATTCCTTCCCTGTGGACGGAGAAATGACACATCGGTAATTGTCATGTACGGAAAAATGATCTCACAGGCTGCGTGTTGATGCACGAAAAGTACACTGTCGAAGAAAATCTCAAGATGTCACTCAGGATAGATTGAGGGGAATGTAATGTGAACCCCTCCCCCCTGTGTCGAGAGATGAGCACGGACTTTATCTGGTATCGAATCTACATCTTTTATTTTGGCTACAGCAGCCAGAGAGAGAGAGAGAGAGAGAGAGAGAGAGAGAGAGCAGCCAGACTGCACCAGAACAGACATATTATTATTTTAACTAATGCTTCAAAACCATTGTTGTTATCCAATCGAGAACAAAAGGATTTTCTACAGCTTATGCTTCATACCTCAACCCATGATCTGATAAACTGGCTTATTATTGCTATTGTCATTAGCATCTCAGCGTCAACCACAGATGAAGAACATGCTGCTCAAAGAACAAATAACAAAAAGAAGTTAAGAAAGATGATATGATACGATATCAATGAAACTGTTATGTTTTCATTGTTTTTTTTTTATGTTTGTAGTGCACATAATCACAAAAAATGTTTGTCTTCGAACCTGCCCATCAACATACTCCTGGAACAAATAACAGAGAAGAAAGAACTACTTCACAGAATACAATACAATATGATACAAAACAATACGATACAATACAATACGATACAAGGCGATACTATACAATGCTGCACAATGCAATAGATACAATACATTTCAATATTAGGCGATAGGATATAAAGATAAACATTCTTATATGGGTTGTTGTGTTTTATTGTTTGTGTGTTCTCTTATTTAATGTTCATACTGGACATAATCACAAACAACATCTGGGTTCAAACCAGCCCATCGTACCCCAACATCTGCAAAAGAAAACAATGAGACAATTCATTAAAAATGACCTTTTTGCCTAATTAAGGCTGTGACATTTATCTATACAATTATCTATAATGTTGTTGTAGCAGTTTTTCTCTCAGTGGAAATATCTTTCTCTCTCAACAGGCTCATCTAAATTGTCCTTATCGATCTGACGCCCTTATCCTCTTATCCTTGGTGCAGGTCTTAGGATGTCGTAAGATGTCGTAAATCATCATTATATGTTTTATTATTTACTGTGGATCAATATCACCTGCAGCCGACTGAACAGACACCATCATCTCATACACAATCCATGTAATAATCACAATAAGTGACATATTTTGCGTTGTATTCATGTTGTGTTGCATTCCCTCCCACTTCCTGGTTTGTCGCTGGCAATTTAGCATACGATATTGAATCCTGCCCTCTGTGCGTGCAACGGCCCATTTAATCAGGGAATGGGATTAAGGCTGAGCAGCCCAGCTCCAGATGAGACACACTGTAACGTGACTCTCTACTAGGGACTCAAGATGGATGGGCCGGGCTATAGTCTGGATGGAACGCCTCCATTGGGCCGTTTGGCCTGGTGGAGCCCATCAATCAGGGCTGCACCAGAGGTCTAGGCTGAGGCTGTGTAATGATGCGAACAGCATGTGGCCAGGCCATCCCTGGCTGCTCAGGTGTAAGGGTCTGCCCTGTCCACCAGTCCTCTCAACTCCTACACCGCCATCATCCATCATGTGTCACGCCTGATTCATGGCACGCAACAGATTTCAGTGGGTTTGATGCGATGAGATAACTCTGAGATCAAGCTCAAGACAAACAGTGAGTGCAGTTGAAAATTGATGTGATGTGCTGGGATGCATGATGCTTTTGTTAAGCAATGGGATTTATTAAGCCTTTTGTTATCCCAAGCCCTAAGTGTAGACCATAGATGATGCATTCCCACTTCATTCCACTATTCAGAAACAAAGCTTGAGTATCCCAGATGTACTTTTCCATGTCCATGTCCCATTCATTAACATTGAGGAGGTTGGGATTTATGACCTGTACTGCAGCCACTCACAGGTGGCGATCAAGACGTTTGGCTTCGCCTTCGGGTAACACCCCTGTCATCCATCTTTATATACTCTCTATAGGGCTGGCCTGTAGTAGAAATCCAAAAGTCCTAAAATGAACCCCCGGTACTTTTTATTGCTGTCCGTGCTTCTGTGAAATTAATGGGAAGTCGAGATGCGCGATCCTTGACCATGATTGTGTTTGGATTTCTAATCTTTAAAATAGAAAGCAGAGCAGAGGTGAAGACCAGACAGAACACTTACCCTATTAGCAGCTGCACAGGAAGTTGCCATTAGCCATTTTTTATGTGCCCTGTACTTATGGCTGTGCGGACGCTTCAATCTTTCCATAAAGTTCATTAAAGGACACATTTTACTGCACATTATGTGCTTTATACCCCTCACACAAACATATTATGCTCCTGGATGAAGGTGGCCTTATGAGTCCCATAAAGCAGGCCTCATGAATATGATTGTAAAAACTGCTGCTCAGTATGGACTCAGTCTGAGGGGAAGGTCATTTGGTAGAAAGCCTGCACTGCAAAAATGTATGCTTATAAAGATGTCTTCGGTGGTTTCCCGAGCTCCTGAAATACATCTGCTGCAGCCTAATGGACTTCCCTCCCTCACTGGAAGCCATATCTGGGTTGAATTTCAGCGCGTTGTGGGACCTGAATCAAAGCAAACCCTTTCTCTGCTCGTGGATTTGTTTTATGCTGTCACGAGGTGGGCAACACTCTGCCCCCCCCGGTGGCCCTGAAATTCCATTATAAGCACAATACTCCAATTATTTTTTGGGGGTTTCATCGCCATCGGAAATTGAGTGTACACGTGGGGTCAGCGGGATAAATGAGCGTTGACAAGCGGCGTACGAATCCCGCTCTTGTCTCCTGCTTGTTCCTCTAACTGCACGCGGGGACCTTCAGGTGTTTGTATTTCTGTGAATGTGATAGTGAAGGATGTTGAATCAACTAAGCATTTTTCCATTTTTCTTATGTAATCAATGTCGAATGATTAAAAAAAAAAAAGCCAGCATGTGTGAATGGCTGATAATTGGTTTTTGTTCTTCACTGATGATTACTGGGTTATGGAGGCATAGCAATTTCTGATTAAAACCTCCAATTGGATTTCGAAATTGGGATTTGAGGTGTGAGGGGGGGGCGTTATACAATGAATTTAATATGGATTTTAAATTCTGTTCTTTCGCGTGAATTTGAGGAAATCATTAGGCGGTATGGTTTGAGACGCTTTATTAATTTAATATTGATTGTTTCATTTACATGAAGAGGGATTTCACACTCTTCTCAAACTGAATGAGCAATATCCCCACAAATCCATGTAAGCCTATAAACCCCAGAGAAGGACTATTTCCTGATAGAGTTGCAGCACCTCTGGAGCCGGAGATTTTATTTCTCTGTCACATCTTGTTAATCTCATCCGTATTTGGGCATCTAATCAGGGAGACCTTACCGAGTGAACTTCATAATTAAAGAATGTATTATTATTATGACTTTAATTACATAACTTTATTTTAATTAAAAATACCTTTCCCCGTCGGGAGCATCGTTTCGCTGCCTTTTGTGTGCACGGTGTGTAAAAGCAATTCCCCCCCCTGCACGTGCGTGATTGTTTTAAAGTTCACTAACTCACAGCTCGGGACGCACTCCGTGACCTTGAGAAGAAGCGAGAGACTACGACGGCCTTGTCTCTCTACCTATCACAGCATGCAAATTGCAGAACTCTATGCTCCATTACTGCTTGTAGTTGCCTCCGATCTCCTCGCAGCGTTTCACATTTCCTATATATGGTGTCCAGGCATAAAGAAGAACGCCTGCTCGCTGGGATCCGGGGGTTAATAGCATATTTTAACAAAGGGTGGTGAGGGTGAACGTCCTTTTTTCTTTTTTTTGTAAAGAGAGGGGCAACGTCCACAGATCATTACGACGTGTTGCCAGAACATAATGTGGTTCCAGCACATTACATACACCTCTCTCTGTCATTAGGTTTTGTCAGGCATTAAAACACTCATTTTTACTAATATGGACAAACCAGTCTTTATTGGCCTGGTAACGATTGGGGAACCGAGTGCAGTCCAATCATGTCATCACCGTGTCACGGGTGACCGGGCTCATTTGCAATTCCACCGTAGATGGCACTGTTGCACTGCTGACAGGCTGACTGACAGCGCACCGGCGTTGCCAGTCATAGAGCCCAGATTGCAGTGTCAATCCGAATCTGGGCATTTGCTGAAAAGCTGTGGAGCCACATTGGCTGTTGAACAACCGATATTGAAAAGCTAAATAAAAATAAAAAACGTCTAAATTGTAAAATTATATAATCGAGGTTCATTTTTATGACATTGACACGTTTGCGCCCATTTGAAATACGAAAAATATAAGTTTCAAATGATTGGGACCGACTCCATCTTCATTCCTGGCAAAGCTTCAGGTGCTTGCTTGACTCACCTTGACAAGTCTATTTTCTGCCCTGTCATTCCATCTGTGCAGGCACTTATATGCCTGCCTTTATTACAGTATGCAGCAGGTGTTGATTGGCATTTCAAACACCCCCCGAGATATAAATTATCGAATGTATCAATTATTCCAAGTTTTGAGAAGAAAAGGAAAATGGGATGAAAAGCATCAGTCTGTCCTCTCATCACTGTTCTTATCATTTTCATTTGCACGTAACTTGTATCAATATTGTTATATTGACATCCACATTTTTCCGCGTCATTCTATAAAAGCTAGTAAGAGGACGGTAGCAGTTTATTTTATTATATGAACACAATAACAGATTCCTCCGAAATGGATTTGGAGCCTTCATAGGTAGATTCTCGGTGTCCTTCCGTGGGCGTTGGGCCGCATCACCATGCTGTGGAGAATTAGAGCTGAATTTTAAAAGGATATAAGGCACTTCAATAAGCTATTTATTGAGGCGAACAGCCTACTCATGACAGGCCTTCACCATGGCTGTGGGCCTGCCTGGTGGCTCTCCAATTTAACAAAGTGATGTTTTAATGAGCCCGGATCCGAGGGACAGAAATGCTATTCTCATTTGAGTTACTTGCTGGAAGAAAAAAAAAAAAAAAATCCCTAGAACACCTGGTACTGAATAAATGCATGGCACTGGTATAACAGCACACTGTAGCCCGCAGACAGAGAAAAGCATCTTGTTATCCCCGTCAGTTTGTCACGACTAAGTCAAACATTTATTGCAGCGCTGAGCCTAACTATTACTTACACAGCGTGGCATTTCGGCGTGGAATCAAAAATGCGAAATGCAAATTGAATATTGATGAAATGACATTCTGGATTGTGCAATGAAAACACTGAGCCGCCGTCTCTTTCGCAGTCTGGGTGATAAGGATTACCTCTTCACCCCAGCCATAAAAGGAATATCAAGCAGGCAACTTGGCTCCAGTGCGCTGACTCCTCTTAGAGTAGCTCTCCACTCTGATGTGCGCGATCACAGAAGTTTGATGTGTTCGCAGATCAAGGATGCTCATGTTCTCGTACACTGGGAGACTGGCCTCATTAGGGCCAGAAAGTTCTAGTCTGGAGACTTTATCCACGCCGCAAAGGCGCTGTGGATCCGTCTCTGAATCACGTTTGCTGGGGCAAAGCGTCACACTGTAAACATCAAAGTTACTTTGGAAGATGTTCTGCACTGTGATTAAGACACTGACCCACTGTACCATCATACAGAGACAGGATCAAATCGTTGACTGTGAAAAAGAAGAGACAAGATGAGATTCTCTGGGCCGACGCTATTCATTTTCAAATTTTGGTTCAGCCTTGATATCTTTCGGTTTCACCAAAGGTCTATTTAATCACACATCTTAAATGTAGGAATAGAAATTGAGAATAATTGCAAATGGAAACACGGGGCTCTGATGTTTTTACCAGCCCATGTAGCTTGGTTAATAAAATTGAAATTCCTCGGCACACTGTCACGCAGAAAACAGCATAAAGCAAACGGCAATGAGGAAGTAGACTGTAACCTTAATAGCCTCTTTCTGAATTGTCATTAAAAACACATCACTGAACAGAATGGCTTCAGAGGCCCAGAGAGCTGAATCCTTTCAGCCAGACTTCACATTGTTTATAATGTCTAAACGCTCCTGAACTCCGCAACCATGCACATGCACGCCTGTCGCCATTAAGTCTGTACTTCTTGTGAACCATTTTGACAAAGATATGATTAGGTACAGACCTTAGACTGTTTATAAAGATGGAAGACGTGTCTCCACCTACTCCCACTATACAGAAAAGAAGTCAAAATATGAACGCCGCCGTCTTACATATTTGGAGCCCGAGCGAGATCTTGCCGGTACACGAGCTCGACCAATCACGAGTCAGTCTCAGCGGTCGATCACGATGTTTCATCCTGTTTTTATAGCATAGTTTAACTAATTAAAACCAAGCTTACTTTGTGTGGTAAGAAATACACAAAATAAAACAACTCCTGTTCAACAGTGAAACGTTGTACACTTCAAACACGATGATGCAAGAGACCCTAAAGCAACAAAACAAGCAAAATGTCAATTTCAAAGCTATTTATTTAAAATCACATTTTCTCTCTCATATGATTGAAGTGTTTGAAGTTCTCGTGTCAAAGTCTGCGAAATATGGATCATGTCAGTTGAAATTTGAACATTAATACCTGACGTTGAGATAAAAGGTTTATTGCACTTTGATTATCATACAGCTCCTTCATAATTCATCGTTGGGAAACACTAAATAAATAATTAAACCCACTGGTTTGGGATCATATGAATTGAAAATGTTGACACGATCAGGAATTTCCAACGAAGCACAACCACTTCTGCATAATGTCTGCATTTTGACAACTTATTCAAAAAGACACAAGTTACGAGACAACGTTTAACGAGACAAACAGCTGAACGGAGAAGGCTCGACTTGTTGTCATCTGAAATCGGAAACTCCGGAACAATCTAAACTAATCAGTGTCAAACAGGGTCAGGCAATTTTTACGAGATGTCAGCGGTCATCTCGATGCATCACAGAATGCATCACTTCTTTTCCTTTCTGTTTTACTTTGGGGAGATCCCGACCCTCCCTCTCCCTGGAAACGAGGAGCACAAGTTAATCAAATGAAGTGGGATTGAGCGTATCAGTCATCTGGTCTCCTTCAAGGGCTTCATGCCGACTGCCCGAGCACACGCCATCTTTCATTTCCCCCCCAATTCACTTGAAAAATAAACAGCGCAGCCGAGTGTACGGCACATGTTTCACATTTACATAAATCTAATTTCGTGTGAAATATTCAAAGCTCACCTTTAGCCCGAGACAGGCTTCAATCCTTATGTTGTGACTGAAACAACGGGCTCCACTGAGTGCGCAGCAGACGGGACTGAAGGGAGCCGCTGCTCTGTTCCACTGGTCCATACATATTTGAGTTAATTGCTTGTTTCACGACAGGATCTGAGGAAGGTTTCTGATTTTACTCACAGTTTACACCCGATTTCATTTGTAGTGATAATGCTAAGAGGCAATTGAAGTAATGAACAAAGTTACTGTGACACGTGCACTTAGTTGTTAGTTAATTAGGAACACCTAGCTCTACAATACACACAGCCCTGCAATATAGTTTATATAAGTTTATAATTGAATTAGTTTGTTGATTGAACTTCCTCCTAATTTGGGAGAATGTCATTTGTGATGCTTTTTAACTGCATTACATTATGTTATTAGAGATTTGTTTCTGTTACCCCCCATATAGTGAAATAGTTAGAAAGATGGACTTAGACAAAAGTGAAGCCAAAGTGTCTGTAACGCCACCTGGTGGCTGGCTGCAGTACAGGTCGTAACCCTTGGGTCATGGGCTGAACTAAAAAGTCAGTCGCCTGCATGTTAAATTTTGTCAAAGACTTGTGACGCTGACGTAACTCAAAGGATTTTTTCCAGGATTATTTCTCCCAGAAGTTTTAGGTTTGGTAATTTTGCTTAAAGTTAGGTTCAATAGTCCTGAATGTGACATTTATAGTTGTACCTTTGTTTCCCCTAAATAACTTCAAATCCTTTCAAAGTATAGATTTGATTTCCACTTACTCCAGAAGACCTTAACGATTTCTCCGTCCTGAATAATCATACAGTGTGTGGCTGTTGTGCTTTTACTGCAATTTAACGTCTGATGTTGATAATATTTGACTTCAATATGCAGACAGCTTTTTTGACTTTCAGCGAAACAGCAGAAAATGCAAAGCAATAGAAAGCAGTTGAGACTGGAGAGTCAGGCCCGATGTGGAGTGGGAGCTAAAGTGGGTTCTGTGGACGAAAACTATAGACCCCCTCATAAAAGCAAGCACAGGGCAGAAGTAGGTGGTAAAAGTGACGCCCACTGATTTTCACTGTGTGCAGCATGACTGTTTAGAAATATTATGCAAAGTCCACGTAGAGTAGGTAAGGGGGCTTTCACACCGAAAGCAATGAAAGAGGGACTTCAATCAGGGAGATGCTGTTTTTCTGTTTGCTCACGGCTGACGATGAGGAGGTGAGCTTAGCAGGTTGTTTTCAAACGGTTTCGCACACGCTCCTCGACATTGCTGCAAACAACAGCTCATCGTAAACACTCGACGTGATACAAGAGAAGCCTCGAAAAAATGCTTCTCTTGGCAACGTGCACTTGCATCCAGGGGCTTTTTAATGAGTGAGCTGTCAGCTGATCAAAAGCGGCGCCACCAGGCAATCGCACACACGGGTCTTGAAGATAACAGATTTCGGCATCCGCGTTTGAATCTCTGACAAACTGTCCGTTGGTTTTGACTAAATTGAACGTGCTTGCGTCAGTGCGTGGAATATGTACAAGTAATGATAACAGTCACAGGGCATGGAAATCTTCAAGTGACTAAATGTTTTTTTATTTCCGGGATGACTGATATGATAATCGCAGGAGTGTTTCACCCTTAATTGCCACAACGAGATCTGCTTCGTGACAAGCATCGCATCATGTTAAATAATCTATGTCTTCAATTTGGGCTGCAGAGTCATTTTAAATAGCTTTTATTACACGGCTGATTGTCTATGATGTATATCCTCTGGTTTTATTTAGATTATTTTGCAATAAGAATGAAACTGCCTCAGCTCAGAGCTTTCCCGATTCAACTCTACTCCCTTTGATAAAAGAGAAAGTCGTCGATCTGGAAGTCACCTCCGAGCTCTAATGTGGTCAGTGCTGTGGATGACATGCAAGCCTTGTCTTTGCAGATTGGCTGCCTTTATTTTTAGCGCCCGCTCGGAGGTAGCGAGTGGCTGTGAGGCACAAACTGGTTGCAGACTTGACTGAGACTCAAATTGTCATTTCGAAAGTGACAAGGTGCTGATTTGCCCGCCTGGCACTGAGCGATTGGACATCACTGTTGACAAATGGGCAGTGGAACAAAACTGTCAGGATGCTGGGGAAGACAAAATGCCTTCAGCCAGAGTTTTTTTCTGTTATCACAGCTGGACAACAGCTAGTTAAAATTCCTGAATTCACTGACAATGTAATCATTTCGTCGGGCAGCCACTTCTGTGTCAAGGACACCGCAAGCAAATATTTATCTACTGTATTGTGTTGGATTTCTTCGGCCTATGGTCATTGTCAGTTGTTTTTATGATGTGTGTTTTAATTTTTAAACTCTACAGGGTCCACTAATGAGTTTGTCTTTACCAGCCAACATTTATTTAGTTTTATGTGTGTTAATTTGCAGGTATATAATGTAAATATATAACCAAATACACTTATCAAACAGAAGGAATAAGAAATTCAAACACAAGGATTCAAACACAATAAAATAAATAATAAATAATAACATTTGTAGATTTACAAAACAAGAAAAAGAAAGAAGGATAGAACTGATTTAAAAGATGACACTGCTTTTACAAGGCCTATTGTCGGGATCTTTGGATTAACTTTTGAATTTTCATGTTTTTAAATAAATGGATTGTAAGTGTTGTTAGCTGTTGCACATTTTGGAGTCATTTAGTTTGTATTCCATGACTTTCTGGGTTGAATACTTTGTGTTGAGACACTTTTCTCCTGTTATTTCCTGTTTTACCTTGAAGTTACATTCCTTGTGTGTGTGTGTGTCTTACCTCATTTACTTCCTGTCTTTTTCCTGCTTCCTGTTTCCTGCCCCTGTAAATGTCTGCTCTGCCCACGTGTGTTTCACCTGTGTTCAATTCTTACCAAACCTCCATTCAGCCTCATTTCTCTCGGTGCATCTCTTCAGCTCAGTCTCGTTTTCATTCCCTGGTGTTTCCCAAACTTTCTGTTTTCGTTCAAGTTGCCGAGTTTTGCTTTGAGTTTGGATTTCTCCGTGCCTACAACGGTGCCATCGAAGAGTAAGCCTGCGTTTCTTTTGATTAAATCCCCACTGCTTTCGTGTTTTCAAAAACACTTCACAGTAACCTTTAGCAGTTGAGGTAAATGAAGGCCCCGGCCTCGATTTGAAGAAATACACAATTGAAATTCCAGCAAATCACTCCAATAAATATGTGACATTCACTAAGGTTGACTCAGACTTGAAGCTCAGCAGACATGACTTTGACCGAGTGTAGTTTCTATTACATCACCCTGTTCAGAGCTAATGCATTATTCAGTCCGAGCAGCGCGTCAGTAGGAGAATAAAACTAGAACACTTATCCACACAGATTCACTAAAGGGCTGATTAGATCCTATTTCCTTCCCTGAATTTTCAAATTCTGCGCAGCGAATGGGACTACGTGTCCCTCCCAGGAAACCCTCGTTGGATATAGTTTTGAAGGCTCTTCTCTGCTCTTGCACTGTCTCCCTGTCTGTCTCTGTTCTTGTGAGAAAGCAATCTTACGGAAAAGGAAAAAGGGCAAAACATGTTGAATTTCAGCTTTTGTCTGAGTCAAACCCGGTCCCAGCCATCGATTCAGATAAGACCGCGCTCAAAATTTAATCAAAAGTCAAGCTGCTGTTAAAATATGTGTGAAATATAAGCAGCAGAAAGTTGCACATTGTCAGGTGATATAAAGTTTTAAGACTTGAATTGCAATTCAACCTTTTAATGCTCAGAATTGTAGATTTTTGTTTGAATGATATTTAATGGAAATAGCATAAATTCAAAAGACAGGACATGATCCCAGATGTTTCAGTCTTGAAATTAAACAAATGTCAATCACAGTCAGTCACACACGTTGTCTTGTCCACATATAATAAGCAGCTGTCCCCCCCCCAGGACATTAGGTGCTCCTGACCTGCATCCGGACAGCTCACACCTCCCATTCGATGAGATCAGAGGTGAGGAACCAATTACCCGGAGATATGTCACAGGGTCTGAGAATATTATTGTCAGCTTGTCACAATATGAGAAATTGGGGGATTGTGTGTGTGTGTTTGGGGGGGGGGTGTCAGACAATGGTGACAGATCAAAAGGTAACATGTCAGATTGTGTTATCTTTTAATTTACTCCCCAGATCCGACGGAACTGACAGGAGGACCCACGAGCCAGTGCATGGGCCACTGTACTGCAGCGTCACTTCTCACCATGAGCCTGTTGATCAATGATTCTGTGGCACTTCCTGTTCAGGACGCGGCTTCATGCTTGTGACAGCGTCAGGGCAGTTGATGCCAAATCAAGGTTTTTCCACCCCCCTTTACACCACAGTACCATCCTTCTATTTGGTCTTATAATTACAATATTTAACATTTCTATAGTGGGCAACACAGTGGTACGGTGGTTTACACTGTCGCCCCACATGCAAGAAGGATTCAGGGTTTGAACCTGCGACCGCCGACCAAGGCCCTTCTGTGTTGACTTTTCATGTCTCTCTCTCTGTCCCTTTTGAAAACATAAAGAACTGGTTCAACATTAGGCGCTGACTCCATCTTGTTGAACCATGTTGTGTGTCCGTGGGTTTTCTTTGTACTGTGTCTGCCTCCCATAGTGCAAAGACATGGAGCTGAGGTTAATTGGAGAATCAAAATTCCCTGTAAGCCTAAATGTGGTTGTTTATCTTCATATGTCAGCCCCGTGATGGACGGTGTGACCTGTCCTGCTCAAAGGATAAGCAGTTTAGATCACAGACTGATGGATGGATGGACATTTCTATTGTCAAAACTATATTTCATTTTTTCTCTGGCTACCTGGACGCAACCGAAACAAGCTGTAAACACAACGCTAACATGTTAACAGCTTTTAAGTTGTCAGTAAAACAATTTGTAGTAGTTGGATGGTTGTTTTTTTTTGTGCCAGTAAAAAACATCATGCATTTTTAGGGAGACATAACCATGAGTGTGTGCAATTTGGTGCAGCGTGATTGAATTTAACGGGACTGTTAGGCCTTGGCGGAGGTATGCACTCTATTGAGTGCCGTTCTAGTTGCTTATTTATACACCCAGCAAATGCATACCCGAAATTAGTATTGTGGAATATTTCCTGCCACCTGTGCACTGTTGAGTTGCAATATCAGATCTCCTTTCAGCTCTGTTTTAGGTATCCACTAACTCACGAGAAAGGCTCTTCGGCTCTTAAATCCCCAACTGTGTTCAGCAGCCAGTTGCCAGCTTTGTGGGTTTGCCTTTTCCGCGCAGATAGAATACGGCCAGTTAGTGTAAAGTTGGACTTTAGATCTTACTTGCTGAAAACATCTGCAGGAGGAGAAGATGCTATGAGAGCAGTTAAACTGGAAAGTGAACAAATAAAAGGAAGCTTAATGGTTCTATTTTGGGCCGAGAGGGGCTGCAGAGGCACGTGGTAATTCTCTGTGAGTCCAAACATAAAGTAAAGTATTACAATACAGTAACAGAGAATGTATGAGATAATACATTCCAGGTTGAATGTAGGGTTTCTCTCTAGTTTCAGTATTCTGAGCCGATGTTCAGCCATTAGGCAGAAAGCAAATCTGTTGCAGAAAAGGCCGAAATACCAATTTCTGTGCTGACAGTAGCTTCAATAGACCGTGATGCTGTTCAGACACGATACAGTTTGAGGTAGGGATATGAAGAATTTGATCTCTTGCTCTTACCGTCGCTGTCGCTATCGCTCTCACTCTCCCCACCCACGCACAACACCCACGGCGGAAGGCAACAAGTTCACAGGAGGTCGTCGATAGTCCGGGAAACGTACAAAATCGGTAACTGAAGAAGATAAGACATGTTGAGGGGGAAAAAAATAAAGTAAATTACAACATTTTTATCACAAATCAACTTCTGAAATGCACAGGAAATCACAGAAGGCTGATGCATAACGTACGAGTATCTGAACACGGAATTATTTTTAAACAGGGATGGTAAAGGAAAACAGGTCGGCAAGATATGGTTGTCCGTTTTGATAAATCAGTTTCCCGTGGAGTCTATTAATTCACTGTCCTGCTGAGTATGAGTTTACACCCAGTGCTTTATTTTTGTTTTTTACAAGAGACACTTAAATATCTGCAAAAATATGATTACACTAGTCACCCAGAAAACCCAGAAAGCGTCCCGATGTCAGAAACAGGCTTAAGCTGTACAGCGAGTAAAAGCTATAAAGTCGAGGGTCTGCGTGGCCTTGGTTCGCTCGCTGCTCCCGCAGGCCCTCCGGTTTTATTGCTGTCGGTGTATTCGAAAATTTGCCCTGCAGTCTGGGAACGAGAGGACTTCACAGCTGTATAACAGAGTGTACAATCAGTGTAAATAGTGATGATCTGCTCAGGTAACCATTTCATTTTCACAGGACATAAACTGATAGCAGCAGCTGAGACTGACAGCGGGATTTATACCCTGACACTGATACATCATCCAGTATCAGCTTTCCTTGAAACGGATCAGACGGCTACGTGTCTGCAGCTGTGTAAACTCCACAAGAGGTACACTTGTATTCTTCAGCACATGATGGCACTCTCTTTCAAAGGCAGTATAATTTATAGCTCACCTCTTTATGACACATGAGATGAAGGACAAATAAAAATATGGAGGCATAGAGATAGAGGGGCGCCGGGGACCCGTAGAAAGGAAGAGCAGAAAAATGCAGAGTCCATTTGTCATGTCACCGAGAGACAGGGCAGCCAATCAGTCAGTAATGACCCTCTCCCTTGTCTAAGTAAGTGTGTCATTACAACGATGAAGCTAATGTAACGTCAGAAAGTATTTAGTCTCTTGTCTCGTGTTGTTACTGTGCGCCTCTTAATAATAACAGACTGTGTCTCGACAAGTCGTCTGGATATGAAGGGTCAGATGCCGCAGAGGGTGGATCGGACTTTTATTCTTGTGCTTTCTGACACAACCATTCAGCACAAAGCTCTGAATGTGGAAGACGAGCAAATTAGCTCCAGTAAAAAAGGATTTATCTTGTCTAATTGAATATATGCAGGTTTTTGTTTACTTATGCAGCTTATTTGCTTCACAGTTTTCAAAAAACCCAACGCTGTAAAAGTAAAACTGGATTATTGGACTGTGCTTTGAGAAAACAACAACACGACGAGAAGCAGCAGCAGCAGAGTGAATGGGATGTACGATTTTAATTGTAAAAAAAAAAAAACTGCACTGATTAGCTATGGAGGAAACTTGCAACACAGCTGACATGAGATAAGACTTATCAGTTGTTTTCCCCCTGCAAGTGAAACCAAGGTACCACAATCAATTTCACAATAGTTTCACTGTCTTGTTATACTTGGCAGAATAATATTTTCGAGCTGGAGTGCACATCTGGACGTCTTATCTCTACAGGCGATGGTTGAGCCAAGATACGAAACCAGTGTCAATCAATCAGCTCCTGCACTGTTAATGCTAAAGAAGATGTTTTTCTGAACTCTCCATCATAGACTGTAGATGAAGTGAAGCCAAAGTGTCTTGATCGCCGCCTGGTGGCTGGCTGCAGTATGGGTCATAAATCCCTAGGTTTAGGCTCCCTATAAAATGTATACATTCCTAATGCATTGAAATAATATATCAAATTGTATTTATCATTTTTCAGTTGTAACAAAGTGCAATAAAAGTAAGAAATTGTTTTGGAGTATGAGCAGAGAAAATAGAACAATACAATCAGATGAAAACTCATTAACAGATAAATGGGATTAGCAAGTGTAAATAAAAGCCAATGTTAATCACAACGTAAAAGTTGCATTCAAGTTTTAAGAAGGGATTTAAAAGAGAAAGAGCACAAAGAATTCGGAATATGCATAATTTTGAGTTGGAGGAACTAAAGCAGAATGAAATTCCATTTTTCCATCCCAAGCTCCTCGTAGTGATTAATATTAACCGTAGAGACGGAGAAACCGCATTTATTCAAGTAGTCCTCTGTAATTGCTTTAAGTGCCGCGCTGCATCAAGGAGTGTTTCCTGCTTTTAAAACAGGTTCTTCTACAAGAGAAAACACTTCTCCCCACCGGCTTTATCAAACAAACAGACTTTGGTGATTAGGTGGAATCACGAGTGCTTTGAAGGAACGTATATTTCATCAAGCGCGGAGAGACATTTAGATGTTAGAGGATCTTTCATTCTATCAGTCTTACTCTGGGTGCTGTCACGTTGAATTTTAAGGTTTACCAAACCGTCCGTTGTGGTCTCGGGGGCGGCTGTGCTGACACGGCCTTTGTTCTGCAGACTGCTATATCAGAAAGAGCAGGGGGGTAGAGTATTACCGCTCCCTGAGAGGTGAGCCTTTTAACCTCTGCACAATAAAGTCGGCCATCACAACTCAAAGGGGGCTGCTCTACAGTCTGTACACAGTAATCTGTTCAGTCATGCGTCACTGTCACCCACATTCTCGGTGCCATCACATTTCTGTCTTGTCGTAAATACTTCAATCACAGCGTGTCTCCCCCTCAAGGAATAGCTCTTTCTTGAACCAAAGTGGAGGCCGGGGCAGTTTCACATTCCAGCCAACAGCTCATCCATCAGATTGAGCAATAATGGCACCTTCTGTGTCCTTATTAAGAACAGTTTCCAAAAGACACAGGAGGACTCGACTTTGTGAACAACACCAGAGAAATGCATCAAAGGATTCAGCCCAGCGTAGCATGTTGTGTCCACACCATCTTTTTCAAATAAAGGGGCAATTTGAAAAGCATGTGAAACATACTCTGGCCCATAATTCTATGCTTTAAAACACATCACCTAACTCAGTTGCTGCAGCCCCTCTTCTCAGCCTCTGTCTGAAACACGCTGGCTTCTGTCTCTTTAAGGCCCACAACCCGATAAAGCTTACTTTAATCTGATTGGCCAGCTGATCCATTCCGTCGTGATTTGTACACGGCTTCCGGCAGGTGTAGAAAAGCTTGGCCTCTGCCCCTGTTTACCTGGCTTTGTTGTTGGGGGGGGCGTTGCCGGGCTAGCCGCTAGTTGTGGATTATGTAAATGTGGGGCCAGATGATACAGAAGTATAGGCCAGACTACTGATGAGGCATTTCAGGAGCTTCAGGAGCAGTGGGGGAGAGGAGCTTCCTTTAACCACAGACTTTGGACTTTTAAATTACACAAAAAACCTTTATAGCACAGGAAAGAGAAATTGAAAAAGCATCATATGTCTCCTTCAACTTTCAAGCTACTGTTGAAATCATATCCAGATGATTGTGAGCACTGACATAGTCGTATGCAGGTTGGTTGTAAAAATATCTTGGGGAGGGGGGGCCCAGAATCATCACTGCACTGAGGTTCAACTTTATTATAAAAGGTTCAGGATCATTATCATTCAGCTCTCGTGTGAGAGCAGCGCGCTACAGATGAATGGCTTTACATGCACCAAAAGGTCATCTCCTCTGAGAAAGGATAGGACAGCACAAGCCAAAATTGCTCTTTCAAGAAAGGGACAAATACAATTATTTGCATAGTCAAAGTTAACAAATATAAGACGGAATCTTTGTCCAGCCTAAGTTGTCAAGATGAGGAATGCATACGGTGTCATTCCAAGCAGAAGAGCGGGGGTTATGGGTTTTATAATTTCAGCACAATCAGCTGTCCTGGCCTCATTATTTGGAGAGCGGAATAAGAAGCTGCTTCCACTTCACTGGTCGGTTCAGGACAACTGAAACAATGGCTTCAGAGATAAGCAGGTTGATAGTAAACGGTGACAATGAGAAGAAGGCGACAAGCGTTTTGTTGTCACGCCGCACATTTTATGTCCCAGCATCAGTGGGGCGACCTCCTATCAGAGGAGTGATAAATCTCAGACTGTGACTCTCTGGTGTAGTAGCTCCGCCATTAGATCACAGCATGAGACGTGTCTGTCCACACTCTAGTTAGAAATGGTTTCACCCAAGGGGTGTCTCTGCCTCGCGTTATGCTAAACAGTCAGATCAGTCAATGCACCACATGTATGGACATTCCCGCTGTTGCCATGGAAGTCATTTCAGTGCGACTGGTTTAAAACCATTAAAACGCAGTCATGTAAACTACATTTTCCTGCTGTCACAAGTACAGATTGTGGTTTGAGGCCTCTCCGTGCACAGTGGTACATGCGTGCATTTGCTTACAAGCAAATCAAAAAGTAATCACAAGCAAAAGAACCATGGCTACTCTACACACACATGTTGTACACAGGATATTGTTTGAGCTATATTTGCTATATTTATCCTGCCACGGTTTCATATTTTTATATTCCCATTATTACATTTATATTCCCATTATTAAATTTTTACCATCCTCTGCAGGCAAGCCTCCTTTACAAAACAGCCATAGGAATCATCAGTAGAAGTCGGTGTAGATCCTTCAAACCCATTATTTGTTCAGTTAAAGTTTTAGGAACTAGTAGATTACAGTATTCTGCAAATTATGTATAAAGCTCATGAGAAAACTTTGCCTACCAACATCCAACAATTACAGCCAGTATGTTGAGGAAATGCAATGAAATGTGTTAATTAAGTTTTGTTCTGTTGTGACAGGTAACTCATTTTGTGATGTTCTTTGAATGGTATAAAATCAATTGTAACTAAGGAACTAATAGAGGGCTGTGAGCTATTTAAATCTTTTATTTTATTGATTTATTTCCTTTTTTAATGTCTTGTGAAACAAGTTCAAGATCAATATGATTATTTATTTATTTGTTAGTTAAAGAACTATATTGTGCTGCTTTAAGATCATAGAGAATAAGTGACTGTAGCTCGGGAACTAAAGTTGCAGATGTTGTTTTACGAAATGAGGATTTGTTCTGACTTGATGCGTTCATGCTTTGCAATTTGTTTGAGCCTGGTGTTCTTCGCCATCATATCCCTCCGGTCTTTCATTTGGAAGAGTGGACAGATTAAAGACTGGGGACTGAGACTAATAGCAAATGGACAAAATTTCTTTACCTTGAATGCCATTTTAATAAGATTTAAAGCTTTAAAAGGTTGTTCTTGTTTGTGCTGTGACCTTTTATGTACAGTCTGCCTGTGTTCTCTGCAGCAACCGGCGTGTGAGGACGTTTTCATCAGTTTTATTTTATCTACAAAGCGCCCCCCCCCCACTAAAGAACCAGCACGTCCGTGAACCTCACCTGATAAGGCAGCATTTGTACAAAACAAACTCCTGAGTCGATAATTTAAATAAGCGATTTTCCAATTTACTACATTAACATTAGTTGATCGTTTCTATTACAACCCGGATAATTAATCCGCACAAATAATAAAGGTGAGCCCGGGACATTAATACGTTTCCTCATCCACACTAGATAGTCGTGCATAGTCACAACCCCCCCCCCCCCACCCCCCGCAGCAGTTAAGTCACTTCTCATTTTCCTCTGGGATTAAGTATTTGGCAGCTTTATTTACATTAAACATTCTGGACGACTGCACCACAGCCTCCATTACGCACATTTACCTCCTTTACATGCTTTTGGTCTTTACTGGGTAAACAAGAAGGACTTTGGCTGTCCCTCGTGGTCCTTTACGAGCAGATGAAAAACTGAAGTTAATTAAAGTAAGTAATCAGCACTTTGTGTTTTGGAAAAATGACTTATTGTTTCCGTGTTTACACGCTTCAGGGAGTCGACCCCTCCGAAAGGATGTGGTTCTTTATCTGCAGAGAAATCCCAGCTAATCTAAAAGAGGGGGTAAAGCTCTTGTATTGTTTTTTCTCCCTCATGTCAGTTAAATCAGTGTATTGTGATTAAATCAAGTGCAGTTGGAAATTATTTTGCCTTTCGCATTTATCACCTTCAGTCAGTCAATCATTTAAATTGCCGGTTAATTTATGTTCCCACTGTAATAAAGAGTGTCCATCAACTCTGTTATATAAGCGGCCATCAAAATCCCCTTTACATTACTCAACTGTTTCAAGGATAGTATGAAAGTTTTGAAAGAAAGACGACGGATGATTGTGGTTGTTTCTTTGGACAAAATTTGATTAAAGAGGTTCCCTGTGCTCTGTTAATATCCTCTCTGACTGATAGCTTGCACAGCAGACAGCAGCTTAGTAAAGCAAAGCCTCTTATTTTCTTGTGAATTGCTTGCTCTAGAACTGATAACCTGCATTAAAATTCATTAGACTGCTAACAACGTGAACATTTGCATAAATTAGTTATTTTCATTTACATTTGACCGGCGCTGCCTGTCGGAATGCAGAAAAGCAAATTGACGGAAACAATTGCATTTGCATTTCAGGATGCAGCTCACAAAACGGGCATCAAAAGCCGACTGGGTGTGTTTGTCTGGTAGCGGTGACATGTCAGTAACTTAGGAAGTTGTAAGTCTGATGCAGGAATGCTTCTGGGTTTTGTTTGTTTAGTTTCTATGAGTACAAAGTAGTTATTACTTGAGTACTCTTGGGTTGGACGTATGGATGATATGACGGTACCCCAAAAAAGTGAAGCCAAAACATCTTGATCACCCCCAGTGGCTTGGCTGGCTGCAGTGAAGCTCATAGACCCTGGTCCCTCCATGTTACCAGATGGGACATGGCCCAAACTAAAAAGTCAAAGTTCAGGCTATTTTTCTCATCGTCCACTTTATGTATGGTCTGACCACGGTGTGACGAACCCTGTCCACAGACGGACGGCCGTATTTGAAACTGCCGGTAGTGAAAACAATACCAGGCTGGACCTCGGAGTGCAGGAGATAAGTGGCAGAATGCAGGATGGTGAGTTTTGCAGCAGTTTGGAAAAAAAACAACACATGAAGTCTGAATTTGAAATCCGCCGCTGAGTTCAAAGCACACAGTCTGTGGTTCAAAGTACGAAACAGATAACGCATGTCTTGTATCATTTCCAAAACCATGACTCATAGCAGGAGAGCTTGACTCTTGACACAACCAGTTAAAAAGCGCTCGCTCTGAGCCCTCGGATGTAAAAACTCGATATGCATGGATTCGGATGAAAAGGTTGCTGTGACCTTGCCCGCCCTCAGATCTGGTTCATCCTATTATACTGATGTTCGTATTAATCTTGTGCTGATGTTAATATTAAATAAGATATTAATCCTCTAATAACCATACTACATCGCTCCATATGCTCCGGTTAATACCCAGATTCCAATCCAGGAGCTGAATTACAGCAGAAACACTCGACTGAGTGGTACTTTCATACAAATCAGAAATGCAAATGAGTTGTTTAACTCATGTTCTACTTATCATTGTAATATCCTGAGTAGTTAATCCACTATTTCTTTATTGTCCCATAAAGGGACTTTTGTTGTCATAAATTTTATCTTTATTTTCATCAGGCATAAGTGAAGGAAAAGGTGAAACAGGCCGCACTGTCGCGCTTTTATGGAATGACTAAATACAAGTAATAAACTCGATAATAGAGGAATATACCAGTCTGCACTCATTGTGCAGTTCCAACACATTTAGTGTTATTTATTCTCTCAGAGGCCCTGGTTTAAAAGAGTCATTTAAACTGCAGGCATCTGTAAGGCCAGTTTAGTGACCCGTGTCTGTATGAACCTCTTATCAGTTATAGCTCCTCTTGTCCTTAAAAAACGTAAGTGATACAAAACTTTCAACTTTGTTTCCTCAAACTTTATTCTGGTCTTATGCATTGTATAGATGGTCGATGGACAAAAACAGGACGTGTGCTTAGAGAGAGAGAGAGAGAGAAAAGAGGATGACGTGCAGAGAAGGTCCCTGAATGTTATGTGATTATTATTTGACAGGATTTAGGAAGCAGTGGAATCATCCCCTCCACTCTGCTGACAGATTACTGACACTTGCTGCAGTCCAGTGGAAAGAAGCCAGTGTAAAAATAGCCTGTGACATCTTCTGATACATTAGGTTTCGCTAATGCTGAATCTCTCGTTAACTCCTACGTTTAACCGTGTCTGTTACATCTATTAATAAAAAAAACCCCAGTCAGTCGTTGATTTTCTTCATTTTCAGTTCTATTATGTGGAATAACCTGCAGCATAAAGATAGCCTTATACAACACTGGTGTTATTATACTGTCAAAGCTTGTTTACTTAAAGTGCATCAAATGATTGACACGCTTTAATCCATGAATGCTCAACCATCTCAAACACGCCCACTTCTCCTGGAAGCAGCTTCTAAGCAAATCTTGAAAAATGCATATGTCATAAAAGCAGAATTTGGACGTCGTAATTTCTAGGAATGACGAGCGTGAACATCTTGTCTTCTCCCGGTGCTTTTATTTTTGGTTTATGTATCCCACAGAGATAACCGGCGCAATAAATCCAACTTCATTATCTTATTAATAAAGTCGTGTTTTCCAGTCTTACCCTACAGCGCATCTGGACCACAATCCAAGAGAGTGCTTCTCATTACTTTTGTTAATGGCACTGCAGCGCTAATTGAAACAAGTAGGACTGCCGTTCTCTTTGGGGCGGGGCCGCTAATGTTATTTGATGGGAGTGAAGGACACACACACACACAATCTCAGTGATTAGCTTTCATTACTCTAAAAGCTGAACTAGTGTGTTCCCAAGCCCACGTAAATGCTGTTTAGAGCAACGTGATTATTCTAATGTTGGCAAACAACTCCCGTGATTTAGTATTCTGTTAATTCCTCATTTTTTATTTATGAACCACTGCGGCTCCTGCAAATATTTCCTTCATTACATTCACAGCGACAGCAAAATGTGAACAATATATTGATTTTATAGACGGCCCTTTACATAACTACATATTTTAAAGGACTCTAACGTTCTGTACTGTATCGGGTTTATTCTTGTTAATTTCTATCGCTCCCTCGCCGTACAAAGACACAGTGTTCCTGCTGCATGTCACGTCGTCAAGGGTTTTCATTGGCTACTGTCAGACGCAGTGTGCAATGCAAACTCGTTGCTACAACATCTTGAGGTCGTTTGAGCAGCTGCTTATGTAAAGCGCAAAGGACCCTGCTGATGCAATAAGTATTTACTGAAGCACAGAACCACTAACCAAATTGCCTCTCCGCTGGAAATGCAATATGTAACAGTTGTCATTTTCAATTACTCAGAATGAGTAGGTGGCAGGTGATTGACCCTGTAAACATATTTTGAGCTTGAAGACGTGTGACACCAGCCAAAAACAATGATAATGGACAGCCTGTGGTCGCCTGCCGGTGTCTGCGATGCTTGTGCTGCATTGTAATGATCCGTGCTGGGGCTGCACACAGTTATTGCTTGTTATCCAGTGTTTCCCCTCGGTTGATTGCATTGGGTGGGGGGGGGCTGTCAACGACAACACGTCTTGAGGGGTTGGTGGTTATCCATCTCTTTTTTGTTTTTTCCCATTTTGTTGTTGCGTAAAGATAAAAAATTTACATTTTGATCACGGTCTGAGTGCTGCAAGATTTTATGTCGTTGAATTAAATGTTTTCGTGTTTTTATTTTCTTTTGCATCTTCCGGCCCCGGCGTCGTGTCTTGGCTCTACCAGGAGGAGGATTCCAGGAGGAGGATTCCAGGAGGAGGATTCCAGGAGGAGGATTCCAGGAGCCAGTGTTTCCTCATTGACGGCAGAGACGGGTCGAAGCCTGTAGCTCTAACAGCTGGAGAGCTGCTAGCGCTCTGGCCTGGACTAGCTTCTCTGCCATCAGCAGCAGATTGCATCTATTTAAAATATATTTGCCCCCCCGTGCCAGAGGCAATGGAAGGGGAAGCACTGTTCTCATCTGACCCTACTGGAATAGGACTTGTTTTATTATGGGATATTATAGCCACTACTCTTAGTACTATGAGCAGTAAGAGTGGTAGTTTCAGTAGGTGTGGAAATGTTTGTGTAAGCAGACCTAACTAACATGAAAGGGATGAATCAGGGAACCAAAAACAATCTTTGGCAATGATGGGCACAGCGCGTCTGCTCTGGCAGTGAATCAGTGGGTTTTGTTTCAGAAATGAGAAAATGGTTTATCTTTTATAATGTTGCAGCCTGATGAGTGCACACTGCTCCAGATCTGCAGTCTCCACAAGTTAAATCAGAGTCTAATAAAAGAATGATTTGATATTTAAGAATGGGGCTTTAATGGATACCAGATATTTCAAAAGTATTATACATGGAATCAAATATTCCATATCCCCCGTGAAGGAAGGCAAGACACAGATCCATGAATGAATAGATGCTCTTGATTTAACTGATACAATGACACATTGAAGTGCTGCTCTGGTCTCTGCTCCCCTCTGTCTAATGTGCTGCTCAAATAATGCAAACAAATATTTCCTCCCGTGTGCTCCAGACTTGTGGGCCCCATATAGATTATTTGTCATTTTAAGTGCTCCGACAGCGAGAGTTACGTCTGCGTGCACACGAGTGAACGGGATGCTTTTCAGATGCTGCCTCCTCTCACGCCGTGAAGTTTCCTGAAGGCTATCAGGAAACTTGGTGCCCTAATTGATTTGGATCAATTGCTGCTGACTCCTGGTTGTCATCAAGAGGGAGAAGATCAATGCTCCAGCTTTTGCCAAAAGAGGTTAACAGGCTTCAACTTCCAAAAAAAAAAAAAATAATGTAGGTAATTTAAATGGATTAGACAAAACAGCTCTTCTTTACCTCTTTGCTGTTTATAAATAGCTTATTTCCATTTTACTTGCTAAGTCACATATTCATTTTAAGTCAAAAGAACATTCATTCTTCCGAAATAAAAACAGCGCTGGCAGATATTTGTAACTTAATTAGCAACGCTTGTTAGACTGACAGCTTAAGAGGTCACAAATCTACCAAAACGGCCTGAGCTCCAACAACAAATGGAAATCAGCAGCTGTCAGACGAGAACCTTGGAAGCTAAAGTGTCGGGTTTAAACTAGATGAGGATAATGCAGGATAAAAAAAAAAGAATCATCAAATGGCATCCATTATGGGCGGCGCAGATGGATATCAGAACACCCAGGGAAAGTGCTGAAAACAACCTTGAATGGAGGATGTTGTGATAGATCGCTCCCTGTATAAGCGGTCATCGCGCTCTGTGAGTGAGCATTAGAAGGATTAGTAGTGTGCCATTCCAGAAATGACTGCCGACACGTTACCGATTCTCAGTGCTGGGAACAAAGCGGCGGCGGCGGCAGCGGGGGCGGATTGTTGACATTTGATATTTTTTGCAATGCGACACCATTTAGAAAGGGAACAAAACCTCATGTTGCTTTACGCAGGACAGAGAAGTCAGAAGTGCTGTGTCACCTGGCCATGAGCAGACGAGAAGAATAATCACATCCAGGCTTTCAATTAGAAAGATGGTGGCTGGTTCGCGTCCCTGAGCTACACAACTGTCGCTGCACTAAGAAGAAAGTTCAGATAACCTCGGATCTCTTTTCATTCTCAGGCGGCACGAACCTGACATCGGCCGTTCTGGATATCCTGTTCCAACTTCCTCCGTTAACTTTCCCTATCTTGGTATTATTTGTAAACTTCCTTTTGTCCCTGTCAGGACAGAATGATGGAGGGGGCTTCCGAGGGATCTGATTGGTCAGTAGCTGGGCTCCATCTGTTATCTTGAACAAGTTAAACAAGTTGAAGTTAAACCAGAAGCTACCTCAATAACTGCTAATCCTGCCAAGTGGTAAAGGCCCCTGATCTTGTCTGTTTTTCCCAAAATATCATGACAATCACACATTACCTGTGTAACTATCACACAGGGTCTGTATCCCACACTCATGCTAATGTAAGCTAAGCTATTCCGTTACTTTCAGAACTCAACAAGATACCAAAACACGAAAAAACTATAAAGCTGAGGCCAATTTACGGTGTTTCCTTAAATGGTGGCTGATGGAGAAGCTAATGGGCCTTTATGTGAGGCAGGCACACATCTCTAATTCCCCCTGTTTGATAAGTGTATTGGTCATATATTAGTATGAAGGCTTGATCCTTTCCCACTGACCCCTTTCGTGTCAACCACACCCCCTCGATTTATTGGAGACGCTTTTTAATTAACAGCTGGTTTTATACAGTGCGTAAAAATGTCAGACAAATAAATACCCCATAATGTTTGAGTGTTCTTTTAATAATCCGAGCAAATGTAATTGGGCAATTGTCTTTAGACTGTGTAATTGGATGCATAGATCTGAAAGCAATAAACTGTAAGAATGAGTATCGCCAGGGAAAGTAACCAACAGTGGATTGTCTACATGGGAGTAATAATTATTGTTGCAGTGTTTCCCCGTTGGGCTCTTCACTGCAGCGTGTGGCACAAGCAACAGATGGAAGAGGAAACAGACAACAGGGGGGTAATTAAACCTAACAATATATCATGTAATAGACGCATAGGAATGTAACCTGGCATTTCCCTCATAACAAGAACGTATCATCCATAGGAAGGAGAAAAGGACCTTGATGATAATTATACATCACAGATGATGTCCACTGACATTCAGAATATGTCTCCTGCAGTTTGTCCTTCATTTGACTGTTTTGAAAAATTACATCCGAACAACTCGTGTTCCGTTGCAGCGCGAGTTACAGTTGAGAATCAAAAACAGTGTAAACTTCTGATTTCATTGCCGGTATTGCACATCATCAAATTGTCAGTATTCACACAGCGCAGGTCGGTTACTATTCTGTCACGTCAGCATTCGTATAATTTCCATTTGACACTGATGTGATTTAACCCCCGGCAGCAGTTACAATATAGTGAGCGAGGGGCGAACGTTATTACTTTAAATCAAACCGTACCGGCAGAATCATGTCGTAGCCTGACTGTCACACAGTCTCTGGATATTAGATATGAAGTCAAGCAGCGAGCACCAGAGGAACATGCTCCCTCACTCACATGAACACCTACGCACAGGCACACGCGCTCACTCAAATAGAAACCTCCCACTCAGACGAGCAGCATTTCACATAGAAGAAGAGCTTTAACAAGGCTTCTATTAGAAATACTGAAGCTTCATATATATACAGTAAACACAAACGTTGCACTCGGGAGGCCAGCGTTGATTTTGTTATTCAAAACGATGATGGAAAGGATTTGTTCACCTGTTTTTAAGATGACACAACAGACTTCAACTGAATAAGACGTGACCTTTGCAAAGTTGAATTATGACATTGTATTATTCTTAAAATAATTCCTGATCTACTGCATCTTTCCACAAAACCTCCTTGATGAAGGTAAGAGAAGCCTCCTTGGCAGAAGTTTTTTTAAGAAAAGCAAAGTTTGCAGAAATAAATTCATCTACAATCCTCTGAGAATTGGACCAGAAGCAGAAACCCAGACAGCTGAGAAACTGTGGAAACCTGCGGACAGTGCACTGACATTTATAAAAAAATAATGTACCCATCAAGTGCTCTGGATGTGGAGGAAACATTATTTTTAGTTGGTTGTCTTAAAAGCTGCTGTCAGGAGGAGTGATTCAGTTTCAGGAAGTAAGTCGGCAATTCATCTAAATTGTTTTCCAGAGGGCAAAAGTAATTATTAAACAAATTAAACATAGAAAATGAAGAATATGTTATTGAGTGAGTCGACTGTAGTGAACCGCACATGAGGCTGCAGTAATGCTGTGAACAGGAACAACTGTTCTGTAGGAGAATTTAAAAATACTAAGTGGATCTACCGAGATAAGCCTGAAGAGCAGGGTCACATTGACACAAAGATGGTGATGTCTGTACTCTCACAATCCACTGATGATATAAAAGAATAAACGTGTTGAAATGAAATTGAGACAAAGATAAACTAGCATTAAAAACTACCAATGAAACGACTTAAATTTGATTAAAACCAATAAAGACAAAACCCAAATAAAGCCCAGTTGCTAAAGTTAACACTGTATGAAAGAAACTAAGCCGTCCTACCTGAGGCATGAAATGAGGCTGTGAATTAATACAGAATGTAATGAGGAGGATGAAGCACGACTCTGAGTGATGTCAAATGAAGTCAGGAGCAGAGCTAATGTGCTTCAGACGTTCGGGAGCTCATTTGAGTTCTCGGCCTCGTACAGATGTGTAGATACTTTGTCAGGCAGGGAGCTGTGGTCGCAGTAATATTGGGTTTCAGTGGATATTAAACTAAAGCCCCTGTTCAACTGTTCGTGTTTACACTGGTCTGCAGACACGAAAAACCCTGTTTAAGCAGAGGACTTGTTTTTTAGGTTACATCATTGTCTATGAGCTAACATTGCTAAGCAAGCAAGAGCCAATTAGGTAACGATGTGCTGCAGTCTGCATTTTTCAGTGACCACGACAGCGTCTCTGAAAAGAAACAATGCTGTATGGATTACGCTTCATTTCTTTGTGTCCTCTGACAGACGTCGACGTGTTTTAATTGTATCTGAGTAAACGCACGGATATAAAACGTGTTCTTTCTCTGTGATGGTGTCATTGTTCTGCAGTTAATGTATCAAGGTTATAGTCTATGGTTCTATAAAAACAACAGAAGATGAGAAGAACTGATTCCAACTAATCAAATACGAGTGCTTTGGATCTCAGTGTCCATCAACACGTCCTCCATTTTGCTGTTAGCTCTGAAAACTATTTTTCCTGGAATAAACGACTCCAGGGAAACAATGGAGCTGTTAATAGCTGAATGGCTGTTTGACAGGAAAAATGTTCGGCTGTGGCCAACTTGTCTTGGCCTGAACTTTTCATGAGAAAACTTTCCCCTGCACAACTACAGGAAATATATGAATACCAAGGGGTTTATCGATCCTGTTGTTTGCAATGTGAATGCATTTATTTATGGTTTAATCGTCAGGATACAGTTTTAACATTGACGAACTAGAACAGCTGTCCGATGTGAATATCGTCGAGTGGCTGCAGTTTCGCGACACCTGTTACTAGAAGGGCTTTTATATAAAACACAGATAAACCGGATGAATAAAAAGGTGACAAATTTCCTGTTACCTCTGTTGCTTTCAGCTAAAATGTCAGATTCAGCACGAGTGTGTCAACCCGAGTAAAGCACTTTGTTGAAATGTGCTATACAAATAAAATTGCTTTCCCTTTACTACAAGATCGCACGCCGCATGTTTTATGGAATGCCCTTTAAAATGGATGCATTCTGTGATCTGACGTGAGAACGAGAAGCTTCGCCGACATGCTGTTGACAATGCACGTATCCAGCAACACCGTTGAGCAGCCAAAATTGCACTGCATATTTATAGCGCCTTTCAAAGTCGCACTTATACCGAGCCTTGCTATTATCCACCACTCCAATGGCTTTGCACCACAACACTAAAAATGCCAGAGCAATTTCCGAGAGCCGGTATTTGTTGTGTTGATTTGCAGGAATTCATTGGAAGGCATTTCTTGAGGCACGTCATTGTGCCAGCGTATCAAAACCACTGGTATCTCCCTCTGCTGTTTCAGTGATGCGAATTAATTATTAACGTGACTCTAGGTCAGTAACGTTGATTTAAGTCAAAGATCCCCTCCGTTATTGCGCATTCATTTTGCAATACAACGTTGCGTTAAATGAAAAATGTATGCTCGAGTGTAAAGTGCTTCATGCAGATAGCACAGAGGCCGTACACTCACATAACTGCTTACACGTTATAGGGCCGTACAGTCCCCCCCGTAAAATAAGAACGCAGTTGAACATACTCTCCGACCTTGAGTGTTACACTGACAGTGACAAATGCCCGACTATACAACACTGCATTGTTTCAAAAGGCCAGACAATCAAGAACCAACTGAAAAACGTCTATTTCATACGGTGGCAAACTCCACATTATAGGAAACATCTATCACGTTACTTTTTATTTACCCTCCTCTTGGAGCTGTGAGTGAGTTGGAGAATGAACCTTTAACAATTTGTGTAGGTATAGGTCGACGCAGCCCACGTAGGTGATGACGACAGGACGTACACATGTCAGAGTGACAGAATTGCCACGTGAAATCAAAACTCACCAAGACATGAAGCTTGGTTCGGACCTTGGAGACCAAAAACCGGAGTGAAAGGAGAGGGAATATTATTCATTTTCCAGGATTATTACCAAACACATGACTCTGTACCTCCTGGATCTTTCACTTTAAGTCGAAAGCAGGTTTGAAGAAACCGAAGAGACATCAAGGGTTCAGGCCTTCCTTCAGGAGGGAGACTTCCTTTTGATCAGACATGTAACAGTCGCCTGTGTCTGCGCACAGTGTCACAGTAATCCACTGTACACCTCCGATGTAAACCGCCGCTGATGAAAGCACAACCTCAAACTCTAATTAGCTTGTGCACGGACATGACAGGTTCCTGGAAGACTCGGATGCAAATAGCAAAACGTACTCGCAGGTGTCAGTGCAGCAAAAGGGATAAAAGTTTGCAATTAGAAGGTGTCGAAACATGTGACTCGTCTCACACTGACTCATAAGTGCAAAGGGCAGCGTTGTATTGCTAAACACTAACAACGGTTTTCAGCTTGTAGAACACGTCACATCAAGTATTCGCACAAAGTAAGTTCATGCACTGGAGAAATAAGAGATGAGAACTGAGAACAGCAGAAATACTGAAAACCAACTTTTCATCCAAAAGGGGAAAACACTGCAGACCAGAGACTTTTCAGTCACGGTACATTTTAAATGGAGAAGTAGACAAAATTGTCTACCTATGCTGGAACTTATTTCTACCTTCACGTCAGCATCAGTCGTGGCAGGAGACATCATGTTTTCTGTCTGTTCGTCCATTACACTCGTGTCAGCGCCATTGCATCAGGCGTCCAAGAGAATTTCTTCAACAGTTGCACCAACATTAACTTGTGATTTAGATGTTGACGGTTAAAGGTCACGGTCACTCCAGTGTTGCGTATAAGCTTCTCCATAACTGAATAATGACTCCATTAGTTATGACAACTTTTCTGATTAGCGTGTAATAGGGTCAAAATAATGAGGTGAAAACATTTAATATGCAGAAGGTCAAAAAGGTCAACTTAACTTCGAGCGAATACACTTTGGCACCTTATCTCAGGAATAGACGGGTGCATTGAACCATGTTTCCTGCAACTTGAACCAAACAACCATGAGGCCGTAAGTCTTCTTTGACCACGTTCATAAAATACAGATTTTTAAAATGCAACTCCAACAAAACCAAATTCTTTCTTTTTACGTATTTTAGTCCAGAAACATTTGAATGGTTGTAAAACAGTCAACAACTGGCAGATCCGTGTGCGTTGGTAATAGAAGAGGTCTGAGAAAAGGGTGGAGGTGTTTTTAGTGTAAACTGAAAGATGAGTGCAGCCTCACAGTGTTGACAGAGTCTGAAATGTCATCCGAGAGCTGGAAGCTGTGAGAGGAGTCATTGGCACGTACGGTGATTACAGGTTACTGCACGCAGAGACGTGACAAATGTTCAGCTGCAGTGAACCGCAGGTCACAACGGCAGCTATAGAGGCGGTTTAAGGTTTTTTAGATTTCTGTCCGTTTATCCCGGTTGACTGGAATCCTGGAAAGTTTTGTGAATGAAGTCTTTTTAACTTTGTTCAGCCACGTCCGCGACTGATACTTTGGGCAGTTTGCCAACACGAGCAACGTGAATGGGTTTGTGTTTACGGTGCTTAAAGGTCCAGTGTGTACGATTCAGGTGAAAGGATCTACTGGCAGAATATTTCATCTAAATTGTACGAATTATTGTTTTCTTTACCCTAGAAACTGGATCTCTGGTTCTCTTTTATGTAGGGAAGGGGAGGGTGAGGGGTATTAAGCTGCAACATGCAACTCCACCACTAGATGTCACTAGATTCTACACACTAACCCTTTAAAGTGTCTGAAAAAAAAGCAACATGGCCTTCTAGAAGATAGATGGATAGATAGATAGATTACTTTATTCATCCCCGAAGGGAAATTAAGTCGTCATAGCAGCCGGTATATTTGAATACAATAAAATACAATACAATACAATAAAATACAATACAAATACAATAAAATACAATACAAAGAATCAAATAAAAAATAATTGCGGTAATTTAGTGCAGTTCTGTGATGGTGGCTCTGACAGAGGTAGATGAATTGTACAGTCTTATTGCGGTAAAAGTCACAAGACATTGTAAAAAAGTTTTCCTTGTTTTTCACCAAGTTGTTGCACCATTCTCACATGACCTAGTTTGTATTGTAGGATATTTACTTATATATTTAATATATTTTAGACTTTGGTCTTGTTGAATACAGTGATTGTAGTTTGTTTGACCATGGATGTGAAGAATGGGATAAAACATATTTCTGGGTATGGTTGACCTTGATCCGCAGATATTTTGAAAAGACATTTCTGGGAGTAGAAATCACATTTCCTCCAGCTGAGTTTGAAATGTGTTTGAGTTTCTTTCCATTTGGTGCTGTTGTCTGCAGAGCTCCTGCTGGCTCTGCCACGCTGCATGCACGCCAACTTCACTATAACGTCTCAGGTTGGGACTCTGATTCGATTTTTTCGACATGGCGAAGTCGACAAGTTTCCATTTCCAGCTCAAACACAAGCTGCATGTAGGTCACATGCGTCTGATCCGATTTTCACCTATAGATAATGGAGTGAAACATGTATAACAGTGTAGTTTATGTGGTTGTTTGCACTGATGAGAACCCGCCAGAGCCTCCGATATGAGGAGACCACTAAGTTAAGGGCAGCACATTTGGTGGTTGACATACAGCGGTGAAATTTGTATCGCTGGCTCTTAAAGAAAAGGAAAACGCTGGACTAATTAAGACGAATCAGGGTTGGCTGACTGGTAAATGGACAACCTAACAAACTGTGAGGTTGTCCATTTAGCTGGACGATTGAGCAGCCAATTCGAATGTCACATACAAGTTTTTAGGATTGCCCACACCGACAGGGTCGTTATGGAGCTTATGGAAGTGTAAGATGGTTCCTGCACCGCTGTTAAGCTGCTAGAAGTGATTCTAGATTGTTAAATATCGATACAAAGTTTTTGCAGGCAGTTGTTGTGTGAAAAAGACAAGCAAATGTCTCAGACAGCCTCATATTTTCGGGAACTTTTCTCGCCAGCCGTGTAGTAAAATGTCCAAGTGACGGCCGTGTGAGAAGACGGCAGGAAAATGTACAGAGATGCCAAAACTGAAAGAATAAAAATGTCTCAAGAGGAAGAAGACAAACACGCAGAAGACACCAACAACTTGGAAAAATGACGATATTCAAAAAGCTTTTTAGCGATGAGGGCTGACGTCGCTGTCAATGCGCTGTAAACACAAACACTCAACTTTTTCCTGAATGCTGAGGACATTTACTTGTTCTTCATATGTGAAAGGACAACTCCAGAAAAGGGTTGTACCTCATTTTGGGGTACTTTTCTGGAGTCAACGGCTTTAGGTTAAGTTAAGACCGAGATAGAGTTGGATTAATGCGACCTGTGTTGGATTTATTGTCTCTTGTCAGACTTGTGAAAAGGTCTATTTGTGAAAGAGACATTTATTCTTTAGTGGGCGAAAAGTAACGGCATAAATAAGATGTTTTCAGATTTAGAGAAACAAATATAAGTGAAGTGAAAGTGTCACTTTTTGCTTAAGAAGAACCGAAGATATAAAAATCAATAACCATCTGGACCTTATTGAATTGCATAGAATCGTAGAATGCAATGAATCTCATTGGACTGAATCAAATCATGCCAGAGCACACTTCACTGCAATGGGGGGGGGGGGGGGGGGGGGGGGCAATCAGGTTGTGTCTCATCAGAAGTAGCGTAAATGTATTGGATTGTTGGTGATGGATCATGATGAGTATCACCTCAGCCTCAGTGATGAAGCTGCACATCCCCCTGTGAGACTAGAGGCCTCCCCACCCAGGCTCACTTTTCAGCCTCAGGAATTATCTCTGTGCTTTACAATGCTCATAATTTATTGAATGTGTCACTTTCTATTTCACGTAACTACCACAGGATACGTTAATATATAGCACTATAGCACAGCCACTACATTTGGTGTGCAGATAGTCAGGATGTACCTGAATGCACCCAGTGAACGATCCAGTGTAGAATGATTTGAATGCATCTCCCTGACATAAATCCTACATGTGTTAAACAATGTGAGAGGTCTCACTCCTCTCGGTACATGAACTCTCTCTCTGTGTTAATGCAGAAATATACTGCGAGTTATTTCTGTGCAAATGGCAGCGCTAGAAATTTTGTAGGCATGAGTTGTGTTAGTTAGCAGGATCACACAAAAAGCTACTTATCATGGAACCTGGTGGAAAGATGTGACAGGTCTGGGAAGAACATATAAAACTGCATTGTTCCGTATGAGGGCGCAGATCCTGGAATGTGTGTCAACATTCCAAGATCGGGCTGTTTTCATTTTCAGCATTTTTGAGTCTTGATGAAAAGATCCGACACATTTAGGGGGTGAAATCTACGAATGTGTGCAATTTGGTGCTGAGCCCCAAAACAAGCTTGGCAGAGAAATGCGATCTCTATTTTATTAATTAGTTAGTATTTTAAATGTACCTCTGCTAAGGAGGAGGTTTTCACCCCTGTCTGTTTGTGGGGGGTTTTTTGTCGGGTGGTGGGTTTGTTTATTCGTCAGATTACACAAAAAATAATCAACAAAACGTCTGTGAAACTTTGTTGTGGATCTGGACAAAGGGGCAGGTCCAGGATCACCTCATCTAACATTATGAGACGGGGCTTTTGTTGACATTTTCTTATTGATTTCTCTGAGAATAATTAAATGATGTTGTTTAAATAAAATCTGGCATATTATGGGAACTGAAGTCTTGTGGCTGTGTGGTTTCATAGTGGGACTGTTGGGACTGTTGGGCCTTGGCGGAGCGACACGCTCTATTGATTGCCACTGTAGTTCCACGCTGGAAATTACCTTTCATGGATCCGTCAGATAAAAAAAGTTTTTACCTCTTAACTTTTTTTATTTGTATGATGATTTTTAGTAACTCTTTAAAGACTGTGACAGGCGCCATAATGGGCCACATTATAAGAGCGTAATAACTCCGCTGCACCGTCAGCGGAGTTATTACCCTGCTGACAGTACAGGATATCAAAAAATAATTTTTGTGTCAGGGTCACATGGCCACTCTCCGCTGGCACCTCCGTGGATAATCTTTGCATTTGGCAGCTCATAACTTCACTTTAACAGTTCACTGACCATTCCAGGGAACTTTGGGATTATGAGGTGAATAAAGCCACAGATTAACTTACTACTGCTGCCCAGCTGTGAAGTCATTACTCCATTATTGCAAATGGGACTTTATAGTCTCTGTTATTAACATTAAACATAGTGAGCTGAGTGCACACCCACCCCTGCCTGTGGAATACTGTGGTTTTGAATACCTCAAATTCTGCTGTCAAATATATTTTTGGACAAGTCCTTTTTTTTAATGGTTAAGGCCTTGAATGTTTCCCAGCTTCCTGGATCCTTCACCGCCGCTGTTCCTCGGCTGATGGAGGAGGGTGTGTTGGTGAGATCAGCCTCTTTATCGGTAACGGGTCAGGATAAAACTACATGTAACATTAGCAGCAACAAGGTCACAGCCACGGGTATAGAGGGCAACTCTCTCATCATCCATCATATACAGTATACACACACACACACATCAGGGCTGTTGGACCATTTCCTGCCATGCTGTCCCACTCACTCCTAACAGGCGTTGGAGGGGAGACGCGGGGAGGAGAGAAACACATAAAGATCCTGCCCTTGTCGTTCTTTTTCTTATTTATTACTTTCATGTTCTCATTCCAAGGTAGAGTGGGAAGAAAAAAAAGTGAGTGAACCCTTCGGAAATTCCAGGGTTTTTTTTCCTGCATTAAATGCTCATAAAATCTGATCTGATCTCCATCTTAGTCACAAGAGAAGAAAAACACAGTGTAAGGACTCAAAAAAAAATCACAATCTTTGATCCGATCTTTATTGAACGCACCTATGAAAACATTCACAGCGCTGGAGGGAAAAGAAAGTCGACCCCTTGTCGAATCTCCTTTGGCAGAACATAACCTGGATCAGTTCTGTGTGTTCAGGAGGAAGTTTGGACGACTCTTCCTGCAGAAAAACTTCAGCTCACTCGAACTGCTCTCATGAGGTCATTCCTCTGCACCTCTATTGTGTCAAGGTCTGACTGGGATCCTCCAGCAGGGGGCTTTACTTTGTTCCACGTCGTTCTGTGGAACATTCACTGTCCTGCTGCACAAATTTATCACTTCTCCTGGCGGACAGCGACAAGGACATTATCTTTCTAGATGCGGAGCTGTTCAGACCAAAGTCACGATGCTCTGTTAGTATATAGTGTAACAATTCGCTCCAGGCATGCGTGCGATTTTTAATGATTCATTCGGAATGGACAAATTATTTGTGTGGCTGTTATTGATCAGGGTGGGTCTGTGCACCATAGGTTGTTTGCCAGGTCCAGCTTCAGGACGCCTTGTGCTCTTCAAGCATGTTAACCTGCTGGAACGCTGCAGCTACAACAATGTGATGCTGGCGGAGGCGTTGCAGGAAAGTCCACAAACATCTTTGCTCCTTATTATTAGTTAAAATAGATGGTTCGATCGTTCTTAGATGAATATACGTCCATATTTTAAATAGTTAAAGTAGTAAAGTAAACTTTAAGTAGTAAACTGGCCAGGTTTGTACATAAATAAGAAGAAGTCACAAAGAGCAAAGATATCAACGGTAACAAGGGATCCAAAGGTTCAAGTTTGGTTGCTCATCATTGCTCAAATATAAAACTACTTTACAATCGATTTATTAAACTTTTTTATTAAGTTTCTGCTGTGTGGGAAAGATCACTATATTTCTAAATGAGAAAACTCTTTGGAATTTTGTGTTTTTAATATACGGTGAATTTCCTATTGGTCGTCCAGTTGGAAAAAAACAACATGTGGTTTACTTATCTGTGCACAGTGAACCTCAGACGGATCCAATTTGCTCGCTCTTTTCAAACCTGCCCGTGTGTTTGTGTAAGAAAAGGGACGTTTGCTATGATATTCAGGCCGACACATGGCATGAGGGCCTGTGATCTCATAGAAGTTTTGCTAACCTGTGAAATGAGATATTTTGCTCTTGGCAGATTCCAGTTCCTCAAACACGTCTGGTGTGAACACGCAGCACGAGCGCGACAAACTGACCTTTTTGTGTTTAGTCACTGAAGCAAAGCATCAGGCCGCCCCGGCTCCTCTAATGTCATCCACTGCATCTGCATTTGAAGGTGCCAGGAAAAATATATTTCCTCAGACTCGCTGTAGTCCAAACTTTACCTCGGTGCACCGTTGTGAAATAAAACACCGCACATGGTTTTGTGTCAGTGGATATGCTCATGGAAGTAATTACACGGTAATCATCACTCACGGGGAGACCATAGGCGGAGACGCGAAAACAATTCCTCTGGTTTTATGTTTCCCTGCCCGGTAAAGCCCTCTTTGTAGGTCATATGAATGGAGCCAATAGCCACGTACACTGTTGCAGAGTAATTCATCTTGAAGTTATCAGTGATCTGCGCTATCTGCGGAGAGGAATATGAGAATCTATGAATAAACATCTCCACGCAGTCTCATTGGCTGGGGAACGATTATTGATTAACAGTTCAACACAATACTCCTTGTTATGAAAGAGAGAATAATATCATACGGGCTGTTTTCATCTTAAATACAGCAAATGAAAAGCAATAAAAGAAGAAAGCAGTCAGTTACAATTTGAATGATGCTACTGGCTCACGCCGCTGAGAAGCACATTTCTACGGTGACACATGTACCGTGTGTTACTGATGGCGACAACATTTAATGCTGAGCTGTAGCTTCAGGGAGGCCTCGTGATATCAAGGGTAAACACTGTTTCTTCTGCTTTAATAATTCATGAGCCTAACTGTAAACAAATTTCTGCAGGCAAAGTGGCGATGCATGTGTAAAATCCCACAAGAAGTCATTTCTTTACTTGCATCGTTGCAACGGCTGAAAGCGAGGACCGCTGGCCAATACATGGTTTTTCATTACCACGGAGATGGAATATTTATTGACTCATCTGCGAGTTGAATTGTCTTTTAGGTGTAGAGGAGTGGAGGAGATATTGTTTTGCGTCCCCACTCCCTGTCCGACACTGCGTAAACGCTGCTGGAAAATTAAACGCCTCACCAGCCAAGACCAACCGGGCCCGCTCTCGGGTTGTTGTTTTTTTGCCCAAAAGAACCAGCTCCAATAATGAGATTAGACACCTCGGCTTCGGAAGAAAGCTTGAGTTTCATTTTTATTTATCAATCATGCATGAGGTCGCACTGATAAGACCAAGGTCAGCGATGCTGCCTGGCAGAGGGACTCACCAGTAATACAACCACACTGATCTGTATTTCACGCCAGCGCTGCACCACTTCATTGTCAGTGTGTGGCTGAGAGTAACCGCACAGATGCATGTGTGCAGCAGCATCCATTATTGCTGGGTATGTTTAATTTATCAAGAGTTTGCCATTTTTGCAGCATCTTCTTTTTTTCAAACACCCATTGAACACACAGGATCCACAACCCCAATGCATGCAGCGCTTCATCGTCAATTCGACTCTGAATGGAACCATATTGTACAAAGTGAACATCATGCTGTGTTGAAGAAGACTTGAAACTCGAGATTGGGACCATAAACTCCTCAGGAAAGTGTTCACTGATATTAATAAAGTGAGAATGAGAGTAAGTTTCACATAAGCTTGTAAAGAAACATTCATCAGAATACAGATTTAACCTTGATGGAGATCCCATTTGGCAGTTTGCATTCGATAAAACTGTATAGAAGAAAAAATAAATCATTGCAATATGAACTCTGTGATTTTCTTAATATATGGGAGTGTGACAAAGCTTTTCACTTCCTAAAGCTAATGTTAATAGAGCAAACAAAAGAAGGACTCGTAGACCCGATCAGTGCACAGACTGATGGGGACAGTTGCTGTGGCCCAAACCTTTGACAGGGTTTAACCTCCTAAGCTCCACTCTCCACCAGACAGACACTGTCTGAGCCGACGTGTGCGTACGTTTAAAATTACTTTGCGGATTAATCTCGAGAAGAGTGGTTCTGAAAATTTAAAAATGTAAAAATGAACTGTGGTGGTTTTTCTCTCAGTGAGTTTGGCCTCAGAACAAAAGCACTGAGATCACCTGCCTGTGGAGTTGAAATACGCCACACGCACAGACGCTAAATGACTCTGACTATTCATGCAAAACAAGATACGCTCAGGGCAACGTCGTCTGAATGAAGAAGCGGGACAGCCCGGGCTACGTAGCTCAGTATTAGTAAGAACACTGAAAGAAATCTCACCATCCAAAGTGCTTAAACTGTACGTAGATAGATGCAGTCATTTTAAACTTTAAACAAAGTGTAAAGAATTCATTGTTGAGGTATTTCTATTATAATATCGAGTTTTTGTCAGTGGAAGTTTCAGAGGTGAGGGATCTTATTTGTGAACGAGGCCTCTGTCGACTTTTCACTCGAGCAGTTTCACCTCCCGGCTGAAGAAGCCTCCTGGTTTCTTCCTGATGGCTGGAGGAATTTATTATACTTCCAGGCTTCTGACATTGTCACCATCTCTAAGATTCCTCCTCCCCCTCTTTCTCCTCATCCTCCTCCACCTCTTTCTCCTCCCTTTTTGTATTTGTGCATAAACCACTGCAAGCAGAGGATGGATTTTCTGTTTCACATACGATTAATCTGTAAATGGACTCGGGGCCTGAGAACATCTGACTCAGTAGCCAGTGGTTACATCGCAGCAAACCGTCCCTCAGATGCACACAATTACAAGCGCATAACTATAATAATATGCAAATGCTTCCCTGTTGTTGCTGCTTGAATAAAGACCCAACACAACATGCAGGGAGAGAGGATGGCAAACACACACCAGTTTATAATGTAGTTTTACTCAAGTAGAAACATAGTTTTGTCAATCTTACAAGAGTTTTTGATTTGTCCATTTGTTCATTCTAAGGACATCTGATCTCTAGCGCCACACTCTGGCTATTTGGTTAAACCACACTACTACATTTTCAGATGGCTGGCGTCCAAACTACTCAAGAGTTTTAAGGCAGCTGATGCAAAGCAGTTTGCAGTTTTCAAACTAAAACGGGGCGGTCAGCGTTTTAGTCTGGACGGACAGAAACAAAGATGTTTGAAAACGTAGACACTCACATCCGCTTGCTGATTGGGTGTTTTCTGTCATACTGTAGCCTTCACTGATTTGTCAGGCTCCTATCACATGACCCCCCTGTGTTTCTGACCCTGTTGTCTTTGCTTACGGCTGTTTTGCAGTTAAACTCGAGCAGACGAGCTATTATTCGAGCATTCTGTTAAAATCCCCTCTTCCAGCAGAATGCACGTGTTTCTGTTGAGCCTGTCCAGTGCACTTGAGCAATGATATGTGTTTTCAAGCGTGTAAGTATGGAGGGGTTGAAACGGATATGGAACCATCGTTTTAGTTTTAAAATGAAAACGTAGTAGTATTGATGTTGCCTTGTCCCCCGTGATCCAGATTTGACTTTCAGTCACGTCCTTTAATGGTCAACCCATTTTTCCACTGGCCCCTTTATGCTGCATAAAAACGCTTAAATATCGGCAAACAGTAGATCATCAAGACAAAGGTTAAAAAATCCATTTTCTTTTCCCATAATTACATTTTGACTCCACTATGGTGTATTTATTCCTCCTCTTGTGCTCTGTGCATGTCTGTTTGGTCAGTTTAATAAACCATGGACTCCTCCTGACCTACAAGAACACCAAACGCTGAATATAGTCCCAATTATATGTTTTGCATGAAAAATAATTTAAAACCACGGCTCTTTACTCTTTTCTCTCCACATTTAATTTCCCTTTTAACTCTCTGAAGAGTTCCGTAATGCACTTGCCGAAAAAGAGCACTTAATTCCGTGATTTTCACAGACAAGTACATTCTGTAGTATTTTTTTGTCATCTCCGCTGATCAGAGGAGAGTTAAAAGGTTTGCCGCTCTCGCAATGACCATCTTGATGAAGATGAATTCCATGTGCGAATAATTTTCTGTATCAAGGGACAACTAGTGACAGTTTTTCATTCAGTCTGCTTCTCCGGGTCCATTTTCCAGGCGGCTAATGCAGCCTTTTTAGATTGTGGATGCAGAAATAGACCACTGACAACTGCTGAATTTGGATTTTATCTGAATGTGTCGTGGGAGGGTGGAAAGATAGTGATTAACGGGGGGGTATTATCTCTATTGTCTAGAAATCTCCCCTAACCCAGTGTAGGTTCAACAAAACACTGAAGAGAGGCGCCTGCACTCGCATTGATAAAGTTCCTGACATGTTTTCTTGGAACCAGATGAAAGTAGTTTTTCTTTTTTCAGGTGTGTGTGTGTGTGTGTGTGTGTGTGGGGGGGGGGGGGGGGGGGGGGGGGGGGGGGGGGGTAATGTCTGTTTGCCAGTTAAAGAAATAAAACATTTAAATATCGTACACCCTGTAAAAATAAAAAAATAAATCCCCACGCTTGTGTGTTTTCTGACAGCTGCTTGCTTTTCTTGTCCTGAATAAATATAGGCATGAATACAGAACGGCGGAGTTAACATGAGATGTGATGGCAACCGTTGCTGAAAAGAAAACAGAGACAGCACCCCCCCCCCCCCCCCCCCCCCCCCCCACACACACACACACACACACAAAGGCTCAAATTTCAGGACCCAAAAATACGAAAATGTCAACTTCAGTGACAATTTATCACCAAAACTACAAAAGCAGAGTTTTACTTATTTCCTCTGTAGGTCATGGTGCTTATTTTTCTTTTAGTTTTATTATTGGCTGTGATATCGCGTGATTTAAGGAGCTAATACATAACACAGGCGTCGCTCGACATAGTCTTGAGATTATTTGTGTTGCACTGAGGTACATTTAACCCATCTTAAATCAGGACATTTATTATTCCAGCTGTTGGGTGAACGGCAGGTTGGGACTGTCTGTCTCCAGTGAAATGTTTTCTCAGCTGCTCTTGCTACATTACACTCGCCTCCCCCGGCAGCAGACAAGAAGCAGGACACCCCCCCCCCCCCCCGCTCTCTCTCTGTATCAGGACGAGCCCCCAGCTTCCCACCCGCGGGAACCGCTTGAGTTCAGGCGGCTTATTAGGACGGTTTCGAGGATGTTGTGTATTCTGAGTCCAAAATAGTCCTGTACTCCACTTGTGTTCTTGCCAACCCAACGACTGACACAGTTTGTTGGGCACAGCTTTGTCCTTATGAGTTTTTTGGGGGGGAAATGTTTTTAGCACAGTGGTACTTTCCTCTGTTAGCGGTTTGTCCTTATTCTGGAATGTGTAGGTTTAACATTTCCCACCTGTGTTAATACTGTGTTAGTGCCAGCAACACGCTTTCAGTAGGTGTCCAATGGAAGAGATAGTTTTGGATTACTGTAAATGGAAAATCAATTTCTGGTAATAGTGCTGTTTTCTTCAGGTTTTAACTTTTTAACTTTAACAAGCTTGCATTATATATAGACATGGTAACTACCTGCAGCTCACACACATTTTGAAACGAATCTCTGCAGCTGATTTTATGGAAATGTAATTAACACCCGTAAGAAACGTGTGGCTTTCTTTCTAAGAAGTTAGCATGTTTTCTCTGTGATCCGTGATTAGCTTTTATCATCAAAGGTTCTCGAGTCTCATTGTCTTCTCACATTGATATAATCTTCAGCATCTTGTACGTCACCTCTTTTACATCCGGAGATATTTATATTCCTACAGTTTTGTGTCAGTCTCATGTTAAGAAATGTTGTTACTCCCTTAGACATTCTCCGGACATTTTACGAGGGGGCAGACAAAGTTCCTGAGAATGTCTGGAGCAACTGTCTTGGACATTTGTTTTTCTCACTCACAGCCGCTCTGGATGAATCCAGGAGAATATCTGGAGTTCGGTGCACGACTGAAAAGCAGCTATAGTCACTGTAGCAGCAATATGTACAGTTTCACACTCTCTCGTCATCCTGCGAGCATAAAAAAAAAGAGTCTAAATATGTATTTGATTTAGCAGCAAAACTATTCACCTGTTAACTTCAACTCAGAGTTGCACGGCTCCCTTTACCCGTGTTTATCCACAGCTGTGAACGCACTTGTGAAAACGGGGGGGGGGGGGGGGGGACTTTCAAATGGAGATTTGCTCTCCTTAACACGTACATACAATCTTGTCTGCTTTTAAATCTGAATTTGAATCAGCTGACAGTGGCTGCCGGTGCCTGAAGTGATGTCCTCCCCCTTTAACAAATGTCTCAGCTGGAAGTGAGTTGCCTTCACCTGCTCTATTAGACTTTTATTGCAGGTCCCTTCAATGTGAGCAGCCTCATCTGGAGCTGTACAATCAATTCAGATGTCAATGATATGAGCGTATAGGAACTAAATACAACAGAGATGCTACTATGCACACTACTGTATTCATCATGTTGCAGTCTCTATATATTTGGAGCGTTAGGTTCACATTTCAATACAAATTCTGCTTCCCAGATCCCCGTCATCACAAGCCATTTGTCATAATGAGAGCAGAGGTCAGAGGCATTTCTTTTTTTTTATTATAGCCAGAAGTGAGGAAGGTGGAGGGCAGGATGTAATTTCAGTGCAGTTCAGAGAGCAACCTATAATCCACTGCTCAGGCTTATTGCTGTGGTGGTCACAAGACCCTAAGAGATCATTATCCTGCATGTGTTATTCTGGAAGCGCTGGAAAATATTTTTTGTTTCCGTTTATAGACGCTTGAGTCACTTAAGATAGTAGAACGATCGGGAAGCATTTTCATTATGCTGTTATTTGGCCTCTGCGTTCATGTTTCCACCGTCTAGACGGCAAACAAAATGTAATCAGGTCCTTTTTTTAACAAGGTCCCTGTGGTTTTATGCACAGGCCGCTGGAGGAGATCTCACTGGGCAAATTAATATCTCTCTTAAAGTCATTTTGTGTGTGTAGACTCAATTATTCTTCATCGCTTTTGGAAGGCTTTTGTTCTTTATCTTGTTGGGAGGGACAGTGGAACATTTCATGCGGCGATTAAAGCTAAACCAACATTATTTGTACTAGACGAGTGATAGCGGTGGATGTGAATTTGCATTTATTCATTTGGAGGATGCGTTTGTCCAAATGAGGAACAATCTGCGCCGCGGCAGATCAAGGAGAAGTTGTTTTAGAAAAACGTTCAACATTCGCTTCCAACTTGACACACGGGCGCCACGAGTCCTTGGAGTAACATCCTTGTACTTGAAGTGACGTACAAGTGCCTCGCAAATGACAGAATTCACTCTCAACTACATAAAACACTCACGATAGAAGGAACAAGTACAGTAGCAGCAGCAACAGCAGCAACAGCAGTCGTTGCTTTGGCCGCACTAATGGTTCAATCATTGAAACAATGAATGAGAGTGAACGAATTGGACGGAAATTGAATTATTAACTGACAAATACAATCTTAGCTGTACCGAAATTAATGAGTGTCCTGAATTTAAAAACATTGTTTTCCTACATTCATTCTAGTTACAATTATAATAGCATGGGTATTATTACTGATGATGAACTGTGGCAGCGATATTTGTACGTTTTTTTCCGTCGCCCATATTAATTCACATTCTCCCCACCGTCCTATTTCTATCAGCTCCAGGACGACGGGAGGTCCTCGCGTTTTGAGCCGCGCTCCGTCCAGGCTGCGTTACCCAGCTGTGACAAGTCGTGGTGTGATTGATCAGATATGTGACTCCATCGCTGAGGCAGCCTCTGTAACAAGGTGGTGTGTCATGTAAGCACCCGGCCATTATCTCCCAGCCAGTGCAGAGGACCTCGCTGTAACCCAAGTGGCTCTTCTGACCCGAGGCACTTGGCTTGCCAGTGCCCGGCTCCCACTTGGAAATTAGTCACTCCCTGACAGGTGGGGATGGATGTGTGTGTGATCCCGGCCAGATTCATGTGCTCGCTCACCCCCATCTATCAGCGCCCACGGCTCCTTTTGTCTTCAGCTCCCTCTTGCACCATTCCACTCCTGTTATGGGCTGTTTACTCTCTGGACGTTTGATCAACACTGGGTTTGGCACATGAAGTGATGAACGGGCGATTGTTCAAGTCCGTAGACGCTGGTCAATCTCAAGTGTTTACCCCCCGTTCCTTTGTTGTTGTTTGTCAGCAGGATTCCCAAATAACTGTCAATAAGCTATTTTAAATTGACACAAATCTGTGCATTTGGTTTCAAGGTCAAATTAATTTAGATTCTGTTGTTCAAACTGTATTTATAGCAAATATATGACATATAGGATATATGTCAGATTCTCTCTTTTATAGTGATAACCTGCAATTTTTGACATTTTCACAAATTTCCCTGGTAATAATTCATGGTTCTTGACGAATATAATCAGGAATATTTAGGTGATTGATATCTAGGAGGTATTCTTTGTACTGTGCCATTCTACTTAACCTGTGTCAAGCCCCAGCCACATATAGTATTACTATTTAAACACTGACAAGAAATTACAGTGTCTAACTTTACAGGCTCCAAACTGTTAAAACTCACCCGAGTGCCACTCATTTCCATGTGAAGCCTGTGTGGGAGAGAGTCTGTCAGAATATCAGGGAGCTGCCACAGTGCATATAAGCCAAGTGTGTTCTCAACTCCCTGGTACGACGTCGACAGTCTGTTTTACTTTTTGATCACTGTTAACACGCTTATTCTGTGTGTGTGCAACTGTGAACGCGAGTGGGCGTAAAATGAATCAAGTGCAATGTGAGTAATCTGTTGTTTTTGCTTTTTTTTTATTAATGATATGTGTTTTTAAGTAGCTAAGATGGAGCTGTCATTTTCTGGCTAAGCACTCTGCACAGTGTTCAGGCTGCGTTTTCCCTCCCACCTATGGCAACATTGCTCTTTTGAGTGTGTGGGCTGATTGTAAAGCATTGAGCGCTTCACACTCTCTGAAATGACTTTTTTCATCTCAAACATAGTTGTTATCAATCTGCATCAAGTAATATTTACACGGCAACAGAGGTCAGCTGAGTTTTTAAAGGCTGATTATAATCAACATCAGTTTGGAGCAGGGAAAAGCAGATTGTGGCCAGGATATCAAAAGAATGCAAGAGAAAATTGGACTCCATCGGACATGAACGTAACATTAATTTATCCAGAAACAAGCAAAAACAGCAAAAATGGTTGAAGTAAATTAAGGATTATGCCTTAAGAATTCTTTCTTATCCAAGACTTAAATAAATGGATAAGATAGGGTTCTATTTTATTTCAGAGACCTTTACTGGGCAGAATTAAAGTGAAAATACTGCTGTAAAATCAGCTGTTCCTACATTTACCCTGAGGTTTATGGGCTCAAATTGGATTCTAAAAAGTTTTGGAGCACCGGAGATAGAGCAGGTCGTCAATTAAATGTCGGTGGTTCGAGCCCCTGCCCTTCTGGTCCGTATGCCTAAGTGTCCTTGGGCAATGGCTCGCGATGGCTGTCCCCTACATCTTCTACAAATAGTGAACGTGTGTGTTTGAAAAGAATATTGCAGCATGTATGAATTTGTATGTAAATATGTATGTAAAGTACTTTGAGTTGTCAATAACACTGGATTGACTTTATTTGAATGCCTGAATTCATTGTTCCTCTCAGGTTCGGCCGCGCTGAGCCTCTGAGATGCTGCGTGTGTCGGCAACACTTCAGCTGGTGAGTGTTTCATTCTCCAAAGACACATTTTGGGTAGAGTATCACGTCAAGGCATAAATATTACACATCTGAGGCAGGGGAGTCATGCTGCAAACGCACAGCTTAACATCACAGGCTAATGAACTGTGGCACCATTAAACAGAACAGATCGCATCTTTCTCACCAACGGGCAAATAAGGAAAAAGCGCTTTTTTCTGTTAATTTTCGCTTGCAAGACAAATTACTCAAATTCTCCCCCTTCGCTGCACAAAAAAGAAAACCACAGGAGACGACTGGTTTTATTTAAATCACCTGGTTTGTTTTAGGCAGATGTGGTGAAAGGAGATGCCAAATACTCCTCCTCCTCCTCCTCCTCCTCCTCCTCCTCCTCCTCCTCCTTCTCTGCCCTCTGTCCTTTGGGTGCGAGGTTCCCTACGACTTCGACCAATATTAACTTGATCAAAAGACAGCGGCCCGGCCTCCGAGCAAACCAATGTGCTGCTTAGCATTGACGAGGCTGCCTGGGAGCAGCTCGTGTGCATTAATGAAGCCAAACAATCGCACTGTAGCTGTGGAATGCGCAGGCAGCCACACGCAGGGCTCCCTAATGACCCCGAGGATCTGAACCTGTGCAGAATTCAATAGGCCATTGTAACGTGGCCTTGTTCAGCAGCTCTGCGCGTTATCGTGTATATAGCTCATGGTGCTTTTGTAAACGCTGTGAAAACTGCTCAGAGTTTTTTCTATTTTATTATATATAAATGCAAACAAATGAAAATAGAACAACCCCCCCCCCCCCCCCCTCCACCCCCTTAACTACTTGTTGTTCCACTTGCTATGCTGGAAAACACTGAAGGAAAGAAACAAACAATTTCCCCTGCATATTTAGATACGTTACCCCAGGGATGTGTTTAATTTCCATGGATGAATTACCCTTCACATTTTCCCCGTCCTGAAACTGACTCACCGGAGCAAATGAGTTTTCACTATTTTCTCGGGGACGAGGGGTCATTTCATTACATTTTCTATCAACACACAGGACATGCCGTGCTTTATATTCCGCAGCGCCGATTATTTGAATTGACTGACCACTGACATTTTGCAGTTGTTCTCTGTGATGCAAATTCCAAAACTGCGGGAGTTTGTAAAGGGCATTATCTTCAAAGTATTCACACCTGCCTCTTCCAATCTGGGCTGCAGGCTGGCTGTGGGGGCCACAGGTTGCCACATGACCATTTGAAAGATGACATTTTATCAGGACCATCTTCAGTTGCGAGCACGGGTGAGTGCAGTCAGTGTTCGGTTCAATTGTCTCCTGTGTCCATATGTGCTGGGAGGTGTCAGCACTGCCATACAAATTACACTCTCCCTCCCCTTTTCACCTCATCACTTCCTGTGTCTCTCTCTCTCTCTCTCTCTCTCTCTCTCTTGCTCACTGTGGCTCTCTCGTGCTTACATATGATCACAAACATAGAATATAGAACAAACAAGGAAATCACCACCACAAAGATGACTAAAAATCTTTGTGCAAATCCGATTTTCTTCTCAAATTAGAGGCTTTACGATACTGAAAGCCTTCGTGACAAGTGCGTAATCCCTGTGGATGAAGTGGTGATAAAACTCAATGGGTGCACGCATGTGAAAAAGTAATTTACTTTAAGAAACCCTCCCCCCCCCCCCCCAAAAAAAAAGCCATGAATGCTCTGCATGCTTCCAGCGTCTATTGCTACCAACCACCCTGCGGGGGCCTTGTTAGTTAGTGGCTTCACCTGAGTGCAAGCAGCATGCGCCCTAATTTGGCAGAGACGCAGTTGCACTAAATTAAATTCCTCTCTTTCTGTATATTGCTTCAACCGAGGAAGTTGCGTGTGAACTCAGGCTGATGGAGAAGATAGAGTCCGAACCAAATGATGGATTTTTGGCTCCACCGAGCTGACCTTTGGCCAGGGTTATCAAGCTTTTGCAAAAGGTGGTGAGGGTCCAGATTGAAACGGGAGAGCAGGATGGAGCCTCCCCGACCGTCGTGACCTTTGCTATTCACTCCATCAGCTGCTCATCACCACAGACTCATTTATCAGGCCCGACGCTCGGTGAGCAAACTCACAGGTGCTGCCCTGAATGGGGTCACGCGACAGAACGGGTCATCTCACACAATCTTTTCTGCTGGAGGCTGTAAGCAAGTGGGCGGAAACACAGTCTGCGCTGGTCAATACTGAATAGAATAGAGCTCTTCTGCATCGGTGCTAATTTGGTGTAAACGTGATGTGGTGGTAGATGTTGTCCTGTGTGGAGGAGAAGAGCCGGTTCTGCCAATATCTGCCTGCTTGTCAATACAAGGAAATGTAATTTGTTCAAGGATGAGGGAAGCTGATTGAAAAGTTAAAAGTCGAGTCACTTTCTGACACTTTCATCTCACAGCCTCTCTGGAAGGAGGACATTGTTTTTTGGGTTTTCAATTCAAATGTAAAATATACAGTAAAACCACAGAAGGAGTTCCTGTCATTAGAAATCTGGTGAACGGCAAATAGTTTGTCACTCAAACAATTCAGTTTGACTTTGACTTGTATAAAAATAGTCTGCTCATTCGGAAAAGTTTTATATATGTACATATGTTGTACATATATTACTTTACTTCATGTATACAATATATGTACATATGAAGATGAACGCTATTCATGTAAGAATTGTGTATAGAACCTATTAGTAATTGGAATTATTTCATATATTGACACATGTCCATCCCATATAAATATTTATGTATATATTTGACTAGTTTTTACATATATATATCATGCATTTAAGTATTTCTTTTTACATGTAACACATATATACAGTATGAGATAAAATGTCTAAAGTAAAATAACTACACCTCTGCTCACAGAGCATTTTCTTTTATTCTACTAAATTGTATTACAGAATATTTGTTATTCTGGTTTGTAGTAACAAGCAGGGCTGAGGATTGGATATCTGTACATACTGTCCACAGTATTGATCACATATTATTTCTGCCCACATGCTGGAACAAGCTTCAACAGGGAAAGTCAAGCTGTCCTGAATAATTAAAGGTTAAACTATAGTATTTATGGAGGTTTCTGTCAATGAGATATTGAGCATTTTTCCTTTTGTTACAAATGTAATATTTGCGATTTCACATCAATGCACAAGGAAGCCTGAAAACCACTTTAGAGCTATTGATATCAGTATCACAACAATACAACATCAAATCCTCGAATAGCTGCAGTACAGTGCTTTCTATAAAATGTAACGGGATATATAACAAAAATGATTAGTCATGATTCCAGTTTTCTTCTCTTAATGCTCTACACTTCAAAATGCTTCAATCCCTCTGATGTTCAAAAAACGTTTCAAGCGTTTCCCCGTCATTGTATCATCTCTAACTGAGACATCAATAGATTTCTTACCACCCGCTAATGTCAAAGTCCTTATTAATCTCGAATAATGAACCGGCTCGGAAACAGAGGACAGAGCTCCTTAATGGGTATTTTTGGCTGTAATTTAAGAAAATTACTGACAGGAACGGCAATTAGCTGTGACCCCTCACAGTTTGAAAGTGGCAATATGTGAAATACAAGGAGAGCTTTTAATCATTTGAAGAAAATTATATTCAGGAGCATTTATATCTGGTGCTGGCTGCTCTACTAATTCCGAGAGCTCATGATTGCAGAGTTGCGAGGTTCAGGTTTATATTGGTGATGCTGTATATCACCTGATTCGCACACATGCAACGCCACCGTCAAACACTCGGTGAGGCAATTTGTCTTGAGTGGAGCGAAGACTCTCTCAGCCAAACCATTTAGGAAATAGCCTAATTTCTCCACTGAATGCTAACAGGGAACCTGATGAGGAGAAGCTGAAACTCTGCTAAACCCCATCCCTCATGTTGCCTAATACTCAAATCAATATTGATGTTAAAAAACTGGGTTAGTGCTAAATTAATGATCCAAAATATGGAGAAGCTAGCTCATTAAAGCTCGGTGAAGATAATAGACAGCGCTTGGTTTGAGGGCATTATCCAAGGCTGCGGTGAAATTACTGAGCAGGTGACTGTTTCTAAATAATGAAAGATCATTCAGAACATTAACATAGATTCTTCTTGGTTCCAGACTTTTTAAGCAATTCCCTGGGATGACTGGGCTGTTTTCAGACAAGCACTGAAGTCCAGGCAGTTGTCCAGACCCCAAAACGTAGGGGGCGGCGTCCACCACCACGCTCCTCCAGTCCTTGGGCAAGATACTCAACTCCCAAAGGCTGTTGGTTCGATACTATGGATAAATATAGTCTGTTTACTATTTTCTGAAATGTCTCCTGCCAGCCCTCTAGAGTAAAATGTCTATGTGAGGAAAAAGCAGGTGAGCGAGTGGTTCGAGTTATAGATGATTCTAACACTTGACAGACAGACGCAAACGTGGAAAAAACAAGTACCCCAAAAAGAGTACAAGTGTCTCAGGAGGAATTGAGATGCTCTACATGTCAACTTGGAATGATGGCGAGATTCGAGAGGTGTTTGGCGCCGGTGTCAATATGCTACTAACAAAAACACTGTGCTGTCAGCAGCGTACATCATGTCCTGCCTCCTACATGAACTACACCCCCCCTGCCTGAATGGTCCCGGACATTTTCCCTTTGTTGTGAACGCGTCTGACCCAGAAAGTGTCTGGGTCTGACGTCTGTTTTTTAAACTGGAAACCACATGGTCCCTGCTGTGAAATATGTAGGAAGTAGGAACTTGTCTATGAAATGGTTTAAAGTGAAGAATGACCAGTTCCTCCTGCACCTCAAGTAGTTACTCATGTGTTCAGAGAGTTTATTCACAATGAAATGCTCATAAATGTTAACATCAAGCACCGAAACTCAGCATCTGCCGATTGAACCGGCTGAAGCCGCCAAGCTCGGGATGTTTTCCTGAGCTAAGACCTCATGAGAGATAAGTGAGCCGGCAAGACTTAGCCAACTCTGCTGGGCTATGTTCAAGATTTATGCAAGAATTAAATGTAAATGCATCCTTGTCTTGCAACCCTAAGCCAGCAAGGTAGGATTGGATTAGAACTAAGCATCCCATCTCCACTTACTGAGACAGATCTAAGCTACTTTGGATGCAATGCAGTGCAAATAGACCAGTTTGGTGAGTTGTGTGTAGTGTAGAGGTTTTCTGACGCTCTGTTAAATAATGTATGATCGGTAAATGCCTTTCTCCTGCGGTGTTGCTGTTTTGGAGTTGAAAGAGGGAAAGATGGTTGATGAAATTAGCTGCGAGGCCGTACAGGACCTCAGTCGAGTTTCGAAAGAACATGTTCAAACATGGTCTTGTGATGCTGACGTTGTGGCGATCAATAACTGGAGTTTGGATGTCAGTGTCTGTGGAGAGTTGCCGTGTAGGTGGTAACAGTCAACGCTGGATTAACTGATCCTCCGGTCATGCAACTTTAATGTGGGAAAACACCACCTGCATATTTAGAACGGATCCTGACATAAAAAGAAAAAAAAATCAAAGTTGTTTGAAGATGGTTGCTTGAAAATGGCCATTTAATGAAAGTATTTCAAGCATTGACTTTACATCAGGGGCGATTTTTGATTTAAATGTTAACATTAACTCGTGTGTTTTCTGTCAATAATGTGCAAAGTGACGTGATGCTCATTGATGGGCCACAGTGAATAATTCATGCAATCAGTGTAATTAAAGCCCTGAGCAAAGAACCAAGTAGTAAAAGGCTACTTTTACTTTTAGTTGTGGATGATGAGATTTCTCAGAAACAGATTCAAAATAATTCATTTTCTTTCTGGCTTTTAGAAAAACAGATTTTTGTTATTTAAAAAACTATTTATTGTGCTGCTACTTTAGATTAAAGTCAAGAGTTCTCAACTTACACTCGCACACACACACTTCTTCACCTCATGCAGTCATGTATTTTTGCGATACATCTGTTTTTATAATACACACTGTGTACACGGTCTGACGCATGTATAACTCACATGTTGGGCCTGTGCCTCGAATCAAACCCTGTAAAAAGCAATGATGGGCGGATCGTGACACGCATGAAGTCTCGGTTACGCGCTGCGCTCATTTACAGGCGAGCAGCTCGGCTCCGCTTGACGCCGGTCATAACTCAGCCATTTTGTGAGGGACAGTGCAGTGGATGAGGTCAGACCACAGATGCCGCTCGCTGGCAGATAATAGCTGATGGCTGCGAGTGTTCTTCAGAGAGAGGCATCTAAAAATCCTGATTACATTCACATTCAGAGCGAAACACTGTGAGAGCTGATCAAGGGCTTTCCCTCCACGAGGATATTGTCCCTTTGAGTTGTCTCAATCAATTGCAGATGACTCAATAAGGATCTAATCTTTCTTCAAAAAATGATTATTGTTGTGCTACTTACAGTTTATGATTGTGTCTCAGTGTCCAGCCCTGTGTGTGTGTGTGTGTACGTACACTGCAAGCTAAGCCTACATTATAATTTGTCTCGTTTGTATAGTATCCAATATATTTGCATGCATCAGTGCACGAGCTGTGCTACTATTCAACTGTCTTGCCTCTAAGTGTGTCCCTGGTGACATCTTACAGCTATTTTCTGCTTAGGGCCACATATTAATAAATGTCACGAGCGGTGAGCTGGCTTAGGCGCTGACTTAATGCACTGCTGAATCTGTGAATTGACCCCAGACCCTGACACCACACTTCAGCTCATATTAAGACAACACACGGGCCAAGGCACCGAGCTGCGACTTGACGGACACGCGGTCGTTATCTCTGTTGGTTCGCCGCTAATCATATGCCTCCGCAGAGCAACGGCTCGGGTCACAGGCATGACAGACTTTCAAGGGCAAAACTCACCCTGGTGTTTGTGTTTGAGACAAAAAAGCCAGCTGGTGTGCCTCGCCATTACGCGGGGCGCGCACACTGCGGCCACAGTGACACATGGTGCAATATTCTGCAGCTTTATAAAGCCAATAAAAAAACATTGATAAAGTGCTTGGATCAAATTAATCTGTCCAACAGTAATGAGTGGATGACGATTCAAGGTGCAAAGTTATGTTAGGCCCCCGTATCGTGGCATGACACAACTACACCCTCCTCTAGAAATAATAAGCACCTCATTTCATACAACTAGGGGTTCTATATTTAGCTGTATGACCACTAATTACAGGGCTCTTATAGCTGCAGTGTGACATGGATACCATGTGCGAGAGCCGAGCTGACAGTTGACTGTATGAGCCCTGCATGAATGATCTAGTACGGTAAATAGCGCAAACAATTATTGTCCAAATATAATATCTTTTATGTTTTAATGGCCTGATTCTAACGTGGTTGACGTCAAAGACAGATCCCTGCAATGCTGCCTGATTTAAATGAAATGTACTTATGCGTGAAGGAGAAAGCTCAGTTAACAAAGACAGATGACAACTGGGTTTGTGTGAGGCCATTTGTCTTCTCTTAAGAAGCTGTCATGTGCCCCCCCCCATGTACATGATCCCCAACGGCAGAAATCCACACTATTATCACATACTGTAGACTTACAATCTTTTTTCCTCTATTCGCACTTTTAGATTTTTCATGTCCCCCCCCCGCCCGCTCCTCCAATCATCTCCTTGACCATAACTGACACGAGCCCCCCCCCGAGGAAACCGAGTTGTCCCGATTAGAAACGATCGCCTCGTCTCCAAGATTTTTTCCCACAACCATTTCATATCATCGGTATTCACTGCAGTGATCCTCTCATCTGCATGGTGACGGTCCTCCTCGCCGGCACAAGGACAAGAAATTGGACCTCAGCGGGAGCTAAATGCGCCTTCAGTCTCAACAATCCTTTTAATCTTTCATCAATCATGTGGAAGTGGCTCCGAGCCGTGATCCTATTACAGTTTGAGGGCAACAGCTCCAAATTGACAGGCATGAGAACGGCAGGGAAAGTTTGCCGTGCACCGAAACTTGTGATGGAAGCTCGGGTTTGACTTGGAAATTTGAGTGAGGAAAAAAACAAAAAATCCTCAAGCTGGTTTGCTTAAAATTGAAAGCAAACAAACAAACTAGAAATTGTTTTTCCCTTGTGTTGGCACGAGGTTCTTGAGAGAACGACAACAAGGGGGGTTCTAAAAATTGTTTTCCTCAGCAGCACTGAAAGTGGCAATCACCGAGGCGGCCGAGCCAAATGAAAAGCAGACCTAGATTGCGTTTGAATTTACAAAGTCTGCCTTAGCCAAGTTGCTTTTAAGTGGAACACTTTGCAATAAAGCCAACGGATAATGGACAGTTCATTACAGCTCAAAGTCTCTCTGATAGTAATTTAACCAACGTTTTCGGTCCAAGTTTGCTCCCGAATCAAGACCAGTGAGCTGGAAAGGTGCTTCACAGTAAATAAGTGTGTCCTTATTAAAGAGATGCTGTAGCTGTACTACACTGAAGCACTATATCACAAACTTGTTAGCTCAGTTTGCTGTGCAGGAGAATATAATTGAGATAATGGTGGTTTTTAGTGTCAACTGTAGAATTTCCATGAGCTCACACACCCTGCACCAGCTCCGGAAATGGCCTAAATTTGTCGTTAGAAACTAAACAATAATGTGTTCAGTGATTTGGCAGAACATTTTTGACACTTGAAGGGGTCTTGAGGCCGTAGTAAATACAGGTGCCCAGTAGACACACCGCTTAAATCCAATGAAGCCAGTCAGTCTTCAGAATCAGTCTCTAAAGATGCCTCATTAACGTCCAACAGACTCCAAAAGGTGTTGACTTGCTCTTTTGATCATTGTGCCACGTTTGTGCGAGCAAAACATGTTTTTAAACATAAACTAAACCTGTAAACTGGAAAATGTTGGTTTCGGGTCTCGGAGCTGAAACAACATCGCAGGGAAGAGCCTGTTAATTTATTTATTTGAAGCATCTTCTCTGCTATATTACTTACTACAGGGAGCCTCTTTAATATTGGATTTTCTGTGCACTTGTGTTCCTCTGTTACTTTTCAGTTGCATAATAACATGTGCTCGCAGCTTCTCACCTTATAACCATTAAGCTCAGCTGTGTTTAAACATGACACATCATTTTAGGGATCCATATAAGCGGCATCTAAAATTTATAATATGAAATATCACCGCAGAGTAAATTAAAAGATGTTATTGCAGATCTGTAGCAGGATTTGTACTCTGGTAATTGCTTATTTATCTTTCATGGTCGCAAACAGTTAAAGCGACCACCGATGTTTTCACAGCGTTGCGCTGAATTTGACTCATAAAGACAAAACTTCAGAACTGCTTTTGGTTTTATTCATCAGGCTGGAGAAGCCTACGCTGGCTAAGTTGGATAACTAGCATTTCATGTTTAGGTTATTTCTGCAGCTGCCACACTTTGTGTGGAAATTGCTGCTTAATTGGTTCGAGAACCAGAAGATTTAAATCAGCTTTGCACAGAGCTGCTGTTTTTAGTTTAGTCACTTGCGGTGGTGTATAAAAAAAGAAAGTAATTCAATTTCCAGCATCTAAATTATGGTTGATAGCTAAGTTTTATTTATACGCCTACATTTTCATTTAACTTGAGATTTTTTTTTGGCACACAAATTGAAATATAAGCCCTGTAGTGGTACCGTTTGTGTGGGTAACACTTTGAAGCCACAGTCACAAGTCTGAATAAACCGTATCTTAGCAGCTGTTGCAGGGACATATTGAGCCTAAACAGATAGAATCAGTGGACTTTAAAACAAAGCCCAGTCTGTAGGATAGTGTGTTGTAAAAAAAAGTCCAGTAAAAAGATGTGTATTAAAAGCACTCATCTCCCGAAAATACTACAAAATGTCACGTTTGCTTTATTGCTTTACAAATATCAAGCGGAGAGAACTTCGCGCCACATACAATATGCTTATGTTTTCTAATTATTGCCTTTGTTCATTACCAAAGAAGTAGGAGAATGAAAGGGACCGGGAAAAAAACAGAAGACGGCGAGTGGGAGTAGAGCATTGCCAAGCATTCCCTAATTAGGAGTTTTATGGGGCATATAATTTGAGGCACAGCACTAAGCTTTGATTCAAAAGCAAACACGCTTGTTTTCTTTCTTCCTTTGGATATTAAAAGCACACAAGAAGAGAGAAATCTCACAAGTTCACAGCGACTGAAAAATTGATTCACCGAGTAAGATATTCACAACAGACTGAACTCTGTGTGTTGTATGTGAAAAATACACGCTAATCAAATACTTCAGACTATATTTCAAATGTCACGGATCTGATGTGTGATGATGAATGACAAAGTCGAGAGATGTGGCTCTTTTACAGCAACGGTTACACTTCTGCCTCCTTTCTTCATCCACATGCAGCGTGTTCTATTATTCAGAGTGATTATGATAGCAGTCAACCGCACACATCCACGTTACGTAACCGTCACTTCCCCTTGAACACTTACTGTATCTGCATCTGGAGTTGTGATGAGGAGAGCAGCTCAACATCTGTGATATAAATACTGTGCATGGGCTGATTTACAGGCAGCTCCTTGTTGAAGCGTAATTTACAAAGCACCAGTTTATATATTCTTTGCATGTAACACATACTGTATTTAAATCATCTCGGGTCTTGAGATTCCACCGCCTCAGGTGTTTTCACCTAGGTCTGCTGATGCTGTACTTATGACTGCCACCACTTCCTCTTATCCAGAACTAAAGATACTCAAATCTGAATGTTGTTACTGTAGGTATATGATATTTTTTATTGCATGGAACGTTTTATTTACATTAAACCTGCAATTACTGATTTATTGCAAAAGCTGCGTTTGAACATCGAGCAGCAGGAGCCAGATTAATCAGTCATCGTTCGACCTGGTGGCTTTCCGTCCACTCTTCACCTTTTCTTAGCTCTATTTTTTGGTATCTACCACCTCGCAGCTGAAATACCACAGTATTTATCAGCAAGCTTTGTCTGTCGTCTGGTTGGCAGTGAGCAGGGAGTGTGTGGTGGCTTTTTACAGCTTGTAACGCAGAAAGCAGCTGCTTGCTGCAGCCAAAACAAAAACTGTGAGAGTGAACCAAAAACAGTAGCCTTGTGGGTTGGTCCGCCAAACCGTGACCTGCAGTGGTGTGTGGTGACTTTTAAAGGTAGGAACAGCTCTGTGGAAAGAGAAGGGAGGTCAGCTGTTTACTGCACTAAAGCTTTATTAAATGTTATATTGTAATTTAGTATCTTATAATTGTGAAGTGGACCAGTGCATCCGAGAGCAGTGTTCCTGACGGGGTCGTGTCTGAAGTGAGGCAGACCAGTATGTGACTGTGGTGGGAAATGTTTTACTGCTAAATAGTGTAAATTACATGTGCATTTCACTTCACCCTTAAAGAAGCTGCACTACTTCGAGCAATATGTCTTAAATTTCTCACTTTTACTGCAGATCCTAGGCAGAAATGATGAATCAATATAACTTGTTTGATGCATTATGAAGAAAAGCTTATTAAAGTAATTTTCCACGATGCACAAGTTAACACTGCATGTTAAATTACACTGTGTGCAAGATACCTGATCTCGGAACGGTGGAATCTGAGTCAAGGGCAGCGTGTCGAACACACTTGTCTGTAAAGCTAGCTTGTCTGTTTAGCTAAGCTAGCTAAATCCAGTCTGCCACCAGAGATTCCAGGTTTTATCCTCAATGCACATGTGCAAACACCCACAACATGCCGCTCTCCCCTTCGCTTGACAAGCGGCAGCAGCCTTTGTCAGTGGGACACGAGCACTTCTCCACGTTCTTCACCCTGACGGCACGCTACTGCTTTTAAAACTGCACAAACTGAAGGGAGCTGCAGAGTCAGGTGATGATTCTCCGTGTGTTCGTCACTTCTAGAAACTTGTTTTTTTCGTGGACGGATGATTGAATTTGCACAAATTGCAATTTTCCACAAACAACAAAAGGTTTTGATGAAACAAGAGGATTTAAGCGAAGTTTGTTCGTGGCTGGATGAAACGGGAAAGTTAGTGTTTCATGTACGTCACCTTAAATAACTCCTTTTTAAAACGTGTATTTCATATACCTAGTAAAATTATTGTTGATAGTTGAGTGCAGACTACCACTATGATCCAAGTTGTAACCCACACCATATATTCTTCACGCACAGGGCCACATTAAATCAGGGTATAACCAACGGATTACAGGGAACCACCTGCAAACATGAGCCTGAATGTGGCTTCGCAAACACAAAATGGCCCCTTCCCTCCTGTTGCCCGGGTCAACGGCAAATCTCACATTCCCCCAGCGACACGACCACAATACCGGGGCCGGTCTTGAGTTTTACATTTGAAAGCATATTTAACTTTTCACTCATCCATTCACAGGCCGTGAGCAGTAAGACTCTGAGTCTGGCCAAGATTAGCTTTTGGCAGACAATGCAGTGAATTAAAGGCCACACATGGCCCCTCTCTTGTTCTCTGGGTGACCAAACACACTTCCAGGGCCAGGAACTCTTGACCAGTCTTTTTAACCCACAAGGAGAAACTAGGAATTGGAGATAAGTGTATGGTAATGGATTTAGGATCAGAAACTCGCCAGACAAAAGTGTAGTCAGATGGAACCGGACAGATGGTCCTTTTCCTCGCTAGCCCACCAAACTGTAGCATCGGAGGTTTCTGCATAGCTTGAAGAAGAAAACACTTTGGAGCATTGTCTGGTCCTGAAATATTTAGTTGTGCTGTACTCTGGTACGTTTTACTTATTTATCGGAAGATGGGGAAGACCTTTAATATCACATGCATGTTTATTTAGACTGGTAAACTAAAAGTTCAAATAGAAAATAATTTGGATAAAACAATTATTGTTAAAATGCTCCTGCTCATGAAATATCCATGAAGAATTCACAAGCAAGTCAAACATTTACAGCTGATTATATGTATTTACCTCTAATCTTCAGTTAAATTATTGAAGAAGGGAAATCCTCCTGAACAAAAAGTAAATACAAGCACATCGCTGTCAGGTGGGAACTGGTGAGAATGTAGGAATGCTTAAAACAGCTTTTTGATAAACTTACACAATATGTTTTAAAAGTTCAAAAGGGAAATATCTCGATTTTAACTCACTGAATAGAATATTAGTTATGACTCACAATAACATGGAGCCAGTGTTGTTTCTCTCAGTGATATTGTTAGGGTCTTGACCTAACTCTGTAAAGTGCCTTCAGATAAATTCTAAACTGTATAAATCAAATTTAAGAGTATTGATTTATGTTTTTGAAGCTATATTAGGACTTTGTATGACCTTTGCATGTTGTAATGAGGACTTAGTGTTAGTCGTGGAAACTGCCCTGAGATAACTTCTGATATGACTCTGCACTTTTTAAACAGGAAACAACATTTAGCCCGAATTCTGACTCATTATGACACAATAATTACTGATATTACGCAACACAAGGTCAATAATAAGTCTTTTCTCATGCGCTGTTACTCCCTCTAATCACTTGGCTCAATATGTGATCCCCTGTACACATCACTGACAGAAACATCACAAAAACAACTGGATTACCCCAAATGTACTAGTACGACAATATACTGTTTTATTGACTGATGATGATTTAGTAGTAGGACACAGGTACATACACCAGGCCCTAATCTTGACTGGTTAGGACGTTGCAAAATCAAAAAAACAGATAAAACATTATATTTTTATATTTATCGTGTATTAATGAAAGGACACAATTACAATAATCAACAATAAATCCCTAATTCTGATCATGATTAAATCATTTTGTCAAAGTCATTTCACATGATGACTTCCAGTAATCACTGAAGTCAAACATGACACAATGTAATCCACATAAAAATAATTAAAATAACATCACGAAAGCAACAGCAGATTTACCGTCATTCACGATGGTTCATTAAGCGTCACATTGAAAAAAAAATGTGTGAAAACATTACACAAACAGCGTTAGAGCCGATTTACCAGCTTGACGGTTTATTGTTGTATTGAGTTATTGTGGCTTAATGATAGGACACAGTTACAGCATGTAGCACTCTGACCTATTTATTAGTCATATTATGCAAAACATGGAATATGAAGTCAAAGACAGATTATTTATAGATTGTATTGATTGTGGTTTAATGACAGGACACATTTACAATATGTAACACTCCTAATTTGAATTGATTATGAGTTGTTTATTAGTAGCATTGTGCAAAACATGGAATATGAAGTCAAAGACAGATTATTTATAGATTGTATTGATTGTGGTTTAATGACAGGACACATTTACAATATGTAACACTCCTAATTTGAATTGATTATGAGTTGTTTATTAGTAGCATTGTGCAAAACATGGAATATGAAGTCAAAGACAGATTATTTATGAATTATACAGATTGTGGGTTCACGAGAGGACACAGTTACAGTATGCATATATTCTCGCTGTTTATTTTATAGTGACAAACCTGTGAAATGTACCTGATCATATGTGTAAATGTGTTACCTCCACCAAACCCATGTAAAACCCTGTCGGCAGCAGTGTACTCAGTGTGCATGGGACTATACCCTGGTACCGAAGGGGGCGACCACGCACAGCCGCACGTCCCCTGCTCCACAAACTCCACTGTAAATCGTGAGGGACGCACCAGCAGCAGCAGCAGCAGGAGCAGGAGGAGCAGGAGGAGCAGGAGGAGCAGCAGCAGCAGCAGCAGCAGCAGCAGCAGCAGCCCGTCATTCAGCTCACATCGGCCGGCGTGTCACCTCGTCTCCCCGGGTCCGTCCGTTCCCCCCCTCCCTGTAACACTTCTTCCCGGAGGATTTCCACGACACTCAATTAGGCGTGTGCGTGTTAATGCTCCATGTGAGCCTCTCCTGACAGAAACAGCACCTCGGAAGAAGAAGAAGAGGAGGAAGAGGAGCAGGAGGAGGAGGAGGATTTTTTTTGCTTCTTCCTCCCCGATCGCACCGTGTCGTGCGCGATACTCCGGGTACTATCAAACCCAGGCGGAGGGAGGAAGAGGGAGGACGGAGGCGCAGGAGAAGCGTAAGGGATTTTTGTTTTTAGTGGAGGAGGAGGCCACGTTAACATTGGTGAATTTCCATCGGGACAGGCCCCTGCTACATTGGATGTTTCTGCAGAATGGTGAGCTTCATTTTTTTATTGCGATTATTCTGTTTTTGCATGAGGGAGGAAGATGAAGATATAAAAGCCATCTGGCACGCAGGCATCATCTCGCAGCTGCAGCACGAGGAGCATGAACTCGTGTTACGTTTATTCCCGTGTTTTGCATTTTCTCGGGGTTTTTTTTTTTTTGTTGTGTCTTTATAAAACCTGCAGCGTGTTGTTCCTCCGGTGGGGATGTGCGCGCCGCTTCGTGCACGGAAGGGGGCTCAGCGATACCTGCACCTCGGTTTCCCTGCAGCTTTTTCAGGGGGACGGTTTGTTGGTTTGTTGTCTCACGTCTCGCACCGAGGCTGTGAAAAAAAGTCACATCGTTGACCGCTGGTCCCCCCCCTTGGTCCCCCCCCCCCCCCCCCTGGCATGAGGAGGGACCGTCTGCAGCTTGTCCTCAACGAGGTGGGATAGGTGCATGAATAACGTATGAAGACTTGCTTCCTGAATTTTATAGGTGGGTTAAAGTGCCTCTGCTGCGAATGCATGCATCGGACCCTGTGTTTTCTCGATGTGTGTGCTGCGAGTTGCACGACTACAACACCCCCCCCCCCCCCCCCCCCCGTGGTTTTAATTTAAAGGGCTCTGCGAGGAAGTGTAGATTTGTTATGGTTGAGATTTAGTTCACCCCCCCCCCTGTTTTCTTTCTATCGCTTTTAAAAACATAAAAAGGAGAGTCCATATTCAACTTTGTCCTATAGCCCCTGTGTGTTGTAGTGTGGTTGCAGCACCACAGTGGTCTGTGGGTTTTCTGATGGTCTTGTTCAAAAGGGATTGAGGCTCAGGGAAAAGTGTGCAACTCACAGTTTTTCAATTGTGATGCGAGGGGAAGAAACAAAAAATCCCAAGCAAAAGTCCCATTAAATACTAAAAATGTCCACATTAAAAAACAAATAATTAATGATTAACTCACTAAAGCTCTATTTTAAGTCACATCAAATTAAATTTTAAAGTCATCACAATGGGATTAGGATTTTTTTCCCAGTTTCTGTCCTGTTAAATTTATGAGACAAAGCCTTCAAAATAAAGTGCGTCATCACATGGCCCCACAATCGAACCAATGGAATTAATGAAGTAAATTAAGAAAGCACTTTGTTTGAATGTTCGGCAGCTCACAAACATTTGAGACCCGGGGAGTAAAAAAAGCGTGAGTAGGACCCCTGGGAGTCATTGTTGGGGCCCCTACATGGCTTATAGACCAGCTCCACACTCATTGGGGCAAGTTGTAAGACTACACACACACACACACACACACACACACACACACTCTCTCTTCTGAGGATTGACATAGTGGAAGTACACTTTTAGCTTAAGCTTAATCACGCTAATTCAAATTATTAGTGGAGAATTTATCCGGTAATTAACTAAAGTCTGCTCAGAGTCAGAGTGAGGTCGAGGAGAACATGATACCTTTTAAAGCCAAATCTCATAGAAGTCTCTCAAAAAGTCAACTTTTTCTCTTAATTAACTGGGAGTTAATTTGTTCTGGTACTCGAGATTAGGTTTTGACACAAAATAAACACAGCGATTATGGATTAAAGATCTATTTTTGAGTGTGTTCTAGTAGTGAGACCGTTCCCAGGACGTGCTGCAGACATCCAGACAATCAAGAAACAACTGTGTGGGTGTGTGTGCATGTGTTTGAGAGGTGGGGGGGTGGGGGGGGGGGTTGCACCATTGGCCGTGGTAGGTTCCATGACCCCAGATATTAGAGGTTAAATCCAGGGGAATCCAGGGCCCCTCTGTCCTCTCATGGCAAGTGTTTGGCTGAGGCATCAAATGAGAAGTCTGGAGTTGTTAGGTCCCGTTGAGGTTAACCTTTGTAGAACAAGGCTGTGTTCTCCCGGCTCGTCTTTGTCGTGCTGATGAGCTCAGAGAAGCAGCCTCGGCACAAGTTCTCTGCATGATAAGGGGGGTAAGCAACCCTCCCTCCTTGGCCACAAAATGAAAAATCTGTTGCTCGTCTTCTCGCCCTTTGTTGTCGGCGTTTCATTGTGAACCCTGAAACAGCTACTCTCCGAAGGGAAAGGAAGAAAGATGACATGTAAGTTGCAGTTGGACCTCGTTACGTTCCATAAGCGATTGTTGTGTTTGAACTAACGTCGGCAGTGTACGGGGGCAGAACGATGACAGAGAGGAAACAATGAAATGCCTCCGTCCCCCTGGAGTTGTCCACGGGGAGATCGTGTATTTCAAGTAATAATTGTTGTGATAGACTGCACGGTCATCTAGGGAGGGGGGGGGGGTACTGTGGATGGTGGAGAGTATTTTCTTCACAACTATAGAAACGACGCCGTGATCATTGAAAAGAAAAAAAATGGTTTGTGCAGCATAAAACCTTGAAATCCAGTTGATGGTCAATATTGACACGTGAATTATGCATCTCGGTTTTTCCTGTTAATCTGTGATCCATACCTACACCTCGCTTTTTCTTTTTTCCCCAATGCAGCCGCACTGAGTGCAGCGAAAAGGTGGATTTTCTAGCCCGGAGCATTATGTTTAGTTGAAGCTGCAGTCTGTCATCTTGTGATTTATCACACACAGAACTAATGGGTAGCTGTCACAATTACACCACTTTATTGGACATGAAAGCTGGGCACCACATTCCTTCTCCCTCTCCCTCCCTTTGTCTCTCCCTCTCTCTCTCACTCACTCTCTCACTCTCTCACTCTCTCACTCACACTCGCAGCCCCCTCATTTTTTTTTCTTTCTCTAATGTTGACAGGACAGCTCCAGACTTTGTGTGATGAGTCGAGGACACTGCAGAATTCAGAAGCATGCTGTGTTACCAAGTGACCAACGGACAGTGGCAGAGCAGCAGTTCTTCGTAGCTCAGTTTTATGCGTATGGCTGCCGCAGATAGAAATATGTACACGAACCTCAGATTTATATCTACAACCTAATTTTGTATTTTCATTTCAATGGCAAATTCATAAATTTTATATAATCTCGAGGTGTTTAAAATTCAATTAAGGTGAAAGACCCTGAAATGTTTTTTTTTAAAGAGAAACAGTTTCCACAATGAGCAGGAAGCAGTGGAGAGGAATGTCTTATAAATTAGAAAAAACAATTCTCATATTTGCTGCCGTATGAAAAGAGACACATCCGTCTCAAACCGTGTTGCTGAAACTGCGCATGGGGACAAGCAGTGCGTCCACTAGAAGGCAGCACAGTTGAGGGACAGTAAACATGGGGACGTTGGGGGGAGGTTGTGTTGATGTACCTCTTCAGAATCATGTTGTAAATGGGCTTTTAAATACATTGCAACTTGTAGTTGTGTCTCTTAAGTGATTGGCTCCAGTCAGACGTCTGCCTCGACCGGTTGGGTTGAGGGAGGAGACATGGGGGTGAGAAGGGTGAGCGGGGGGGGGGGGGGGGTTACTCAGGCGAGAGGGTGGCGCAGCAGACAGAGACAGGAAGTGACGTTTTTAACTCGGCTGCAGAGATCAGCGCCAACTCTCTTGATATCTTCGTCGGTGTCTTCGACGTGCGTGTCGCCGCTTTTTCACCGGGAGATATTTGTTTTCTTTTAGTTATTTTAATTTGTGCTCGTTCTCACATCGACTTCTACTTCTACCAGGAGGCCAGGTGGAGAACGTCTGCAGAAACTGTGGAGCCTCTCACTCGGACATTTGCGTTCACGCATGCGAGAGAAAATACGGAGTAACTTCAGAGTTAAGTGCCACGTCTGGAAACAGCTTGTTTTTGCTGCCAGTGTTGACCCGACCTGGGTTTGAGAATAGAATGACATTTTTTTTTCCGTTTTGAGGTTGTACATGTGCGTTACTTCTTCCAGAAAGCTTTCCCTGGTTTCTTTTGATGGTGAATCAAAAAGAGTTAAAGTGACAAGGATCTTGAAAACCTTTTAAAAAAAATCTATGGACGTACCGCAGCGAGGTCCCCAGTCAATTTTGCCTTGATGTTTTTTAGCTCCAAACAAAACACAAAGCAGGAACTTGACTTTGCTGTATTAACGCTATAACAGCGCTGGGCTGACTTCTATGCATTTGGGCCCATATCAGTAAGTAAACAAAGCCAAATTCTCTGGGAGAAGGAAATGATTCATTTGTTTTTTTTTGTAGTAGATTCACTTACAGATATGAAGGGAACGAAAACAACATTTGATCTCCAGTTGAGGTTCTGAGATCTGAAACAAACCTGATTAACAGCCGTGATTAATAGTGTTATGTGTCCGCACATTCTCTGTATTCCTGCGTGTTTTTTAGCTGTTTTCCCTAAAACTATCCAATTCACTTTTCAAAGAAGTGGAATCTTACACCTGTTTGGTGCTCGGCACGTCAGAATCACTCAAACAAAGTACTTGAGGAACGAGGTGGGGGTTGAAATTATGCACTTGAGCCCCCAGACGCAGGCTAGTGTTTCTCCTCCAGGGAGCAGGGCAACAGACTCCCCTTTGTGTCCCACATTTCAGAGTACACATGTAGCAATTTTTAGGATGACTCTCATTTCTACGGGAGGTAACGACAATTCCGCAGGTGTGGTGCTCATTATCCTTACATCGTCCACTTTGATATGCCCTTGTCCGCCCAGTGCTGCAGCGCTGGCTCTGGGTTTTCTTAAAGTTTTACTATATTCCAGAAAGATTTAGAACGTTTCACCGAGCAGGAAAACCACCCTCCTCGGAGTAGACTGGGGCCAAGTTGAGTTGAGAGCCCATCTACGGTGAAGGCCATTGTTCAGAATCCCACTCATGCATTAATCCTGCATCTCTTACATTAATAATGCAAAACGTCCTACGTGTATGTTACAGAGGACCCAGTTTTGTATTTTTTTTTTCAAAGTAAAACTGCTCCCGACCTGCAAGACCCTTTCTTTTATTTCGTCTAAGGAAAGAAAGAATGAATTCTTCTTTTCTCCAAACACTTGATTTCATTTATTAAAGAGGAAGAAACAAACAATCAGAGGTTATTAAAGAAATATATCTTTGTCATTAGCTGCAACTCTGCCTGTGGCTGTCTGTTCCTTGCTTCCGCAGGCGACACACTCAGATCCGAAATTCATGACACAACACTTACTCGGGGAATGCACATAATTATGACAGTTGGGTGTGTAAAATAATAATCATAAAAAGATATTCCCTCAGGTGTATGAATATAAAATCCCATTTTCTGCATTTCAATGGGGAGAAAACCTTTTAGGTGGATGTGTCAGCATGTGAGGTCTCGCTGGCAAACACGAGATAAGTAACCGAGCTCCAAAGAAAGCAAATTAGTTGGAACACATGGGGCTGACTTTCCGATGTGAGCGCAGAGAGGGGCAGTTGTTAAAATGAAAAGTGAACAGTGGTTAAAGAAGCTGTAGATGCACTTTGTAAGGTAGATGCTCTCACAGCCTTAGAATTCCCCTAGAATCCCCCACGGCCTTAAAACAGAAAAAAAGCCAGTACATGGCTGCAAAATAAAAGCACAGCGAGTTGCTCGGTGTGCAGCACGAAAGACATTTTTCATTTTAGCATCTAAAACAAGTTTGTCTTATCATTGATTCTTTTTCTTAGATTAAAGGAGGTTAACATGTGCAGGGAGCGTGAGGAGGCCTTCGACCGACGGCAGCTCCTTCCTACTTTTAAACATGGTTCTGGACTAGAAATGGGATAAGCAGCCATCTCGAGAGGGTCATTAGAACTGATGGTTGCCTTGCATGGTTGTAATAATATGAGGCCACTTTAAAGGACCAGGTGCACTTAGTGGTGCAAATGCTGCCTCTTGGCATATCCACGTATTCTCAGATGCTCTCAGACGAGCACATTCACAGGAGTGAACAACAGGAACCGATCGGATGCTTTCTACGGAGGAAGGAAGGAAGGTTGAAAAGTGCAAGAAGCACCGTGTTGCCTATTTTGCTGAACTCATAGATCCGTACGTTGCTATTTAAATATAAAGGCTACAGGTGAGGGGCACTGAGGGTGGAAGGCTGTTCTCAATTTAATACTTTGGAAGCAGGGAACCTGAGATGTATGTGGGGACGTGAGACCCTCAGAAAGAGGAAACGTAATGGGGGAAGTACCTGGTCCAGGAGCGCCACCTGGTTAATGGAAGGTTGAAGGCCTACTTTACGATGAGCGTTTGAAACTTTGACAATCTGCTCCTAATAGCTACAATTTTTCTTCAGATAGTTTTTACCGCTTTTCTACAGAGACGTGGAATGTTGACATTGAAAGTGAGCTAACGTTAGCCTCACAGAAACCATGACCTGTATGCTACCACTTAACTGCAGCTTAAATGAATGAAAACAACTTAGGCCGAAATTTGAAGTGCTGCACTAAATTGCCTCCAGGCCTCCTGTTTTTCTGTGCAGTCGTAAAACTCCAGCGCTGGATTCTCCTGCAGGATCGTCAGGTCCAATGCAGACTCGCCTCTCGGTTCATCAGACTGGACAATGGGGGGGGGGGACCCTAAGAGGACGGGGGGGGTTTTTCTGCTCTGAGTTGAACTCGAGGCATTCGGTGCTCCTGCAAAAAAAGTTTATTCCCAAAGAAAACTGCTGGACGCCTCATTGCAAAAACTGAATCCTGTGTGATTAGGTCCTGAAGAAATTAAACACAAATCACAAAGCTGACTGGAGCAATATCTGCTGGTGTGGTGTGGTTCCTGTTTCTCTAGACCTTTTAAGGGGAATTCTGCTTTTCAGTTGCTACTGAGTCATCATCAGAGTCTGGATCCTCCTTGTTATGTCGGTCGATTTACTCTAGAAATCCTCCTGTTGTAGCAATGCTAGCTTGTGGTTTTGATGTTGATGCTCTCTCCCTCCTACATTACACAGAGCACATAGTTTCGTCCCACTCATGTTTACGTAACGTTGTTTCTGCGCATCCCCTTCAAAAGTGTCCCAGGAAAATACTGAGAATGTCGATAAGGGAAACTAGATTATAATCCTGCTAGTGCGGCTAATGAAAACTCTTTCTGGTGTCTGCAGGTTTTGCTAAAATCTCTCACCTGAAGCAGAAAATCCCAAACAACCAAAAAAATGCTTTAAAAAAATAAATAAATGTGCCATCAAACCCTTTTCAGTAATAGAGCAGATTTGGCTTTGCTGACCCAACAGATCTCGGTGTTTGATTGCCCATCACACACTAAAAACTCTCCACTGATGGAGCGAAATTGAGGCTGACCATTTCAAACTGCTGCAAACTACTGTTCACAGACTCACTCTGTCCAACTGTCGGGTCAATGTGTTTTACACCACCAGAGTTAAATGCACTGCAGAAAATTGCCACACTCAAGTTGTTGTGGTGTGTGTGTGTGTGTGTGTGTGTGTGTGTGTGTGTGTGTGTGTGTGTGTGTGTGTGTGTGTGTGTGTGTGTATACTGCGGCCTGCTTCACTTATAGATAGCAGATTTCTAAAAAAGCCAGTAAATCAATGATGGGACTTCAACTCGTGTTGTACAATCAGACGTCCAGACAGTTTGAAGGTCACATTACGAGGGCGACAGGCATCACAGTCCGTGCAGCGATCACTCTAACAATGTGGTATCTTATATTTTCTGCTTCTTCGAACCCGCCCCCACCCCCCCCCGCCATCAGCACAGCCTCCCTGGTGGCATTTCATCATGGCCGGGATAATCTTATGCAAGATTGTGAAACGGCAGTTAATTTGCAGGTAATTAAACCCCAGTGGTTTACAGTTGGAAAAGCAAGCGTCTACTGTACGTCAGTGGTCAATACAGCAGTGTAATGTTTTGAATGATGACATTGCTTCGGCGCTATCGGACCTTATTTATGTCTCACGCAGCGTGGGGACTTTTATAGGGGAGTGTTGGCAGCTTATGAAACTGCTGATTTGATACAGAGCCGTGCCTTTGTTTACTGCACATCCTGGTAGCTCACGACATGAATATTAGATCTTATCACATAATCTTTGAGGGAGTTGTTGCTGATGTAGGAAAATCAAAGACTGGTTGGAGGTTTGGTGGCTTGCAGTTTTTTATTCAAAATACTTTGACAGGTCTCAGAAATACCATTATTGAGTGTGTCATAGAAACAGTATATATACAGTATATATATTTTAAATAATTTTGGCAATGATTCCCTCAGATGTTGAAATGTAAGCGAGTCTTGATGTTTTATGGTTTAATTATAAACATTACTATAAATAACGATAAATAAGAGGAAAACACAATTACAGACAATTATTTACGCTTTACTTTTGAAACTTGTTTAAACTGGACAACAAGTTTTTTTACAGCAGGACAAAGGAGGCACCATGAAATTCATCCTCTGCCATTCATTCAGGCTAATTTGCTGCTGTGAGTTTGTCTTCGCCGTGACAGAGGCGTTTTTTTTTAAAGGATACAAATTAGGACGATGCAGGACATTTAGAAGCTCATCACACTTAAGACATTCAGAGCAGAGTTGTCCCTGTCGGCATCTGTCTCACGAAAATTGCACCGAAGAAATTTCACATGCTTCTTAATTTGCAGGGTTCATTTCTCGTTTCGCCTTCTTTCCAAGTCAGACATCCTCAGACATTGTTTTCATCGTGATTTGAATGTGCATTTTAAAGGTGGACGTCTCTAAGATGAAATAACAGCTACTCTCCCAAACTTTAAGGATTTGACTTGAGAACAACATTTACGAGTTTAAGAGGTTAGACCAAAAAAAAAAAAAATCTCCCAAACTTTTAAAGCCAACGTGGCAAACAAGTTGAATTGACAACCAAAGTGTTCTTTGTGGACACGCTCCACTAACCACGACGTTATTGGATGAGTACAGTCTGCCCGTAGCCATCAGGACGCTTCTGGAAGCATTTATTTTGCCGAAAGAGTGATGAAATAATTTTGCGGTCGGTAGTCTCTGTCTCACTAATCCAAGGCAATCAGATCCTGTCACAGGAAGGAACATTTTCCCCTCTTTGATTACGTCCATGTGCATGTCACTTCGCGTCAGGGGCCAGATTTAAAACTGTTTATGTTCAAAAAGGGGACGAGTGACACGAGAACTTTCAGTCTGTGCAGTAGAAAACTGTTTTTTTGACGTGACATCATCATTATGCCTGTTTTTCCTCATTCGGCAACAAGACATTTCAGTCCCAAGCTCTGTTAAAATGTCCTTTTCAAGTCTGTGTGTGAATGACATCAGGTTCTGTGCAAGTCGTTAAATCGAATGGGGGGGGTTAAAAGTTTCTCCCTTGTTCATTTCTGAAAAAAAAGCGGCACATTGTTTAAAAACCTGCTGCTGCACACCTGCACACGGAGGTTTTCAGGGCGAGAGCGGTGCTGAAAAGCAGTTGTCAATATAATTCGCAAGTGTTTGGCAGCAAAGCGGAGTGATAGCTCTCAAGGGGGCTGGCCTTAAGCTGTTATTCTATAAATATTAATAAAGCCCACTAGCCTGCCTGGGAGGAAGCTAACAGTTTGCCCGTGTCACAAACTGGGCTTCGCCGTGACAAGTTGTGAAAAGAATGATGAGATGACAAAGAGGCGGTAAGGTGACATTTAGTGACAGGCCTCATTTTTCAAATATGAAATGCCGTCACTGAAAATGGAAGCTGAGGCTGCTGACCTCTTCCTTACAAAACGGTGACACGATAAACAACTGGGTTTTATTTATTTAGTTTAACATCGCCACATAATGAAATACTTTCATATTAACACTCGGTAGAAAGTTGATCAAATGTACGTAGATCAAATTCATATATATTTTGACAGGTCTCTTAAGAAAGAATACACATGTACTTAGCATGTATTTGTTTTGCTTTCCTGGCAGCAGGGTTGAGGATACTTTCAAATGTTATCTTGAATTTGCACACAGTGATTCATGTGTTTGTCACCAAACGTCCAAAATAACTAGTAGTTAGTTTAATAATTGAATTAACTCGCCCTAGATTGATCTTTATTAATATTTGAATATTTAAATGTCCGTGTATCGTACATTTTTATTGTATGTAACTACCAGTGAATGTACTTTGTGAGTGAGCGGTCAGCCTTTAAAAGTATTTATATATATTTGTTATCCAAGCTTTTGACCTTGTTTTACCATGTTGGGATTGAACCGTTGGATCAATATGAACCAGCAATGAGAATCAGAATCAATGAAATTCAACCCAAACGCTTTCAGGCAGCAGCACAGAGCTTTGTTGGTATTTATTTTACAAACTATATCACGTGCAGATATTGTTTACTCTGAACAACAAATTCAAAGACACATGAAGACTATTTAAGAATTGTATATTAGACCATATACAATTTGGATATCGTTTATATTGATGGAAGAACTTCAGCCTGTTGAGATGTAGTGTTGACTATGAAGCTTCTGGTTTTGCCATTTTCTTAAAATTGATGCCAATACATTTCTAGCGAAGTCAACCATTAAAGTATTCAAGTGGTGATGCTGTTGCACCAGAAGAACACAACCTCAGTTTGTTTGCTGATGTCTGGCTGTGAGTAGTGTGGGTTTAAAATCTATGGGATTATCCTTGGCAGAGGATTAAATTAACTTGTCGTCTCTTATTGTTTGTTGCTTCTGGGTAGTAGTACGTCAACACTGGCTTTTTTCTGGAATGCGCGGTATTAATGTGTTTGAGCCAAATAAGGTAGTGCAAGTAAATCAACTGAAGACATTACGGGTTTGGAATTAACGTTTCAATAGTTAATAGGCATCTTTCGATTCTCCAATATACAATTATCAGCTCGTTAGGCCTCAGCAAGATACATTCTCAACATTCTCCAATCTAAAGTCCATCTGTATAAAGGTTTCCCACGAAAGAAGAGATTTACCATCGCTGATGAAAACCCAACGCCAATGAAATGCAATAATCTCTCTCATTTTACATGCATCCATACATTCTTTTTACATTTCTATCCCATCTTATTTAAATATTTATGCACCAAAGGGGAAATTGTCTTTAATGGTGTATGACGGCCTGGTTAGTTATCCCCCCCCCCAGCGTCACCACTATACCTTGTATGTGGACACATGATTTTCTCTTATCCAAAGAATAAACAGTTGTATCTACAGACATGTTTACAGCATCCGTTGTGCAGGAGCCTTTTCTCTCTCTCTCTTGCTTTTCTGTTTCTGAAGTATTTTGTATTAATGGCATTTCACACCAGCGAGGAGATAAATCCTGTGTGGTAAGGTGTAAAATTTAGCAGCTTTGATGTGAAGCGTTTTTTATTTGAGATTCAAGATGTGGTTGAGGGTGTTAATTAGTTGAGTTTGGGTTCTTGGATTTTCCTGTAATCCCTGTGGCCTGAGATTAGATTCCTACATTTTTAGTTGAAAGGCAAAAGATAAGATAACAACATGTAAAGCAGTGCACCTCTATGCATTTGTATTTAATATTTGAATCACAGACGGCATGTTTAGGTTCCATTATTGTGCTCCATTCATTTCCAGACGCTCGTGTGCTAATGTGGTTTGCATGTAGTAGAAAATTGCTTGTATTGCTCTCTGTAGGTGACTCATTTCTGCATCATCTGCCGGAGCTGTCCCAGTGAGTGATAAAACTTGACCACAGCATCTATTTGCGATCCGTCTGCGGATGGATGTGAAGAGCCTCGGTGAATCGTGACAGCTAAATACACAGCGGGTCGAGCGGGGATATTAAAGGGCTCAGGGAATATTTATGTTGACAAGTTGTCGGGAAAAGCAAACGTTCTATTCGGGATTACACACAGCGCGTAACCACACAAAAATACAGGAATAATTCCAAGTGTTCAATGTATTCAAACTGGATTTTATATTGAAAAGAAAGGCTTGTGTGTCTAGTAGAGCAACATGTCATCATAACATAGCAGAAATGATCACAAATCACAAATATTAACAGACAATATTCATCTAAGAGGCCATAACATTCTTTTAAATGAAAAATTCAATAAAATATAATTAAAATTCAGGTAGAATTAGGAAAGGATCTCAATGTACGGCTCATAAAATACTCAATAGTCAATAGAAGTCAATTCTAAAACATACAGGGAGCTGGAACAGGAGTGGTCATCTGATATGTCCCATCCTCGCATATTGTGCTGTTGGAGATGGACATGTTTGTTATAGTATTTAGAAAGAATGTGAAAGCGTTGAATATCAGGACCTAGTGAACCCTGTCTCACCTCCATAATTATAGTGGATTCCCTAATGGTGGATATTCATCAGGCTGAGGCCCCAGAACTGTGTCAGGCAACGAGCGACTGTGATTTCAGTGCAGAGACAACACTGCAGTTGTTTCCACATAAAAAAAAAGAAGGCAGGAGGATGTCGAGTTACTAGAAGTAGGTACGGTGGTGAAGTGTGGAATATCGTGCCCGTGGAAAAACAACATTATGGTCGTATATATATGATAAGTCGGTTCTCAAACTCGGGCTGCCAGGTTCTGATGTGAGACGTACATATATGCAGAGGGAGCAATAAAGAGGAAGTGAAAGCAGAGGCCGGCGGTAAAAAAGTGAGTGAGTCACTGGATCAGTTCCTTCACTGCTCTGCTGAAACCCCAGAAACGTCTGAGGTGCCTGGAAGAACATAAATATTACATGTGATGTAGAGCTGGATGATTGTGACGAAGAAATGTAATGGAGGCTTGATGTTTTTACAGTTTAACCAAATAAATTATAACAGGTATATATAAGAACTAGAAATAGAAAGAAAACACAATAACAACCCATTCATTTCGATTTTGAACAAAGAAAATCGATAAATATAAATGCACATTTTTCTGCTTTGTTTATTCTCTAAATATTAAGAAAATACGTTTTTTCAATATCTGAGACAATCTCATTTCTAATTTAACGTTTTGTGTTGTAGCTGCAGGAGTTTAAAAAACAAGAGCTATTTCTGTTACTTTGATTTTATCACTTTCGTTATCTACAAACAAAGTAAATCTCATGAAGCAGGTCTGTTCTGTTCTATATAACAGCGCAGATGCACATTTTGAAATACAGCCAGCTGTTCACAAAGAGTCGCAGTGCAATGCTTGTGAGTCCGTGTGTGTGTGTCTGTGTAACTGAGTAAAATAAAAGCAATGACTCAGTGACACAGAGAAAAGGCAGCTTTCAAACTGCTTGTGTCTAATTTCTACCTCTGTGTCTAAAGTAAGACGGAGTTTGAGCAGGAGACACTTCAAACAGGCCTTTGGGTCTTTACAGGCATTTTGTTGTGTGTGTGTGTGTGTGTGTGTGAAATTTATTAAAAACACTGTTACTGATCACTGCCCCCCCCCCCCCCCCCCCCCCCCCACATCATGTTTGTCAGTGAATGCATCTAAATGGGCACTTGTGGGAAAGCCTCAGGTCCTGCGTATTATTTAGTTCAACTCTTTAACAGGACACATCACGTAACAATAACAGCCTTTATTTGTGCATATAAAGCAAAGTGCTTCAGACTCAGTGTGACTCGTAAACACAAAGTTAATTCTAACTTGTATCTCACTGAGAGTTGTGACGTATTGTTTTTCCTTCCATTGGATTTAATGCTTGGACCAATTGTTTCCAAACTGGTTTCTTTGCACATTTGAAATTATTCATATGTGGACTGGACTGTACTTTAAACTCCGTTCTTTGGTGGTGGAACAGTTCTGAAACCAAGATGAATGGTGTTGATTGTGAAATCGAATATATCAAATTTAAACTTTTAATGGATGGATGTGTCTTGCAACTTTTGCTCCAGTTGTGATCAGGAACGCCTGCAGGAGATTCCATGACATCCGGCCCCACCGCCCGTTTGGACTCAAGGATGACCCAATTAGAACTTGGGGGTCAGGGGTTAAAGGTCAAGGTCACTCCGGGCCTCACACAAGAACACATTTAGAATTCATACGCTAATTATGCGAAAGTCCCATTCAAATGTGTAACAGGCTGTAAGGATGAAGTGCCGACGTTTTATGTGCAAAAGGTCAAAATGTCACCTGAACTGTGAAGTCTCAATGTTCTGCAGAAACTCTTTTCTTTTAACTCAGAAACAGGAGGAGAGAGGGAGGGAACATCTTTCACATTTGGCTCAGACACCGAGCTGGTGACAAAGCTCTTGATGCTCCACCTTGAAACTGAAAGTGAAAAGTTCCCACTACATATTTATGTCTGTTCAATTATTTGGCACAAAGCTTTGCGGTTTTTTTCGTAAGTGATAAGTTAAATTGTGGAATGCTTTGATTCATTGAATGACCTTTTGACATAAAATATTAATAAGCTGAACGTTGCCAGCGAAGGACGTCACTGAGCGTAGTAACCATTCAGTGGTTCTGTAGGCGTGGGGACCTTTTACACATTAATGCAGTGTATCCTTGGATCAGAGAGCAAGATTCTTAATTTCCCAGCTAGCTTGCATTTTCACATATCCCACGTGCAGTACTTTGTTGCCGTTTGATATGTAGCACATGTGCCTTGGCACAGCGTGCGTTTCATGCATTAACGGTGCCGATCAACAGAGATGCTCAATGAAGTTTAAACCCACCGACCGTGTGCCCTTGCGCCTTTTTCGGTGCGAGGCATCTGCATTAATGTCTCAAATAGGATTTGTTTATGTAAATCTACGCTCAACCTATCAGCGGCTCGGCAAAATAGACGAGCCCCCGACCCCTGGAGGGATGGCAGACCAGGAGACTGTTAAATATGAGTGGGCTGTGTGTAGTTTAGTGATGCCACTTCATTGTTTGTTATACGCACGTTGTATATTTGACCTTCCAACGCACAACATCAATTAGCTCAGCTTCTATCTGTGTTAGTTTCCGTCTCACTCGCGGATGATGTGCTTCACTCCCGATGTCACATATACACCGGAGTGTAACTGGCTGCACACGGTGCGAGGCAGCCTCTTGCTCTCACTTGACTCCCGCGTTGCATAATTCTTATACAGAATCTATAGTTCAAGTCACCTCGCGTTCAGCTGCCGCCGCCAGAGTTTTTCCAACGAGCGTCAGAATCCGACTGCTCCCAAAACACGTCTAATGAAAATCGGATTTGAGACGCCGTTGTCAAAATGTCACTTTGCAGCCAGAAGCGTTAACATCGCCCAGCGTTGAATCCAGGTTCTTCACGATGACTTCCTGCTGCCTGCTCTTAAGGTCGAGGAAAGTAGATCGACTTGTTTTTGTGTATCCTACAGTTTTCTCCCTGACTTTCCGAGTATGTGATTCTTTATTTTTAACGGTTTTAATCAGGAGGAAAAAAGAGCTCTGGCACGTCTCAGTCTGTCCCTCTTGCCCACTGTGCCACCCACACACTGCCTCATGTCTCTATTGCTTGGCTTCTCATTGTTCAATTGCTGTGTTGTGTAAAATGAACAACTTGCTGGAAATGCTTTCTTGGCTTTTTTTTGGGGGGTGGGGGCTCATTTTTCTCGGTTTGCTCACTGCACAGGACGGAGAAGCAAAACATGTGAATGTGTTCGTTAATGTGCACGGACCAACTGGGCCCCGGTAGATCTGCTGTCCTTGCAAAAATAAAAAAAGTTTCTTATCGCAAGTAATGATGGTAATTACTAGTGACGGCTCTGATGCATGGACATGATCATCAGTGCAAAAAAAAATAAGTGTCTGACTAATCATTTATGTTTGCGTGTAATGAATAATTCCAATTACATGACCTGTCACCTTCACTTTAAACGTGTCAAATGTTATCATGTTGCACAGGTCAGCTCAAGATGCTCTTAATGCACATTATCTCCATATAGTTGTATTTACTCTTCAGGCTGTGACCTGAACCTGGCAGGTATGACATCTATCAATCAAGGACTCGAGATGAGGGCACACGTAGTCCTGCATTTTAATGTGTAATTATGCCTCCATGCCGACGACAGCTGAGCCCGTTGTGTTATTTTTTTTTTTCCGGTTGTCAGTTCTTCCCGTTCTCATGAACTCTATCTCAGTCACATGTGGAGAGAATTACCACAGATTATGCTAAAAGTTCCACTTAAAATTGAAGGATGAACTGATTAGTTTTTAGTGCACAAAGGTCATGGGTCAAAGTCACTGGGCCCTAATTTGACCATTTATCAAGAATTCATTAAGCAAACTATCAGAAATTGTAACTCGAGTCTAATGGGATGAAATAATTCTTTATATCCAAAAGGTCAAATGTCAACATCACTGTGACATTTTTTCCATATTTAGTTGGAAACCACGACTTTATTTATTCAGTTATTCATTGATTGTTTGTGTGACTTTCTTTATTCTAATAAAGTGAGGTCAGGGCAGTATAAGAAAACTCAGAACCACGGCATCCACCCAGAAACCAGATGGTAAGACGACGTTTTTTTTATTTTTCCCTCTAAAGTGCGTGAAGTGAAAATGAGGGCGAAACGGGAGAAGACATGAAAAGTGTGAGTCCCGCGCAGACTGAAGTTGTGCAGCTTTGACTCGAAGCCATCACTTACCTGTATTTGCTTCCCAAGCCTTTAGTATTCCAGCCCAGTGCCTTCGTAGCTGTAAGTGCAGCGCCGTCTGTGCCTGAAATGTTTTTTTTTTACTTTCCCCGTCTGCGCCTGAACACAAGCAGAAACAATGAAGGAGCTTATGTGATTTGGATCATGACTGGGAAGGCTGCTGTTGTGCTGAGTTCGAAGAATATCATCGCAGAGGAAACCGCTGCGCTATGGTACACGACTTGACCCGTAGCAGGGATTATTTATTGCTGTCTGCTCGTAACTCCATTTCTCTGTGATTTATTTTGATTTGCTAACATCAGTTCAAGGACTGCTGCTGTACTGTGGGGCTGCTGGGGACAATCTGTGTCTACCAACGTTTCCAGTACCTCAGGAACTAACCTGAACACAATGTGCATGGCATAACAGTTTTTTTTCTTTAGATCTGATATAAGGAACAGCTGAGTTTGTTCCTTGTTCTTTTAATATGTATGTATGATAACAGATGAGGGCTGATTTGAATTAAATTCACTCAAACCCCTAAGGATATCTGAAACAAATTTCATTTATCAATTAGCACTGGCACAAAAAGTTCTTCAAATCCAGTGCATCATAAATCGTTTTTAGAGATGAACTCTGGTAAATGTGTGTTTATTTATTTACACAACAGCGTAACACAACATTGTCCACGTGATGTTTAAATTTCGCTGCAGATTTTACTTTTTGGCACATCGACTCTGGCAGATGCAGCTCTTGAGTCTTGTGGTCCTTCCAAGGCTTGATCCACACGACTATGTTTTCATTTGACAGCACATCACCTCTGGTGCAGACACCTGGAGGCGCTTGCAGGAACAAATGACATAGAGACTCACAACCGCTTGCTGATTGTCTCTTTTTGGTCACGAACATAGTCTCCACTGACTCGTCAGACTCTGATCACATGACGCCTTCCAGGGGCGTTATCCTCGGACACCAGAGTAGAGCACAACATGGATAATCAATTAACAGGGTTTCTGGCCCAGTTGTCTTTGCAAACAGCTGTTGTGCAGTTGAAATTCTCCTTTTTACGAGGATACAACCGCTTACATGAGTAGGAGAAGCCATCTTGCTGCTCACAACACAATGCATCCTAATGAGACCAGCACACGCTCAGCACATGCAAGAGGTCAAGTGATATGCGTGTAAGTAGAGACAGGGATTAAAATGAATACAAAACGCTTGCTTGGACAGAGATTTTTAAGTCTTTGTCGGCATGTTTTACGTGTATTCCATCTATTTACATATTGAATACGTCATCAACACGGCTACTCACTCACTGTTAACCCTCCAGACATTTTCCTGCTGGATGGCGGCTCACTCTGATATTTTAGGGGACATTTTTACCAGGGACCTGGCAGGAAAAGTTCCATAAAATATCTGGAGCAAGTGACTATGATGTTTGTGAAGTTCAGCGTATGTCTGTGAGCAGCAATACACTGGGACAAAGATAATGAGATAAAATGGGACAATGAAGAACGAACTCAAGAACAAACTAAAGAACAAACTAAAGAACAAACTCAAGAACAAAAAGACAACAGTCAAGCGGAGACAGTGATCCGTCCTGTTTCTGCCAGGAGACCACGTCTCGCATTGACCTGCTCCTGCTTGTAAAAGAAGTAGCTTTAATAGGCAAGAGACTATAAAATCCCCTGCTTATAAAGTCCTCTCACAGAGGTGGCTCATCTGCTGGTGCATTGTAAAATATTATACACTATAAATCAATCATTAAAATAGCTCCCTTTTAAAAAGAAACAAAAAAACCCTCATTCAGTGCGGTTTCTCTTTGTCCTGGAAATGCCACAGTAAAGAGAAATTTGGATCACCTGAATCTTGTGGGTCTTAAGAATGAGTGCAGTTATATTCAGAGTTGGCAAGAAGGCAGAGGCATTCAGAAAACTGCAGCCTCTCCAGAGACCAGGATAACCTGCATATCTAAATGTGAATGGGAGACAGTAATTCACAGAGAACATATTTTTATATTTTATATGAATGGTGGCCGGAAAACATACCGAGCTCGCACTTTACTTTTGAAAAAAAAAAAAGAAAATACAACAAAGAAGAAAGTTAGGAATGCTGAGTTTGGAAGTTGCAGGAACCATTTGTCCCTTCTTTCTTTTTTCTGGGGTAGATGCAGTGCGTGTCCTTTGTTAGAGCACGGTTCCAGTTAAGCAGGCTATTGATCTACGAAACCACGGGTGTGGTTTCTTTTTTTTGCGTAAGAGCGATGATCCGCCGACGGCGCATCCACCTGGACAACTTTCATCCTGTGGTTGAAGGTCAAATTGCAATAACACCCAGTTCATTAAAGGATACGTAACAGTGTTCCACATAATTATGACATCGGAGATTATGGTACAACTGTCCTGAGTAATTATACAGGGATGATTGTGTCTTCGGAGGACTTCTTTGTGTGCAGCACTGAAAGCACTCATGCTCATTTACATCTCTATTGCACAAAAAAACACGCGGCGGAGGATTTTGTTTCATCTTCTCTTATTTTTTTTGTATCCTTGACACCTTAACTGTAGTTGCTTGAATGTATTATCCTTCAGTGAGAGTGCATTTAATAGAACCGAGGTTTCATGGCTGATTCCCAATCAAGGGATTTGGGAGCATGATGGGCCACTGGTCTGATGTGAAGGTGACTGTGGAGTAGCTTCATACAAATAACATAAGGAAGTTTATTTATAGGTGTTTAGCTGCTCTGCTTTTTTCTTTACCCCTTTTCAAATTAAGGCTGTGCTGTCTTCTTTTTTTTCTGCTCTAATCTCCACTCTTTTACATTTCTACAGTTATGACCACAGCGGGCTGGAGCCTATGTCCTGCATGATTTCATAGGAAGTAAGAGGAAAAGGTTCACATTTCAAATGTAAATTAGTGTCTAATTCAATTGGATGGCAAATTTTATAAGAAGGAAAAACAATACAGGCCGTCCACTGGAGCGAGGCCCAAAATAACGTTACCGGAATTCTCAGCGGTGGCCTTGGCTCTGAAAGGTTCTTTTATTTTAACACAGCAAAGAAAACGCTCTGCATGAGTGGGAGGGTTTTAAATGCTTTTTTAGTTTGTTTTTTTTCAATAAGCAGATCTGTGTGTTTCTTTTTAATTCTAGGAGGAATTAGCATAAACTCTCGAAATCTCCTTCTTTCCAAGTTGTTATCTTTGCTTGTGTATTTTTATTTGGTATAGTAACTCGCAGTGAATCCTCCAGATTCTCTCCTGCTGTATTCTTGTATTCTCACATGAGTTTACTTGGACATAATCTAGACTTTTTACTCTCGGGGGGGGGGAACTCTTGTCCGGAGCCTCTTACTCGGATATTTGCATTCTGGTGTACAGCCCCAGGACGATAACCGGAGTTCAGTGCATGTCTGGAAGCAGCTTGAGAAGGATTTCAGTCTGTTTACCAGTGTTGCAGCACTGGGGAGAAAAAACAACGTTCACTCCGGGATTGTCTCCTGCTGTTGAGGAGAGGTAAGAACCAGCCTCCGATGGGGGACTGAAGGAAACCCCTGCTTGTTTCCTAACTTGTTAAACACAGAGATGGTGTTAACATGCTTTGTTCCAGCGCCGCTGCACCACCCCCACCCCCACACACACACACCCCTCCTCCACCACCACCACCATATCCAAACACCCGCCCCTCCCTCTTTCAAAGTTGAGTAAACCTGCAGAGTCGCAGCGGCAGGAGCTTGGCCCTGATTTCAGTGCAGTGGAGGAGCCAGGGGGCCCAGGGGACACTCAGGTTACCAGCATCGAATCCTGCAGCATTAGCAGGGCACAGTGAAATAACAGCCTGCCATCTGGAACCTATGCTAAAGCCATCCCAGCCTCGCAGCGTTCAATCACACTGACCTCAATTAAGTGTTATTTGTGCAGTATTTTTATTCACTCCTTCCTTCGCCTCCAGATCTTTCTGTCTGGAGCAGACGGAAGCCTTAACGCACCGTGTCAGATCCAGAGTTTAGGTTTCCTCATCAGCTCTTCTGCTCTGAACGAGCGTTCCCATTGGACTTTAAGCAAGTCCACCTCATAAGAGGGTTTCAGGAGAGTGCACCTTGAGTGCAGGGGGTGTGGGGGGGGATAAAGCCTGTCTTTGTGTCGGGAGAGACACTGCATGGTATGCCGGGTTAAGAGTGGCTGTTTTCTTCGGCGAGGCTCCGTGCTCACGACTCAATGTGGTCTTTCTTGACCCCACTTAAACACGAGACAATGAAGCACTTGAGCAGGTCTTCCCTATTTTCAACCCCGATGCTTCTGACTCTGTAAACTTACATTTTTCTTTGCTTCTCGTTGTCGGTGTGCTGTGAGACAGTTCGGGCTCAAAACACTCTGAAGCACTGGGAAAGTAATCGCCACGTTGGTAGATGTGGGAAATATTATTAATACAAAGTCACATTTTTCTCTCTTTTGCTCACACACAGCTCGCGTGATCTCTTCCACTTCGGAGGCTGCACTGTTATTTACCTGAGACGTGATTTGAATGAAACGAGTCAAATAAGTTGCGACTCCAACTGAACTTGAGAGATTTTCTCCCTGATTGAATGTGATATCAGTGTTTCCGTTGGGATGGAGTTTTAGCAGTGGAGGTGTAAAGTGCACCGCTCCTCTCTGCTGCAGCTACGGGCTGGTTTTATATTATTCTGAACGCCTTTAACCCAAAAGGTTTTCACTTCACCTCCGGCTGCTTCACTCTCTTTGTGGCTCTGTGTGAGTAGATGTGGGACGGGGACTGACCCAGTGTGTGTGTGTGTGTGTTGTGTTAACTGGATAAGCTGTATATGTTTCATTGAAAAACTATCGGATCACATTTTGTCTCATTGATTATTTAGATGGTTCTAGTTTCTTATTCTGAGTTCATTTATTTAGCTTTGTTGTCTACATTTGTCTCGAGGTTAGAATCACACCAGACAGATTTGAACTTCTATTTCTGTGAACTTTTTAAATATGACATTGCAGCGCTGCTCTGATGAGAATTGGAAAAAGGCTCCTGTCCTGTGTACTCACGTTTTTTTTTTAATCGGTCTCCCTGGCTACATTAAGCCTGCAGTTATTACACTTACAAAAAAAAAAAGAGTAAATTTTAATGGCAGTTCCTTGCCACTTAACTCCTCACAAATTGGATGTGGTCGAAGTGGAGGTCTTTTTCCTTTTCCTCCCAAGCTCGGCTGAAGTTTGCAGCATTTTAAGAGATGTGGGGATTGAAGTCGTCTGTAACTATGACACATTTCTGTCAGTTAGATTACAGAGATCAGTAAAGATAAAAAAAATTTGATTTTTAACTTAAGGGGCCGTTGGAACCCTTTTTTAAAAATTACTGATGAAAAGGAAAGGACCGCACTTCCTTTACTCACAGTTCTTATAATTTATCAGCATTCACACTACTGTTATTCAAATCTATTGGTTTTACACGAGGAAATGTAATGTTAACTGTCTGTTTAATGGAGCTGTGTATGTGCTGGATTTTCTCTGCTATAGTTAGCCAGAAGGTCACTGAGGCTATGTGGTATGTTTTCAATGGCTCTGGCCTTTATGCATCTTCTGTGAATTCAATCAGGAGAAATCGAGTACTTGATTTAAAGCTAATGAGGTTGTATTAACCCAGTGTACGGGTTTCAAGGTGTCAATTTACAAGCTTGTTGCTTCGAGGTTCTGGTGTTTTTGGTGTGTTTACAAAATGGACTCCTGTCTTCAAGTGTCTCAACCCGGCAGATGCATATAAACTAATTTATATTTGTGCAGCATATCTGTTCAGTGTAGAGCGGAGAGATGTTTGAAGAATGAACAATATTTCTCTGTAAGTTGATTTAGAATAATGCAGAAGCAGTGAGCAGCAGTGAGTATATGTAATTAAAGCTTCGTGGGAAGAAGAATTCTCTTTAAAGAAAAACACTCATACATAAATGAATAAAGTACATTTCTGTGGTGTATTTAAAATGTCTTGTATTCAGGGAGAATCAACATGAATCGAATTAGCAGATGACACTGAGTGTGACTGCAGCCTTGGTTGGCAGGTGATTGATCACTTCCACTTTGTGCATTGAGGGATATCACCAAGAAAAACTTTTTCAAATTGCAGCAGCTACAAATATTATGCATGATTTTTTCAGGAAAGGTTTTTATCATTCAGATTTCAGATTTTTATGCTTTTCAGGTTTTGTTCTTTCTCGCTTATTAAAATTTTATCGTTGCTTCAGAGGCAAAACATGGAAAAGGGAAAAGATGAAGAGTAGTGGGAATAAATAATGCTGCCCTCCTCACGGCAGAGGCGATTTGTCCAAACCAGCAAAGAGGAAATAAGCTTTTTAACCTGATATAATCACTACTGCTTTTCACTTTTTAAAGAATATGTTAATTGCTTCCACCAAGGCTGCATCCAGATTAGCTGACAGATCTAGAATTCTATATAGATATAGAAAGGTATAGATAGATATAGGGTGTTATCCCCATTATCTCAGAGAATATATAAAATCTTCATATTTAGAGAACTGATATCTGATACTGTGTGAAATCTGGTCCAGCTTGACTGATTTTAAAGGGACTGTCGGGCCTTGGCGACGTTTTGCGCTCTATCGCCTGCGACGCAGTCACACACCAACACACAGTGGGGTCCAGGAGAAATGAGAGGCTCTCTCATATCTGTGTTTACCTCTTGTGATGAGCGAGCTCTGGTCAGAAACTTCCCCGCTGCGCGCCGCCTCGCCGTCAGCATGTCACAGCACTGGCAGGTTGCCAGAGATGCCGAGGAGATACAGGCTGCACGACTGGCATTTTGAATCCTCTACTAAATATCCCCTGCTATCAGTGACAGGCATCAACAGTGGAGTATACTCTTAATGGCTGCAGAGAGGCGTCTCAGAGGAGTCCCCAAACAGGTGACACGGGGGTGGGGGGGGGGGCAAGCTGACATTTCATAGTGCTTTCTGTTAGCACGGATTTTCTGTTTGAAGCACGGAACATCACAACTACTCAGGTGATATGTTAAAAAACAAAGAATAACCAAATCTAATGATTCTAATTCTTATGGTAAATACAGTTGGATTTTTCCAGTCATGTCTCAAAACCTAATTTTACATTGGTTTAAATCCAGATGGACGAGCACATTTCTCTCCGCCTATGTTGTTAGCAAATACCAAACAAGAATTCCAGCCCTGAAAGCCCCCCCTCCCATCCATTTGGTTAATAGATCCATTAAGCAGCGTGGTGTGAGTGGAGTGCGGCTGCTGTGTGGATGCCCAGGATGACGTGTTAATTCTCTGTAATTTATTACCCTGGGTGTCGCTGGGCGAGCAGCTCCTGACGGATCCCGTCTCCCTGGGATCGTCCTCAGCTTCCATGGGCCTGGTCTGCAAACGAGCAGCGACTCCGGCGTGTGCATGTTCACATCCGCTGATGCAAGTATGATGTAAAACCCTCAGTGCGGGCAAACAACAGTGACTTTGCACATGTTTATTGCAGAGTGGCAGTCTTTGAAGGTAGGTGGCTAAAAGCACACCTGTAGAGGGGGAGAGGGTAATAAAATCCCCCCCATCCCCAGTGTTATGAGCACTTGCTGGCTCTCATATGGTTTTTATTTATGGGAGTATCCTTTTCTGTCTAGGGCCGGGTCCTGATTAGATCACGGATGCTGATTGTGGCCTAGAGCTGTGGTGATCAATCCTAATTTACTTGGAGAATTAAATTTCTATATGGGAGGATGCCGTGCCCTGCCCCTGGTAGATGAACGGGCATTTCCCTCGTATGCATCAACAATCAAGCTACGGGGGAACAAAATGAGACGGTTCTTCCATTTTGATTTGTTGTTTTTTTTTGTCGTGCGTTTTAATAACGGATAACACCGAGGCTTTCACCAAGCTGCATTAAAGGCTGGTGGTAGATCAGCTGGAAGAAGAAACAAAGGAAAACTGCACGAGAGTTGGTGCATTTTTTTTTTGCGAACATCAGCACTGTCTAATGTTCAGCCAGTGGGATCAGAGAGTACAAACCTCTGGTACCTCGGAGGCAGAGGAAGGAGATTGTTCAGGTCAACACAGCACTGCCAAGCTGCCCGTTGGCCATTTCATGTCATAATCAGTTAGGGGAAAATCAGCATACACCAGCTCTCAGTGCCCCGGGAAAAATTCTCTCTGGATTCTTGCCTGTGCCGTATGAAAGGATGGCAAAATACATTTCATTCTTCCTGCTCCGTGACAGAGCACGGGCTGTTATGTATGTTTGTGCTGCTCTATTTTCAGTCCTGTGTGTGTGTGTGTGTGTGTGTGTGTGTGTGTGCACAGTCGGCCACTGCAGCAGCCACACCCTCCAGACGTTGCATCTTAACAGCCAGAGTTATCATCCAGTCGCTGATGAAGCTACTGAGTGATTAGCCCCACCCAGAGGCTGCTGCGATGGGAGAGGTGGGAGGTGTGTGGTTGTCAGAGCCGAGCTTGCAGAGATGACTCAGTCAGGCACTTAGCGTAAGATCATTACCATGCAGGAACCCTGCGTCGAGCTTTGCTGCGTGTGCTGTTTCTTTTTTCTTTTTTTATTGTTTATATCGAACAGCCGCTGGTTTTATTGTCTCGAACAAAACAGTTGTGCTTGCAGCTTGTTGTGCACGAGGTTGTCGTATGGTTCTCATGTTCCTCTGAAGTCGGCCTTGTGAGCCGATTCAGGTCTTTTTCTTTTTTTGCTGTCGTGAGAAAAAATTGTTACAAAACAGTTGATTTGATTGATTGACTCTGTCATTTGAAACCAACATCCTCTTTTCTATTTGGTTTGCTTGATTTAAAGGTGGGTCGGTGATGGTGCATCCATTTAATTGTGCCTGTATACGCTGTGTGTGTATTTACTGTGCACGAGTCACTTGGATGGACAGCGGTGTTACCATGACTAGTTGTCAGAGCTCACCGGTTATTTCAGGCCAACTCAACAGCCAGGATGCTTCATATGATGTAATATTTTACACAGAATTACCAGAAAAGCAAAGACTATATAAGAAAGGATAATTTGAAGGAAGTGACTTGGTTCTCTCTCTGGAGGTACGAGCTCCCGCTGAGGTTAGTGGTGATCGGAGGATCTGACTCAGTCTGTGATCTTTGCAGTGCACTTCCTCACTCTGGGTCTGCACAAGTTATCGTGCGGAAATCTCAGGACCCCCATTGTGAGTGGACTGTAAGTGGTATCCTGCAGGACGACGGTACTATCTCAGTCTCTTTGAGGGGGGAGTGCTGCTCCGTAAGAGAAATTCAGTGGTGTGTTAATGGCCTTGTTTTCTTCACCAGTCCACCGCCACTGGGCAGCGAGACGGTGGGATCCGCGGAACTCCGATTTTGAAGATAATTGTGTTTTGGCTGATTAGATAAGAAGCGTACTGCTGTAAATACAGAGGTGACTGCAGCATGGACTGTAAATAAAGACTTCACATCCCACTGTACGGAAACTAAAGCCAAAGATATGGAGGCCGCCATCTTATGTTTTTGACAAAGTTTAGAGCCAGAGTCTGTAGAGAAGTGATTTTGTTGTGGAGCCGCTCATACACATGCTTGACCAATCACGAGTCAGTCTCAGCTGTCAAAATGATAATTCTCCCTGTTCTTATAGCAGCAGACAACAAATTAAAACTCTTGAATGTGATTAGATTTATCTAAAGTTAAACAATCTTTGGAAATATTTTACTAGACGTGTTCTTTGACATGTCCCATCCACTAACATGGAGGGGCGGGGTTTATGACCTATATTGCAGCCAGTCATCATGGATTGATTTTGGGAGCCGTCATGTTGTCCATCTTTATGCACAATGCCAAGGGTTGACATGGAGGAGACAGGGTTTCTGATCTAGACAGCACCCAGCCACCAGGGGGCGATCCACATCTTTTGCCTTTCACTTCTGGGAGCCGTCATGTCGTCCATCTTTACATTCTTTGGATTGCACCTACGAGGGTTTGAGAACATATTAATATCCAATATCCCGGCGGCTCTTTGGAGGGATGGATTAAGGGATGACGGGGCCACATGTTGTGTTCTGTGAATACTCAACATGCAGCTCTACTCAGTTATTTCTGGTCGACAGAAATGGAAATGATTTACATGGTGTTTTGCAGAGGGGGCAGGGAAGTGAAATCCAAACACAAGTGGTCACTTGAGACAAAAGTCCGACTCCACGAGTCGACTAAAACCTACTGAGGTCGATTTATTGCACATGTTTGACTTGATGAGGCTTCTTGGTGTTTTTAATTGTTTCTACTGCGTCTCTGTGTAATCCTGCGCAGACCGTGAACGACACCATATGTGTTTGGATTGGACCATGATCTATTTCTGTCCCTCTTTTGGAGCAGAATCCTGTTTATGAGTAAATAGCTATATTCTACATAATCAGTGTAATTTACACTCATCAGTGTGTTACACTGCCACATATGATTCCTGCTCTCTGATCACATGCAGGAGCTGCAGGATCATTACTGGCATTAAGGTGTGATAACATCGGTGACTCATTTAGTAAACACTGTATTTTCTAAGGAACTGCAGACGTTTAATTTTACTATTTAAATACAATGTCAAGTGGAGGGAAGTAATCTCGGAGGCCGCCTCAATGTATGAATACTAATGTGACTTAAATGAGTATTCATATATAATACTAATAATTGTGAGGCTAATGCATAGCAGGTTTTTACAATGAGACCAAGCCAAATAGTATTTAATAAAGCCATTGGTGTATCGTGTAGTAAAGAAGTAACGAAAGAAGCAATATAACATTAAATGCCTGAAAATAACGTCAACTAAAGAGCACACGGTTCATGATGTCATCAAATGAGGTATTTTCTTATTGTTTTGATTGACAGGCCCCAAGCAGATGAAGTTAGATATAAAAAAAAAGTTTCGTTTTTAAATTACTTGTAGATATTTAAAATAATGGAATGCAGAGTGCAGATCTTCTTAAACAAACCGAGACAATGTTTTTATTTCCAATATGTGTTATGAATCACACATTAGTGTTAAATAAATGTTAATTTACATTCAGCTGTCATGTTGGACCGGAGGTTTTTACCTCTCGCACTAACTCACACGACAGGTGGTTTTGTTTTCATGCACGTAAGATCGAGATGAATGTGATGTACGTCTTCTAATCTTGTCTCTGTGCTGATTGTTTTTGGACTTTTCTTCGCGAATGCCCCCCCTTGGTGTCCACAACTTTCAAAGAGACCATACCTTATATAGTTGAAGTCCAAATGTAGTTCCAGCTTGACAGTGCGGTCCATCAACTATTCAGATTAATTGGTAATTTTTCAATCCTGTATGAGCAGCATAAATACAAAATCCATTCACCTCCAATGCACCGGGGGCACATCTCTCAAAACCTTGCATACGAGACTCACGTAATTTACACGCAGGAAGAAACTGTGTTTTATCCGGTGAAGCAACACCTGAGGCAATTGAACAGTACTTAAAATATTGGTGCCTCAGCATCAATTATTTTCCAGCATGTTGGTCCTGGACCTTCCTGAGGCTACAGCGGCAAACCTTCAAATACTCGTAACAGTAGGTCTGACAGATTCACAGTAAGTTGATTATTACTCAGTGGGTATTAGGTTTGGTTTCGCTGCAGGCGATCTATAATTTTTTATACTGCAGTATAATGAGTATTAATTGTATCCTAATGAGAGACAGGTCATTACCAGGGCGACCTCTGCACTCGCCGGCCAGGCTTGAAAACAGAAACACGTCAACCTACCGTTCAGAAGAAACCAACGTGAACCTCATGTTGTTCTTTTCCATTAAATCCTTTTCGAAGTTTTTTACTCTGGATCTACTTTGGATCTGCAGCAGCAATCCAGCAAAACATAGTAACGTATTATCGTTCAGCAGCAGTATCGATATTGGATGAGTGGATATCTCGGCCCGACGTGAGCACTGCTAACCTTTTTGCTGTATTTAGCGAAGGTCAGGGGCAAACATCAGTGCAGAATGTGAATAAAGAGACTTGCCTCTCCTCTCTGTTATTTACCAGGCTGATTTAAAAGCATTATTCCATTGCCTGCTCCCTCTGTCAGGACTAAACCTTGAATGGCTCAGAGTGATTAGTAGCAGGGAGTGTGCTGCAGCCGCGGTCCCAGGCTACTTTTGTTTATGCTCAGGCTTTTACGCATTCTGTGCTGTGCACTGTTCGGGGCTCGCTTTTGATCCCGCAAGGAGGTGGCTGCTGAAATACCCCACCGCTGTTCTCCCCCCCCCACCCCCTCCCCCTGCTCAGCCTGCATTAGCACTGCCGAATTCAGTTTTGTTTGGCAAGCAACTCAGCTCCCCCCCCCCTCCCCCCCACCCCATCTACCAAAGTCTCCATTGAAAACACACCTTTCTGTTGACCAAGGAGGCTTTTCTAAAGAGCCCCGGCATGTGAAAGATCTGCAGAAAAGAAGTAAGTGGTGCCTGTATGGAGTTTTCCTTCCTCTCAATGGACCTTGTAGACAATGTTCTTGATATCGGCCCAAACTCCCTCTATGCCGCTCTAAAGGCTGCTTGGGTTTGTGTGCAGTGTGTGAGCTCACTGTCAGCAAACCTTTCACTACCTCTATAAATATATACATACAAATTATTTTAACGTAACAGTGTCACGTGCTAATCAACAGTTGGCGATTTGACGAAATGTTGCTTTGTTTCCCCCGTGAACTGCAAAGCTGCAAAGGAAAAAAAGTATAAAGCTCGTGCACAGAATATCAGCAATCATCTGTCTAAAGATGTCATCACTAATCAGCAACGCATTACGTCTCGATGTTAGTGATCAATCGTAATTAAGTGATTTCACAGACAAGTAATCATTTTAGATTATACTCCAAGGGATTTGCTGAACAACGTGCATGTGTTTCCGTCACGTTACCTTCTGTGTAACACTGCCTTTTGTTGTTAGCGCACATTTAGTCCCGGGTTCTGCATGTTTAAAAATTCATTCGACATGTATAAAAAGCTACAAACGGCTAATTATCATGGAAAACAGGGCTTTGCTCCGGGAGAAGGTTAGATTTATATGCAGCAGCGCTGAATAGCAATTCTCAGCACACTGCTAATTGTTTGATGGATAGTACGGAGCCATTTGCATTTATATTGTAGCCCAAACTCCTCCCACCTATTTAGATCCCATATTTAACTAACTCCTGACACTGGGGCAACGGTCACAACAGGCTGCCCGGGCAGAAACCCCGGCGAGTGGGGCTCTGCAACCCGCCGCTCACACTGTGGGTGGTTTGTTTTATGGGCTCTTTTGACGGATTTTGTAGAAGCTGCAATTGTATCGTCTGCGGCTATAAAGTCAGCAGCCTCTTTGCGTTTTAGCATTTGGCAATCCTCGTTTTTTAGGAGTCGAGATGTGCCAAATAAATTAAAACCAATTCAGAAAAGAACTAAACTCAAATCTCGACATAGTCCTCAGTTAAATCTACAGCAAGTACAAATAATACATCTAAAAACTGAATTATGGTATTTAAGTAAGTAAGTTAAGTAATGAAAAACTAGTAAGTATTGATTGATACTGAAAATACTCCTTATTGCACCTTCTTATAAATTCTTTGAGTGTCTGTTTAACAGCAGTGCCACCACTGAATTGGAGGTTTTCGCAGAGATCTACAGTGATACAGATGACTTAAGACTTTTTCTAACATTTAAGTGTAATGTCAGTTAAAACTTGGAAATAAAAGCCCCTGAAAATGGTTAGTTTCTTTCTTTTTTGCCACTGGCACCACTTTATATATTTTTTTTTTAAACCACAAGAGACTTTGCCTTCTGTCGGGTGTACTCTGTATTAAATTGGTCTTAATCTTTGATCACAAGCAGAGAAGTCATACACAAAGGATGAAAAATGATCTGTCAAGTCCAGTCAAAGGAAACGCAGAGGCTAGTGATGAAAAGCTGTCTGTAACAACTCCACTCCTTTCATGGCACAGCATGTGTAATGTTTATTAGCTTCCCTGAACCGCCAATTAAATCAGTTTTGATGAAGCTTTTCTGTGAGTGACTCAAATTCGCATGAATTTTTATAATTTTATAATCTAAACTCTACAGAGTGCATTCTCTAGCAATAGAAATAATTGCTTTCAGTCATGTACATGTCATGAATCCCATTACCACCATAGATTGAGAATATATAGATTGTATTTATATATATATATATATAAGCGATGGTGTTGATATGCCACTTGTGAATGTGAGCAAAGTTTGCTTCTTACAAAACACTCACAGTAGTTTGCTTTATATTTGACGGCATGGGGATGATGTGATTATGTTTTTTAATCACATTCGCTTACTTGTCTCCTGTCAACACGTCTGTCAGCGAGATGCTTTGCCAAATTGCACGTGCAAAATAATGCTATAATCATACATTTCTGCTTCGTCGACAAACCGTGGACAATCGAAAAACTCTCGGTTGCACCTAAGTCTCCTCTGCCGCTGTCAGCTGGTGTTAACTCGGCATAACACCTGTTTCTGCTGTAGCTGTGCACGCTCCCATGACAGGCCTGCAGGTTCTTAATAGACGGGCAGACCTGAGCAGCACCTGACGCCGGAGCCAAGGGCATCAGAGCAGCCAACAGTAACAAGCCAGACTCCCAGATGACGTGATAGTAACTGTTCGCAGCAACTTATTTCTGAAAAATCAACCCCTCCAATGTTTTTCTGCCGGCCCACCAGTGGTGTAAGTCTGTCGCTCAGTCAATCACGGATATTCGTGTTGGCCGGGGAGGTCCCGCTGCTGCGCTCCAGCCAAAATCAGTTGGCTTGTCCTGTGCGCCTGCAGGGAGAACAGGAAGAGACACACACACCGACCCTGCTGTCCCACATCCATGCAACTGATAGGAAACAACCGGCACATACTAAAACACTTCATTAGTCAAATTGCTCAGTGTGCTGTTTAATTGCAGGTAATTATGATTTTATCAGTATTCTGTGCGAGGCAAGTTTTATAAAGCTGCCGAACTCTTTTTGTTGATCACATTATTAGTAAAATCAATACTCGAGTCTGCAGCTGCAACCTTCACACGCGCATTCCAACACACAACGATCTTACGTAACATCCCTGCATGTGATGACTTCCAATTGACACAATTCATTGTTCACCGCTGCCGGCAACACTCGCTCTGCAGAAGCACATTATTGGTCTGCTCACAGCTGCCATACATTTGCTTTACACGCACCCTGGCCAGTTGTAGACAATGCAATTCAGAAATGTAGAGTCTGCAGTTGTTTTAACGGGGGAAACAGACCATCCATCATTTCTTTTGTCTATCCAGAGAGACTTCAATTGATTTTGGATCATTGCATAGATAGGGCGGTCGGCTCCTTTTCGGCAGCGCTGAAGCTTTTGCAGCTCAAGCTTTAGAGGAACATTGTGTTTGAAATAACAGCATTTGATTGTTATCTTCATTTCTGAGATTTCAGTTCAGGGAAGTCATTTTTCACTGTAAATAACTTTTTCCAACTGAGCCTTTGTGAACGTGCCCTCATTAACCTTTTTCTTTCAGTGTTTCAAACTACTTTTTGTGTTAGCATGAGATGAGAATAACACTTTAAAAATAACTCTTATTATTACTTACGAAGGCACATAGAGACACCTCGGTTAAATAAAACCTTCTGTTTATTATCCTCACGTACCAGTACAGTCAATACAATGCTGGCGTTTTCTCTGTTTTGGCTCTTTCTCTCAGGATTTAGACACAGACAGATGAACAAAAACAACAGCTTTGCCGTCTGGCGCTGAATTGCAATAATAATGCCAGATGTTGCCGATTTACGACGAACAACGCTGTTTGGTTTTTACACAATATGTTCGTGTGAAAGCTCTTACAGCCGCACATGAGGTGGACACGTTTCCAGGTTCCTGCATTTGCATCACATATCATCCGTCTTTGTGCACGGCCTGTTGCTTCACTGAAACACTTCTCTCGGTTTCCCAGGGCCTCAAAGGTACGTCTCGTTGCATACCAGCCGATTAATAATGAGGAGGAACGGCAGCCTCGGTGGAACGGAGATGGCCGGAGCCCTGAGCCCGGCTCTTTGGAAACAAAAACAATGCACTTTACAGAACATTCTTCAAACTTTAGAAAGCTGCTTGCTCTCTGCTCGCTCACATTTGCATAGCATCAAGGATCTTGAGCAAAAGGTAAAAAAAAAAAAAAAACCCCTACAAGCCGCATCTGAAATCTTGAGAGCAGCTGAAGTGCTGTCGCGGCTGCAGAGTGGGAACACCCCCACCGAACCCCCCCCATCCCCCCTTCCCCCCATGTGGCGGAGGTCCTGCTATTGAGGCCCATTGAGCCCCCAAGTCATTAATCATTGGGATCTTTTCAGCTGTCAATACATACAAAAAGAAACCCACAAACCCAACAATGGCGTCTTAAATACAAAGTTTTTTTTTTTTTGGAAGCAGGGGCAAATATAGTTCACTGGGGATTATTGTTTACTGCTTTGTCCGGCACAGAATTCATAAAGAGCTTATCTTGAGGAGAAATCCCTGAATGAACAACACGGCCATATTGTCAGTAAAAACTCTTCTCTTTGTTTGTTGACTCTTCGAGGGTGGTGAGCAAGTGGTGTAGGAGCAGATGAATAATGCGCTTCTCATGACACGTAATCACGGATATGTCGTCGTGTCATTGCATTTGGACGCAGCAGGGAAATATACAGTATTGCTGCAATATCTGGCTCATTAATCCCTGATGGTCAGTAAATGAGCTTCGGAGTAAACAGTGGCTGAGCCTTTAATCAAGTTTACATCCGTATTGACATTTGTTAATCCGACTCAATACTCTTTAAACCATGTTTAAAGGAATGAGCTGTTTCCTCGGCATCGTCGGTCAACTACAATAATATATTCCACTCATTTATCAAAATGTTGTTATGTTGCAGTGAGATGATAAAGTCCCTTGATGGGACGTTTGTTTGTGTGTGTGTGTGTGTGTGTGTGTGTGTGTGTGTGTGTGTGTGTATATATACATAAATACAGAGAGAGCAAAACCAAGAACAATTATATTTGATTGTATTTAATCACATTTCTGATTATTCAATGTTGTGTCCTTCAATACAAGAAAATCCCAAAGCAGCTCAGTGCTAAGTGCTGAAATCCCCCCCCTCTCTATTGATCTTGTTCTCCGTGTGCTATTTGACATTTGTAGTTTTATGTTTTGGATTATAATCATCTCTGCTGGTTCAGTTTAGCCCTGGATTTGTTCAGCTCCTCTGGTTTTTTCCACCGGTGATGATTTCTAACATATAAACAACACATTTCATGGAAGGACACCTGCCACTTTTACCGATGCTGCAGGCCCAGTAGTTCTATGTGTGCCACATAAAATGGAATATTTGTGGGGGACTTGTACCGTAAACTTTTATAGGAGCAAGATTTGTTGTGCCATGTTGTATTAAATCTAATCCTGGTGGTTCCTCACGTGTCTGTCTGCTGCGGCCTGCGTGCACTACTTGTACATGCACTTGCATTTTATCTATTTCCCTGATTGTCTTGTGTGTGTGTGTGTGTGTGTATCTGTGTTGTGTGTAACGCAAACTAGTATGATGCCTCTCGGAGTAATAGTTGCTCATGGTTGCAAGTGATTAAATGTTTGCCTTAAACATGTTGTTCACATCGTGTAATGGAAAAACAACAATGCATTACGAGATTCCATTTAAAAACCAACACTTTTGTCAAAGCCTCTTTTCTGACAGCAAAATGTTCTCCCGTGTTTCTCTTCTGCAGAATCCCTCAGACTAAAAACGCCGTCGTAACCCTTGATGTTGAAAACAGCGTGGAGGAAGCCATGGAAGTGAAGGAACGTAGACCCTACCGCTCGCTCACCGCCCGGCAGGACACAGAGCGCCGCTACACCAGCTCCTCCGCCGACAGCGAGGATGGAAAACCCAACCCCAAATCCTACAGCTCCAGCGAAACACTCAAGGCGTTTGACCACGACTCAAGGATGGCCTACGGGAGCCGCGTCAAAGAGATGGTCCATCACGAAGTGGACGAGTTCAGCCGGCAAGGTCTGTGCCAAATAGTTGATACACTGTGCTAGTATCTAAATGGAAGTGATTGTCATTGATACCGGTTCTGTCCATCGATGAGTATATTAGCTGTGCACAGTGGCATGAAAAGGCCAATTATTATTTTAAGGGCACGTTGCTCCGCGTCTCAATGTATGCATCAGTGCATTTTCATTAAGGCGTCTCTGGGTAATTCACATTCAGCCCCTGTAGAGGTCACTCTGCATAGTTAAACTATTAACACAACTTTCCATGCCAGTGTTAAAATCTGCATGGGACTCATGTAGATCTCCACCTGCTCATTTATATTATTGATCCTTCACGGAAGTATTTGTCTGCAATTGTACAAATAAATATACTTCTTGATTATGACGGCATGAGAAACAATGTGGGAGGTTGAGATATATGTATAAAGTTCATATTAATATTCAATTATATGCATCATTGACCTTTTATGGTGGATAAACTCAAAACGAGCAAAGCTCTTCTCATTTAAATTGAACTGAATCTTCTGAGATTCTTAAATCATGAAGGTTTGTGTCTCCTGCCGCGTGGAGATTATTCTTATTGCTTTGATAGAGAGAAAATTAAAGTGGTAGATATCTCAATTTTCAAATATAACACATAGTCACTCAACATTCTCACACGTATGGACTTAAAAATACTACCTGCACCTGCATCTTCACATAACTTCACAGCTTTTTGCTTTGTGAAACTTTGAAATGATTGCTCCACGTCTCAAGGCCGGGATATTGCTGTGGTTTCATTCTGCTATGAATACAGTTCATTATGTTAAGTGATGCAGTTAGCGGCAGGTTTAATTACCAGAGCTTTTTGTGTTTATTGGCTCGCTGTAGGGGCCGACTTCTCCCTCCGAGACCTTGGCTTCGGAGAGGCCCTGCCGTCCCACGTAGCCACGTACCGGACCGACCTGGGGATGCCGCACCGCAACTACTCGGTCAGCGTGGGCTCGGACGCCGACACGGAGACGGACGGCATCATGTCGCCGGAGCACGCCGTCAGGTTATGGGGACGCAGCAACACCAAGTCGGGCCGCAGCTCGTGCCTCTCCAGCAGGGCCAACTCCAACCTAACTCTCACTGACACCGAACACGAGAACACAGAAAACGGTAGGGCACTCTTTTTTTTTCCGCTCCTTCACTTTTCTCTGCCAGCCCTCATCAGGCTGCCTGACTTTACACTGCCTGCTTTTACCACGTGGATTTGATTTGGGAGTTGAAATGAAACGGATACGTGCACATGTTTTCTGTTCATTGAGGCAGACAGACAAACACAACACAGACTAGACTGCTCTGCGTGTCATTGAGCCGGGAGGATGATTGTGTTGATTTGGACTGGTGTCCTATTTGACGATCACCACATGAGCTGCGTCTTTTCTTGTCTGTGTAAATTTCTGGATATATTTTCATCCTTCTGGAATTCGTTCTGTCCAACTAAATTAAAGTTGACAGATTGATTAAGCTGTTTGTAAACCGTCTCTGAATTTGGCTCCAGACCAACATATTTAGGATTTTAATTCTTTATGAAAAGACAACTTCTATTGTTTCAGCACAAACACAATATTCATCACTTTGTTCCCCTTTATATTTCTTTTTATGGAGTCCGTGGTTATGTACGTTGACTTTGATAGAAATTGGCCTGACAGGTTCCTCTTGATGACATCAGTGCCAGGAAGTGTGCAGCCTCATGCAGTGAGTTTATCTCCCTCGTAGCTCGGTATCTCTAATTTGCCCTGAGGGCCTGACGCAGCCTGTGTGCTTACTCAGGTCACATGAGCCCAGATAATATGTAAATATGAGCCGTGTCAAGTGCCAGAATGAGCCAGAAGATACGAGCGGTTCTGCTGAAGACACAGTATTCTTATTCGGTTTGGAGATTAGCATACGATGAAGTAATGATATTACAGAATTCTGTTTGGAAGCAAGAAATACCGTTTGGATTCTCGTCTCCGTCCCCCAGGCGCTTATTTGTCTTGCTTATTTGGCTCTTGGAGTACTTTCTGTACATTTCGGAGGCAGTACCTGGCAGACAGGTTTCCTCTACTCACGGCGCCCTTTTGCGTCCAGAATGCCAACTCCTCTCTGCATTTGTTTACCGGCGCTCCTGCCAGTTTGGGATTTTCTCTTCCTCCCTCGTTTGCTGCCATAGTGTTGCTCCGTGGTGAAAATTTAAGCTCTGCCTCACATTATGCATACATTACACTTCAGAGATAGTCGCACTCATCAAGGGGCCCAGCAGCGAAAATTCTAATTGCCCCTGCACAGCCTTGCAGAGAACCTTGTGAATAGTTTTGCATTTCAGAGTGTGTCACATTATGTATTAGCTTCTTATTATAACTGACAGAAATGACTCTTGGAAGTGGAATCCATTTGCCCCAATGACTCAGGGAGAGAACGTGGCATCCCCCCTGCTTGATCATCTGAGATGCCAGGGGACTAGGATTTTGGCTGCATTGTACATAATTAAAGAGAATCTCCTCGGATGGCTGTTCGGGGGACTGGTATATGTACGCGTGGAATGTATTCGGTGCACCCGTGGCTGCGGCATCTCGCCGCATCTGTGAGACGAGAGTCTAAGTAGCTTTTTATTCCACTCACCCAAGCAGCAAGAGCACTTGTATTCAGTGTTTAATTCAGTAATGCCTGATAACATACAATTTATATATGGCAAGTTAATTAAAATCCATTGAGCGGACCTGCTTGTGTGTGCTTTAATCTCCGCGAATCAACAAACCATTTACTCTGCTTTAATGTGACTTACTTGACCCTGGTTTTAATGCATGCAAATAAGCAATAGCGAATATTTTTTGAGGGCTCATGTGACTCTGAGGCGTCCGTTACTGTACACGCTGTGAGGTAACCCCCCCCCCTCCCTGCTGAACACTTTCTCTCAACTCCAGATGTTTTCCAGCTGTGATAAGATGATAACATTAGCTGCTACATTGATTGACAGAAAACACAAGTGATCACTGGTGTTTAGGGGGTTTGAGCACTGGAGAAGCAATTATGTTCCCCACCTACTGTTAGAGTTAGAGTTCTGTCAACACGTATAGATGACTTGCTGTATGTGTGTATGCGGGTCGGTTAGTATTAATAATGCAGTATGTGGAGGTATGTGTGTGTGTGTGTGTGTGTGTGTGTATCCTGTAGCCATACTGCCTCTGGTCCATAGGGAGCCCCTTAACAACACTTCTGCCTGTGACTGCTGAGTCACTGCACATCCTACGGAGGCCGAGCAGCACGGAGGCCGGCCCGACTTGCTTTGTTTGAGAGAGGGCTGCTGTTTCTTAGTTTTGGCCCATTAAAGCTTATCCAGATGTGGGCTCTAATCTCAGCCTTCCCCCCACTGTTGTGGCGAGACTATTACATTTCCGTAACCATGAGAACCAGCAGTGGCGATGCAGCCACAAAAACCTGCTGAGGGACTCTTGTTATTCATGGGTTCCATAACCTGTGGAGAGAAATAATGCAGCTGAGGCCTACGCAGTTTCTTTTTGATGGGAAAAATGCTTGTGTGACTGACACTGGTGTTTTTCTATGGACAAAATTAGTTCCAGTGGCTGGTTAGTTTGTGTACTGACTTTGCTTTCCTTCACTCTCCTCCTGGGAATACACACTCACACACACACACACAGGTACATGTACCCTATATATATGCCTACAGCAAACAGGATTTGAGTAATGACAAATAATTAAAAATTACTGTAAAATTTAGCTCCAAGGGTTTAGACCCCTAATAGTTCACAAGCCTGTGCCTAAGATGAACGAGAGAAACATAAGGAAATCCATACTGGCTCACACAGTAAGAGGAAGGAGCACTGAGAAGGTTTAGATGTACCAGGGGCTGAAAGAACAGCCTGGAACAGATGTGGAAGGAGAAATCTAAAGTGGTGCTTCGAGCATGTGGGGCTGTGGCCCCCAAACTTAAAGAGAAGGAATCACCCAACATCTCCAATCTCGGTCCAGAAGAGCAGAGTCTTAGGAGAGACGCCCAGGAAGACATCCATCCTCCCCTTATCTGTACCGCTTATCCTCTGAGGGTCGTGGGGGGAGCTGGAGCCAATCCCAGCTGACAATGGGCGAGAGGCGCCCGTCCAACACACCTATGGTTAATTTAAAGACTCCAGCCTAACCAGTAAAACATACTGTATATATGGGGGCACTATGTTTTTGTAGTTTTATTTTGCCAATGTGGGACTCCACTGTGTAATTTTTTTTAGAGCTAATTAATTTCAATCATCTCTCACTACTCGAATCCTGCCAGCTGCATAGGCATCGCTGCGGGGGCACCGCCTCCAGGAGCACCGCTGACATTTTTATTGTGAAAGTCCGTCCACAACCTTTCAATTTGAATAACTGCAACACTTCAGCGACTGATGCGCCTGTTGAGATCTTCACACACGTCTGAAGTCTCCAAAATCGACTCCGATATTTGTCAAATTCATTCAAATTCCACCCGAGCGCAGCCTTGACTGTTGGTTTTCAGCACCGACGGAATCACAACACCCTCTTGTAGCAGAGTTCTACCGGTAGCAGTAATTATATTGATGATAATAAGAGTGAATGTGCCACAGAAACAGCCACTAATACACGATTAGCAGCCCCGATGGCAAATGTCACATTCACAACCATCACACAACAAAAGCCGAGTGTATACACAGGAAGCAGGTCAAATGATGGAGGCCGGGCTCCTTCTGCACTTTTAACAAGTCCTCAATAAATTCTTCAGCCCGATTCAGAAATTCTTACAGGTATCCAGAGGGATGATGCAAGGATTGGTGCGATGTATCCGTGTGTTCAGTGGCAGCTGAATCTGCGGCCTGCTGCACGGAGGAGAGGGTTAATGACAGCACAAAGGGAATCGCATTAAAGCCGACTGGACGTAATGAAACATTTTTTAGAAAGCATCATCAGTATTATTCAAAATGTTAAATAAAGTATATATGTATATATATATATATATATATATATATATGTATATAAATAGTGGCTTTTTGTTCATAGTTTTTATAGCATTTAACATTTTTATCACTATGCTACAACACTGACTAATGGTATTAAGTGGCAAGCAAAATAAAACCCCCAAAAAACGGACTTGAAGACAAATGATCGTCGTGTTTCTTAATTCAATTCTGCCTTTCTTGTTCTTCGTGATTAAACACGAGTCATCAATCTGCGCTTTTTCCTTCAAAGCACATCGTGGCTAATTTGCTGATGTGATCGTGCTTTTAGTCGTGGGGGGGGGGCGGGGGGGTGAGATCAATCATTTATTGACGTTGAGTTGTCAGATGAAAAGTGGCCGGTCCTTTTCATCAGGATTTAACGTGCACGCCCTATTTTTTTCTGCGTTTTTTTTTACACAGATTTGTTTACAGCTGTCGAGATTAGGATTGTTTTCTTTCCGCCCTCCTCGCTGCTGATAACCGTAGATTTCCATACAGAGATATAAACGCCAACTTCTATTATTCAGGTTGCGTTATGTTAATGAAGCTTATCTGCTTTGCACATTATTACACAAAATTACTAATAGTGGCTACGAATTAATACTTGATTACCTCCGTCTGTTCGAATCATACTCATAGCTTAAAACAAGAAATATAATATTAGAGCAATAATTAGAAGTACTTTTCCCATCCGTGTTGAACGCCATGTATCCCACAGTGACGGTGATTTATTCCCTCGCTGCCGAAACTTTGAACCGCTGAAGGGGTTGAGGTTAAAAGATTTGAACATAGCGTGACTCCTGTTTGAGGGACAGGTGTTGGACGTCGACGCGTGTCTCAGCCCTGAAAGGATGAAGGGCTCTGAAAAGCAAATCTGTGGATGGTGGATTTGAACTTGAGCCGGGGGGAGGGGGGGGGGACAACACATCGGCCTGTCCCCTGGCTGTGTTTGAGAGTGAAGTATTGAAGGAGCCTGTCCTCAGCTCTACTCGCTCCTGTTATTCTTGGCCCAAGCCACATTTCCGTTGTGTTGCAACACACCTGCTGAGCTCGAGGGTGATTGCTCAACGTAATTATTATTATAGGAAATTTAACCTTTTTAATTTGCTGTTTTCTTCTGTTGGAGGCTCTCGTTCTGTTTTTTTTTTACCCGAAGTTGACCCAGGAAGTGCTGCAGCGTCTGAACACGCTGTTGATCCTTCGTCATCCAGAGGAGAATCAGCACATTGCTTTGATGTATATTCCACATTTAAGATGTGATTTCTATCTTTGAACTTTTTCCCCTGGAGCTTCAACACAACGTACGGAGCTTGTGGGGTGAAGTGGAATCAGACTTCCAATTAGACACTTCCTGTATAAGGGTGTGTTTTGAAGCTGTGTGGTGGGACCACAGAGATGGACTTTCTTGATTGTGTCTAAACACAGGACAAGGTACACGACCACATCAAATTATGAATTACACTATTTATACATGAAATGAAAGACAGAGAAATCTATTCTCATATGTGAGTCATATTGTTACTGAGTCTCATCAGTTTTAGTTTGAAAAAATAAAATATAGTCCATAAAGCATTTGCGTCTTTTATTCTTATTTCTTTATACACAAGCATTTAGTGGTTATCACGTTTCTTTAGCAAAGGAAAAATATATATTCATAGTATAGCATTTAAATATCGGTATGTTAAAGTGACAGGTAACTTTGTGCACGTTAAAATGTAATTATTCTCATATTACATAAAGATATATACATATGAATAACATCTTTTGAGCAAGATGCTTCACCTTGAATCTTTTCACAGACTAAAACAAATGTTTTAACTGACTATAGGGAGTGATTGTCTTTTTTAATTGATGCTGTAGAATATCCAGTAAGAGCAGAACCTCCGGTAATATAAACCTAAATCTGCTTGTGTTTTGTATAAAACAAGTCAAAAGGCTTGATACCAATAGCGAAACAAAAAACTCACATTACCGTACGTTGCTTTTATTAACCTATTTTTCTGAAACTAGCTTTTCCTCAATATTGCCATATTCTCTAAGAAGACGCTTCCATGTCCAGAATTACACAGCGACCGTTCAAACAAGTTTGAAACTCATTTGAAGAATCCAGATCAAGTGAAACAGGAAGATTTGTATTGGCTGAGTAATGACAGAAGTGACTAAAGTTGTCTTGTGAAGAATCCCAGAAACAATTAAATCCTGTACACAGTTGGGAGTGCTAATGAGCAGCCGTCCTGCCGAGATGAATATAATCTCTTTTGTTAAAAAACAGTGGTATCCTGATGCATCGTCGCCTTTTGGCGTCTGTGACAGACACGGAGACTGTGATCATCTGCTGTCGGGGACATTGTTTTCCGTAATACCGGGTCCTGTAATTTCCCTGCATCCAGATTGAGCGCGACATGGAGGCTTGTTCCGAAACGGTCACGGGCGTCGCAGAAGCAGAATATCAGGCAGAACGATGCTTCAAAGAAATCACTAGTGGTTTCCCAGCTCCCGGCCGCGGTTATTTCCACCCCCAGTATTTCTTGTGAAGTTATTTATTTGTTTACTTTTTTGGCAGAGTCGCTGCTCAGATCATGGATTAGTGAAGATATTCTCTGGCTCATTTGCAGGCTAATTTGCTGGGTTTTAGAGGCCCGGGTGGACAGTTTTGGGCTGTTATCTGTGGAGTTGCATGCCCACTCCCTGCCAGTGCCTCTGACAGTCTAAACCAACAGCACATCGGGGCCCATCTTACAACCGGGGCTCAGGGGCCTCGCTACAGCTCAGTGCACGACACGGAGCAGGATGAGCCCTCGTCCACGGAGGATCAAACCCGACGCAGCCTCCCAACGTCTGTCCCTCTGCACAGCAATATTCATTTTTAACATACAGTCACTTATCTATGCTCATGTTATATTTATGGTCGGTTCCGGGGGACACTTGCCCTGCTTAGCCGTGCACTGATTTCTGATTCTGGATCTGCACATAATACTGACCTTAATAAACTGAGCAGGTATGCAGGTCATTTCTGAGTTGTTCTGAATCATTTTTCAGACCCTCTACAGCAATATAATTGATTTTATCTCATTGCTAACTTTTCTTACTAGTGAGCGGCTGTGACTCAGGGGGTAGAGTGGGTCGTCCACCATCCAGAAGGTTGGTTCGATCCCCAGCTCATCCATTTCACCGGCCAAAGGCAAGATACTGAACCCAGAACTGGCCTCAGTTGTACCAGCTGTGTGTAATGGAGACACACAGATGCTGTGTGTGTGTGTGTGTGTGTGTGTGTGTGTGTGTGTGTGTGTGTGTGTGTATGAGTGTGTGTGTGTGAACGGGTTAATGGCAAAACCGAGAAAAGCTTGATATAGACACCATATATAGATATAGACCAATTCCCAGTTATTTGATATTTTTTGCCCGTAACACTATATATACTTTTGGCATAAAGTTTCAGACAGTTTTAAATGTTATCTTTAGTGAAAAGCAATTAGCTGAAGTTTTTATTTATGAACTTGAAAGCATTCGATTTGAGCCACCTGGGACGCCGGATCCTGTGTGTGTGATAACTTTGATGATCATATATCCGTGCGATTAATTATTCGCAAAACACTCCCACTTCTTCTCTCAGGGTTTTGTCTTTCTTGTACGTTTTCTGCACTCTTGCCTTTAGAGGTTCCCCTAAAGTGCTGCCGTCACACTAGAAACATTAGTCTTATCTCAGCCATATAAATTGCAGCAGGTCGCACCAGAGCTGCATCCTCTCTGCCTCCGAACCTCAACGCCTGCACTGTGGGAATAGTCAAGTTGTTTGGGTTGTGGAGAGACACGTGAGGCTATCGAGACAATCTGAGCAGACTGAGCACTGACAGTGGTTCAGGGATGTTTAACAGTTTGAGCATTTCATGTGGTGCCAATGGGAAATGACGGAAACGTTTCTCCAGCCGAGTTAGGGACTGGACGGCAACCTGAAGCGAGACGTCCTCAAAATGTCAATGTCAGCGGCTTGATTAAGACTTAAATAAAGACCCGACAGAAAACAGGAGCAGGAGCAGGAAAGTTGTCTTTTTTTCCCCCTAACCTTGTTTATGTTGATAAATTCCATTACAATAATTTGTTTTGCATTCTGGGCGATGACCCCGATGTCCTGATTTCCCTGATGTCTGGGAGTATTTTTTTTGAAGTGGAAGGATTGAACCTCGGCGTATTTCACCTTGCAACAGAGTCCGTAGGATACGGCTTGTTAGCCGACGCTAAACGGACGCTTGGTGCTTTTCAATCCTGGGTCAGACTTTCACTTTGGTGTTTAAAAAAAAAAATGTATTCATGTTCCACCCTTGTAATAGGTTTCATCATCTTTTGCTTCAAAGACAGTGAAGAGGCAGCAGCGAGGATTTGAAGAGGAGCGGCCTCCGAACCTCACGCAACCTTGGAGTCATACCATGCTCGTACATTTAGTTTAAAGAGAGTATTTGTAAGAATCCTTTTCCTATTGTCAATTATCAACAGATTGTAGCATAATTAAACAAATGAAATCTTCCCCAACTGTCTTGGATGCCAGTCAATCTGTGGTTCTATTTCTAATTGGAGACTTGTGGCCAAATTATCTGGGAAAATTTCGCTCGTCAAGTCAGATCAATTTAATTGGGGGGGGGGGGGCTGTTTCATGGACACATAACAAGATTCTGCCTGCAGTTCTCTTAACGGCCACTAGTGTCATTAATAACAAGGCTTGTCTGAATGTTGCACATGGACCCTTTAATCTTGAAAAGTGCAGAGCTGTAAAAAGTGATTTGATCAGGGCGTCATAAAACACATCGGGGGGAAGTTGTTATTTTTTGTTTTTTTAATTAATTCAACGGACCGTTATTCGTCCAGTCACTGTTGTTTACTGTTGCACAGGCTCTCTGTATACACAGGGCAATAAAGCAGACGTATTACATGCTGCATTTATGAGCGTGAAAGGAAACAGAAAAACAGGCATTAAATATATATATATATATAAAAAAACTGTCATTAAAATTGAATGTGGAGAAAACAGGATTCATTACAAGATACCTTTTATACTTTAATGCTCAGTTTCCGTTTCTAAGCATTCAGAAAAATAACATATTTAACGCGGATGCATTTCATTCTGGAAAATAACACAACAATAATAACAAGTGATGAAAGTTGCAGTGATTAAAGGACTGTGGATCTGGCTTCAAATTGTCTTAACAGATCAATAATTGATCGCTCTGTTCCTGTGGATCAACTAAGGAAACGTTTGTTTATCACAGCTTCGACACGTACAGATGTGTTTTACTGTATCTTCTTCATAAGAAAGTTATAAGTTAGAGATTTAGAGGCCTCGTAAAGATGTTCCATTAAAAAGGGTCCGCTGCAGGATACTGGTTCTCCTCACTACCACTGCCTTTAATTAAAATAACCATGTGGCGGAGTAATATTCAGTGTTCATATAAAAATATATGTGCATTCTGATTTACTGCAGGATTGACAGAATGTTAAAGGATTAATTGTCGTGTTCGTGTCGTTGCCCATCTCCAGTTGCTCGGACTCCCGTCTACCCGAGGCAACGGCATTTCTATTCATCGCCTCAGTGGAAGTGATTCATTTAAATTGGCTCACCTCGTTTTTTGGCCCAAGCCTCAACAATTATATGAAGGCGCGCGCTGCCCTCACCACTGTGTTCAATACGTACTTTTTTTCAGGAAAGGAGATGTGAAAGACGCACGTAGATGTTTTGCACTGACCAGATCAGGATCCATATTTTTGATCTTGTAATCAATTCAACGTCAGAGCCGTGCTGCTCGTACGTTCTCCTAACTGCTCCCATTATAAACAATCCTTGTTTGCCGTGTTGCAGACTCTCACCGGCTCAAGTTTTACCATGGCATGAATTATATAAGTACTTAGAAAACACTGGCTTCTTGACAGCATGTGTTTTAGATAGCCTTTTGAACTGTCATGCACTCAGTGGGAGCTGGGAGGCATTCACAAATCAATTCTTTAACACTGACAAAGTGTCTGAAATGAAAAACAGTGGGCTTTTTACGTAAGCTATCTGGAGAGCATGATGAGAGGAGGAAATAATGTTTTGACAGAGGTGTGCGTACACATCACTGCAGTGTTTATACACAACACGGCAAATCCGTACAAATGAAGTCAAACGTGGCCGCCTCGATACTCCCAGAATTCCCTCACTCCGTCTCATAAAATTTTGATTCCAGAAGTTTGGAAGCTGTGATGGTTTTGCAGCTGTTTTGAGGCAGTGCTTTAGCTCTTTACTATCTTTTATTGGGAGTGTAACTTTTACTTAAGGGTATACTTTAGAATTTTATTAGGCCAGGCCTAAAATGTGCCGAGGAATGACAGGATGGGGATCTTGCCATCTTTGTTCAGCGAGGCCTCAGGCAAGCCACATGTAGCCCTAATGAGTCGCTTACAATTTCAGGCTCCGCTTGCTCTCAAACACCAAAAGTAAACTTTTGTCTGTTTTCCCCCCACTATTCGGGGACCTTAAGAGGATTGTGGGGTCATTATTTATTCATGCCATTGTGTTTATTCACCAGCCTCTGTGTGTGATGGGAGTGGGAATAGAGCAGCCAGTGCAGACGGAGTAAAAGCTGATAATTATCCACTATTAGCATTGTTTTCTCAGCCATAGTTTAAGTCGGCTCAGTTGATGATCAAGCTATCTGAGATGGAGGCCTAGAAACATCCATTTAAAGCTGATTAGCATGCGCACGTCTTTGAAGTCGGGATTGGGTGCGGATGCGTCCATAAGCCTGTTTTTATGGCACTTTTCGCTGTTGGAGGAGGATTCTGTGACGAGTTTAGTCACAAACTGTCACCAGGAGATCCTGAAAATCAGCCATCACATGCCTGCAGGATGTTGTTAGCAGCCCAGAGGTGAGGAGATTGGAACCTTTACTTTTCATCCTCGAACAAAGAGAAGCCCCAGGGATGCTTGAATGGGGCTGCATGGAGGGATTTAGCAACGTCAGACCACGTCAGAACCAACATTGATTCAAAAGACTAGTGAAGTAAAGAGCAGAGAAAATTGAGCTTTGGAGTTTAAGAGTAAGGAGTCTTGAAAATTGTTATTACTCAGTTCTGCAAGAGGAGTTTTGCTCATTCTGTTCTCCAGTTATGTGTCCACTAAACATTTAGCAGGAGGTGAAATTGCTCCTCCCGGACTTTTCTGTGAAGTGCAGCAGCACCGGCGAAGGTTTCTCCTCTCTAGCACAAGAAAGTTCCATTCGCTCCGTTTAGGGTTTCAATTTCACATTTCCAGCCCCGATTCATCCTGTTTGTCGCAGAGAAGTAGAAACAGATGGTGTCTTTGGGCTGGAGCGCCGGGGCACACGCCGTCTCTCCAGCACAGAGAAATAGAGTGGACTCGGTGGAGGAGAGTGGCAGAAGCCGGGCAGAGATGACTGTGTAGGAGGTCTGTGCTTATTATCAGAAAGAGAAGAAGAAATGCCATTTCTAGACCCAGCCACTCGGGCCTTCTCTTCATCTTCCCAGAGAAATATTATATATATTCCTAGGTATGTATTCTGCTGTGTGCTGAGGTTTGTGTGCTACTGTTCTGGATATTTCCCTCCTCCTCCGTCATGCAGATGAATAGATTATCACTGAGTAATTACATTTTAATAATAGTGTCATTTGAAGAAGAGTGAGAGGCATATGCTTGATGTGACAGGGATCCATGGCTTGCGAACATATGGGAAATGTGACAACTGCTAATTTCGTCTAAATCACGCATTTCTATCTAGCACTGCATTTGTGTTTGTTCTTCACATGATGACATTTCATCAGCTTAAAGTTTCTCCTCTCAACAATGTGATTCTACTTAATTAAGCTTAATGGCAATTCAACACATCTTAAGAATGAAATGTACATATTGTCTCAAAATAGGGATGAAGTGAGGTTTAGTCCAGGTGCTCCTGTGATTTGGGAGGAATAACCTGCTCCATAATGTACATGTGATGAGCTTCATCCTCGGAGATAGTTGTACTTAAGTCTTTTTACATCTTACCCCATATGAAGAAAGTTACTCGAGAATCACTCCTGAACTCATCAGACTGAGGCCAAATCCTGGTCTGTGTAGATAACATAACCTGCAAAACCTTATAAATTCAAACCCAGTTGAAAATAGTCTCTTCAGAAACTGCAGACTGTGACTATAAAGCAAGACAAACACATCTTCGACCTGTTGTTTGATTCAGAATGTGCTGCAATGTTAACACAACCTTAACACATGGGAACAAACTCCTGAACAAAACGGCTTTGCTCCTCCAAATTAAAAACGACCATGTTGGTGCCCATATCTAAAACATGATCTTTCAGAAGGTGGAGATCTAATAAATTGCATTCGCTCCTGGAAGAGATAACAGATCCTGGAAGTTCTTTAAACCCGCCACACGTCACGCATGTCAGAAAAGCCTTAAGCCAATAAGAGGGGGGGCCGCGTTCTGTCGTCACGGGGGCGATTCAGCCGGAGGAGAACTGCAGCACCTGACTCAGAAAACTGCAGCAGCTTTGCTCCTGGGAGGTTCGAACGTCACGTGATACGGTGACGTTACACGTGAGACGTAAATCTTCCTTGTTTGAAATCTAATGTAATGATGGTATTGTTGTGGCAGAACTTGATGCAGATGACGTGTTGATTCGGATTCTGTCGTCCAAACTGTCCTGCAGGCAACACCACGGCTGTAGTTGGAGTCAGAGATATTTCCTCTGCTTGTTTTCTGGTTGCATAATAGCGAAGCATTTATAATTTGTCTTTCAGCATCTCCTAAAGAGCACACGGCAGTTGTAAGTAATGGATGCTGGGTTTAAAGTGCTGATAGAAATGTTGTGGGTCAGCCTTAAATGGAATTGTGCCTTGTGTGGTGATGCTTTTTTATTACGCTCATTTATAATTTCCATTTTCTCAGTAATGGGCAGGCATGTCCACAAAAAAAAAAAACATTTACAGGTGCAGGATTACAATTAGTTTTTCTGCCTTATCATACATTATGTTCGCTGTATAGATATTGATCCCGAGCAAGTAAACGGCACAGTCAGAGAAAGTGTTATCGTTTCTCCGATGTCGACTCATAAACGCTCATTTTCCACTTCTTTTTTTCCAAGTGTGTGTATTTGTGTCTCTCGTCGTACAGTTTGAGTTTGGGACCTCTGCAGTTTGCAGAACCCGTAAAGTTGCACCACATCAACTGGGTAAATTCTCGTGAAGAAACTTTAATTTTACAACACTGCATTAAAACCACACGTCTGCAATGTTTGCTCCATAATTACAATGCAGCTTATCACTTGCATTGGATGCTTTAGGCGTGTGCCTTTATCCGAACTGTCCCTTTGTGCTGCATGCTCAATTGTTTTTTGGGGGTTTCTTGACTTAGATTAGATCACCTATCAAGAATTTATGTCATAAAAGGCTAGCAGTGGCTTGCAGCCGTGCAATAGAAAACAATTATGTCAATTAGAGAATCCTAATAATGCAAAATCCAGAATTAAGCCGTCACGTGTGCAGCCTGGAGAGCTCTGGTAATTATTACCTGAGCACAAACACCAATAACCTGTAAGGATTTCATGTGTTTTCGAAACCTTTTACAGATTGAATTAATTTTATTACTTTTTGGCACTACAATGAATTTAGATAATTTAGCTTCATCTTATTTATTCAAGCTACATTGTGATTATTTTGCGATTTCAAATGTTGCTTTGTCCGTCTGATAAACTCACGTGAATCCTGTGGCATCAAATTGAGATGGAATATGACTGTATAATATAAAAGTGTATATACATGTTAGATACACATATTCATGATGCGTTTATGATTTGAATTTTCATTGACTAGCTACAATAGTCGACCAGTATCGATATCAAGCACAAGAAAAGTGATAAATTGGGTGTTTGCAAATGTTATCTTATAAATCTTCTCCCTCCATCATGAAGTTAAACTGCAGCCTCACAGGCCAACACATGATGTAAGATCACAAGTAACCAAAACAAATCAGCCGACAAGATTTGATGATTTACAAAATGTAAATCATCAAACGTCTGTTTTTCCAAGTTTCATTCAAGCTCATTTTTTCACAAACTGTAGTTTTTCACATTTGCTGAAACAAATCAAACCGTTAATCAACAAAAACATCCGTGACCTATCGGTTAAACAGTTTATAAACACACACACACACACAAAATTGTGTTTTTAGCAAATCTTTGTTGACTTGAAAACTTATGGATCACTGGAAATAATGAAATATCTGAAAATCAGGAAACTAATTATCCTGTAAATCCAACATTGCCAAAGAGACACCAAACAATCCACTCAGTCCGTATAGCAAATAATGTTAAAAAGATTTTTAATTTGATATAATTCTCTCTACAGTCGTGTCACATGACCTCAGCCACTGTGTTTGTCTGTTGTCGCCCCGTCTTTCTTGTCACATTGCAAAAACACCTATGTGAAGCTTAATTTCCTCACTGACGTCACTAACACATTCGATTTCTAAGACTGCCGGCGGCACAAAGGCGGGACTAACGCAGCCTCTCCACACTCTTTGAAGATCAATCCAGACAAAGAGCAGTGATACTACAGGCGAGAGGGCACATTTAATCAGTCGTGGCAGCGTCACATACTGCCAGTGAGTTCGGGGAAAAAAAAACTCAAATCAAAAGGGGCATCAAGCGTCGCTTTCAAGGGTTTAGTGGCTCTGAGACCTTTGTGTTGCATGACATTTCCAGGACAACTTGATCCGGCCTCGTGAACATTCGTGTTGCACACTGTAAACACTGAGGCACTTGAGCCGGGCTATAGGACGTCATTGGGGGGCGGCGAAGTAAAAAGCTGAAATGGAAATAGCTAAGGCAATTTAAAAGCTATTAAATGTCCAATTAAGGTACCTTTGTGTGCCAAAGGCCCTTGTAGGCACATGTAACTCGATTAATAGATTAATCGATTAATTATTTGCATTAGGTTTGACATGTTAAGCTTATTTATTAAACCAACTGTTTCCTTTTCCCCATTTGAACAGACTTACAGTAGATCCCTGATGTTTTATTGCAACGCTCACATGACCGTACACATTAGTTACTGTGACTTAGTGTTCTTGTCTAAACAACATGAAAACTCAAGGTTCATTTCCACCCAGAACTCCAGAGCACACCCTGCTCATGATTCATTATGATCACCCACTCTGAAATATTTAGTTTAGCCCCGGCAGTTACTTAAGGCCTGTGTGCAGGATTAATATCAACAGTCGACAGACATTCATAACAAGGTCCTCAGGACGCCTGCGTCCCCAACGCTGCAGCTGATTTAAAACCACGTCAGACTGTTCAGAATATCCAAATACAACTCTGAGAGTTCACAGGAACACAGAAGTTTGTGACTTTGCAAAGAGCGCCGTGTAAGATTTAATCGAGGTTACCAGAGGATGTGATGTGCGTAATCGCACTTTCACAATGTGTGCCACTCAAATTAGAAACTGCAGAAGGGACAAATACCTGCCGCCTCCATGCGACTCCAATGGGAATTAATCAGCTGCAATGAACACTTTTAAAGAAGGTGTGCTTCCTCCAATTAGCGATGTGAATACCACAGAACATGCTTGCAGCTGTGGTGCGCCGTTGACGTGTGAGCAGGCAGGGTGAGGAGAGAAAATGTGGAGAAAAGTTGTTTGCCCCTAAATCAACAATGCCCTGCTCTCCTGGTTGCCAGCGACAGGAAGGATTGTGTCAACACTGCGGGAAACTTTACCGACGTTCACTGCAAAATACCAAGAAGGTGCAGGCAAGGAATAAAAACCCACTGCACCTTAGGAAATACAGACTCCTGCCACGGGCCTGCTCAAGAACAGAGCTGTGCATTTCAGTGTGACCAGGAAGAACACGAGCGAGGAAGAGGAGGATGGTGATCCGAGTCAAACAGCCACAGATATGACAATAGCTTTGAACAAGCTACCACAGGTTGAGAATCCTCCTATAGTTAAATTGATGCTAGGAACAAATTACTGTACGATTACTATCAATGACCAATTTGGAAACACTGTCACTTACAAATGTTGAGATATGGGATGTACATTTTGAATTCCTTTTCAAACAGATAACAGACGCATGAGTGTCTGACGCGTTAATGCATCTAAGGGGGTTCAGCGCAAACAGCAGCATAAACAGTTTGTCTCCGTCGGGGGAGAAATCCTGTGGACCGTAAAAACGTCGATACTTCCAGGGTTTTTAGCGTCTTAGGGAGGCTGACATCAGCGAACCTTTCTGCAGTAGCCGCGCCCATTCCTGCAACCGTGTCGGCCGTGCAGTCACCACGATGTGCAAGAGAGTAAACTGCCGACGTGTCACAAAAATCAACCCTCATTAACAGGCCGGCTCAGATACAGCCTGGCCAAATTCGTTCCTTCGTATTTGTTGGCTAATGTGTGAAACGGTTAATGGTTAACACCCCCTAACTGAGATGTGAGTGCAGAATTAGCAGCAGATAATTCCTGCTGCCACCGCGGCGTGACACGTCCGCCTCACCACGCCTGGTACCGTGAGCGTGCAGCACATTTAACCAGGGTGGTTACGATGAATTGAAGAGCGGTGGCTTTCATCTCCTGTGATCCATCTGAATTTCAATGTATAGCCTCAGGATTCATGGCAGTTAGAGGCGAAATGAGAACGATTAGCTTGGTTTCGAGTGAGAGGATTAAAAATAAGGACTCCTCAGTTGAGAGATATTGTCTCTTCTCACTCGATTTTCTTCTCTCGTGATAGCATCCTCGCTCCGAAGTTTATTTTCCTCAAAAAGAACTTAAACGCAAATTAATTAAATGTATATTTTCACGCAGTAGTAATGACTGATTCTGCCTCTGTCTCATGCACATGGTTTCCAGTGCATGATTCTGCATCCCAGTCCCCACATTAATGCTTGCAGTGAAAGTGGGTGTGTGCTGGAGTTTTCATCACTCATCACCATATATATATACAACCAGAAACACACACACACACACACACACACACACACACACACACACACACACACACACACACACACACACACACACACACACACACACACGCATACACAGATTAAACCATTAACATAATATACAGTGGTTTTAAAATGTCTTTGGAGCACAAAGTGTATCCACAAATCCTTATGAAGTTTGTAATTGTTTATTGGTTTTAGTGCCAAAGCAATTAGTTGATTAATTGATTGGCTGATTGACGTAGAATGAATTACGAAGCAATTTTGAAAGCGCAATTTATTGTCAGCATCGCTAATAATGTTAGTGCCGGCCTTTTAAATGTGAGAAATAGCTTTTCGCTGTTGTTCTATGATCGTAAATTTGATATGTTTTGGGGTTTAGAGCGTCAGACAAAATATGCAACGCTTTTACTGGAGCAAATTATCAACTTATTAAATAAACGACAGAATAATGTGTAGTATAAATAGCTGATAGTTGCTGTGAAGGTGTGTGGTATCAAAGTGATGTGACAGATGGGAGATACTCTATCTTAAGCAGCTGTAAGTCATGCTGTTGATAAAAAAAAATTGTGTTGAAGGCAGAAACAAATTTTTTTTGGATTGATGCTTCTATTAGCTGATAGTTTGTCAATAATTCACATTTTCCAAAATGGGCTTTTCAATGATTTCTGTGGCCTTTTCCCAGAAACTGATTCTCGGTGGTTTGGGAAGAGACTGTGACACAGCTTCAGCCTCGTGCTGGATGATATCACAGTTTATATAACCTCAGCTTTCAGAGATTTGTGAACCCGTATGGATTTCTTAAGCTGCAGAGGTAGCTTTCCCTTAAATATCTACACTTGTATTAGACACTTGCTGGGAAAGCTTTCAATCAGATGTGGGGATTTCATTTTTCTCTTCCTGACGCCGATTCTGATCCCACAACTTCCTGCGTATCGGCCCCGATAGCGAGAACCGATCCCATGCCAGTGCATTTAAAAACAAAGCTTATATATTTTAACAGCTGCGTGCTACTCGCCCTGTGTGGAAGTGATGGTTGCTATCGTTGAAAAACAAATGCAGAAGTTCTTTAATTATCTAGTTTGAGAGTCGTAACTGGACAAAAACAAACAAATGCTTTATGCGGTTGCTAATTATCTATCGTGGAACTCTCCAGCATGAAATTCCTGATATTTAATGTAGCTCAGGCTAATGCTACATCGCAATCATTTCTTCTTAGCCGCTTTGAAAACTGTACTTGCCACTGGCAGCTCAGCAGTTGTGGAGCAGCAAGTGATTTCCAGGAAAAAAAGAAATTTGCAGTTTAATCTACAGGAGGAACGTCCCCGCAAACAGATCTTCTCCATCTCTGCACGACTGCCAACACACAGCGTCCTCTCACAGCCTCCGAGTACAACACAGTTCCACGTTCTTTCTTCTTCATTGTAAGTTGTAGGTTTGTAGGAAATAAAAAAATATTGACGCGCAGCCGTCCGCCCACATCCATGTTTCTGCTGCCGTTCGGCTTCTCTCACTGGCACCACATACTGTTGTTGTTTTCCCTTGGAAATAAATGTCATTCTTTGAACCAGAGCTTTGATATAAAGTTTACTTCTTTTGAATTATTGTTGCGTGAACCACTTTTGTTAAGTCTCACAACGTAGACAGTTGAAATATAATACTATAATAATACTAACAACAGCTTTTAATGAATCTTATCAAAGTTAATCTACTTTAATATGATCAGAGTGTAAGATTTCCTAATTATTTACTGATATAATTAAATATAATGTATAAATTACTCCGTCATGATACAACATCCTTTATATTCCTGGACCTGTATGTGGGATTGTGTCCTGTGGGAGAGGGTGTTCCACTAAATGCTCCAATATCATTACCAGTAATCATCACCTGCAGATCACAGCCACCCAATTTGTTCGTCTGTGATTTTAATTGGATTACTAATGAGCAGATTAACACCTATAATGCAGTGAGTGGTGGTCAATGTTAGCAGTCGGGCCAAAGTCACTGCTGCCTCCTGCAGCTGTCAGGAACTAAAGCCGGGGCTTTTAAGTAAAGGTTCCCTCTCTGCTGCCGTTACATCTCGAGTGAAGGGGAAGTCAATCAACTCCTGCAGCCACAGGAACTTCTCTGGCCGTCTCAAGTGGCGGCTTCCCTCCCAGTCGGTGCGTGCGGCTCACGCACAAACCGACTGTGTTAATTAAACACAGCGAGACAGTAAAACCTTTGTGCGAAAGAATAACGTCCGCCGAGCGTGACTACCTTGACCTCGTTCAGGTTATGACTTTGACCATTTTTAGCAGACTTTAATCTCCTCTTGTCTCATTGATCAGCTCTCGCTTTAAGGTAAAAGCTGTAATATTCTGCCGAGGACCTGGCGGAGCTCGTTTTTTTTGTCTCTTTCTTTTCATGTCGACATTTTCGCTCTTGATCTTTCAAAGCGGCAGATATATACCAGCTCATCGAGCGCCACTTGGTTTTCGGCAGCAAGGGTGTTGTTGTTTTGACGCACGTTAAATGCGAAGGTCTCAGAGGGATTCTGGGAATGACTGTAATGATGCTGTTTTCAACAGCCCCTCTCCCGCTCGCGCGTCGCTGTATATTCAAGCACAGCAGTGTCACAGTCATTAACCCGCAGCATGGCGACTGTGCCTCTGTACCCATTACTGCATCAGCATCAGAGGGTTGAGGGAGAAATGAAGTGTGTGTTGTGGAGTATATAGAAAGCACAAACTGTGACTCTCTGGGGCAGTGGACGTTTTGCTGCTTGTGTAGGGGCTGCGGCTGATATGTTAATATCGCTAATTGTTTCCTAATTAGATGCGAGTCAGTGAGTCGTATTTTAATGCTCTTCAGGGATCATTACAGAGCGAGGAGAAATGTATCTTCTCTGCTGATGGATGACAGTCCAGTCAGCAGGAATTTCAGCATCGAGGCCAGCGGACTGATGGGATGACGGGGAGAGCACTAAACTTCAGCGCGGCACAGCGCCGAATCACAAGTTAATCATACATTAATAGGAGCTCTGTGGAGATTTAACATTCCATGACAGCACGGGGATTGGAGTCAATAAGCCTGGGAGGGAAAAATAGAGAAACTGCGTGATGGGTAAGAATTGGGGTCGCACATCGGTATATAACAAGAGGCTATAAATAATCACACCTGTAAATTATTCATACTGTGCTGTTAAGGTGAGTGTCCGGTCTGATGACTGTGGTATTTTATGCTACTGACAAGCAGGAAAGCTGAGATGGACACAGAAGCAGGAGGAAGGATTGTTTCAGGGTGGATTCATTTCTTGGCTGGCAGCGTTTTTTTTTGTTGTTGTTGTGTTTCCGTAGGAGATGATATTAACGACTCCGCCCTTATTTCAGGAACATATTCGCAACTGAGGTCAAAGTGTTTTTTATTATTTGTTTTCATGAATTCTTATGCGGCTCCGCTCTGATGTTTGCATGCACTAACCAATCAGCTTCTTTTTTTATTAGATTTGAGCCGCAGTTGTTCTATATGTTTTACTTTAACGTCCTAAAAAGGGTGTTTTGTTGTTTTGCTTTCTCCAAACCGGTGGCAGACATTTACCTTTTCCATTCTATCTCACAGTCTTTTCACTTGTTTGTATTGTTCTTCCCAGCTGGGGTGAGGTGGCGGAGACAAAGGCAGATGTGTCGCTGTTTTTCTTTCTTTTTTATTTTTTGAAGTGTCACAATTAACTCTTGCATGTGTGTGTGTGTGTTTGTGTGTTTTTGCTCTTATGTGATGTTGCCTGTGTTTGGGTGTGTTTCATTTCCCCCCCATGTGTTGTCTCTGTTTGTGGTCTACAGGTCCTCCGCTGCATTGTTCATCCGCCTCCTCCTCCCCTGTTGAGCAGCTCCCATACCCTCCCCCTTCCATTGCAGCCAATGAGTGCAAGGGAGGGTTGCTAGGTAACTGTGCGGCTCAGCCAGCCCAGGACTCTGACTCTGAGGATGAGTTTGGCCCCAATTCATTCTTAGTTAAAACTGGCTCAGGGAACCTGTATGCTCCTGCCACTGCAACTGCTGATGGTGAGTTGGTTTTCAAACTACTGTTGCTTTCTAGAGGTTAGCCTCCCCCTGTTCCTGGACATGTTGTGTTATAGGTCATGCAGAAGGTTACGGGCAAGAATATGTCCCTTTTTTCCTTCCTTCTCCTCCCGAGCACCATAAGAGAGAGAGAGAGAGTTGAAACTCCGAGTCAATATTTACCCTCGGGAAATGCACAGAACTCTCTGAAGCAAGGTCTGCAAAGTTCAGAGCCGCAGTCAAAGAGGTGGACCGTTTTTGGTTCAGCGGGAGATATTTGTCACAGATATTTCTCTTCAGTTTCTGCACACGCTGGTGGGAGTAACCAGCCTGAACGCATCCCCCTGCAACTCAGAGAGGAAGCAAAGAAATAAGGAGAGCTGCTTCAGTGTTGTCCCGGCTTTCTCCTGCTGTGTAGCACTGAAAGGACCTGATGCTAAACTTAAATCAGGGTCAGCCCCTGCGGTTTGTCTTTGGATTAAACTGTTTTGTGAGATTTGAACAATCCATATGTAGTTTCTCATTCATTTACAATATTCATTTCTCTGGGATTTCCTTGGCCTCACATTCATTCAGACTGACACAGTAGCATTTGCACTCAAACTGAAAACATGGCGTCTAGCACTGAAACAGTAGATCCACCAGGAAGCAGTGAACGTATGTGACACTCGGCTCCAGCTGTTAACTCGTCTCCTGTATTTATTGGGAACATTTTATTTGACGTGTCATTCTGGACACTAATGAATCGTGTGTGTGTCAGATAATACAGCTTGGGTGGTCTGTGGGGCTGAAACTGTGTAAGCATGTTGTAGCTCTGATATAATATTACTTGTGTGTCGCTATAGGCTTGAGTGGATTTATTACCGAGTGGGCCTTCACGCCCACTAACTCACTGTGCTTTGTTAATCACGGCACGGACACTGTGCACAGACAATACGATGATTTCAAGTCTTTCCTCGAGGTGACGTCAGATATTGTCGTGGTCACGTTTTGAGGTGCGGCAGGTTGTACTCTCTGGTTTATGATCCAGCAACATGAAGACATGAAACTCTGTCACTCAAACTAAGATGTACAGCTCTTATATCACATTACTCATCAATTTGCATGCTGAATTCATTTTTTTGTATTTTTTATATTAGATCTCCTTCTACCCACTTCCCAAACAAAATAAAAAAACATGTAAATAATTGATTAATGCTTAAACTACCCAAAGGGTTGAATTATATCAAACTCCAAAGCCGCCCCCCCTCCCTCCACTCCCCCCCCACAAGTGCCCAAAGCTCAGAAAAACCCAGAGAATGAGTTATTAATCCTGTCACAAATCTCACCCCCCTCCCTTAATTCCACAGCAGCAACAAGCCGGTCACCCAGCGGTGACATGACTGAAGGGGACATGGGCGGGGGACATGGGTGGGGGACTGGCCTTTACCGCGGCAGATTTGTCTCATAACAATGACTCTGATTTGCATAGGTGCAGCGTTTAGGCCGGCCTCGGGCTGTCAGCGAGGGGTACAGGAGAGGACTGAGGAGGAATTTCCTCGGCTCCGGTTGCTTCCTCACTCGTCCTCGGGGCTCTGCGAGACTCCTGTTAATTTGCAAAGTACGGTGTGTTCCTGTGTGGCTCGTGAGAGTCGTTGCAAAAGACTTCTCTCACTTTCATATCTCAAAAAACGTCCAACCAGTGCAGTACTCAAAATAAGTTGAAGCTCTTCTCCACATCGAGGGCGTTTCACCCATCTGGTGTTTTATATGAAATCAACGGTAAATTATCCAAAATGAGCTTTTCTTTGGCATCACTCATTGTTTAGTTTCATGATATCTTTGACAGTAAGAACCCAATTAGAATAAGTGAGAGAAAAGAAAATAACTCCTAATGAGGGATGTAAACTTGCTTATGCGTTTCCACATCACATTCAAATACGTCCTTTCAAAGCAGCCGTTCGAATTCAGTGAAACCAGCCCAGTGCCCGTCCTAAACCTGCCTGTTGGGAATGAGCTGTTAACTTTGCCTGTGGTGACGCTGGTTGCAGTTCTCTTTCTGAGGAGCGGCTGCAGGACTCAGTCCACAGAACCCTGGATCTGCACCACGCCGCGGCTCAAAGAGCTGTTTAGCTGTCTGCCCAGAGTTCAGAGCTGCTTGACTCCGTACGCAGAACCCAGAACTGGGAGAGTCCCTCGTCCCAGCTGTGTCCAAACTGCACCAAATTCAACGCTGCATCTCCTCGGGCCCTTAGCGATAAACACGCCTAAGATATTTCTTAGATAGATTGTGATATCTTATACAAATGACCCACATTCGATTTTTGATGCAGATCCAAGAGTGGATCATGGATTTTCTGTTTAGCTTTTTGACCGTCTTCATGATCCTAATTTAAGTTGGATATTGTTTTGTATCCTCCTCAGACACGTGTGTAGACTGCCACTAAGCAGAGAGTGATATCTCACGGCTCTCGGTGAAAATTACCTCCAGACTCCGAGAGCTTTTGTGACAAATAATTGATAGAACTGAAGAACTCCATCAACCCAGGCTGGCTTCCACCATTTCAGGGAATGATGTAACTCTTTGCTGAAGCTAGTTCGACGTGTCGTGACTCCGTTCACCTTCAGCGACAAAACGACTAATCTTCTGAATGTGACAGAGCCAGTGTGAGCAACATGGGGTTGTGGTGCAGTTTCGGCACAGACCAGGGTTATAAGGATTAAACCAGTTCTCTTGAAATGACAACACAAATATATGTTAAAAAAGTAATCTTCTGTTTGATGCAGATGTTGGAATTCCCATTGCGGAAACGAAAACCCCTGCGTGGTGCCAACTGTAATGTGATCTAGAATTAAGTATGCACGTCAGGTTTTCAGTTGGAATTACATGAGCGGGAAAAAAAAAAAAAAAAGTAATTTAAACGCCACCGTGAAAAGAAAGATGACTGGAATATCAAATCGGATCTTTTTGACACACGGGTCAGTTCCTTAAGAAATATTCAGATTCCGAGGTGACACGCTGCGAGAACTGTTTACTTTTGTATTGTCGGTAAACAATCGCGGAGGATAAAATGTATGCCTGGAAATAATTGGCTCGCGGTGTGTATCTGTTGCAGTGGAAAACAGGTGGCTTTTTATCACTGCAGATTACATTTGCTCAAGGTCATCTTTGAGCCCACACACAGGACTTAAAATGTTCTGCTGGATTTGGAATAAGTAAACGCTTTCAGCAGCATGTCGTTATTCACATTAGTAGCCTCCGAGGTTGCAGTGTTTATTTTCTTTTCGAGGTGGTTTTTCGTGGTTGGGTGGGTGGGGGTCCCGTTTTCCTTTGGAGGAACACTGAGCCGGGGGTTTCTGTAAGCCCGACGAGGCTGCTCGCTGAGGCCTGCAGTCCTTTTGTGTAGCATGTGTGTCACCGTGGCCCTCGGCTTTCTCTGAGGGGCTTCTTCCCGGGGAGGCTGCCAGTGGGAGCCCGCTGCCACGCTGAGCCCAAAGATCTGAGCCCCTGCAACCTCCTAGCATTAGCATCTCTTAATGCAAAAACAGCATGGGGTCGGGCCAGTGTTGGCTTTCAGCGCGGCCAGGCTCCCTGGTGAAAGAGCCAAACGCACCACGACCTCGCAGCTGACCAAGCAGGAATCCTGAGCCGGGCCGGGGTGCGAGGATCGGGGACGCGGCCCCCGGGTGAATTTCAAATAAGTCTTCATTTGAAACTGCTTAATCTTCCCCCTGTGTCTGCAAGGACGGGGGGAAATCTGGTTAAAAGAGGTCACACCAGAAAGTAATTTAGCCACAGACACCATGAGGGATGAAGCTATCTGAGGCTAAATAATAATTTAATGAGTAGCACATGGCACTGGCAATGACACGTCCCTGTTTTCCCTCAATATGTGCGGGTTCACTTTTGACTTGACATATCAAAAGGAATCTGTTTCCCCTTGATGTTGTCGAGTTATCAATAAAGTGAAGCCAACAGACAATTTGTCCAGTTCCATCCGACTGGCTGTTCGTCAGCGCACACAGACCCTGGATAATGCATTTTGCATACCTACATATCTTCTTTTCATTGACATAAATTGAGATGCATTACTTTCATTCCATGATAATTGCAGACCATCTGTGCCCTCTAACAAAATCTTCAACCTCTTGATGGATATGCGGCAGAGTGACACACACACAGCAGAGCATACGTAACCACTTGTCTTGTTCTTGCGAAGGCGGCTCCAAAAAGATTGACAGAAAATCCATTTGATCTCACAAAGGTGGAGGGAGGCAGATGCCGGGACCCTAATGGATTAGGTTGCAAACTGCGGTGGACCTTAGCTGGAAATAAAGCAAATTGATTCGGAGAGTTTTATTTCTTTAAATAGTTTCTTTTGTTTGTGTTTGAATTTACTTTTTGCAAGGACTCGTATTCCTATTTTACCCAATTTAGAATAAATAGCATTTTTTTGGTTTCATGCCTCATTTGGTGTCCTCTGTGAAAAACCGGGGACAGGATGTTATACAAAAGCCTTTTTTTTCTCTTCCATCCTCCAGGTGCTGATGAAGGTGAACTTAAATTCAAATTACGCAAGGTCCTTTTCCCCCCCCCTTTATTTTCAGTAGCGAGAACCAGTGGAGAGCTGATTGTTAAGCCCGCCTTGTGTTGTTTGTGGTGCCTGTTACCTCTCAAATGAGTCCAGGAGACACATGCTGCTATTCCCTCCTGGCTCTTCCCCCGTCAGACTCCTCTAACGGTGCAGGAAACGTCGAGGCCAGCGGAGAGAGCGGCTCCACTGCCCTCATGACAAATGCTATTTGTACTTTTATAGACAAACGGTGCTCAACTGGAAATTGTGCTCCTATGATTAGCCATAGGCGCTACAGCAGTAAGCAAGATTTAATGATTTATCCGGGTGCTGGATAGCTTTTGATTAATTGTGCATCGAATGGCTCACACCTCATTGCTTTGATCGGGTGTCCGGGGCATGTCATATCACCTCATTTCGTCAGGTGTGACCATCAGTGCTCTGTGATTTTTATCCTCCGTCCTTGTTCAGAAATAGACCTTCTCCCTGGATACCGCACGGAGGGAGGCGCATTAAGTGTTCCTCAGTATGCGCGTGGCCAAACAAATGGCACCACATGATATTTGTAGAGTGTTCGAAAAATAAAATTCAGTTCAAAATTCGACCATTGGAGGTGGAGAACTATTCCAGCAGTGCCAAGTTTTTTTATTTCCTGCTTGAGCATTATCTGAGCAGCACACGCACGTCCCCTGCATGCAGCTAATCGTTGTTACTGTTAAAAAGACAGTGCTGCATAATTACAAGTGCTACCATCTGGATGCTCAATACACGAGGAAACGTGTATCCAGTAAAAAGACGGGCCGATCCTGTAGACACACACATTTAACTGCTGCAGTTACAGTATATTGAAACTGTTTCCATGACTACTGTCGCTGACTCTTGGCCACGCGGGACGTACTGTATACGCCGCTGATGTTGGAGGGTGAGATCTGCTCCTCAGCTGCAGAGCGCCATCATTACTGACAAGTCAATTTTAGAGTGTGATTTTATGTAGTCCCCCCCCCCCCCCACACTAACTCATCTCTCGAGAAAAAGCATAGTTTGAGGTTTTGTAACTCAGCGAATTCACTAAGTTATTCTCATAATAAAAGCTTTAACATACTTTAGCTTTCACTGCGCCACAGCATTTCAGCTGCAGGCTACTGGCTATTAGCCAACTTGATGTACTAAGCACATTTTGCCAATAAGAGTAAGAGTATGGCGGTCCCTGAGGTGAATCAGATTAATTAGAATATTTATGACATTTTGAATTATTTAGCACGTAGGATTTGTTTATTTGAATCACCTTTGGATATGATTTAATGGAGAAATACCAACAATGCACTCTTCATTCTGGGTTTGATTTATGTTTTAAATGGATTTAAATTCAACATGAAACTTTTAGAAACAGAAAGAATTCAGAAAGCAGCATCTGCTGACATGGGCCAAGAAAGAGCTTTTTCACGTTTTCCACGATTTCCCAGGGAATAATGCAGATCTCAAAGACGTGAATCCGAGTTGTGTGTCTGGATCAGCACAGAAACAAGTAATTCACAGAAAACAAATCCTCAGCCAAAGTAAAAAATAAAAATGAATTACTTAGTTTGTATCAGTTCAATATGGTTAAAAAATACCCTGCTGTTTTCTGTTTGATTTGGTTTGTTATTTCTAATGAACACTCTGGAAAGTTACCAGATTTAATTTCATAATGAAGCTACTTGATACCTCACCAGTTGAAATAATAACATCTTACCATTAGTCACACATTCCTGTTATCCCTCCGGGTTGCGGGGGGGGGGCGAGGTGTCGGCTAATGAAGTGGATTTGCCTTAATTACTTGTCTGGAATAGCATCAGGAGGTCTCCACCGGTGCAGGCATCTGTTGGGAAGAGAAATGGAAAAGCACATTCCCAGACTGAATGGATATTCTTTAGGCCTCTGCTCTGAATGCCATGTGAACGTTCGGCCATTGTGGCGAAGCCCCCTTCTCTGTCTCTCTGATAACAAATTAATCTCCTTTTTCCTCCGCTTCGTTGTGCGAAGCAGGTCAATAGAAAACCATTTATTTTCCCTTCTGTCCTTTGGATGCTGGTGAAAAATTGGTGCTGAGTCACCACATCTGTGGGGGTCGTGCTGCCGCGCGCTTTGTCTCATGAACAGTCGTGTTTCTCATCTTTCTGTTTATCTCAACAAAACACCACGAGTACTGATGTGGCTGGTGAAGGGTTATTGGTTGGACAAGGACAAGCGACATACTGTCGGCTGATGTATTCAAATGATGATTCAGAGCTTATCTGGCTCCTTCCCTGTAGAACATGTTCTACTATGTATTATAATTGTAATGGCTTATATGCAAATAAGTTGGCGAGTGAAGTCGACTGGTTTTGCAGACTGTTGAAAACATCTGGAGGAAACTACATGTAAAACATAGTTTAACAAACGTCTTGCTTCCACTCAGAATATCATTGTACAACTAAGATCCCTCTCATTTCTTAAGAATACGTTTTTTCTCGATTTTCTTTTATTAGCACAGAAGTTGGTGAGATATTATTTGCAAAGGTTTTGCTCCCGGTCATGAAAAAAAACCTTTTTAAGTTAAATTGAAGTTATAATACTGTTCAATGCAAGAAATTCATAAAACAACAGCGTCACCAGACAGTGTGAAGTCTGCACATAGTGGACCTGCATTAACGACTCCTTTGTGTTAAGTTTATGAGTCAGTAATTATTGAGTCCCTAGTGCAACTTAAATCTGAATTACATATTGCCCCACATTGGCTTGATCATCATAGGAGGTACAGTATCTGTTTACCGGGCAGTGAATGAATTCCAGACCAGTGATGCATTTGTCCCTGTGATGTATTTCTCCGAATATGACTGTACTGTCCCCAAATTAGCATAACCTTATTAATGGCTTTAGGGATCAGGTACATTACCGAGCAGGAGGGAGGTCATCAGCAACTGTGTGGTTTTACCGTACAGCGGTCCATTGTTCAACAGGACGGAGGCATACCTCTCTCTCTCTCTCTCTCTCTCTCCCTCCCTCGTTCAGTGTCTCAGCTAATTACGAGGGCAGCATTGTGCTCAGTATGGAACCATCTGTCAGTGCGACAGATTCCGAATATAGCGCTCGCTCCGAAATGTAAAATAACTAAAACAATTCCCGTCAGTGGTCCATCCTGTAAAATGTTGAGACCCAGATTCAGAAATCCAGTCTGAAGGTGAGAATTTGAACTCTCTGCTTTTTTTTATTATTTTTTCATTGATGACGAATGAAATGTACAGAACTGGGTTGAAACACTGGTTCGTTTGTGAAGCACGAGAGGTTTTACAGGAAGAGTCTGAATGAGGATTAACTGCAACACGGCACATTTCTTTCTGTCTTGTTTCTCTTTGCTGAGTCGCTCGTTAGCTCGTTACCTGTAAACACGACGGGCTCAATTTCCATTTCCCCCCAAAACGCCTCAAGTGCTGAAACTTAGTGCCACTTTGTTCTCCGCAGAACCGGCTCTCCACCTCCAGCAGTTGTATTCATTTGCCTTGATTGTCACATGTAGATAAGGCAGCTTCATGCTCCTGACCCCTGAACTGACTCTTAGCTTCTTCACCGGCACGAGTAGGTGTTGCTGTAACAAAGGAGCTGATTATACAAAGCAAGCCTTCTCTCTGTGTGTGTCTGTATTCCACTCTTTCTGCTGTAAATTGCCAATTTAGTGTCGTGGATATCTGTGAAATAAAGGGAGGCTCGCTGCTCTAAAGAAAAGCCACTCTTTCAACTCTGTGTAAAGCCAGTTCATTGATTGATGAATGGCTTAGCAGATGTGGAAATAAATGGATACAGAGTGCACAAGGACATTGGTCTTCTATCTTGTGAAGTGCAGGGAGTATCAGATAGTGCATATAGGACCTCTGGGTACAATCTGTTCTCCTGCACTTCATATTTAATACTTTTAAATCCTCCGGTGAAAAGTGACAACGGAGCTTGTAAAAGACATAAAAAGACTAAGTTTGTGCTGATAAAACGACACAAGATGGAATCTGTGTTTCTGAGGCTGAACACTGCAAATGTGAAAATGGCACGCAGCTGATTTTCAGAAAATAGCTGCGTGTTGTTACATATTTCTTTTAAATCTTAAATCTTGCTTCAGTTTAAGAAAGATTTTGCTCAACGCAGAATGAAACAGAAGCTGTTTCCAGACACGGACTCTAGAAAATGTCTGGAGCGTTCAGGCGATGGGCGGAGCCTGGGTAGAACATGACTTAGCTCCTGTATATGGCGGGAATGATGTGTTTTCCGTTTACTGCACATCAACACCTGCGTCGGCCCTTATCACCACAGCTCTTAGCTGCCGTCTTCTACGTGTATGGCTCTTCCTCTTCTTCATCCTGAGATGAATGTATATTTCCGTTTTCCTCACTGTGACATTCTCCTGCTGTATTTTACACAGACATTTTACTATAGGAGCCTTGCAGGGAAAGCTCCTGAGCATATCAAGAGCAACCGACTCGGACATTCTCACATACAGCACGTCACGGACATGTTTAGGAAACTGTCCGGACCTCAGTGCATGTCTGATAGAGGATAGAGGAAAGCTGACTGGAGCCTGTTGTTTCCTAAAGAGCCAAATTCAGATGAAAAACATAAAAGTTATTTTTGGGGTTGGGTTTGGCCACGTTGAGTCGGTTATCTACCGGATTCACTTAAGCTACACGTGCCTGTGATAGGAGAAAACTTCGGGCTCAGGTCGGGTTGGGACACAAGAAAATAGAAAGTCTCCCGGCCCTAATGTCTGTGAGCAGCTTGACTGTTTCTATAAAAAGACTTCACAGACTCAAATTACCTCCCCTGGCTGAATAAATGCCCCCAAAAACCCCTGTAAAGAACTGGTCAGTTTCCAGAAGAAGCCAGCTCGTCTGTTTACACAGGGGCCACTATCTCGTCTGAGTAAACTTTCAAAGGTCTCTGTGGGAGGCAGAGGCCGCACTCTGATAGAGACCGGTTTGGAGAAATAATGAGCGGAGGACGGACTTGTTGTTTTTCAGAGGGATTTGTGGCTCTCAAGTCGAATGAGTCTTTAGGCGGGAATTAATGTGGTGCCGGTGAAACCACAACTAATCATTTATCAGTCCCAAAGTTGATGCTCTGGGAGTTAAAGAAACACCAGGAGGCACTTGTAAATAATCCTGCTTGCACACACAGACACACGCGTGCAACATCCAGAGCCCTCCTCGCTGTGCTGGGGCCTCCAAAGAAAACCAAGATTCAAAAGTGCCTGGAAAACATTGGTGAACTGAGTTGTGTTTATTTTCTGTAATGCGTTTTTATTGTTTTCCTCTTTTCCTCTCAGACGGAGCCTTTCAAAACCACTCTCGGCTACGGACGCCACCTCTACCGCTCTCCCACTCCCACTCGCCCAACCATCAGCACCATGCGGCCTCCATTAACTCCTTGAACAGGGGCAACTACACGCCTCGGAGCAACCCGAGTCCCGCGCCCACAGACGGCTCCGTTCCTCCCGAGGGTCCGGCCAGTGGTCAAGACCCCGGCAGCGCGCAGGACAACTGGCTGCTCAACAGCAACATCCCCCTGGAAACAAGGTACCGTGCAGCTCGTCTCCTGATGGCGTGTAGTGGCATCTGTGAGACTGTGAGCTTGACCCAGTGCCGTTGAACGCAGCGTTCTCATGCTGTCTGCTCCATGTTGAATTACCACTGTGCTTACAAGGAGCAAAGCAATAGAATGGGAAATACCCTGCAAGGGGCAAAGGCCTACATTTGTGATGAACATGATTTTGTGGCAAACAAGAGAAAAGTGCTGCTTTTGGGTCTTTGGTCTAATGTTAGCATTCAATTTTTAAACAGAGTAATTTTAAACACGTTCAAAATGAAACAGTTGCTGGAAATTTACTTTCCAAGCTCCCGCACATCAACCTAGAGTTTTATTTATTTCATATTAATCAGTATTCAGTGCTCTAGTACAGTTCTCGATAGGAGGCCCTTGTGTGAAGTAGATCTGTCGAGTGTTATTGTAACAAAGGGAATATGTGTTGGTATTTCTTCGGCTGGTCTTACTGCGAGGTGCTATGAAATCAGGAATAGCAAGGCGGGAATTATCCCAACCCTCCTGATGATCACGTTACGCTGCTTGCAGGAGAAAAAACTCCCCAAACAAAACCCGACTTCTCGGCGTGAACAGGTTGCCCGCTGAGCAAATTTGAATAAAAAGACCGTAAAACCCCGTCTTTGATGGAACTTACTATAAAGATATCATTATTTAGATTATTTATATGTGTTTACTGAAATTTTTTAAAGCACAGCAGCCGTTCTAAGGAATTTTCTTTCTTTTCTACAGCTCCCTTTGCAATCCAACGCTCATTACAGCCCACAAACAGGCGGTTTTAACAGCTTTAAATATTGTTTTCCTCTTATATTTGTTCCAAAATGTAAGTATATTATATTTAAGATGAACAAAGGCAAATAAAGCAGGGACTGTTGAGCCTGCTGTTGCACACACACTCTCTCAGAGCAGAGAGGGCACAGCTCTGACCACCGACAAGCAGTTTCTGGACATATATGGTGTTGGGAATACCTCAGTCAATGCACTATCGCTGAATGATGGATATCCACAAGCAGCCCATACGTGGCTCTTAGCCAAGCACTCAGTCTGACGGTAGTGTTGCTGGTCAGCTCACACTCGGGTGTCTCAGACCGTGACAATGTCTGAGGTGCATTTCTTTAAACTCTATGTCGCGTGGTATATTTTTCCGTCGCCTGCTCTGATAAACAGTTTACTCCATCTGCTGAGCCCCAGAAAAAGACGGAAAAGAGTTGTATTACCATGACAACTACTCACTGAGATGTCATGTTAAACAGATTTTTATATTTGTTCCGTTTTTCTGTTGATATATTCTATTTATATTATGTATCCTTTATTTAACCAGGACCATGGAGATATAGTATATCCAGGAAGTCCTGGTCAAGATGGGCAGCAATGAAGGAAAACGCAAAGTATTGTAAAAATTGTAAAAATTAACAAATAAATATTCTCACAAAGAGGCATTTAGGGCACAACGACAATACTGAAATTACATTTTTTTTTCTAAACACAATAGATATCATCATATCGCACAACCCGCATCGCACGGTGTATTCAACCCTGTTAAAACGAGGTGTATTAAATTCTTTGTCATAAATCAAACCGGTATTGGCAGCAGACGCACTGATACTTAAGTTGGCAGCGTAAACAAGCAGCCATGAACAGACTCACTGTTCTCTTCCCACAGTTTTTTGGTGGGACGGTTCAGTCAACAGGATAATGAGCATCAATTTCATCTGGTAGAAGGACAGTTAGAGCTATAATGAATGATTATGCGTCATCCAGCGCCGAGTTAATCCTACACAGGTATTCCCTGTGGAGCAGAAAGCAGATGGTGAGGAGAGTGGATCTGCAACAGGAGAGAGCTCTGCTTTAAACCACATGCAAAGTCTCTTATGATCTATTGCCTTGAAAAAAGGATCAACTACCAAAGTTCCAATAATGAAATTGAAACCATTAGTAATACCCACACGGACCCTGAAATATTAAATGTCACTTTTACTTAGTTAATCGTATAGCAGTGGCCCTCTCTCGTCACTTTTATGGAATGTAATGGCCCTGATAAATTCTGTGCTGGTGGGTCTTATCCAGCTCTGCCACTGGAGAGACGCCAGCAGTTGGCTGGCCTTTTCCAGTCCCAACACTTTCTGCCAGGCGTCTCTCTTTCTCTCTGCTCTTCATTAAAAGTTGCATTCTTCCCGAGAACACAAGCCTGGGCGACCGTGAACAGACTTCACGAGCGGCCTCGACGGGCCGGAGATAAAACAACAACGAAACAACAACAAGGCTTTTCTCTTGTAACACGGAACATGTTCAGCCTGCCCATCGCATGTGGACGGTTCATTTCTCCATTGCATTGCCGCAGTGTTTCCTTATGGAACGGAGCTCTCAGAGGGGAGGAGTGCATTATGGGAGAATTAGTTTTGCAACCTCTAAATAGGAAACACCTGCACTTACAGATACCATCCGATGTGAAAGCCAGTTCATTTGTATTCAAGAATCAAAGTAAGATATATTAGAACTGTTTTGTCTGAAATAAGTGAGCGATACCGTAAAGTTCCTATTTAAGTTCTAATTAAGTGATGCATTGTTTTCTTCCAATCACGACCTTAAAGGAGCCAGAATACTCTAATGTTTATCAGAGAAGAGCAGGACGCTTGCAGAGAAGGGCAGGGCTCGTACAAAACCAGGTATGGCAGTGCCCAAACGAGGGGAACAAGAGAGCTAGATGTTATCTGTCTCACACTTTTTCGTAGAAGTAGTTCCATAAGGGCCTTGGTTTCCCCCCCCCCCCCCCCCCCCCCTCCTCCCCACACACTATCCGTCTTGATCTCCATCTGTCTGTTGGTGTTGTTGTTGATGTTGCTTGGTGATCACATACTCGGGGGTGGGGCAGGGGTGGGGGTGGGTGCAGTGCTTTGCCGCCGCGCACCAAAATGGCGAAATTGTATATTTGCATTACGATGAGGTGATGATAAAAATCCATATATATATATATATATATATATTTCAAAGCACTTGGAGATCCAATTCAATGAGATGTATACAAACAGATGGAGAAGGTCAGTTGTCATGTTGACATCCGAGGTGTATTGATTGATTTACAACGTCAACTCCTGCACTTACAAGAGAACATTTCACCTTAATCATTGCCGCTAGCTGTCGGTAGCCTTTGAGTGGAAGGGTGAATTCAATTATTTTTTCCTACCTTGGTAACATTAAAATGAAAACATAGACAAAACATCTTTAGCTAGAAGCTAGTTTAGGCTACATCCACACCACGTTAACTGCACAACACCTGTTATCCACGTTGTGCTCGACACCAGTAGCCGAGGCTAATGCCGGTTGTTTTCTTTCGGAAAGAGGGTCACGTGATAGGAGCCTGACGAATCAGCGAAGGCTACGTCGTGACCTAAAAAGACACAATCAGAAAGTGGTTGTCCTTATCATCATTTCCAAATGTCTCTGTTTCTGTCCGTCCAGACTGTAACGCAGCCTCGACGTTTTCAGACTAAAATGAGACCAGCAACATTTTCAAATGAAAATGTAGTAGTGTGGATGTAGCCTTTGCTGAAGCCTTGACCTGAACTTGACCTGCTAAGCAACCTTTCAAATGGATGTTTCCAAAGCCAATCATTCGTCATAGGTGCGCTCCGGTAGAAAAACAGCACCTCACCCCCTGCACACACATGTATTTCTGTGTTTTCTTGCATGTTCATCTCAAACTAGCTTCATATTCCATCTTTCCACCTGTGTGTAGAAACATAGCAAAGCAGACATTCCTAGAGACTTTACAGGACAACCTCATTGAGATGGACATTCTGGCATCAGCTCAACACGATGCCCCGTACAACGACGGGTATGTTGCATGTTTGCTATCTGACTCACAACCAATGTCAGATTCTGCTTTGCCATGAAAACAAATGTGCCTGTGCTTTTTGTCCCCCCCCCCCCCCCATCAAACATCCACTGTTTTGAAATGTCGTCAATGTCATATCTTCTGCAGCGGTGCGATCTTTTGCCGTTCTCGTCCCATCCCTGTTAAATACAACTTTTAAAAAAGAGATTGTCGGGCTCTTTGGCTTTTGATTAATGTGAAACATGACCGCTTTGTGAAGCACAGTTGCCCATGTTATCTCCGACTGCTAGAACAGGGGAATGTCCTGATATTTAAAAATAAAATATGCTCGCAGTGACTTTCCACATCATACATTGTAATGTGACATTCCATCACGTCCATGTCACTGTCGCCCGGCCGCTTCTTGTAAACTTGTCAGGAGAACGGCCCTGACAACAGCGCCGCCGCCACTGACTCTCTGATGGGCTGATCATATGCACTTGGACATGCAGCCCGACACATGTTTTCAGAGATAGCCGGCCGTGTTCTTCAAGGGCAAATAAATCTGCTCAACTTCGCACCGTATCTCTCCTCTGGACGGTCTTGACACATAGTCACGGGGAATTACTCCTCACCAGGCTGGCATGAATACATAAACAAGAGCCAGCTGCGGTCACTAGTCCTATAAATTGGATTTAATATTGATTCACAGCTTCGACTGAGCAAAGCCCAATATGCTCTAGTATTCTTACTAATCTAGCAGAAGCGTGACTATGGCAACAGTAGTGAAAGTGCTTGGAAGCAGAATTACTTACCAGTGGATGGGACTGCGCTGGGATAGACTGTAACCTGCAACATCATGATGATAGAAATCCTGCAGAAGTAGAAAATGTGAGTTTTTGTTTAGAAAATATCGTTTCTCTCCCCCCCCCCCCCCCCCCTCCAGGCACTTCCTGTTCAAACCAGGTGGAACCTCACCAATGTATTGCACAACATCACCAGGATACCCTTTGACCTCCAGCACGGTGTACTCGCCTCCCCCGCGCCCTCTGCCTCGCAACACCTTCTCCCGACCCGCCTTCAGCCTGAAGAAGCCCTACAAGCACTGCAACTGGAAGTGCGCTGCTCTCAGTGCCATCCTCATCTCAGTAACACTGCTGTTCCTGTTGGCCTACTTTATCGGTGAGTCACCTTTTCCCTGCTCCTACACACCAGGATGGGCCACCTATTCACCCCCAAGCCCCACCCCTCACTTAGCTGCAGACACAGGTTGAATCCATTGTGTTTCCTCAACCAGCCGTTTCACTGCTGTCGAGTCTGCGCTCGCTCCGCTCTTTGTACGAGCGTCGTTACAATCGGGTCTCGCAGATTGACTCGTCGCCCTCCTCGTGCAAAATAACATCATTCATAGACTTGGTCGACTGAATCTGAGATGAGTAATCCAGTTTCTTGCTCGTGTGAATAGGTCAGATAGGGAATGAATTCAAAAGACATGGGCCATCACACCAGAGAAGACGACACGTGCAGAATATTCATCTTATTTGATTTGAGGATGCCAGACCAGCGCACCCAGGTCTCAGCTGGGTACAGACGACCAGCTGTGTTATGAGAATTATACTGTTACATTTTTTGACTGATGTTAGTCCTCAAGGGGATAATCTTCATATCTGATAACACAGCCTCTTATTTATCTCTTATTTACGAGTTAGAGACATGAAAAAGAAGTGGATTAACATCCCCCCAAAAAAGGGAATTTTAAAGGACATGTATGTGGATTCTGCAAGTAATTGCTATAATGTTGTTTCTCCATATTTCTCAAAGATCAGATAGTTAAACAAGTCCAACTGTTCTCACTTGAACTATAGATTTTCTTTCTGGACTGTTCAACGATGCTGCCGATCACCGCTCATGCTACCAATGCTGGTTTTCTTTTAAAAAGAAATGTTTAAAACAAGCGCTCCTGTGATTTTAACTGGCTGGAGGGAGACCGGCTGTTGGTAAATCAATCAGTGAGAGCAGGAGCAATAGAAGGAAATGCATTCATAGGTTTACAGTCCAGTTAGACAGAGAAGAGATGGAGGATTATGGAAAGGTCAGTGAAAAGGTGAGTTCCGGTAGCGTAGTGTTTACCAGAGCTAGTCAGCAACCAGGTAATATTTCACACTGGAAAGTCCTTTGAGTAAAATGGTGACGTGTCGGCAAGAATTCGGTTTCAAGCTACTTGTCCAACCAAATTATACAAGAAGTTCTATTTCAGAGGATTTAACCTGAACCGGGCCTGACAACAATGACAACAATCAGCACTTCTGAACAGTGCAGCATACAGCTGTTAAAATACATTATACAAGTTAATATTCGTTTTATGCACTGATATTGACTGATACTCAAAGTCCAAGTATCAGAATCTGTATCAGGAGGCGGACATTTGTATCGGAACATCTCTTACGGGGATTGGGGATATGAGCAACAGTCAAAAATAAACCTCATGTGGATTGAATGAGTGCGATGACATTGGCTAAGTAATGGAGAACAGCCCAGAATAGGAGGGATGACACAGGGAGGTTTCTGTTGCACAGTGAGTGAAGAGAAAACAAGTAGAGATCTTAAAAAAAGGTAATGTCAACCAGGAGTGGTTTAACGTCTCTGAACGTCACAGAGAACATTCCTCTCTGTTGCTTCAAGTGGCCGACGGCTCCAAAGATGTGGGGGCCGACGTGATGAAGATAGCAGCCCCCCCCCCACACACACTTTTTCTGGGGGGGGGGGGGGGGGGGGGTTCAAGAGATAAAAATTCCGCCTGACCCATTGTTACAAATTCAAATAAGGAGGTGATACACGCGTCTGTTTAATATATTTTACCATATAGTATACGTCTGATTGGCAGTGGGTACCTGTTTAACATATAAATGGTTTCACTGTTGAATTCACTCTGGCACAGAAAGAGAAAGTTTCTCACACTGAGGGATGGTTAGAGCGTCGCAGTTCATTTGCATGAAGTCAATGAAAGAACAGCTCAGATCCTTCTGTGTGGCCTTCATCACGGAGATAAATGAATTCTTCATTGAGGACATTTGTTATAGATATGTATTATGCCATAATAATCACGAAAAGCTATCGTTTCTGCTTGAGGCCAAACGAACTAAAACCTGATTATTCTTCTTTTCTTCTCTTTTTTTTGTCACTGGAGCCATTTAGATTATTTCATTTGGAATTCGGGGTGGGGGGGGGGAAGATGAGAGGAATCAGCTGGTTGCTTCTCATGGTGATAAATCTACGTGTCCAGTAAGATGACGATGGGTGTGTCCGGGCGCTGGTTTGGCTTGTTTTTTTGGCACCGGCAGCGTGGGTTTGGCTGCCGGAGGAAGAGATACAGTATGAATGTGCTGTTTACGGCGTGTGACCTGGCCGAAAGCCAACGAGCACCATCCGCCTGATTGTGCCTAATCAGCCTTTGTAATTATACCCTGCTAAACTCAGACCGTCTCCCGATGCACCACAAGTAAACATGTTGGAGAACGAAACCTCACCCGAAGATCGGAATTTCCAATCAAGAACGAGGGCCGTATTTAATTAAAGGCTGATGAGAAAATACATTTAATTTGAAGTGCAATTAATTATTGAGGCCTCTAATTGGGAACTTGGGGTGAGACGTCTAATGAACCCAATTATGCCTCGTGACAGATGTTTTTGACTTGCAGCATGCTTTTATTTTGTCACAGCCTTTTCTAGATGGACACGTTTTGAAGTCCAGAAAGGTTCGTGTGTGGGGGGGGGGAGGGTTGTATATCTGCAGCTCCTCGCTCACTCATTAGCACATTTTGTTATATTTTCGTCATTTTAAGGTCATTGCTATCCCCCCGTGTTCCCTTCCATTCACTCTGGGTTTCCAGCCAAGGACAAAGAGGTTGGGCCCCAGAAAAGAAAATTCATAGCATGAACATCCAACCCAGAAAGAAAAATCTCCTCTGCATCACAGACTCCTGATACACAGATACCTGTTTGTCGGTTCTTTCATTGATTTTAACACGACATCCTTGTTTGATTTGACTTTTCATTATCCCTGTGTGATATTTGCAGAATCTAGATTTATCAATATTGACGCTAATTTTAATGAAAAATAAAATACGTGAAGGACGTTTCAGGGAATACTGGAGCATTAAGGGAATTTCCTACCGCTTTTATTATGAAGGTTAATCAATCTTACTGATATCTAAAGACCAAAAGTCACTTAAGTGCAAAAACTTGAACTGATGGATCTGACTTTGTTTAATGGTCAAGAAACGTCCTGCAGTGAAACTTCAAATACATATTTTAAACTGGCTAATGTTTCTGTCTAACACTGCTGCAATGTTCAGTTACTGGCAAACATCAGCTTAAACAATGTAAACCCTCGTTACCGTTGCTATTACAAAGATTCTAGATGTTTATACAATACACAGGGAGCAGGGAGGCTCCATTAGCAAGAAGATATAAAGTTAGGTAAGTAATAAAGAAGAGGCAATAGAGGCAGACAGTTGGAATATAAAGAAACATCACTACAATAACAGAGAAATAAAAATTAATTTGTTTTTACAATAGAATAAACACAAGTGCAAGATTAAAATAAGACAGACACCGTGGAGTAGATATATAGGAATTGATTGATTGATTGATGTGCCCAGCCAAAAACAAACAAATAAAAAGAAACCTGAAACCACAGTAGCAGCATCAATAACAATTATCTAAACCCTAAAAGACGAAGCTGCCTGCGTGTCGCCCTCTGAACAGTAGAGTGTGTTGTGCTGCCCAACATGCATCACTCCATTGTAGGCTTTATATTATTGCAAGCATGTAACATTAGTGTTACATTTTCATATATTCATTGATCTCACGCTGCCATTTCTTGTGTTCATGAGCTCAATCAAGTGTTTGTATTGACAAGCGAGACTCATTGAGGGAGGTAGCTGCTGCTGTCGTGATGTGAACACAGGACAGAGCAGATGAATCTGAATTAGCACGAGTAGAACAAATAGTTTTTGGTCTTTGTACACAGTGACAGGGGTTGAAATTACTTTGGTGTATTTAGAGATTCTCTCACGACACTGAGCTTCAAGCTGCATTGAACTAACTCTCAGGCTGCGCAGGCAAACTGAAACCACGCCACGGTTTCACACGCTCACCGAGTCATGTGTTTTCATCACTATCCGTCTGGTATCATCCATTCCTGCAGTGCAGGGGAAGAAATGCTCTACGATGCATCATGTCGGTGGTGAAGAATAAGAAAAACATTAAGGATGAAATAGGGAGAAACGTGCAGCAGCTGCTGAACTCAAGCCTCAATATTCTATCTTTACATTGATTTGTTTTTTTCTTCCCAACCTAGGTGTTGCAGAATTTAAGACATGACCCAATTCTGAGGGGATATTCGAATCAGTCTGTAGTATATTTCCTTTTTTTTAAAAATTATATTTACGTGAAGAAATTCAACACAGCAGTTATGAAATGATTTAATGTCAAGGCTCAGGCTTTAATTTGTATTTGTCTCAACTTTGTACCTGGAAATGAGAAATTGTGTCAACAGGGTATTGCAGAAATTGGTGAATTACACCATAGACTGGCAACGAAATTCAGATAATCACGTTTTTTTGAAACTAGATCAAGTCCCCATATGGTTAAATAATTCCTCACACCGAGCCATATGAGACGTTGCTCTCTGCCGTCTTCTTTTTTGAAAAACCTGAAGATGTACTGTATTTGATGATTGCTGACCAGTAAGATGTAACAAAAATAAAGGTTCTACTCATCATAGCTTCCCCTTGAAGTGTGCACTAGCTGGAAAGTGCTCCACTGATCAGATGATAGAAGCACAGGAATGCTGGCAGATGACCCCACAGCAATAAGCAGCGACTTTCCTCAGATTGGCAGAGAAGTCTCCCTACTACAGTACCTCTGTTCCCTAATTGGCACATAGCGTGACCCAACTTCCTGCCAAGAGATGAGCGAAAGGAGGGCACAACATGTGCTCAGGACAAAATGGGTGATGCTAGGAAGTGCACTAGTCCTGACAGGTCAGCGTTGTCTCTGCCAGTGGCCGTCTCATTAGAAGTACCTTGTTATTCCTACAACCTGTCTTCATTTAGCAGCCAATTGCGGCAGCCCTCTGAGTGTCATTGCACAGCGTTTGCAAAGTTTGAAAAGTAAGCAAAAACTAAATCAGGAGGCTTTTCCCTGGCTTGGGTCCAGTGCTCTGCATATCACAGATACCAAGAAGGCGCTGAAGTAAATCTGTACGGACGGGAGGGGGAAGGCAGGCAGGCCTCTGCAACTGTTTTCCATTAGAGGCCTCGGGGACGGATGGGATGAAGAGCGAGGCTCACAAAGACATGATTACTAGGACACTTGGAACGACAGGCCGCATGGTGACTTTGCGACGGTTCTGCCAGCGACACACACTAACTCTTTTTCCATTTCACCAGGCAGCGCAGCGCTACAAATCTAAGGGAATGTTTTTTTAAACTCAAGCTCTACGCAGTGACAAACAAAGCTATCCGTCTCTCCGCTGACACGTCCACGTCAACGGGAACTGGACGGACGCAGAACAGATGCTCGTGCTGCGGTTTCACTCAAGAGTTTATATTGCATTTCCCCTGCTAACCAAAGCTATGGCTACCTACAGTTTATCAGAAAACCATTTAAATATTTCAATAAACGTTTGATTTATCGAGAATATCTTTCAACATACACACAGAATATTAATAGTGCTTATAGACATCTAAAGGAAGGAACCAGACATGGCATGTTCTTCATTACACCCTTGCTCTGTTTGATTTGCTGTTTTCCACACTCACATGGTCAACTTGAAGTTAATCGCACTTTTTCTCCAGCTCTCAGGATGGCACAGTCACGTCAGAACATCGGTCTGTTGCTGTTATTTAAGTCTGCAAATCAATCAGTGCACTCCAGCTCTTTTCTTTCTCTCTTGAGATTCGCCGTCCTTGGTTTGAGAAGCACACGATTCAGCCGCACGTTGCCGTAAGATGCAGCAGGGACATGAAGAAGCTGCTCGACGATACTGAGCAACACGCGCTGAAAATACAAACAGCGATAACACCATCGTACTTCTGATGAATGAAATTTGTGTTTTTATTCAAAAGTTAAAAGTGAAGTTCATAAAAGTTTGAAAGAGCAAGTGGGCAGAAAGTTAGAGGGTGGATTCACTCGGGTCAGCACTGGTTTGGAGAAAAGATTTTATATTATATTTTTATTCACTCATGTTGGCTGATTGATTGATTGATTGATTGATTGATTGATTGATAGAGGGAAAGGTCAGGTTTGGACGCAGAATGCCCGTCAGGTTTGACTCGCTTAGTTTTTTTCTCAAGGTCAAACGAAGAATTGTGACTCGAGCCGCACTCTGCAGCAAGTCTGAGGTTTGACTCCCATTAGTCATTTCTACGACCTTGTTCCCGGCTCTCTCTCTTTAAATGTGCCTTAAAAAAGCAGCAGGAAGTGGAACAGGTCTTGAGTGAAACAAGACGATGCAGTTACATCGAGTGGTGAAGCTGATGAAGAAACTTGATTTTAAAAAGCATTTGTTCTTCACCACTTTGTGAAATGACGTTGAGCGAAGTTACGTGAAACCAACACGAGTCCATTTGGCTCAGTTTACCCATAGATTCATATAAATATGCTCAAACTGTCGGTGTCGGCATCATCTCTGAATTGTAGGACTAATTAAGAGGGTACGATATGATGAGAAGTCTGTTGATTATTTTAATGGAGATTTCTTGATTGGGATGTGCACATATACATGTTTGCATATATAGACGTGTGTGTGTGTGTGTATGTGTCTAAAAATCAGGCCTATTTTAACTTTTTGTTTTATTTTCTTACGTTAAAAATAAAGTTATTCATCTCTCCGTGTATAAAACCTCAGTGAGTATAAGCTGTCACAGTTTTATTTGAGGATTTGTATCAGTGGTATTATAATTCATCCGCTAAAGCTTCAAGTCCCACCAACAAATCAATGTGTGTGTATTTCTAGAAGCAACGACTGACGCAGTGATTCTGTCTGTTGTCTCATCGGTGACTGAAGGGCTTACCGGTGACACGAGCGAGTTTCTGCTCTTATGAGTGAGAAATAAATCAAATTCATCCAAAGAAAACAACTCACTCCTTCCCTCAGTCTAGACCTGTCATATAGTTTCTCTCTTTATAGTTCAATTGTGTGTTTATGTACCTGAGGAGCTCAAGAGAAGCAACAGACCAATAAAATAGCTGTATTGAGTTCCTGGGCCTTTTTCCTGCTGACTGTTGACTTCCAAGGTGGCTTTTGCCTCGCTAAGCTCGTCTTGTCCATCCTCTTATTGGTGATCTGTCATGGTCGGGCCCCTCCCACTCCGTCCTGCTCCCCCCCACCATTGTTCCAGAGGACATTTCTTTTGTCGACCTTGTAAAATATCAGCACGCTTCATCCACTGAGTTCACATTGAAGCGCCCCTCGTCTCCTTCTGCTGATGGCTTTTTTTCTGTCCCCCCCCCCTTTTGTCCCTTAGTTTTGTGGAGGGAATTGAAAAGGTAGAAGGGGTGAGGAAAAATGACAGGGCTCTGGGGAGGGTTCCTGCCAATGCTGGTGTGGGGAGACAGATGTTGTCCCCTTGGGGTCATTCGTCTTCTGATCCTACCTCCTCAGCACTTTTGGAAAAAAAGACGCCGTTAACCATTAAACCGGCCATTGTTCTTTATTCTTTTGGAATTAACTCTCTGTTCCTCCATCTCGCAGCTGACACCTTTAGTTAATTACAGGCCCAGCACCCTCCAAAAAATACTGCAAGTGTAACTCAAGAGTTTGGGGGTGTTGCTGTCTAAAGACGCTCGATAAGGACCAAGTTTCAAGAGAAAAAAGTCATAATATTATGAAAATAGTCGTATTATTGGAATACAGTTGTAGTTTCACAGGAATAAAGTCTTAATTTCAGGGTACGTGTCATTTTATGAGGGAAATATCTAGAGGCTAGTGAAGACACACACCTTTAGTAGTCACACAGTTAATCATGTTTTGAAATACAACTCTTTAATAATGGTTTTATAATGGAATCGTGGTGGTGCCTAGAGATTCCCACCCTTAGAAATATCAGAAAGTTATAAAAATGTCCCAAATAACGTGTTGCTGGTTACATGTGTGAGATCCAGGAGTGAAACTCAGGCGAGGTTCTCCTTGCTGCTTATTTCTAAAATATATATCTATACATATTCATGTAACATTACACCTTTTTCCTCATAACTTTATTCTTTTATGTGATTTTCCTTCAACGTGGCCCAAAAACTCTCTCGTATTTTCTCACTCAGATAAAATGATGAAATATGTTTAAAGCCACTTAAGAGCAAATCGATTCTGACGTTGCCTTATGTTGAACATTTCAGCCATGCACCTTTTCGGATTAAACTGGCACCTGCAGCCGATGCAGAGACAGATGTACCAGCTGTCTGAGGACAACACCAGTGGCCTGCCTTTCCCTACTGACCTGAGCCTGCCACCACTCGGCAACACTGGCGTAGAAATACCGGACCGTAAAGGAAAGGATGAAAGTAAGTGCAATATTTCTTTATGGATATATTCATATAAATAAACCCGTCCTAAATGCAGCAGCTTTTCGTTTTTCAGGACCATTTGCGTCTCAAGCTGTTTGGTGCACATCAGAAAACACTGCACTGGGGGGAAAAGAAAGTTTTTCAAATCTTCCAAGTTTACAGATGACATTTTGCAGCTCCAGCGAGTTTCTTACGATTTTTCTTGTCCGGCTCCACATTGTTTCTGCTCGTCTCCGCGGTATGCAAAGAGATCTGCTTTGTAATCCTATGAAAGTTGTTGTAAGTGGGAAAGTGTTATTTGTTCCTGGAGGGAGAAAATGGGACAGCTTAAGGGACTGAGTATCCAGGGGCTGGAGGGGGATTAGCCACTCGGTCCCCTTCAGAACGGATGTGATCCTTTCATGTCCTTTGCCTGGGCTGCCTTCCTTGGCAGCCAAAGAAAGCATGTGCTCACCCCCACGGTACCAACTGCTCGACTCGAGGAAAGTTTGCTCTGTTCCATTCTCCGGCAAAATGGGCCCCCAGATTTAACCAAGTGATTTGCCACTGGCAGAGGACAATAGGTAGAAGATGGGGTCATTACCATATAGATGAATCCAGGAGTTGTCTCTCTCATTTAACAGACAGCAGAAAGTGTGTTGAGCAAACAGCAAGCATGACAACAGCTGAGCTTTAGACCCTGCGTGGCAGCCGGTGCTGATACCAAATCAATAGCTGTAGTTTCTCTAAATCAGTCTCATTCTGCAGCGGTTTCCACCAGAAACAACGTGGAGCCGTCGGATGTTTTATCAAGGTGATGCAGAGGTGAACAGTTTTTTGATATTCAGTGTAGCTCTCTTCATCCGAGTCCTTTTTTTCCATCCAAGAACAATAATCATTTATTTAACCATGAGTCTTATTATCCCAGGCCTCGACTTATGATTTATTTAAACAAGCTGATGAGCACCCCATTAATGTGCTGCGTAGATACACACACACACACACACACACACACACACACACACACACACACACACACACACACACACACACACACATACACAACCCCAACGTGTGGAAAACGAGCCCGTGTGCTGCAGCCTTATGCCAAAGTCCAGATCTGAGGGACGGGAGTGTGTCGTGTCTGCTCGGATCACACCCGCCTGGCGCTGATGGACTTTTGAGAAGGCCGCCATCTGCCGTGCCACGTGTAACCTAAAGCCGTGTCTGCCACCGAGTCCTGGGGGTGGTTTGTAAGGACGTCTGCTTTAGTTGACATCGCTGCTGAAATTAGCTCATCGACACAGCCCGACAGATGTTGCCATTTCCACAGAGTCCAATATAAGTTGCATTATGGAGCTTATGAGCACATTTCTTTTGGCAGCGAAAGAGCGAGTACCTGAGCGTGGCGCTAGCATCGGAGTTCCCTCTCTACTGTCATTACAGGTTTAGATTTTATTATTTTTTCTTAAATTATAAACGTGTTTTATCACAGTATTGAAGCGGCTGTGTTTTCACTGGAATCTCCGAACCATATGTTTGGTCTTTTAAACCATTATTTAGAACTCTTCCTGAATATTTACTTTAATGAACAAGATTCGTGAAATGTTTTCGGATACGAAATTTAAAAAACAACAAATTGACCCAGTTTTAGTTGGATGTTGGTGTTTTCATGTAATTGGTGCGACCTGTTTTCCATCTCAGAGGAAACGACACAAAAACACTCGAGGATATAACTAGATCTCAGATTATTCTTACTTTTGTTCTTTCTCTGGACAACATTTTCTGGCAGCGGTCAGACGGGGCCATCCATTATATTTCCCTTCCTCTGCTTGTCAGCGATGTGATTGAATATGTGTGATATGGTCAGACTATCATGCTCCAGCAGACTGACTCTCTCTGCCCTCCACACGCTGGATTAATGGCGTGATCTCTTTGACCGATTTACTTTGTGTGCATTACAGGCAAATTGGACAGCTTGTTCCCAGATGACAGCTATATAGATATGGGGGAGATTGACGTGGGGCGCAAGGTCGCGCAGCAGATTCCCCCCGGTATCTTCTGGAGGTCCCAGGTCTTCATTGATCATCCCATGTACCTGAAGTTTAACGTGTCCCTGAGCAAAGATGCCTTAGTGGGAATCTACGGAAGGAGAGGTCTACCTCCGTCACACACACAGGTGGGAATGTCTCTGCAGTATTTAGTGTTAGCGTTTCACTCTGGCTACATCCACACTACGACGTTTTAAAAGGCCTGCCGTCCAAACTACTGCAGAGTTTTCAAGTGCCTAAAGCAGAGAGGTTTCAAAACGCTGCTGTTTGAGTTTGAAAAATCTGTAGACTCATTACGGAGCTAAAACGCGTAGATGGAGAGTTTAAAACGAAAACGTATCAGTATGGATGTAGCCTCTGTTGTGTTTATTCCAAGTTTAAACTCTAAATGTTTCTGGGGCTCTAACTTGGCCCATTTCAATGTTTTTCAGTGAGGAAATCGTTGTGTTTTGTTTGCAGCAAGTTTTGTGAAACAACTTAAAATCACTCTGCCTGTGTCGTATAAGGACTCAGCCTCTTTTCCCTATTCTTCCCTCATCTGCCGCAGAACACGAATCGGGATATTGTTTAAAAAAAAAAAAAAAAAAATCCATCTCACCGCGTTGCTACGCATCATGAATACAAACCAATTCATAAATCTCTCTATTGTGTTATGAATCACTTTCTTTGTTGCAGAAAGGATTTATGGCAAATTTATTTCAGGTTCAGTATCATCAATGAATCACACAAAAAAACACAGAGCTCAGGGGCCAACAACAGGAGATTTTTCTTTGCACTAATTCCCCATCTATGTGCTGCACAGAATCAGATGCATCAGGCCATTAATCACGTCTGGCTGCTCGGTTCACAGAGTTTACATTTGTGCTGTAAATGCAACTGTAGTTCAACATTTTGTCTTTTTGTGCGTCTGCACTAATGTCCGGTGTGATTCATTTTCTCTCCGTCAAAAGCATCATGTTTGTCTCTTCCCTCTATTTTTACTTCAAAGAATATAATCTGCCGGAGTTCTTTCGCTCTGTGACTGATTGCTCGCGGAGTGGCGGATGAGTCAGATGAAAACGAAACGCTGCCTCATTGCTATTCATTGAGTCACTGTTGATATGAAGCAAATCTTTGCAGACATTATTTGGTAAACAGTAAGTAAGTTAAATGTCTTTTTCACCCCAGCTTCTCTTTTTTTACTGTGATGGTTTTTAACAGCCTTTCACATGAGATATGTGGAAGAGGAAATTATCACACAGCCTATCCAGGCACGATGTTCCAGGACTTACTCAAGCTCCTCTGGAATGATGAGTTATTCATGCAGACCACATGATGCGCCGCTATAAAGAGGGCTGAAAGCACTCAAGTCTCACATGCCACTCTAATGGCATGTCTGCGGTCCGTTCCGTCGTTCTGTCTCACTTTCCGTGTGTCTGTCCACAGTTTGACTTTGTGGAGCTTTTGGACGGGCGGCGGCTTCTCGCCCAGGACTTCCACGGTCTGGAGGGGCCCGTGGCGATGCAGCGGAGCCTGGTGCCCATCACCACGCACGACACAGGCTTCATCCAGTACATGGACTCGGGCATTTGGCATCTGGCCATCTACAATGATGGAAAGGAAACCGAAACCGTCTCCTTCCTCACCACTGCCATAGGTGAGCGCCCCGAGCATGACCCGCCACTGAAACCTGTAATAGCAACCCACATAATCCCTATAATACCAACCAGCCGCAATCCACAACAGCTCCGACTCGGGGCATGAGTCAGAGACCGTGTTTGACAGATTTCAATAGTCAAGGAAAGTGCAGGTTAATCAAGGTGAAGTTGAATATTACAAAAATCAGGACATCAGTGCTATCCTGCCATGCCCCAGAGTAGAGCGTTGAGAGATCATAATATCCTCATTAGCCTGAGTGTCTTCCGAGCGAATCGGGGGTCCGGCTTCTGGGAACCATTTGCATACAATTCAAAGTATGATTGTGCCCTCCTGCTAGTGCCATTTTTGATCATGATTTGCTCCAATTTCCATCTACTTTCCATATATCAAAGTCGAGGAGATATTCCTTCTCCTCTGACTCCACGCTCGGCACACAGCTGCGTTTCAGACAAGTCTTTTTATACATTTTTTTTGAAGGTAATTCTGGGTTTGTACGCTCCTCTTTGTTCTCCCTAAAGCGCCTTTGATTAGCACTGCTGTATCGAGCAAGGTGTGAGAGGGCCCGAGGTGTCGACTTTCACAGGGATGGCAGCTGGGAGCTGTTCTCACATGCTCTTTAATTAAAAGCTCCTGGGCCAGAGTCCATCTGTGACAGGGGCTGTGCCAGGCAGCAGATCGATGAGAAGCTGTCCTCAACATCAATGTAACACCAAGAGGAGACAGGCAAGAGATGCACCGTGCCCCCCCCCTCCCCCCCCCGTCCTTCCACCTCGCGCTGTGCCAACAACGACCGTAATTCAATACGTAATATGTGATATGACACAAGCAGGGGGAGTCATGTTATATGTCTTCTTGGCTGAGCGTCGACGAAGGCCTCCTGTGGTTTGCATCACGGTAAACACAAGTAGATAAGGTATTCTGTGCAGCGGCCGGGGACAGGACGGGGCGGGGCCGTCTTAGTCAGAGCTGGAATTCTGCGTCTGTTCATTTGTATTGGAGCCGATCTGCCCACGGGAGCTCAGAGGGAGGCAGAGGGGCCCTTTCTAAAATGGGTCACTGGTTAAGTGCCCTTCAGCAGAAATTGAATCTCACCAACTGCCTGGATTGTATTGAGCCGTGGAGGGATGGAGTTGACCTTCAAATGGAGGAACCCAGGTATAGAAGTGTATGTGAGCAATATCCAGAACAGGCGCACCGAGAGACACAGGCTGCATTGTTTATAAGACACCGGCAGTAAAATGATTTTAATGTGTTTGCAGCCGTGTTGGTGGGAGAGAAAATGTCTCATTTGACCGTCAGTGAGTTATCGTGAGCTCTACTATTGCACAGAATGTGGTTTTTTTTTATGTGTAAACTCAATAATATGAATGCACTGTGATGAAAAACATAAAAATCTGTATATCATGTGTTGAACATGGCTCATAAGGTCATTTCAAAACCGTCTTGGACCTTGTAGGCCGATGTTTAAAACGTCTCTGAATCATGACATTTACACGTTAATCCCTTCTAACCAACTGTGGGTGGATGTTATTCCAGCAGCGTTGGTTTTGTCACCTCCCTACAAACACACCCCTTTAAACCAAAGTTAGCGGGTACATGAAGGTTTTTCATCGACCTAGGAGTGAAGGCCGATTCCGTTATCATCACAGACCAAAGCAAAATGTTAGCGGATGTCAGTGGGTTTTCAGACCAGTGGAAAAGGGGCTATGGAGTCGACGTCTCTGCATCATTTAGAGATTTATAAGTTAAGGGTTCATTATCAGACTCAGGAAATTGTGTTAATTTACTAAATGTGGTTTGGTCTTGTTCCAGTAGCGTAGCCTTGGCTCGGGCACCTCCCTCCAACACACATTCTCTAAGGGAGACATGTCACTGCAGTGCCAACACACACCTGGATAGAGGACATCACAGTGTCCCCTATGGACATTTTGATGTCATCGCAATTACATAGCTTTTCAAATTGCCCTAACGTTCGCTATAACGTTGGCCTTCTGACTAACGATACATCCACCCACTCCCTCAGCCACCTGCCCAGTTTTTGAGCATTGTTCAAAATGATGCAGTGGGTGGAGTGAGTCTCTGAGCCGAGGCTGAAGTTGCACTTTAAATGGAAGGTTTGCACGTCGCACATAGCCGTGCCCACGAGGCATCTGGGGGATAGAGTGTCCCCGTCTTTAATTTGGGTTACTCCTCATTACTTGGCAGCGGCTCCGTGGCAATCTGAGATGTACTGAATGTTTTGTCTCACAGCCCTCTGAAGCATGAAGCCATTTGTCCCTGCTGCCTGGTGCCAGACATGCTTTAGTCCAAACATGGCTTCCTATACAGGGGGAGCAAAGCAAAAGGGAAGAAAGACTTACTGCTAACGTCTTACCCCATCCTGTCTCAGTCTGTACGCAGCGGCCCATCATTCAGAGGTGCTGAGCATCCTCGGAGAGCGTGGCAAGGCTCTGATTAAACCTGCCTACTGCGCGCGACTCTGTCCTCGCCGACTGCAGAGACTCACACAATAGTTAGCTCCCCTGATATGAAGGGTAATGAATTTCAATGAAGCTCTGCTTGAATCCATGATTTATGCGTTGGCCTATGTCGAGTGTGTGGCTAAGAGATATTCATGGCCTCCATATCCTGCTCTCGGAGGAAACAGGCATTTCGACATGTGGAGTGTGAAGTCTGCTAAACTGCGTCAGCAGTCAGAATGGGAGCAGATTACTCAATTAAACTCTGCTCGGCTTGTTGTTCACCAAAGAAATACCCTTGATAGATAAAGATAAGATAACCTTAATTAGAGGCACATTAATGTGGAACAGAATAACTGCCTTGATGCTTAATATGTCAGGGAAATGCGGTTTTGAAAGTTAGATCTTCCCGTGCCTCGCTAGGTGAGCAATAAATTACAAACCCACTTAGGGTTTTCTTTTTCTGGGCCCTGTGTGCATGAGCTGCAAGATTCAGGCCAAGAATCTCCCCAGCATAATTGTACTTCTGGGAGGAATTTCTAATGGCAAGTATGCACACACACCACACCTCATTTTCCTAACTGCCACCCACCCACACACACGCACACACACACACACGCACACACACACACACACACACACACACACACGCCGCTGGTTTCCCGAGCTTTGAGCGAAAAAGAAAAGCCCAGGCCTCCTACTGTAGTTAGATGTTCTTGTTGCAAGCCATCAAAACGCCAGTAAAATGCCCCCCCCCCCCACCACCACTAACCCAACATGGCAAAGGCAAGCCGGCAGCACAGAAGACATTTCCCAGCTCTCTCTCTCTCTTTTTTCATTTTATTTTTTTTACTGTACCTCTGGTCTGCCTCTGTCTCCCCCCCCCCCACACTCTCTCTCTATGTCTTTTCTCTCTCTGTCTTGAGTTGCATCCTCCGTGATGATTGACTCTCCAGAGTAAAGGGAAGCTGAATCCACGGCTCACATTTCTAGCCCTTTGTGGAGCACAAGAGATCCTTTGTTCAGTAACTTTTGCCTCAAAGCCTCTGCTGCCTGAAGGCAATGGACAAGACTGAATATTTTTCAGCACCATTTCAGGCTTAATTCGGCGAGCATCGTGTTTCCCCGAAATTCTGCCTCTGTTGAGTTCCTCAGAGATCACTGGTCACTTTTATTCCTGATAAAAGCAAGTGCCGGAACACGGTGGTAGAAATAGTTATTTTGTCGTTTATTTGATTTTAAGTTAAATCAGCAGACAAGATGACGGAGAGGGCGCTGCATGCTCTGTGTGCATCGGATACAAATGCCCTGGATTGTGAGAAAAAAGAATAAAGCTGCACAATCAACTGGAGAGTAGATGAATCACAACCAATGGATGCACAAGACGTAAATACTGTAATGTCAAATACAGCCGAGCTCCCATTGAAAATACTGGTTTCTATTTATAGGGAACGTGTATTTCTATGCAGCTTTTTTCTTAGAAGGAGAGAAACGATGATATTCTTAGAACTTGAATAGGAAAGAGACGACTGAAGGTGATTCTCAAGCATTAGAATTAGTGATTGTAATGTCTTATAAGCTGTTGTACTGAGCACATTAAAAACCCACATTTCTGATCAGAGGCTTTTATCACTGCAAAATTATTTCAGCCCGAAAACAAAGTTTTATTTGCATGTTCCATGGAGAGGAACACAATAAAGGTATTTTTTGTATTTCTTACTCTCGTTATTTTAATTAATTTTCCTAAAATCAATCGCACCGGTGATTTTTCAATCAAGTTAAATCTCACACTATTTGATTTTTAGCCAAAATGGAGCTAGACAAGGTTCCTCTATAACCTGCGTGTGTGTATATATGATGAATTTGCTTTTGCAAGTACATGAAGCAGCCATACATAAGATTATATTTTAATTCACACCATAGAGGAAAACAGGTTCATGATTGCTCAGTGCTCAACTGCAAAAAATACGGTGAAGCAGCTTTCTGTAGCCATGCTGATTTTTGTAAATATTAAAAATGTTTTAACATCTTTTACTGTCCTAACGTGTCCTGTCCCTTAAAGCTTCTGCTGCTCTGTTGCACCTTAAAGGAAAACACAAACGTACAAGCCACAACACAAGAAGCAAAGGTGACAACAAAAGCCACAACACAATGGGAAACACAACCGCAACAGAAGTGAGGGACAAATGGTGTTGACAATGAAACAAGCAGAGTTACCTACCGTGATCGAGCCAGTCGCCGCTTAAAATGTGATGCTTGTCTATTTGAGGCGTTACGGTACAGCTGCTCCTTCACCGTCAACATCAGTTGTCGCTCAATTCCGTGGTGGTTGTGTGTCCGTTGTGAGGCTGTTGTTGTCACCTTTGCACTCGGCCACCGTAATGCACCTTAAGCCACATTATATGCTATAAAAAGTGCTAATTACTATTATTTACATGACTCATTTCAGTGGGGAAATGAGGGTTCCAGTGTTGCTGCAGCTTTGAATCACCTGCTTGTGTTAAAAGTGTCGAGTTGGGTTTGCCAAGCGACGTGTGCCACTTATCACAGCATTTATCTGCTTCGTGACTCCTGCTCGAAGCCCAAGATGATCACAACACTTGTTTACTCTCTTAGTCAATTCTCCGCCTGACATTAGTAACACTCAAAAAGGGTTTTTTTCGTGGAGAGAAACTGAAATGTTGACAGCGTCGGAGGCTGGTGTTTATCACTGTCATTAGAAAAAAGTGGATAATAATCAAGCCGGAGAAAGTGTGTTTATTTTCAAGCCACATTACTCAGAAAAGCCGCTGATTGCCCTCTTGCAGAATCTCTCGACGACTGTCCCAGTAACTGCTTCGGGAACGGCGACTGCATCTCCGGAGCATGCCACTGCTTCTTAGGATTCAAAGGACCCGACTGTGGGCGAGGTGAGTTCATCCCACCGTCGTAAAGAAGTTTTTTTATTCATCATCGTTCTCACACACACACACACAGCGTTTCACGTCGCTGACCAAATTATATTCACCGCACGACAAGAACAAAGCCGCTTTAATTTGTCGTTTACTTTTAATTGTTCTTCAGATCTGTTCGATAGCGCTCCACATGATTCACTTTTACCTCTGTCACTTCTAAAGCGGTGCACAAATAAAAGAGCTCTCGAATAACTGTAAAGGACAGAGCTTTAAATTGCAGGATGTATTTGTTGAGGTAGTTTGTTTTAGTCGCATCTTCACATCTCTTATCCATCAGATTTTTCTTTAACAGCCACACAATCGTGTTAGTGATATTTCTAGAATCTGTAATTCCAAGTGCAATAATCCATGCTGCATGTTGTACAGAGGAAAGTGAACCTCCGATCGTTTTGCTGCCGAAGCTCATTGTTCGGATCGAGGCTTTTAGCACAAGCTCACTATTCTTTGAAGCCATGCTTGGAGGGGTCCATTCAAATGGATGTGTGCTGTCTGCTCTTTTCAAAGCCGCCTGTCCGGTGCTATGCAGCGGGAATGGTCAATACCTTAAAGGTCGCTGCATGTGTCACAGCGGCTGGAAGGGCGCCGAGTGTGACGTTCCCACCAACCAGTGCATCGACATCACATGCAGCAGCCATGGGACCTGCATCGTGGGAACCTGCATCTGCAACCCGGGCTACAAAGGGGAAAACTGCGAAGAAGGTGAGTCCTGGTCACGTATCCTGAATTTCAGAGAAACTCTACATGTAATGACATTTTAAAATCTTTGCTAACTACAATAGCACCTCCGCCAAGGCCCAACAGTCCGCCAATTAAATTCATTCCAGATTGAACACACTCATAAATATCAGTCCCCTAAACATCCATGAATTATTCTCTGAGAAATCAACGTTGACAAATCTCACAATGTTAAAGAAAGAGAAAAGAAATTCGTAGATCTGTCCCCTGATCCAGATCTGCACCACAGATTTTGTGGAAATCCATCTCAGAGTTTTTGCATAATCCTGCTAACAACAAACAAACGCAAACAATAATACTCTTAATAGAAACGCCACAGTCGTAACTCATCACAATATACATATTAGTTGATTTTTCTTGTATAGATCATGAATATAAGGAATTCATTTAATCCCAAATGTTCGTTTGCTGATTGAAATGCAGACACACGGAGTCTGATGTTGATCTCCACATTCATGATTCTGGATAAAGCTTGACCAGATAGGATTGAAGGAGCCATTGTGTTTGTCAGCTCTTGAAGGCTCTCAGTTCAGGATGAAAAATGGACCCTGGGAGTTTGATAAATGGGGGTTGGTGACATCCATAGGCCCCCATTCTATTTCGGGTGAAGTGCCAGCCATAAGGAGTGGAGGGGACGGCGGACGAGGGCCCTTTAACATTTTTACCTTTCTTCCGGGCGACCTTCAGCCGCGATGATTAATTGCCAGGAGAGAGTTGCTTGTCAGTTAGCCTCTGATCTTTGTGCCTTGTGCCCAAACCATCTGCTAAGAGGCGAGAGATCCTGTTTGTCTCACCATAACGGCCTTTATACCCATTTATGTCATGGTAAAGGGGAGCTGCCACGGCGCGGCCCCACTGCTCTCCGTGGCGAGACGTTGCTGCTGCTCGCCACCCATTTGCCATCTGTGTGTACCGTACAGATATTGTCTGGCAGGAAGAATGTTATTTAGTGTGATTGTGCGCTCCCACAACCCCTTGCACCTTAGGACGTGAGCGCTCAGTTAACGACAAGTCAAGGGAGGAGAAGCTATAGAAACGGACCCTTAATTTGATATTTGCATATGAATTAAACTTTAACTGATACAGTGGAGGGAAGCCGGTGCAAAGCCTCTGTAAGCGAGCACGCTCTCCAAGAAGTCTCTCATGTTGCCCCAGGCTTTTACTCACTTAACCCTGTTTTCTTCTTTACAATCTGTTTATGAGTGTTTCGGTTACTTCCAGCTTTGGCTTTTTATTTTAGATAAACAAGCTCCTATTAAGGCAATTTCTCTTTTGGGAAGAGGGTTTCTTCAGTGTGGCCATTTTCAGAGAATGTCCATGCAGTGGGCTCTGCACTTTGTCTTTCACATATGAAGAACGCAGCAGGAGATAATCCGGTTACACACGTCCACGACAACAGGGAACTCTCTGGAGCGCTCAAGCATCTCCACCAAGGGGATCACCGCGTTTTTGTTTAGAGCACATGACCACTGCGCCTTGGATCTCGTTATCTTTCACATCTGACATATTTCTCTCTGACTTCTTCTTCTCTACGTGTGTGGCTCTTATTATTTTAGTTTTATTTTCAGTTTTGCATCCATCACGTGTTAGAAGCAACGCAGGGAGCCCTCCGGATAATCTCCTAAAGCTCATTCAGACATAATCTAGAGTTTCTTCACGTGTGCTGGCAGGAAAAAAAACTCACATTTCAGGAGTTTATCTTCAGATAAACAAACTCCCATCAAGGCACCTTCTCTTTTTGGGATGAGTTTTCACTCCGAGATGATGGGAAACTCACAGCAGGAGTGTGGGCAGTACCTGTAGACGACCCCTAGAGTGAAAACAGATGTTTGATTTGCTTGTTTGTGAATCTTTTCTGTGTTTTTTCTTGAGAGAAAGTGAGCGTCCTCGCTCCCATCTTCTGTTCTGTGCGCTCCCTCCGCCTCTGTCACTTAACTCGAGCTCAAACAGAGGCGACAGGTTGCTGCTGAAAGAGATTCCCAGCGGGTGACTGTTGTGTCTGACATTGTCTCTTTGGACCCCCTTCTAGTGGACTGCCTGGACCCGACATGCTCAGGGCGAGGGGTGTGCGTCCAGGGAGAGTGCCACTGCTTTGTGGGGTGGGGGGGGCCAGGATGTGAGAGCCCCAGGGCCTCCTGCATGGACCAGTGCTCTGGACACGGAGCGTTCCTGGCAGACACCGGAACCTGCAGCTGTGATCCCAACTGGACGGGCCACGACTGCTCCACAGGTGAGTGCGTCCCCCTTTCAACTGAGAGCAAACATTTTTCCTACCAAGGACCGGAGCTAACTCAGCTGTAAACAAGTTGTAAAACATAAGTACATTCATGGAGAACATTGCATTTTTTGTTTCTGCAGAGTGGAAACAACATTTGCGCTACCATCTGAGGTGCCTCTATAAATCCAGCCGCTTTTTTAACGATGCATGTTAAAGGAGCATTGGCTAAAAAAGGAAAATATACTTTCACGATCAATTTAGTAAACACAGAAATCCCCCCCGAAAAAAGAGATCTAATACAGTTAAGTCACAGCTGTGGAGATAAAAACATTAGCTGTTGCCTTCTTCTAGTTTTAGACGTTTTCTCAGTTATGTCATCTCTCTTTCGTATTGATCCTCAGCTCCAGACAAACAGTTTTTCACAAACAGTCGATATTTTACTGTATCCAGTACAATTTCTTACTGTTCAGTGTTTGTAACATCATGTTCTGACCCTGACACCTTCTGTCATTTCATCTGCGATAACGTCCCCTTAGAATCCTTTGTTCACTGTTTGATGGATTATACACATTTGGCAATTGCTCCCCCCCAAACATTTCTGATTATATTTAAACAAAATTGTCACATAAAAGCCCCAATTATTCACATCAGGGATCAGTCGGAGGTCCACAGCTAGCAGTCAATCTCCGGTATGATTCTGTCCTGAATCTATTTCTCTTATGAATGTTTCTCAGCCACTATCGCCACATGCTTCGTTGGCAGAGACGAGGGAGAAGTTGTCAGAGGAATGATCTAATGCAAGTTAATGCTCCTCGTTGCGCTGCAGATTTCTTCACGCTGGCACAGATCTCACGACTGACGATAAGTTTTTCTGCTCCGGAGGATTGTTGCCATTGTTTTTTTATTTTGTCCACGGGGACTGATGACTCGTGGTAGTTGCCGGGGACTCGGCCGAGCGTGAGAAGCAGTCTAACGCGCAGAATATACCGTCTTGGACTCTTAAGGATGAGGAGAAGTCACGAGAGATTTAGGTTCAGCTCACGTCAAACTACAGAAGGATGTTTTTCCTAATGAGGCTTCAGTGACCATTTGTTTGTGGTCACCGCCGCATCATAGACACAGACCAACACATTCATTCAGTCCCTCCTGACTCTACCTGCTCTCTTTAGCCCCTTGGTCAAAACACCCGCTGACATCTGGATTTTTTCATTGTTATAATCTCCGACTGGGTAAAAACAGCATCATTTGGTCTTGGTAATGAAGGACAGTAGTGTTTTGCATATAGAGCAGGGAAGTGAGATTTAATCCCAGGAGGTCACAGAAGACACAATCAGGACAAATTTGAATCGGCAGTTTCTTTTACTTTAAGGCCAATTAAATAACAACACCTATATCAGCCGTAAAATATATTAATGAGACTGTACTTTGTATTGTTATTTTCTGTCGCATAAAATAAGCTTCAGACCTCACGTGGAAATATCACGTCAACTCTTTCTGATACAGTTCCCGCCTCCAGCTGCCGTTATTTAGACGAGACAATTTGATCCTCGCAGAACATTTCTGAAATGAGGACTAAAATTGGAGTCCAGCGGCAACTCCACCGAATCCCTTTATATTCCAAGCAGACACAATGACCTATTAGGTAATCCTGGGGATTTTGAGGGAAATGGGCAGTTAGTCTGAGTCTGCCTCGCGAAAGAAAGAGCTCTGTAAATGATGATGAGTTGGCTCTTTATCCTCCTTTATCCTGTTCATTGTCGAGCGTTCTGTGCTCTAATACAACACTAAGCTCGCTGCTGCCGTAGTACAGCTACTAGCCTATAACCTTGGAGACTGGGGCACGCAAAAGACGGAAATCCTTTAATATATCGTTCAAGATTCTTTAATCCCTCCCCACCCTTCCCCAATACTTTTTAAGTCACAAACAAATGTTCTCGTGTGGCTTCGGAACCGTACAACCTGGACGTGCGCGGTCGGCACTGCCGCCGGTACCGCCCGTAAAACAATGCCTGAGGTTTTATGTCCTTTAATATGTGTGTTTTTATGCCATTTTTTGCTGTTCTCCCACCCAGAGGAAAGTTTGTTTACACTCTCCTTTAGTGCAAATGGTTACGGCCACCGTGGGGATAGGGGTATTTCTCACCGTGGACGACTCTTACCGCGGATAATGAGGGTTTGCCTGCAGGCTGTAATTGCAGCTTTATCATGTTAAAGGTTCCCCCCCACCCCCCCCCCCTTTTCTTCACAAGTGAGCTGTTGTCTCACAGTTAGTCTGAGTCTGTTTTCTCCCTGACCAGCATGTTTTGCTCTGATAATTCAGAGGAAGGATGCGGGCGGGTCAGACATACGCGCGAGTGAAATCACTCAAGACGTCCATTGTGTTAATATTGTCTTAAGGCATCGTTCCTCAATGAATGGTTATCAGAAAATTATTAATGAGGGATATTTTGATGTATTTGCATGTGCAATGATTTTTGTTTCGTACGTGTGTGAATTTTCAATATTCAAACGCTGCTCTGACTCCAAATCAAAAGTCAGATGTAAAAATAGCATTTGTGTAGTTCAACAAAGTGCTCGGCTGTAATTAGCTGGGGGTGGGGAGTGATTTTTTAAAAAGCCTTTTAAGCTGGTAATGTCATGTTATGGTTTGAAAATACCCCTCAAATTTAATTTGTATGACAAAATAGGCAGTAATTGACTTATTAAAAGATTTTACCTCCAGTTTGGTCCCCTGTGGTCATATTTGAATTGGCTTTGCTAATAAGCCAGAAATACACGGCTATTGTTCCTCGTTGCCCATACGGCTAAGCCTCTTTTAAAACAGAATGGTTAATAAAGAGGTTAACATTTCAATGAGATTAATAAGTAATCTGTCAGTGTTTAATTTCTTTGAGTCTTGGTCTTGTCATACTCTCCCTCGAGTTCATGAGACGGGGGTAATGTCCCGGGCTCTATCTCAGCCTGTCAGGGAGGTCTTTCAGCCGCCGCACAATGGCACCAGCCGAGCTTTACTGTGGCTCCGTCGCTCAGTCGCCCCTTCATTCCCTGAACGTCCTCCCTCCTGTGGTACGCTGCGCCTATAGGTAGAATAAAGCCAGCAGATATAGACGTGATTCTGCGGAGCTTCACCTCCATCCTTTAGTTGAGTCCATGGCAAAGCTGCGAGCACTGTGACCACACAGGAAATAAAAAATATACAGTTTAATCAAGATGGTAGCGCCGATGTTGTTCCTGCGAGAGGCTCCTGCCATGTTTTCTCCCCCCCCCCCCACTCTTTACCTCCTTTGTGATAGAAAGAGGTGAATTTTAAAAAAGGAGAGGAGGCACGGGGGGGGGGGGATAAGTCTGCAAAGGTCGGCACAATCCATGTCTTTACTTTGTAATGGACTTATTAGATTTGTATTGTCAGAAAGGATTGCCCCTTATGAGGTGCAGGAATTTCCTTTCAGCCGCCATCAGACAAGGTAGTGAAGCGTGGCCGCCTTTCCCTGACAATAACTCCTGGATTTGTCTTTTCTTCACCCTTGTTGCCTTGTCCTGTCACCACCTTGTCTTCCCCTTCCCTCCCTCCTCCTCTGTGTCTGTCCCCCCCCCAACTCTCCTCTTTTTGTTGTTTGTCTCTTTCTATGTCCCTGTCTCCCACAGAGATTTGTGCAGCGGACTGTGGTGGCCATGGCATTTGTGTGTCGGGCACCTGCCGCTGTGACGACGGCTGGATGGGCACCGGGTGTGACCAGAGGGCGTGTCACCCTCGCTGCAATGAGCATGGCACTTGCAAGGACGGCAAATGTGAATGCAGCCCGGGCTGGAACGGAGAACACTGCACTATTGGTAGGATGGGAAGAGGTTTTTGGGGTTTGGATGGGGGGGGGGGTGTATGTGTGTGTTTAGAAAGGGGGTCTGGGAGGAGGGGGGGGCAACAAAGGCTGTTGGGGCTGTCTGTCTACCAGTGTGTGTGAAGCGCTGGGTGTGAGGGGAAGGGTCCATTCGGAGAAGGGGGGTGGGGGGGGAAGCATGCTTAATTGAATTTGTGCAACTCGGTAAAGCATGAACAGGTTTACTCAAGGATCTGAGGCTTGCCTTCTTGCATTTTAATGTGGGAATGTGCTAAGGTGTCCTTTCATTTTAACTCATCCTTTTTCCTCATCTCTTTCTTTCCTCCCCCCCCCCCCCCTTTTTTCCATTTACTATTAATTTCCAATGCTTACGTGTGAGTCCTTGTGAGCACGGCCGACCGGCACTTCGAGCTCCGGCTTCAAACCGACAGTTGTCTGTAAAGACTTGTCGAAGAGACGTTTTTTCGAGACCTTGACTGAATGTCAAGAGCTCTCTTGAAAACACTGACCCGCTTAAACCCAAAGTTCTGAGAGTTTTCACTGTGTTTGCACAGAGAGAGAGAGAGAGAGAGACGTTATCTAGCACTGTGTGTTTTGTCGAGGATTTCATAACTGTGCAGCAGAGCAAGCAAACAGTGATTCATGCGTTTAAAATGTTGGCTCTTTATATATTTTGGTTCAAATCTTTTACGCAGAAAATAGTGAAGAAGGTAGAAGAAGCCAACTTTATTTTCAAAGTGTTTGATTTACCATATATTCAAAATTGACTTTCCTGAAGAGACGATATTGCTGTTATGAGCATTAGTTTGTCCAAAGGAATCAGTGTTAACATGTAAATTCCAGCAACAACAAACGCAGCCAAGCTGTGTTCATAGATTGGCAATGGTTGACCTCTGACCTCTGTTGAAGTGCCTACTGCCAGGTCCGCATGACGACATTTTGGGGTTCTGTTGATGGATGTCCTGAGGTTTGACAGTTTCGACGAGTGTTTTAATGTGATTTATCTTCACGATATTCAAAGTCTGGACTCTCAAACCTCCTGTGAACATCAGTGGAGATCATCCAGAGGACATGACGATGCCTGCTTTGCAAGTTTGCAAGTTTACCATCCTGTGTTTCCTCTTCTCTTCTCTTCTCTTCTCTTCTCTTCTCTTCTCTTCTCTTCTCTTCTCTTATCTTATCTTCTCTTCTCTTCTTTTGTGGGAAGAAACTAAGTTCATTTACTGGATAGATTAAATTAAAGTACAAGTTTAATGAGCAACCCCGTCAGTAAATTCACACAAATAAGACATTTAACAGGAGATTTAACAAATAGACATATTCAAAATAATATGTACAGGTTTCCCTTATGAAGGACAGTGAAAAAGCTTATTTAGTTTAAAACCTGTAAGATGCTGTTGAATGTATGTAGACATATGTGCAATTTAGAGATATTTGGTACATACATCATTATTCCCAACATACCTATTTAGTTTTTCCATTCCACTATATATCAAGGGCAGATAAAACTTGCATAGACAATTCAAAATTAATTCAAATATCAAGCAATCATAAATCAATAGAAGCTAAATCAGATAAATAAAGTAAAACACTATGAATAGTTAAAATAATCAAATAAAATAGGGGTTGAATATGGTGACGCACAGTTACTGATTAATATCTTGAATACAAAATGTGTGTCACGTAGAGTATATAATTTGTTCTTGTTGGATAAACTACCCAAAATAATATATCATTGGAAAGAAAACGTCCTGTCGTTAAAGTAATAGATCCACTGCCCCTCTGTTGACAGCTTGTGGCCTTACAGGGGAATATAGGCATCACCGAGGGAAGTAGGGATCACAATGGCCACCTCGTCCCTCTTCTGCCGCAGCATTTTAATGGACACGAAATTTGCAACTGTCACACATCTGAGTTAATACACAGACGGGACAGAAGTCCTGAACGCTCGTCTTAAAGGTGAAAGCTTTGTCACACGTTCAAAGGGATGAAGCTGTTTCCTCTCGCAGTATTCTCCTGCATATCTTGGAGCGGAGCCGCCCGAGCGCTGAGCCTCGACTCAATCTGTGAATGTTTTATATGCCGGCCTTACATAATTGATGGGCCTTTTATAAGTGCCATATTGAGATCCCCACTCCCTCGACAAGAATATTCCTCGGTGTCATCCATTAAGAAGCCAAAGATCTCAATTTAAATCAATTTTCATTATTGAGAGCTCCGCGTTGGCCCCCGGGGCCCCACGCTGCGGAGCGCGGGAGGTCCGGCGCGGCCCCCGGCAAAGCCTCCGCTGACCTCAACATCTACAGAGGTGTTTCGAGATTAAAAGTGCTTTTTGTCGAACATCCTGACCCCCTGTCTGATATTGCTTGAGAGATTTAAGGGCGGTAATATGTGCATCAATCATGTTGCTTTTTGAAATACTCCCCTGAGATATTCTGCCGATCCTGGCAGTTGATAAATGGGGACAGATTGAAATGTTCTTTCTGAACACATCACTTTTTTTTACCCCTCTCTCTCTCTCTCTCTCTCTCTCTCTCTCCCTCTCTCTCTCCCTCCCTCTCTCTCTTTCTCTGTGTTCCACACCCTCAACCCCCCCCCTCCCCCCCCGTCGTCTTTTTCCTGTCTCCATCCCACCTCCCTCGGTGTTGGATGGTGTTTGTCGTGCTTGTAGTGCATGCTTTTGCCTCATGACTGCACATTTCTTTGTTCTTCTTTACATTTTGTAATGTAAACTAACACCGTGGCTTGCTGTCTTGTCATAGAAGTGGCACTGTTCAAACCTCCCTTATATGTCCTGTCTTTTATCTCCCAAGCTCACTATCTGGATAAGGTAGTGAAAGGTATGGCATACCTCCTTCCTTCAATTTTGCCTTCCTCCCATTGTAACAAATCATGCACACACACCATGCCCCCCCCCCCCCCGCCCTCTACATCGACATATGCAAAATTCACGCACCCCCGGTCGCCCCCAAACGACTCATTCTAAAGATCCTCCACCCGCCATCAACCTTTTTACCATGTCGTCACACGTTATCTTCACTTAGCACTTTCGCACCTGGTGAGTCAAGTTGTGCTGCTTTTCTTTACGTGTTGAATATTTTGGGGGGGGGTTTTGTGTGCAGCCTCGCTTTCTCAAAAGTGGGGGAGGGGGGGGGGGGGAACGGGGCTTCATAACCTGTGCCATGCATTATGGATGAGTGTGCAGCTGTGAGCGAGGCCTGATAGGTGCTGAGGCCGCATCCTATCTAATTAAAAGAGTTCATGGTCTGGTTGGTGCAGGGCAAGCAGGGGGTGCCTCTCTCCGCCTGCAGCACCCTCTCTCACTCTGTGTCCTTGGTAATGGACCACCTGGCATTAGAGCGGCTGCCAGAGGAGTCCTTCGAACACTCGCACGCTCACGTTTGGAGCTGTTTTAGGCCGGGCTCAGCGGGGGCTCCTCTCTGAAAGGGCTGCCAATTAAGTTGAACTGTTGCCAGCAGAGAGCGGATCTTTATTTATCCTCATAATAAACATTCAGAGCGCACTAATCATCTGTCTCCACTGGTCTAACCGGAGTTGTTTTGTCCATTTGCTCAATAAAAGGACAGCTAATGCGCGAACATGTCTCGGAGGCAAGACGCTATCCAATGGCATTAGCCTTTGCCGGTCAGTCCTATTCTTCAGGGAAACAAGAGGAAAATGTAGATGGAATTATTTATTTTTCTAAATAATTTCTAATGCTCCACAATTCCTCCCCGTCGTTGAATAGCATGAAACCGGTGCACGCTGCTTTTGTTATTCACCTGTATTGATTCGGTCTCTGAGGAGCTATTCACAATTCAACAAAAAAACCCATATTTCGCCTCTGTAGTAAATGTGTAAAGTGTAGATGAACGGCTGCGATTGTGAAAGCACAGGGACTGTTGCTGTTGCTGTTTTTTCACAATTTGTTTTCATGAGGACTTTCCACCTAACTAAGAGTGTCCTTGTGATTTAATGAATTGATATTTTAAAGTTTTAATATCTAACAGCTCTTCATTAAAGTGTCTAAAAAAACAACGTGACACATGTTATATAACTTGTTGACTTGTGTACTCACATTATCCAAAATGTTCAAATCCAGCAAAATCCCCAGTTTAATTCCAGGTAATGGGACGTTTCATTCTGATCGCCTTTTAATCGCGGCACATCCGCTTTACCCTTGGCTTTGCCCGTCTCTGCTGTGACTTCGGGGGCAAGTGATGTGTGACGAAGGAAAAACACGCTGTTAGACAATTAGCCAGGTAGCGTAACGTGAATTATACTGAAATACTTCATTCGCGTCTGTTTTGCGTCAGGTAGATTCTCATTGGTAATTGTGGTGAAGAATTAAACTCCCATGATTCCCTGCTGCTTCACAGCATCATCAAACCAGGTCTTTAGTTATTGTGTTGAAATGAAAGGCAAATAAAGTCAAGTTCCCTTTTTGCTTTATGAGGATTAATAATATGTATAAATGTGGATTCTTCTCCTTGTATTACGACTCAACCACAACCAAAAAGCAGCTGATGTCACTGAACCATGTGATCTACATACCCGTCTATTCTTGGTGCTGATTCTATACCTTTATCTTTCTAAATACTTTTTCTCTCATCACTGTTTCCTCCTCTCTGACTTTAATGAATGTCTCCCATTCACCGCACCCATCTCTCCTCCTCCTCCTCCTCCTCTTGCTCCCCCCGTTCTCCCCGTGTGATGTAAGAGCATCAAGACGGCTGCCCCGCTCTTCTCTAGTTGATAAAATGGGTCAGCTTAGCATTCTCTCTATCTAGACGTCTTGTTAACAACACAAACTGTGACAGACTCGTGCGTTTGATATCGGGGAGATGTTACCCTCGGCCTCTGCTCCGGCTGGGGGGGGGGGGGGGGGGGGGGTGCGAGAGGTACCAGATAAATTCCAAACAGCCCCGGAAAAAAAAGCTGGGCGAGGTAATCCTCTGATCTATGCCCTTGTGAAGACCTATCCGGAGACAAACAGAGGAATGTTCCACCTGTCGTTCTGCTTTTAGCTTCCCTGGAGTCACATGCCCAGGAACACAGCGAGTGCAAGCCACCCCCCCCCCACTCCCTCCCTCCCCTGCATAATGCGACTGAGCTCAGCCTCATCCACCTTTTTTTATATTCTGCATTCTCCAACGACAAAACACACACTTTCCCTGTAGGATAATCTTATTGATTTCTAACACGAGTCTGGAGAACATTTATCAAAACGGAGAGCAAGTACTGATATACATCTTTTTTCAATAACTAGTGCAGTTTTGTTGCAGCCTATTCTTGTTTTCTTTTCTTTTTTTTGTGCCGACGACAGCAGCGGTAATTCTATGATCATAATGACGGTCGCGTTGGCAAATCACAGATCCAATTATGTGCGAGAACGCCGTCATATATACACCAGCACATTACCCGGCTTCGGTAGCATAAGGCCAATGTACTGTTGTAATGAGTGAATATTGATTTAGAAGATCCCTCTTATCTGATTTTTACTGCAAAGGGATATAAGAAGCTTCACAAAAGGTGCATGATATTAATCAACTTCAGCGGAGGGTCATTAAAGCCACTCTCACGCATTTAAAATCTTAAAATGACTTTAGACCTTCTCCAGAAATATTAGCAACAATCCATTGTCATCAGCAAGCTGCTTTGTTGTCATCGTTTTTTACTGTTGGGCTTCTATTAACAGTATTCATCTGTGTCCCATTAAACCTGCTTTACTTGATATTCTGTGCCAACCGCTGTCTTTGTCCTTTTTTGTCACACAGAGGGCTGCCCTGGTTTATGCAATGGAAATGGTAGGTGCACTCTGGGTAACAATGGCTGGTACTGTGTGTGCCAGCTGGGCTGGAGGGGCACTGGCTGTGACACCTCTATGGAAACGGCCTGCAGTGACGTCAAGGACAACGATGGAGGTAAAATCACAATCACTGTAGCGTTACCTTTTCTGACACCGGCTGAGCGTCGGCAGGGACTCGAACACAGTTAGACGATAGAATCGACCACACTGTACCGACTTTATGCTTCCCAGGCTCGTTTGTACTCCTCTGTAGGCGAGGATGAGGAATGGCTCCCAGTCAGTCACCTGGACACCAGGTTTTTATTAAAAAGCAGGCTAGCGGGCGTAAAGCACCGAGCATCCGCTGGCCCCAGGAGAAAGTCCCGGCTCTGCCCTCTAACTCGCCCCGAGCAGAGCCAGGCACACACACACACACACAGACACACACACACACACACACACACACACACACACACACACACACACACACACACACACACACACACACACACACACACACAGCCAGCCAGGGGGCCGCACCACTCTCGAGGCCAAGTGGGAGACGTGACTTCCTTTCTTCCAGACCTTATTCTGGGCTTAAGCTACGCGCTAGCATCCCTTATTTATGCAGAGGCTGTTTGTCTCCCCGTGACACTGTGCAGGGACCACACGGCTCTCAAAGATTGGGTGCTGCCGGGGATTTGACTGACTCCTGACAGCAGGGTTTATTTTTATCACCCATCTGGCCAGATAGACCCTGAAAGCAAAGAGTAGGGAGTCCGATGACCCACTTCAGCAAAGTAACGTGCATTGCACAGCAGCTCCCTCTGTCTCTGCATTATTTCATCTGAATTACAGATTAAAATGACAACGAGCGCTGCTGGATTTTTGACTGTTCTCCAGGATTAGATCGTGCGGCCGTGTAGTAAAACAGCAGCCAAACTTAATAACGTCCCGGTGACTCAGATACATAAGTGCTTGGTTTCTCTTGCCAGGTGTGTGTCCAGGTATTTGTTAAATTAGAGAATGTGTGTGTTTGACCTTGTCAGATGGCCTGGTGGACTGCATGGATCCGGACTGCTGTCTGCAGGCAACCTGTCACACCACCGCCCTGTGCGTGGGCTCCCCGGACCCCCTGGACATCATCCAGGAGACACAGATGTCCTCCGCACAGAACAACCTGCAGACCTTCTACGAGCGGGTGCGCTTCCTCGTGGGCAGGGACAGCACCCACATCGTCCCCGGAGCCAACCCCTTCGACGGCAAGTGAGTGACTTGTCCATTCCTCCCACCAGACACCCCGCACAGTGTGAGATTCCACAGCCAGACAAAAGCTATTATTTTCATGGGGAGGTTTTTTTTTACGTCAATATTAAATTGAATTTTCTTTTTTCCACGTCGTCCTTGGGTCTTTCATGAATCGGTTTCTAGTGAGACCACTCTCATTCCGCCAGCTGCTGGTTTCACATTTTAATTCCGCCGCCCGGTATGCTTGACTTTGATTGTACACGCAGTTGTGTGGCTCTGCTCATTTCCATTAGATTCAACATCGATGCAGTTTGAATTTGCATCCGAGCTAACCTCACGCGGGTAATGACTTTTCAGGTGCAAGCACATATCAATCGGCGGCTTTCGTTATTTATGTCGGCCAGTGCAATTACAATGCTGTGGTTATTGCACTGACATCGCAGTGGATGTAAAATGTTTGCTCTTTTCAACCCCTGGAACAAAATGTCTGTGTGAGGGAGGCAGCCGTGGGCGATGGAGGCTGAGATGGGCAGGGACTGGTGCGCACACACAGCTCCAAGGATGATGGACAGATGATGATTGACAAACATAGAATGTGGCAAAAAAAGCAAAGAGCATTCCCTGGCAAGTGAGGCATCTCATATTCATGTATTGTGATTACTCTTACTGTAATCCATCTGAGGCCCACTCCCAGCGGCAGAGCTCACGACACCCCAGCCATGGAATCTGAGACGCTTTCATATCAGGCAGGATGGCTGTCAGAGTCCCATAAGATTCCCCTGCCTCCCTTTCCCTTTGTCTCCGTCTCTTTTCATCTTTAATCGCTCGCAAGGCTGTGTCACCTTATTTGCATCTCACTTGGTTATGGATCTCTCTCATCTCGGCGCATTATACTCACTGCGAAACAAACAATCACAACAAAATAGTGGAAAGTCGGGAATAAGTAAAAATGTTTTTTCTCCCGTTGAGAAAATTTCATAGAATGGCAACAAAAACAGCAGAGAAATCCCACAGACTAAGCAGATGTTATTTGAGGGTTACACACTTACGTCACCGTTGTTGCTTTGTACATGAAACAGATCAGATTTTAGAAGTGTTCCTGGTCCAGCCGGGTAATTTCCTTTTGGTATAATCATCTTTTGATTATTGGGTGCTTGTTGAGAATAGTGTGATGATTGCCAACCTAATGTGTTCAGTTTCACCTCATGGAGACGGTCTGTGTTCAGCCTGTTGGTCTTTAACGCCGTAGTTTGCGTGTTTCAGACTCAACTCAACTCTGGGAAAAATTCCCGGAAATATCTGTTCGGACATTTAGTCTTTTACAAATGAAGAACGCAGCAGCAGATTCAGACTCGTTCACAACAACCTCAGTTTATTTTCAAGTTGCCATTTTCATTTGTGTCTTACACGTGTATCGCTCCTCTTTTTGATCCTGAGATATTTGTATTCTATATATATATATTTATTTATTTATTCAGTTTTGCGTCAGTCCCGCCCACTCACCCACTGTGAAGTTTTCTGACATTTCCATGTCCACAGCAACTGATTGGGACATTTTGTGTAGCCATATAAAGTGCTTCTGGAAAATTTCTGATAACACGTATGAGAAATCACAATCAACACATCCACTCGCTCGCTGTGAGTTTACATTTTCCTGCCTGCCTTCTCACATGGGCTCACTCGGACGCCTCAGAGAACCACTCGTAACATACATTGTGACATTTTCCCTCATTGACATTTCTTTCCCCCGGATTTTCAAGAACCACTCAACATTGTCCACTGGACAGAGGAAGAGGCGTAAGGGATTGAGTAATACTCTTGTCTCTCTCACAAGAAGATGCAGTCATAAATAAGTAAAATCAAAGAATCCAGAGATGAGCTGCAAGATTGGAGGCCTGGGCTCACCTAAAAATATCAGTGGTGATCTATTATTCATGCCTGGTATTCATTCCCCACCCACTGACAGATATGAGCAGTTGTGACAGGGGGCTCTGGGCTTCAGATGAGCCTTCCAGGCCCGGTCTCAGCATCCTCCCGATACGTCTGCCCCCCCGTCACCCGATCATCTCTCTATTGATCCACTAACCACTTCCTCATGCTAGTAGACATGTTGGAGTGCTATTTCTGATGTTTCGCACCACAAAAATCTGCAAAGGTGCCACTAAATAAAGCATCTGCCACTGCATAGAATGTCTCGAGTCTCCACCATGACACATAATACGAGACGCTGCCCGGGCCCGGCAATGGCTGCTGACTAGAATAGTAAACAGGGACTTTGTCCGTGGAACAATTTGGCCAAAGATTGATAGCTGGCTTATAATAGCAAGGCAGACGCCATCCCCTTAATTTACAGGCTTGCACTTTTATTATTTTATTTACAACTCTTTTATTAGCATTAGGCCGGTAATGCCTGGAAATCTCTTGTTTGTTTTTTTTCCTCAGTGGCTTTTAGCAGCGTTATATATTTGGAGAGCGGGAATTTTACCTCGGTGTCCCCTCTGTTGCCTCCAACACTGTGCGGCAGTGACACGCTTGTATTTGCAGCAGGGTTTACCCTATAATCAAGTCATTTGCATTGGTAATGATGTTTTTGTTGCCTCTGCTGTGATGGTACCATTTATTAGCCTTGCTCATTGACAGTACTCTATACTTAAGTCTAACGTATATTTTTGTATCTCGTCCGAAATACTACAGAGCAGTGTCGTTTCCTCGTGCTGGTAAAAGGGACTGTTTTCCAATTTTGACGCCATACGCGTGTGATATTTATGTTTTGTTAACCAGTGGTTGTTCACACTCATTAACAGTCGTTGGTTTTCCAAAGCGACACACACACCTCTGTGGTTTGTGGTAAATTAGTAGAAGAAGTAGTGAGTCACTGCTGTAAATACCAATCGGGCTCCTCTCAACACACGAAACCCAAAAGACCTGTTATCTCCGACAGCGGCCTTGATTCACACCGCCACTTACAAAAAGCAGATACTGAAATTTGTCCCTGCGCGACATCAACATTTTGCTCAGAGCTGCTTCTTCGAATGGTGCAAGTTCTTAACGTCACAAAGTTAGTGGAGCAGAGACGAGCGTGTGCGTCACGCGCGGCAAAATCCATCTCAAGTCTTGACTGGACTGAGTCTTGTCGTCCAAAATACTCCTTCTTAAAAGAAGCCAAAGCAGAGACGATGTCCTGCCGAGTCCAGGGGCCTCACCTGTTTATTTTTCACCGCATGTCCTCACTCTGCCCTCTGTGGATGATGTACGATAAACTGGAGGTTGGAGATATTGTCCTTTTTCGACTTTGTGAAGCCTCCTGGACGAGTGAAATCTCACACGAGGGGGGGACAAGTTTCCGCAACAAAACGCTTCATGGTTCCTTTGCTGCTTTTTTTCCCCTCTGCTGTATTTGATGTCAATATTTAAATCATTTGTCTTGACGGCGAGGAATCATCTCCCCATGTGGTTCACAGAGGCAGCGAGGAGATAGTTCCACTTTCACAGCTCCGTCTGAAGAAAATGTGGATGATTGCCTCTTCAAACATGACTCTAAAATAAACTGCCGGCATGAATGATTAATCGTAGACAGCCAGGCTAACGCTAGGTTAGCTTTAGTAGTAATTCTATGTAAATGAATCTAGAAAGATCTTTGGGTATAAGCTCAAGGATTCAGAGCAGTATCTCCCTGCTGGTTAACGGTGTGGTGGTGGACGGCCAAGGTCTTCTGAAGGAGACCCGCCCTAATTAACATAAAGCAGGGTTCCTGGGGACCGGGATAGTGTGGGGTGAATGATCTTGCCTCTGGTAAGGACATGTTGAGGGCAGCTACTAACACGCCAGTGTTAATTGTTTCCAGTATGTGGCAGTGTTTAAGACCCAAATGTATTAAAAATAGCCACGGTCCAATGAAGAAGTGGCAGCGAGGCATTTGTTAGGGGACCGATTTTTTGCAAACGACTACAGAAACGACGGCTGACCGTAAGTTGGGTCTCGCTAATGACGAGGGCAGAGCTCAGCGAGGGGGATGTGATACAGCGAGGTCTGGTCTCATCACTTCACTGAGATTAGCAGTTGGGTTTGGATGACGTCCCACTATTGATTGGCGGGGACCGATGATCAGATCTAATTTATGCGGCTGCTGGAGACTCCCTGTCAATCTGGAAATCTGTCGAGGTTCTTGATAACCAGCCAAGCAAGTCCTGCAATCTGCAGACCTATTATTTCCCACTCTTGCATTCTGTAATGGAAAAGATAAATCCTCCTTCTTTATTTTTAATTAGAGCAAAAGCAAAATAAAGCTTCCTTATCTCATTATCCTGTCATTCTGTGTAGAAAAACCAGAGAGAACCTCGGAGGTGTTATTATGTTCTGATTCTGTTGGAGCTCTTTTTGCTTTTATTGTGTACAGTGTTTCCTTTTTATAACAACCACCGTTTCCCACTGGTTGATTTCTGTAAGTGCAAGAAAGCAATCATATACTTTTATATATGTCATTGTGCATTGGATCACTGATGCCTCTACAATGCGGTGACATCCAAGATCCTGCTCTTCGACAATTGACACTTTGTCGAAACTGAAATCGTCGTTTTTATTGTGGTGTTGATTCATCTCGATGGTATTTTTTGACTTTCTGGTTATGATATATCAAACTGCCTACTATTGATATGTGTTTTTAACATTTTATCCATATGTCAGGTCGGCAGATAACTGTAGAAACACAGCAAAACAAAAGTGTAATGCAATAATAATAATGCAGTAATTTACAGAAGTTATTTGTGTATTTGTGGTGTATTTGCACTGGTTTATCGACTGTAAATAAGTGTTGTAAGTGTTCCATCATTGTAACTGTGTGGCTCCTTCTCACTCCCAAACAGCCATGCTTGTGTCATTCGTGGACAAGTGGTGACCTCGGACGGGACGCCGCTGGTCGGAGTCAACATCAGTTTCATCAGCAACCCGTCCTATGGTTACACAATCACCCGGCAGGATGGAAGGTAAGAGCAACACACGGACACACACAAACACTAACTGCTGCCTAAACGTGCGCTGCAGAGATGATACAGCGATGCTTACATTAGTGTCAGATGCCATTGTTTAGCTGCGCTGAATTGCAGTTGCCACAGCAAACTGTGCAGCCATTGATCTGCTTTGCGCTTTCATTTGGTCCAATTTTGGAGTTCTCGGCTCAATTCCCAGAGAAATCAAACAAAGCCCTTCTGGTACACTCATAAGTTATGCTTCAGTAGCAACAAGGGAGGGGAAAGAATAAAATATGCCGATTCAAAGCGGCTCACTGGGGCTATGAAGCATAGTGCAGATGGACATTATTTATTTGACAATGGAGGATTTAGAGAGTCAAGTGAGACATTTAAGTTGAGGCCACAGACACGCAATTAATTTACTGTGCATCCTCCTCCTTTTGTCGTCGCTTATTTAATTTGCCATCAATGTCATGCATGAGAAAATATTTTGGTCCCTAACCCAAATTACTGATGTAGCTGTCTTTAAACCCAGCATCCATAAAATAGCACTTACTGACTGCGCTGATTGACGTGGATCATTAGCGCTATCTTCTTCAGACGAATCCATATATCTCCTGCCTCTGCAAGAAGCCTCTGACCTTGTCAATAAAGTCATTGTCTAGGTGCTGGTTGATTCATGGCGGTACCACGAGAAGCCGTTTGGAGAAAGATGAATTGTTGTCGTGAAGAGTTCTAAAAATAACACGTGGGAAAAAGTCGGCGTGCGTCTTTTTTCTCTCAGCGACTCAGCGCCACCTGCTCTAGCTCCTCGCGAGTTCCTCACAGAACCAACACCTCCGATTGGTTTTGCTGTGAAAGAGAGAAACGTCGAGTAATGTTGTGTCTATAGCTTCTGTTTCCCCCCCCCTCCAGATCAGATTGCGCACACATACAGTCCACACCCAACCCCCACTCCCCCGTATCTCTCATAGTGGTCGGTGTTAGAGAAGCTTTGTGGCGAACCAAGCCCCTCTATCACAGCACAGCATGAATCGGTGTTTGCTCTCCGAGCCCCACTTCCTCCTGACACTTTTATCAGACACTCGCACTCTAAAGGCCCACATTTCTGCCAGCCAGTTTGATCTTGATCGCTCCTGCTTCCGTCTTCTTGTCACTCTCCTCTTCTTTCTGGTTTTACACCCCAAAAAAATCTCTCATCTTCACCTCATCAGCTTGACCTTCCTCACTCGTTTCTCTCGCTCTCCATCCCTTCACGCTCTTCCTCCTCTAATCACCCGCAGCCCTTAAGCCTTTCCTTTCCGGGGGCGCTACTCCTTTACTTGCTTCCTGTGCTTTCCTTGAGCCCAGGTCTCATGTCCTTTCCACCACACTGACTTTCCTCATCTCCATCCTTTTCCCATCTATGCATGTCCCATTTTTCTTATGCATCCGTCCGTTTTCCCTTTTTGCAAAGCTCAGTACTCTTTCTTCTCTTTCGGCATATGTGTAAACACTACTCCATCTCCCAGGTTCCCCTGTAAACATGCCCAGTCTCCTGCAACTCCCCTGCAATCACTGTAAACATGCTCAGTGCAGCGTGAAATCAGAAATGCACCTGTTCAGCCACTTAGAAATAGGAAAGCTGTCTCTACTCATTTTTATGATGTGTTCTTTATTGTCTAAGGGCTTAGTTTTTTAAATTACCTTTTCCACTATCTAGAAAAGTTTTCTGGCCTAAACAAAAGAGGTTAGTTTAGTTTCTTTACAGCTGTGTAGCCATTTTCTGCCTGGCTGAGCTTTGAGACAGACCCGTTCCCTTTTATGCTTTTCTCCAATAATGAGTAAAAGTCTGACATGGAGTCCGGCTTATTACATTATTAGGTGAGGCGAGGACTTCTATAGGAGCTGTGATGTATAGGAGCAAACCAGCCTACTCTCTATGACTTGATTTAAAAGGATCCATCCTTAAAATAACAATGATTACCTCCAAGGTAATGTTTTCATCTGCGTTTGTTTATTCGTCTGTAAAATCACAGGATTACGCAAAAGCTACTGGACAGATCAACCATGAAACATGTTGGAAGGATGTGGTGTCGATCAGGAATAGAAACCATTACATTTTGGTGTGGATCCGGTTCAGGGGTTGGATCCAGGATGTATTTGTTTTACTTTAACATTGCGAGATTGGGTGTTTTTCAACATTTTCTTTGATTTCTCTGAGAATAATTCATGGATCTTGTTGAAATAAATCAGGCATGTTTAGGGGAGTGTGTGTTATTTGTTGCAGATCCACATAAAACGAAAGTGGATTCAATATTTTGAATTTGTACTTCTTACTGTACTCGTGATACTTCGCCTATTTCAATCACACACACTCTGAAGTGCTCACCACACCTACATCCTGAGGGTCGACGCTGCGCATCTCTTTTTCATTCTCACGAACTCTGCTGTGTCCTTGATGCCGCCCAGTTCATTATAAATATACATTTGCTGAGGAATGATTGTGTATAATTTGTATGAGGCATGCCAAGTTCATTGGCAGGGTTAACTCTTCAAGCTTGATGCATTCCTCAAGGGCACAAGCAAGCAAGGCTGTTGTAGGTAGCTTAATAAGTTTTGTCACATGGCTTAAGGCTGTTGTCATGATCGATAACGACCAGTGAATCTCACCATCGACTGGCCGCGCCGCCCATGGCTATCTGTCCAGAAGTGTTTTAGGCGTGGAAAGCCAGAGCCAGCCAGGTGTCATGCGGGCTGACCGGCTCCAGCTGCATGGCTCGCTGACGGATCGCGGCAGCACAAGGGCAGCGCCATCCCAGCCCCCCTCCGCAGCCTCCGCACTGCCGGGCTAACTCACTCCGCTCACACCGAGCCAAGGGCGAAACACCAAGGGCGGAACAAACCATTGTTTATCGCCACAGCCAATCAGATGTGATATGAGCTTAAACCAAGAGGGATTTTTCCCGTTTAGAGGCCATTATTTGGACCTGCTTCTTTACCTGTAAAGGATGTTTCCCATGCGAGGATAAGGCCCCGTCCCCTGAGCCTTCAGGTGACCCGTTGCTAATTGGCTCTTAAAGAGAAGTGACAAGCACTGCAGAAATCTGGTGCAGGTGCAGGCGTGCCGTTGTCACCGTGCAGCAGTTAGAGGTGATGAAATCGCCAGAGCTCAGCCTGTTTTGCCGAGACCCACTCAGGTCAGTGCAGAGGTAGAGGCCCCTTAATGCAACAGTAGATGGGATTGCATTGCAGGGCTTTTAGACTGATGTTAGAGTGGACAGCCTTCGTCTCAGAGATCGATAGAGAAGTGGCGGCTGCTTCCATCCTGCAGCACAAATCTCTTTCTCTCCCACATATAAATGTGAGCACAGGAGCAGTGCATCACACACACACACACACACACACACACACAGAAGTGAAACAGTCATATCTGAACTCATGCGTTTACTTTACATCAAATAAAATATACAGATTATAACGCTAATTAAGAGATGTGCTTATAAGATTGTGATCAATCATCCTGTTGCATTTCCCGCCTGTGTGTGCCTGAAAGATAATGCTGAACAATGAAACACCATCTTTTTTTCAACCCCCATTTATCAAAATAAGACTTTATGACTCTCTGATATGCTCTAACAACACTTAATTAGAAAATTATCTATTATATTCCCTGCAAATTGTTGGTTTTTCCATTTTACCGTATTACATGCATTGATTGCTGTGTGTATTTGAAATGTATTTACTTGTGAGTGAATCAACATGCATCCTCCCTGACATTGTCCATGTCTGTGTTCCAGTTTTGACTTGGTGACCAATGGGGGCATAGCCATCGCCCTGCACTTTGAGCGCGCTCCATTCATCACCCAGGAACACACGCTCTGGTTGCCATGGGGACGCTTCTTTGTCATGGACACCATCGTTATGCGGCATGAGGAGAACGACATCCCGAGCTGTGACCTCAGCAGCTTCGCCCGGCCCAGCCCCGTGGTGTCGCCGGCCGCGCTCACCGCCTTCGCCGGCTCCTGCGCCGAGCGGGGGACCGTCGTGCCCGAGATCCAGGTGATTCTTCCCTTGCCTGCTTTACCTTCTGCCACTGCCCCGCAGGTTGTGATCCACATGGGTCTCTCCTCCAAGTGATTCATGCCACACATCTGGGAGAGACCACGAAGACTATTCATCAAGCACAAGTGTGATAGTAACTCTGGCTCAGGGCGGTCCTGTGATTTTATCTCTCTGGTGTAATTGGCTTGCGGAACTTGGACAATTTACAGTGTACATTGTACTGTCTGGCCGCAGAGTGATGATGATTACCTCGCGCGCAGAAAACCGACTGGACGTTTCTTAATTTCTCCAGGGTTGTTGGCTCCCAGGTTAAGTGCGCGTGTACCAATTGAAAGGATTTGTGTTTTTATATTGACCGTATACATTTTGATATCTGTCCCCATGACCACATGTAATTTGTCTTGTTGCTGCTAGGACACACCTGCATGGGCCTGAGCGTGGAGCTGCATGTGTGGCTGCACGAGCAAGCATCTCTGTGCCCTTCCCTAATTACTTTGTCTCCCAGTTTGCTTCATAAGATTTATGGCATATCAGTGAATTTAGTTATGCAGTCCGCTCTATTTATAGCAGCCTCGTCTTTCCTTGAGCTGTAACTGCACTTTACAGGGACATCATCCAAATTGTCCACAAGAAAGGGGGGAATTCTGATCCGTGAACCAGGCGTAGCTACACTCTGATGAAAGGGAAGCAGATCGTACGTGACGCCCAGTGAGTCTGTGCGTAGTGGTTTTAATTGTCATCCTCTTCTGCTCCGTGGAGACGAGCGACCAGAGGTGACTTAATTAGAGCAGAGCAGAGTTGGTCAACCAGACCTGCGCTGTCGACCCTTGATCCTGAATTCAAACCCCCGCACGATGTTTGACTGCTGACCTACTCCTGCATCATCGAGAGGTCACAGGTCTGACCTCAGCTGAAATATCCAAATTAACTTTATTATTATCGGACTATAAAATCCCTGAGCCCGAGGGGGGGGAGCTCTTGTGATGCCTTTGTCATATGGATTGCGGGGAAGGCTATTGTCCTAATGAAGGACCTGCTATTATTTAATCAATTATGAAAAATACTCACTGGAGTACATAATGAACAAATCCGTCATCACACATGAGTGCAATTGTTGTCCGATTGATATTTCTAATTCCCCTCGGGTCCAAATATTCAGCTGGAGAAAAATATCTGACAAAGGTGAGAGTGGCCGCAGACCAAAGAAATGACAAATTGATATTCTGCCTGAAGAAAAGATGACTTATTACTTTTTAATCCAGACATAAACCCCGAAGACAATAATATCTAATCAGTTTAGCATTCACAGCACAGCTAGCTTTAACGATTTATGTTTTCTTTCTGTCATCAATAAGCATTTGTTGTTTTGTGTGTCCACAGTCCCTGCAGGAGGAAGTGCCTATTCCAGGATCAGATATGAAACTGGGCTATTTAAGCAGCAGGACCCCAGGTTACAAGTCAATACTGAGAGTGACCCTCAGCCACTCCAGCATCCCTTTCAACTTGATGAAGGTTCACCTCATGGTGGCTGTGGAAGGCCGGCTGTTCAGAAAGTGGTTTCCTGCCGCCCCCAACCTCTCGTATTACTTTGTGTGGGACAAGGCTGACGTCTATAGCCAGAAGGTCTACGGCCTGTCTGAAGCCTTTGGTAAGTAGAGTACAAATCGAATATACAATAATGCTTAGTTTACACATGCAGTCCACTAATGCCACATTTATCTTGTCGTCTTTCTCCAGTATCTGTGGGTTTTGAGTACGAGTCTTGTCCAGATCTTATTCTGTGGGAGAAGAGGACGGCTGTTCTACAGGGCTACGAAATCACAGCCTCCAAACTGGGAGGGTGGACCATAGACAAGCACCATGCTTTAAATATCCAGAGTGGTGAGTCAGCGCCTAATCCTTTTTTTTAAATTCCCATGCTCAGCCTCTCATTCATCAAAACACCGAGGATAATTTTAAACTGCAAGAAATCTTAAAAATCAGCACATTATACCTTCCATTGTTAAATGTTTTTTTTTAAACTATCACAGAGAAGTAAATACACCTGTGTTCCGGTGCAGTTCTAGTTATTGTAGAATTTGTCTCAGCACAATGCAGATTGCTTTTTATAGTAACTGGAGCACTAGTCTGTGCTGATGCTGGTTGCAGGTTTCTTTCTGAAACTGTAAAGGTGACCTGTAGTGATTTAACGACGAGTAAAGACCTGGAAAAATACAGATATAAGGACAATTATTTAATTCAAGCTACATTTTAAACAAATACATCATTTAACTATGAGGTTTTTTAACTTAACTTGAGTTTAAGATGGCCACATTATTTTGTGCTGCATGCCTTAAGTTGGCTGCTGCCTGTCACATTTTACACATATCATTCAGAATTTGGCCAAGAGTACCACCATGTCCACGCTGAGCCTTTATACGATGCTTTTAGTGTAACATTGAATTGTCCTCCCTGTCAATAGCCTTCTGGGGCTTTCTCCCCTCAGCAGCGCCATGTGCCGTCAGATAGGTCTCGCTTTTTTTATTACCGCTGTCCGTTTTTCAGGTGAGGGCGGGATCAATTTTCTTATTGCCAGCAAATTACTCCCGAAAGGCAGGAAGGGGGAACGGAACAACTTTGGGCAGCTCCTGTCTCGAGCCGGGTCTCACAGTGTGTTTGTGTCGGCAAAGGGGCTCATCAGAGGAGATGAGGCATACTTATATGAAAAGTGCTCGGGAAGGTGGCACTTTGATCCATCGCACTAAAACCTGCTGAGTCTGAATGTGTGCTGTCCGGAAGGAAGGAGAGAGCTGCGACTTGCCCCCGCATCACCTCCGCCGCCGCTTCCTCCAGCCCATCCACCCTTTGGCACCTCAGTGTCGTGTACATGCGCAGCATTTTTAGAATCATCCCTAATTTAATTGCCACCAGTCTGCTACTCGCAGCGGCGGCGGTGGCGGCGGCGGTGGCGGCAGCAGCAGCAGCAGCGGCCCCTAAGATTAAATCATGTCCCGAGAAGGGGATGCTTGGCTGATCCTTTCCGACGGACCAAATGTTGTGCTGCTCAAAGAACTCAGGTCACCAAGAACCATCAGGAGCAGAAACACATGCAGATGCTGAATTTCAAATATGATTACATCGACCGGGCAGCAGGAACATCTTTACATTTGCATATCTGAAATCTCTCCAAGAGAAGATTGGCAGCGCTAATGGAAGTATAGTGTGCATGTGTGTGTGTGTGTGTGTGTGTCTGTGGGTGCGAGCCTGAATACCCGCACGCGAGCTGCACACATGCTGCCTATTTTCTGCCGCTGCACAAATCCGGCGGAGGTAGAAAAGAGGGCGAGATGCAATTTCTTTACTTGAGGAAAGTCAATTTTTCTGAGCCTGTGTGGTAATTTTCTAGCTCCGTGCCGAGGGCTTTTTGGTCTGTGCCTGTGTTTCACCTCTGTATGCAAACGTGAGTCACTCGGAGCACTTTTCATGGCCTGAGTTGGCAGAGCTGCACACACAGAAACTAAAGTGTTTCTTTTTAAAATTGTCATCTCATCTGCATTTAAACATAGGAAACCTGCAGCATTAGTGCCATTGGAACGGCCTCTGCTTTTCAAACTCTCTCCTACTACGCCCGTCCAGCAGGAACAGGGCCACATGCAGTTAGCGTCCCACTTTAATCTTGTTGTTCGCCACTCGCTAATTGCACCTCACATTATTACACACACACACACACACACACACACACACACACACAAAGCAGCGCGAGTATCTTAGTTATTTAATTAAATCCTATGACATGAAATTTCCAAACATATTTGCAAAGCCCTCTGAGCGTCTCGACACACCAGACTGGAAATATGTTCTCCGCAGATTCCAAGTTGATTTGCATATTTCTGGAACTGTAGCTGCCAGAATCAGGATGTAACTTTACTCTGCTGGCAATATATATTTTTTTTTATTTAAGTGAAACTGCAGACAGTATTTCCTCCATGTAATCGAATAAGAATTCATTTTATGTAAACAGGATACTAATGATAACAGCTAATGAAGTAATATAAATTGCATAAACAAGTTGTGGAGCTGGAATTAATATATGCATGTAAGCATAAAAACTAATTGGGTGCAGCCTTTATTATCACTGTGGTGAGAAGAGGTTATAAAAATGTTAATGCATTTCACACTGTAACTGTTGACTCTAGTTTTTGCCACAGACAGTTTTATAACATTATATAACTACATGAATTAATTGTAAAATATATTTTTGCACATTATTACATAGGGACAGTAATTTTAGCACCTCTGAAAATGTAAATTCTACTTCAACACCTTCCTTTTGTGACATATTTTAGATGCTCTAGTTTCTGTGTAATTGTACTTCTTTAACAAGTTTTTTTCCTCAGGAGAAGATGGCCTGGATTTTTCCAGGGACCAAGATGTCCCTGGAAGTAGTAGCACACTAAAAAGAAACACAAAAACAAGGCTGGACTTGTAGAATGTCAGTCGGCTGAAGGCTGTTTGACTTGATGGCTTTCAGGGGGCAGCCCTCAAAACCACTTAAGACAAGCTGCTCTTTGTTTGGTTTAATCTTGCTTCCAATTTTAGCCCCCAGCCTTAAAACTGCTCATCCTAAACAGGGTGCAGGTGTTACTTGTTTCTTTCCTGTGTCCTCATTAGGGATTCTTCACATGGGAAATGGGGAAAACGTCTTCATCTCCCAGCAGCCTCCTGTAATCGGCAGCGTGATGGGCAACGGGCGCAGGCGCAGCATCTCCTGCCCCAGCTGTAATGGCCTGGCTGACGGAAACAAGCTGCTGGCCCCCGTGGCTCTGGCCTGCGGCTCGGACGGGAGTCTGTACGTGGGGGACTTCAACTACGTGAGGAGGATCTTCACCACGGGGAATGTCACCAGTGTCCTGGAGCTGAGGTAACGGAGGAGTAGCCTTACTAACATTCACTCAGAGCCGAGGCCTCAGATGGGCTCGCGCACAGGTCATAAACCACGAGGTCGATTGAGATCGAGAGAAATGCCCTAAAGGCCCCAGGATTGATGGTCTCGCCTCCCCGGTCCACCTGTATCAGCGGGAGCTTGGCCCTGATAGAGGATGAAGAGGATGTAATGGGGTCTTAGCGGAAAAAATGTTCCAGTATAAGATGAATTTGTTTGTCTTTGTCAGCACAGATGATTTTTGAGTGGACATCTGAAGGCTTTGCATGATTCTCCCTTATTTAATTATTTTACTAACAACTAACATTTCCTCTCCTTTCTCTTCCTTCTCTCATTTCCTGCTGCTTTTGTCAAACTGAAAGAAATAAAGACTTCAGGCATAGGTAAGCCGCCCAGCATTTGTCCAAATGAAGATGAAAAATTGTACAGTCCACATACTTGATGCAGAAGTTGACCTTTTGAGCCAATTTCACACAGGCAGTGGGAAGATCCGTTATTAAAACACTGACTGCATCAGCTCCATCTCCATAAAGCTGTAGATTGTGGGGGGTTTAGTAACTTCGTCCTCCGAGCTAATCTCTGGATTCAGTGGCTTGTTAACTTCTGTGTGTTTGCGTCTGTACGTGTGATTGCAGAGAGAAGATCCAGTTAATTGTTGAGTCAATAGAGGCCGTACTTTCACTCAGGGTTAATAACAGGAGTCTCGTATTGTCCGATATAATATAATTCATGCAATTGTCACAAACGAGTGATGTGTTGAATAAACAACACTTGAGTAAAGTAGGATATAGAACATGCACCGTGCATCCCGAGCAATGCAACACAACCTCCACGGCAACAAATCCAACCTTCGTGAAAGGCATGATTTATTTTTTTATCCTGGCAGTGTCAGAGAAACGTTGCAGGATGAACTAATTCCTATTGAAGGAACAATATTTGAAAAGTATTGAAAGCGCCCTAAAAATAAAGATTTGTTGCTGAATTAAATCAACGTCTTCCTCACCGTGTCGATGTAAAATCTGATTAAGACGTGATTTTATGAAGTTTTTATGTACAAAGCCTCCTAAAATGGCAGCTCGGTGTAGATTGTATCAATGGCTTAAGATGCACAAACCTAATTTTCCATGGCAGGAGGCGGCAGGGGAAATCTCCGGTTGCTGTCTTTAGATATCATGTCTGCGGCAAAGGATTATTGATTGACTTTCTATCAGAGGGTCACGACTTCAGCAGGGGAACATGTTGTCAAGCTGAAGAAGAAAAACCTTGTGATGCTGGTCACTGGCCTCAAAAATGACCAGATTGATAAAACAGTCTACTTGTGTCAATGTCTCTGCAGCAGCAGCAGCAGCGACAGACAGTGGCCTCGTGTCTGTTCTGTTCTTGTGAACACGATATCTCAAGAACGCCTTGAGGGAATTTCTTCAAATTTAGCAGAATCATTCAATTTGACTCGAAAATGAACTGATTCGATTTTGGTTGTTGTCGGTCAAAGGTTTCTTGTGACCTTGATACATCAGGAAGCACCTACAGGGAATGTCATTACATTTGGTTTATCTGGAGGTCAAAGGTCACTCTGACCTCACCAACCCTTATCCCCCCCCCCTTCTGAACATTACCTATCTTAACAACACCTCGAGATAATTCTTTAAAAATTGGCACCAACATTCACTTCGACTCAGGGATTAATGGATTAGATCTGTGTGGTCAAAGGTCAATGTCACGGTGACAATTCTGATCAGTTTTCTCTCGGACTCAAAGATTAGTTTATTAGATTTCAGTGGTCATAGGTCACAGTGATCTCATATGGGTCTGAAAATAAAACGTGGGGATGCAGGCGAGTAATTCTACTTCCCTCTGTGCAACTACCTCCTCTCTTTACTTCTTAAATGTCTTTGTGCCGAACAAAAATGTTATCTTATGTACAGGAGCTTATAAACCTCTCTCACACACACACAGGATCTGTTCGCCAGTGCGAGACTAAAGAAATGTCAGAGCTCTGTTCCTTTGGCCTCGGCTCTCCAAGCACATTTGCAAATTATAAAGGAGCTACATCCTGGTAAACACAGCATGTGTCTGTTTAAAATGGGTGGCTGCCTCCTGTCCATGTGTGAGCTCGCGGTCGGACTGGATGGTGGGTGATCTCACCACGATGTTCATTGACCCCCTACTAAGGGTGTCCCCATCCACTCCAAACACGCTCCCTCCATTGCCACACCAGCATGCGGCAAAATCCAATTATCTTACCAACTAGATGTTGTCAGTGAATATAGATGGAATATATGGCCGTAACTCAAGGTCAGGCAATAGCGCCTCATAGTTTCAAACACCACGGGGGGCCAGAAGTGTTCTACATGCAACTGGGGAGCTGATAAGGTATCAGCTGAATGCACATGGCAGATGGAATGCAAAGCAGGATCCGGTTATTGAGGCTTGCTACTGACCTACTCTGAGCCCCCTGTCAACACATACACAGGTATCTTTTTAAAACAAAGCTTTATTCTGGGTGTTTCGGCCTCTCGGGTGTAATCTGTGAATAGAAATCAGGCTTTTGCTGAAGCTCCATCCAAAGTGAAGATTCTCTCAAACACTGTGGATGGAGTTTTCTGCTTGTGTCGTCATGTTAGTCCACCGCAACAGCTAATAACGTTTAGTTTTTTTATCGGTTTGCCTATAAAGATCAGCTGATACGAGCCTTTCACAGATCTGCATCAGCTTATATATTTGCTGATGTGAAATATTTTATTTTTACAGAATAAACAATACAGAAAAGATATGCATTTAGGTTTTATGTACCTGTAAAATGTCCTTTCATTTATTTATGATTAAACAGTAAAATATCAATTCCACTTCTTTGTCATAAGGAATCGTTACCAATTCATTTTTGCTGTTATATATATATATTTTGGTTGTTTAAAGTCAAAAATATAAATATATATATATATTATATTATATGATTTGCAAAACATTTAAAAAAAAACATACGCAGCAGTTGTTTTTTCTAAAGCAGCCACTTGCACCTGGAACTACGAACCATCATATCAGTCAGTTTGGTCAGTGGGCAGATTTTTTGACATGTGCGCCTGAGGTTCACTGTCATCACTGATTCAATGAAGGTCAATTGTCATTTAAAATCATGCACCGGAGTTGACAATCCCACAGACCCACCAGTCTTGTGATCTCGTTGCGTTATACAAAATATGAGCTTTGGCACCGTCTGGCATGTCGACCATAAGCTGAAGGTTGTAGTTGAAAGTCTGTCTTAATCCACTTTGAAGGATGCCCTGCTGACAGGTTTTTCTCCATAATGCTTCTCAGGTCTGGCAGAACTGTGTTGTATCCTGACCTGAGAACTGTGGTTATCGTCAAGGGGGGGGGGGGGGGGGGGGGGCGATGACCAGCAGTATAAAGACATAACAAAACAAGGATGCTCAATTTACAACGATTCAATTAAATGAACTTTTATCGAGTAGCCAAATAGTTGATAATACATTTTCTGAGCCTGGCTTGGACATAACATTTAATATCATTCAGGATTTGCCTTGTTGGCTGATCTATCCACTTCATTTTTTTATGCTGCATGCACCTATAATCCGGGAAATCATGAACATAGCCACAGAATTTCTGTTATCAGCAAAGAAACTAATGTAACTGCGTCAGTCAGACGTTTGTCACATCTCTGACACCTGCAGGCAAAAGGCTTTCATTTGGGCCATTTGGGCCTTGTGCTGCATTTATGGGAGCACGGGCGAGCTTGTGAAATCTTTGTTAAACCTCCACCAGTGCCAGTATCCTGTGGTGTAAAGTGGCATTGGGCCTTTAGCTTCATTGTGTCATGCTTTAATATTTCGCTTGGCCTTTCCTTTGCAAGGAATAGGGGAGGGTCAGGGAAGAGGTGGGTTTAGTGTGAGGGTTCGAAGTTTGGAGAATAAAACCTTCTCCGTCACTTCATCTGTATTTCTACGGATGTGTCTGCAGTCGTCTTTGTTTGCTGACACCCATCCTGACGAGGAGTTTTCCAGCAGATCGCATACATCCCGCCGCAGCAGGGATTGGCTATATTCGGCTCTTGTGTCTGTCTGTCTGTCAGGTTGGGGGGGGGGCGACCTCCTGTGTGTGTGTGTGTGTGTGTGTGTGAAGGATTTACCTTGTTGACTTGGTTTGGGGGTTTAAAGGGATGCCTGATGGATACATAATGTGTTTGGATTGCAGCTTCAGCAGTACATTTCTGTTTGTCTAAAAAAATAAAGAAAAGACGAGTCCCAGGGGAAACAGAAAAACATACATGTGTGTAGTTGTTCCAGCGATAAGCAGCTCCCTGCCGCTGTGCGACTGTGTGTGTGTTTCATGTTGTTTCTCAGATGGTATCACAGAGATTTCTCGGGGCCAGGGGAGGAATTTTAATTAGGATTTCTGTCACAGAGTCTTTAGAGTCCAACTAAACCCTCATTTCTCTTTGTCGTCTCGCATTCCCCTTCAACATCACTACTTCTTCAATGATTTGAAACATGGTAGAGACGTGTATGTTCACATATCAGTGCATGTGGAGGAGTGGAGAACCCACTCACTTTTGACAACAGGGATTTTTTGCTAAGCCGACTCTTGAAGATGAGTTATAAGCTCCATCATTATGTCATGTTTAATCTCATTCTATTTTTTCCTTTTTCCGTGTCATTGGTTTAAACTCTAATTGTGCCCAATTGACTCTCTAAATGGCTTTTGAATCCATTTTAATTGTATTACACAATGTTTCTTATTGAAAGCACTGTAGCCCCTCCAGCTTTATTGACCTCCTCCTCCTCCTCCTCCTCTTCCTCTCTTTTCCTTCCTCCAGCAACAGCCCCGCTCACAAGTACTATCTGGCCACCAGTCCGGTGAACGGCGCCGTGTACCTCTCGGACACCAGCAGCAGGAAGGTGTTCAAGGTCAAGTCCCTGAACGTTGTGAAGGACGTGGCCAAGAACCTGGAGCTGGTGGCCGGCACCGGCGACCAGTGTCTCCCGTACGACGACACCCGCTGCGGGGACGGAGGAAAGGCCATCGAGGCCACTCTCACGAACCCCAGAGGTAATGAATGGATGTTATTATAACCAATGTGGTGTGTCGAGGTGGTTCATCATGTAGACTCTTCAGACTCTCTTCTCTCGGTTTATTATAAAAACATAATTTATTTTTTTTAAAGCCTGCCTCTCCATGTGTTTTCCTGGGGTCTTTTTTATTCTCGTTGCTTCCATATTTGGATGAGGCATTAGTCATCAGATCACATGCTCTCTCTTTGTCCTCCGCTGCGATGAAGTCGTGATTCATATGTACTGAAATAACACTCCGGTCCCTCGGAGATGGGCAACATGTATAGTCCAGGTTTGAGTTGAAAAGAGAACGTTTGGCTCTAAAGGCTGAACATCTTCATCTGTGTTTAAATACACGTTGTAATGGAAGAATGCAGCTAAAGTCACTGTTCTCCGCTTCGTTGTTGTTTGAGGCCGAGAGCAAAAGAGAAAGAAACTGCATCGATGGAATTTTCGCTGTAATTGAATCAATGCCTACAGTACTATTCATCTATTTTGATGTTTCAATTGTTCCCCGCTATTGATTGTACAAATCAATCCTAGCATTAGTTTCATTGCCGCGATTACTCTTTAATTTCTACCCTTAACAAATAGCCCTAAATTGCAATTAGCGGTGTTCAGTCCTCACATTAGCTCCCAGATAAACAAAATAACTGATGAGTGTTTTACTCCTCTGTCCGCCGTGTGGCTTTATCTGCAGGAATTACGGTGGATAAATACGGTGTAATCTTCTTTGTGGACGGGACCATGATTCGCCGGATTGATCAGAACGGCATCATCTCCACTCTGCTGGGCTTCAATGACCTGACCTCTGCCCGACCCCTCAGCTGCGACGCTGTGATGGACATCTCTCAGGTACCTCTCTGACCCGCACGGCCAGCGTGTGCTTTCCTGTCTCTCAGCCAACACCACTCTCCTTGACTGACCCTGGTCTCCGGGACACGAGAGCTTTTGTTTGTGTAGATGGAAACTCTTTGCCGGGGATCCAGTCGCCCTCAGTTTAGTTTTTTTGGGGGGTTATCGGCCACATGATGCCAGTTTTCAGATTCACTGCACTTGCAAAGGATACCGAGGAAGAAAGTCGGACCTTACAGGGATTTAGCCGTCTGTTGGGATTCTGCCTCCAGTTTTACCGTTTCCTTTGTTCCCCCCCCGTGTCGGTGAAGTCTGAAAACTGTGGTATGTCAAGAATGATGACGACGGATGAATGAAATAGTTCTCAGGTCATTTTCATTTTCGAAAAAAAGGAAATTTCTTTTTTAACAAGGGGAACAAGAAAAACATAAAAATACAACATGACAGTAGAAGAACTATAAACTAAATACTATAATCACAATGCAAAACCAGAAGTAGAATACATTTAAATTCACTCTGATCTGATATCAGTTGCCTAAATATGCCTCATTTTACTCTTTGTCAACAGAAATATGTTAAATATAGTGAGAAACAAATCCTGGATCCTGATCTGCACCAAAATTGATTGTTTTCTTCCTCTTTTAATCTTCCTCATAACAAACAACAAACAAAGAATGAAATCATAACCTCCTCGGCGGCGGTAAAAAATGATTGATTATAAAAAAAGAGTGATTATAAAAAAATCTAAAATAAGAACAAAATAAAGTTCTTATCTGTGAGTAGAGGCAGGCCGTGTGTGGTTTATTTGATTTATGCATGTTAATAGCTTTAGAATAAATTAAATTTTTTATGTTGCTGTATTTTTTTTAAAAGCAAAACCTGCGTCTCTGACCAGAAAGGAGAGGATGTTAAATTCGTTGCATTACGGACGGTCTGGATTCACCACGATGGATTTAATTGGCCCACGAGATAATGAATTCAGGAAAGCGGGCCCCAAACACAGCTGTGCAGGCTTTGGCACGTTATAAAAATTTAAATCATCTTACGGTTAACACACAAATACGTATGAATAATGAAAATGAGCAGTTAATTGGACTCGGTCCAGACTGGGGAGGAAATCACAGGAATTGAACGTAGCAGCCTCGGAGCGTAAAGGCGAGCGCTGAAGTCCCAGGAGCTCCCACGCCTGCGTCAAGTGGCCGCACCTCCACAAACACAAAGGGGCCATTGACCTATAGCTGTAGGGGGATGACAAGGCTGACCTTTGACCTCCCGTGTTCTCAATTCACTCATGCACGCAAACACATATACAGACACACACACATATGGGCATATGTACCATACTGCTACACCAGACAGAATTACCCCCCCCCCCCCCCCCCCCCGAGGCAAGGACGCTGCACTGAGGTCACATCGGTCTCCGCCTGGTGACAAGACAGAGCTTTCACTGTTTTTTATTCTTGCAGCTTTTTTTTCAACCAAAGTAGTCGAGGGTTGTTTTGCCATATTTAAAAACTACACTGTGTGTTTTTTTATGCGTTGTCTTCAGTATCTGTAATTGTTTTCGTTTCACTCCCACGAACGGAGCATTTCTTGGGTTTTAATGACTTGATTGACTCTCTGCTCTGCTCCGTGTTCCCTGCACCAGTTTGTTTCTTGCCCTATCGTGTGTGTTATTGAGTACAACGATCACAAAACAAACCTCCTGAGGGGCCGTGAGCACGTCTTTTGGAGGCTTTTTGTTTGAAATGAAGTATTCAGCGGAGGGAGCGAAGCCTCCAGTTGCCCATTTCCAGCCCGAGGGAACTCCATCCCCATCATGACCCCTGCTCGCTGCTCTCTTACACCCCCCCCCTCCCTTCCCCACCCCACTGCACACACACACACACACACACACACACACACACACACACACACACACACACACAAGCGCCTATAGATCCTCGCCATCCCAGTGCCACAGCCGAGAGGACACAGGGAGACGGCAGCTCCACAACGATGACAAATCGCACAAGCACTAGCAGAGACACTCAGACGGTAAAAAGCATCCATTAAAAATTCATCCAGGCCACACGCTGTAGCTTCCTACTTCAAACACTCCCCAACCCCTCACTTAGGCCCCGAGTTTCTCCAGAGAAGACTCATCATGGTGGTCATTACTTCTCCTGTACTTCACCTGTTTAAGGCAAAAAAAAATAGAATAATAATAATGTCAGATTTCCCTGTCGCCCCTGATGAGGTCATTGTTATCTCGCCATCTGTGCAGGAAGCGAACTGCAGCAAAACTCACTCAGGATTCCAGGTCCGTCGCTTTAACCTTCCTTCCGTCTAACGTCTTATTATCACTTCAAGAGGACAAGACTTTGACCTTGTTCAGGAATCTTTCCGGTTGTTTACACCGAGGCCCTTAGGTTCCTCCGTGTTTTAGAAATCGGCTCCGTTTTTTTGCGCCAAGTCTTGGAAATCTTCTCCGCATCCCCCCCGCTGCTGAGTTCAATCTCAAATAGAGGGGAAAACCGTGTCTTAAAACAAGTTCTCTTGAAAAATTTTCAAGGGTGTTAGCGGCTTCAGAAGGCTTTATCACGCCTCTGACTGTGACATTCAATTAAAATATGAGAGGGGCTTCAAATAATGACATATTACTTTTCTTCAGACAGGCACCATGCTGGTGTGAGCAAAGAGAGGAGAGATTGCTAATGGAAAGTGTCATTAAAGTTCTAATGCCGGTGCAAATACATAAAAAAATAGTCCCCGGGTTTTGTGTTGTGTTTGATTCCAGCTGATGAGCACATTGTGGGTTCCTCGGCTAGTGGCAGACATTACTGACAGCTGCCCCACTGTACGAAAGGGGAGGGTGTGATCGGGTTACAGCATATGGGATAGCAGCTCGGGAAATATCCCCCTCATCAGTCAGAGTGGCGTGAAAACCTCCTTACAGGCAGCTCCCCCGAGCCACTCCACACTCCGCCTCATGAAATATTTAACCGCCACTGTTGACAAGATATAGGTTTTAACAAAATTGAAAGTCTCTCCATCATTTCCCCCGAGCAAATGCATTTTTCTGCTCATTGAAGGGGCGACATGTGTCCTCAGCACGTCTCCTGTTTGTTGTATGTTGCTAAAGACGTGTAGTATTATTTAAAACCTCCTCCGTTTTGTGTGAGGTTTTATGAGACCGGAGGCGGCGTCAAAATCTGTTTTTCAATCAAGGGTGGACCACTTGTAGAGAGGAGCAGAGATTTAAATAATCATCTCCATGTCCACAATCAGTTTGAAATGAGTTTCACTGCGTTTATGTCTGGAAAATTAGGAATCTTTGCCAATTGCAGGTAAATAAAAGGCAATAAATGGCTTTCAGCAACTGTTTGCTCTATGTGATATTGTGATTGTGGTGCAGAGAAGCAATGTTAAACAAAATGTTATTAGTCAACCTTGACTTTATTCCTCATTTATCAGCAGAAACTATTTCCCTGAAGCACTTTAACTGTTATGCAGTTTTCTTTATATTTATCGGGTTCCTTCTTGAGCACACAACCAGAAGAGCTGGGCAAGTTGACTTCTGACTTTCTCACAGTCAATAAAAACAAACAAACAAAAGAGGAATGAGAACCTATGTGCTGTGGTTAGAAGTGTCCCTTGTCAAAGGGCACATACAGGTGTAATCTAAGTTCTTATATCTAATCTTATAGTGTACAGGGATTTTCAGCTGCATCAGAAATCATCACTTTCTCTCTCATCATTTCTAAAATATAGCAATGTGCAGTTAGAAGAAATATTATAATAAACTCATTAAAATAAAGAAAGAAAAAACAAACATCTTGATGAAAGCCACGTTTAACTCATCATATTCACGATTTTGTCTGTGGTTGGTTTTTGTTTTGACAGTATCCACATCGTTTGAAAATAAAATCGGACAAAAGAGAATAAAGCAAAGTACAAAACTTAATTCCCGTTTGAAATGTTAGTGGTAATGATGGAACAAAGACACAATAAGAAACAGGTGAAAAAGAAAAAAGACGGGTACATGTACAGGTACATACGCACAGATATATAACTGCATATTATCCCGTGTATACTATGTACAATTCAGAATGTACTTTTCCCCCAAATAAGTATAATTTATAGCTCTCTCAAAACAATATGTGTGTGGTTCCTCTCTCTTATCACATATCTATTAAGGTATTTAATTCACATTTTCATGCATTTTTAACCACGGACAGTAAGTAGGCAGCTGGCCACTTTTTACTGGCTCCCACAATCACACAACGCACTTACTTTGCTCTATTTCGTAAAGCTGTTTCACTTGACTAATCTAAAAGGTTCTTTTTATTCCAAAAAGCATAATTAAGGAGTATGATACGGTGGCGGAGGCAGCAATTTATTTCATATTAAAGCGCACATGACCTGATGCTCAGGAGATTTCCTCATTTTTAGTGATAAAGGTCGATGCAATTTGCCTTTCCAGGTCATTATGACAAATTAGTCAACCGCAGTAGCAAGCCCTGTGAATTCATTCACCTTCCCATTTCCCCAGCGGTGGGACAAAGTATTAAAAACACTGCTAACGCTGCTCTTGTGTCTAAAATCTGAACCTGTTTTTGTATTTTGGTCCAGATTTTAATCAGCCTCCATTGTTGCTGCCCCAAGGCTTCTATTGAAATATAGCACTTCATATCATGCTCCTAAGAGATCCCTGTTGGATCATAAGTGAGAGGGAGACCGGTAAATTGGATGAATCTAATCATTCCAATTTGTTAAAAGCCTGATACATTGTTAGCAGAACAATAAGTCATAATTTAGGATGCCAGAGGCAGGCTAGACTTTCATTTGGTAAAGTGTGCTCCAGTTTCCTTTCAAGGACTCGTGCAATCTCAAAATTAATAACCCAAAGCGAGGGAAAACAGTGACTTTGTGGAGGTGAATAATGCGGACGCCCGGTCCTAAGGTGTCCACGCTTCTCATGATCAATTTAAAGTGCTGCTTTTTCTTTTCGGTTAATCTGATCCTTTGAATGATCTCCCCTCGTCTGCCCTTCCTCACCACTACCGTTATCGTATTTGATCTGAAATTTCATGTTTTTTGTGGTTCAATCCTTTTAAGAGTAAAGCAACTTTTTTTCTCCCATCTTATCAGATAATAAATCATTTCAAAAAATGTATCTGCTTCCAGTTTACACTTTGAGATCACCCACCTTTTTTTGCAGCAGCAGCAGCAGCCGATCTTTTTTCCTGAGCACTTTTCAGTGATTCTTCCCTTGAGGGACTGTTTCCCTCTGATAAAGTGAAAAGTGTGTGGATCGATGGGGGCTTGGGTCTGTTTCTGTGACCTGAAGCTCATGTTTTTGGTGTGTGTTTGTTTTCCTCTCAGGTGCGTCTCGAGTGGCCCACAGACCTGGCCGTGAGTCCCATGGACAACTCCCTGTACGTCCTGGACAACAACGTGGTTCTCCAGATCTCAGCGAACCATCAAGTCCGTATTGTAGCAGGCCGCCCGATGCACTGCCAAGTCCCCGGGATTGATCATTTCCTAATGAGCAAAGTGGCCATCCACGCCACCCTGGAGTCCGCCAATGCCCTCGCTGTGTCCCACAATGGCATTTTGTACATCGCTGAGTCAGATGAGAAGAAAATAAACCGAGTCCGACAGGTGTCCACGAACGGAGAGATCTCGCTGGTTGCAGGGGCACCGAGTGGCTGTGACTGCAAGACTGACGCCAACTGCGATTGTTACTCTGGAGACGAAGGCTACGCCAAGGACGCCAAGCTGAACGCGCCCTCCTCGCTGGCGGTTTGTCCAGATGGAGAGCTTTACATCGCAGATCTGGGCAACATTCGTATCCGCTATGTGCGCCGAAACAAGCCCTATCTGAATCCCCTCAGCATGTACGAGGTGTCCTCTCCCATTGATGATGAACTCTATCTGTTCGACTCGAACGGCAGCCACATTTTCACACAGAGCTTGACGACGGGAGACCACCTCTACAATTTGACCTACACGGGAGGAGGGGATCTGAGCAGCATCACCGATAAGAACAAGAACACAGTGATCATCCGACGAGACACGACAGGAATGCCCCTGTGGCTGATGGTCCCTGACGGACAGACATTCTGGTTCACCATCGGCACCAACACTGCCCTTAAAACTGTCGCCGCTCAGGGTCAAGAACTCGCTGTGATGACCTACCACGGCAGCTCGGGACTTCTTGCAACCAAGACGAACGAAAACGGATGGACAACCTTCTTCGAGTGAGTGATTTTTAAGAAACGTTTTACAAAACACCTTCATAATCCACATAATCTGTCTGGATCCCGGTTGAGCTGATTATAGATTAGCGCTTTGCCACCGAGAGCAACTAAATAGATCTGTTAAATCTCTTAAATCCAAAATACAATTTGTACAAAGTCATTTATAGAATATCTCTGCAGTAGTTGTCGTGGCAGTAAATGCTATGATGCTTTAGTGAGTAAATGTTCAGAGTTGAAGAGTTCAGAGTTTTTTGGCACACAAGGTGCCTTCTTATGCCTGGGTGTCTACGCCAGTCAGAATACAGGACCTGTTCTGGTATGGGTGTAATCCTATTTGCCGTTTATTGGATTACCGCATGATATGTTGCTTATTTGCACCCTTGCTTGCAGTGACAGCATCCAGGCCGGGGCTCGTTTGGAGTTGTTGGGTACAGGAACATAATAGATTGGACAGAGGAAGTAATTGATCGAGGCAAACCCGCACATTGTGAGGGAACAGTCGGACGCTCCCACGTGCCGCAGCCAGTAAGCCCAGGATTTCATGTTCTTCGTGACTTCCACTGAGCAATCTGTCCCTTAGCTTAATATGCTGTACCGAGGGATACCGTGCTAACCGATTGTCACTCCAAAAAAGTGTGATTAAGCAGATCGGCTGGTCAGACATCTGTTACACCTCGCTGGAGGAATAGAACACTCTCTGACACATAATCAGGTGCTCTGTTTAGTCTGAGTAGACATTTATCACCTGTGTTTGATTTGGTTGTCATCCGAGACGGTTGAACTGGAAGGCAAAAAAAACCCGGCACAAACGCAGCCGTGCATTTCTCAAGGTAGAGTGAATTGCCTGCGGCTTAAACAAATCCAGTGGGTGGTTGGAATTCTGAATTCATGTCTCTGTAAATTATCAGCTTTGAGCTCAGTCTTACCCATTATGTAAAGAAAACAGGGAGTTGCTATAGCAGCGTTAAGGCAAAGGGCTTTTTGTGAAGATGCAACGCAAACAACGATCGAGATGTTTCCCCCCAAAAAAAGAAAATCTCACCTTGACATTAAGGAAATAGAAAAAAACAAGTGCGGCGTTTTTGAGATGTTTGAAAGACACGTGTGTTATTCAAACACAGAGTTAACATGACAGAAAGAAGGGGGGGGGGCTGGTGATACTGGGATGTGTACATGTTTCATTCCAGAGTTGCATCATTGTTTGGCTTTGGCTCAGGGGGGACGGCAGGTCATATTCTAATCACAGGGTTGGTGGTTCAATCTGCAGTTCCTGCTCTTCGCAATGCTCAAGGGCACTCAGAATGTCCTTGAGTGGAGCAGGACACTAGACCTCCGATTGCTCCTGATAGGCTGTGCATAATAGCTCCCTGCCATCTGTGTGTGTGTGTGTGTGTGTGTGTGTGTGTGTGTGTGTGTGTGAATGGGTGTGTGTGTGTGAATGGGTGAACAAGATACAAAATGCAAAATGCAAAGGGGTTTGTGTTTAGGTCTTTGATAGATGCTTTATACTGTATTCACTGTGTAGGTTGTGGAGCCGTCACCCGTTAGAGAACTAGACTAACCAAGGTTATGTTTTCATCGTGGAAGGATTCGGTATCTGTCGAGAGAGATTGAGCGATTTACAACATTTTTGGGAGTAATTAGTCATTAGAAATTTGGTGCAGATTAAAATTTGTATTTAGTCACTTTAAATGTGGTTTAACAGCCTATTGGGCCTTGGTGCAGGTATTTGCTCTCCTGAGTGACATTCATATTATAATTTTTACTATCACTATTAGTAGTAGTAGTAGTAGTACTACTAGTAGTTGTTGTATTGTTATTATGTTGTTATATTTATATAAATTTACAGTTTTTCTCTTTCAAATTGGGAAATGATTCCATACTTTTCTACAACCGAAGCAGATAATCCCTGTTTTAATTTCCACCTCATAGAGTGGTTGTTGTTTTTCTTCGATTGGGAATCACCTGAGGGTCAAAACAATAAGTTGCTATCATCCAGATTGATATCTGCCTTTATCTCTGCTCAACAAAGTGCACGGTTGAATATTTTATGCAATCTAAATTTATTAATTGGTGCCCTTGTTCTTGTCCTGCAGCCAGTAGATCAGGATTCATTTGTATGTCTGCAGAAGTCAAAACATAGCGGATCGACTGGAGAACAAAGGACATCTGGTTCACCGTCTTACGTTGCATGGCAGTCTCATCTGCTCTGACGTTTACAGTAAAAGCAGATGCTCCGCTGACCTCCTAATGTTTCTGTTGTAATGATAAGTGCTCATGCTTAGGGGTTACTGTAAATCTATTAAATCATCTGAAGGATGCCTAATTGTTCTCTTAGCCTCCAATTAACAGGCCAGTGATGCTTCTGTTTAGCAGCGAATATGAATAAGCTGCTGGGTTTCGAGAAAATGTTCTTCAGCTGATTAAATACATCAGGAACAGCAACACCTCAATCGCGTGAAACATCTTGTCTGTATGTTTTGGTCTTTACGGTCATTAGCCACACGTGTTCCGAAATGTACAGGCAGCAACTGGAAGTGAAAGCATGAGAGTAGCTCAGTGTAAAGCAGAGTTTAGGTATGCTACAGGGGACGCTGATGTGAAGTGTCCGGCCTATTGTTGGGCGCCAGCGTGAAAGGTCACAGAGTTAGCATGTGACACAGGGGTGATGCAATCTGAATGGACTTGTGTGGCCATCCGTGGGGAAAGCAGTCCTCTCCCTTCTGCTGAGAACGCTGCCCCCGCATGCCCCTCATGTCCAGAGAAAGTAAGCTAATAGGCAGCTGAGCCGAGGCACGGCCATTACGGCTCAGCGGTGGAGCCCGAGGAATGGCTCTAGCTCAAGGCCCTAATTGAGACGGAGAGAGTTTGGGTCAGTGATCAAGCTGGGGTGTGCGGCATCGCTCAAGACTGAGATTTCCGTCTTGTGGCCTCAGTCTCTCGTGCGGAGGTGACGGCAAAACAGGGACAACATTTTGTCTGCAATGAATGGAGCAGTTAAAAGTACCGGGCAGATAACGTGCAGCTCGCCTCGCATTCGCTGCGAAAACTTTGATTGTTACAGAGGGAGAATGAGTCGGCGATAAAATACAGGCGGTATCAAAAGAAATCAAATGCTTTAGATATAAATGACTCTGCTATTTAGTGTTTCCTGAAGTGGAAGGCTGGGGTTGAAATGCATCTATGAATCCCAGTCCCTGCAGTTGAAATCAGATAACGTTTATCTCTGGGAGATGATTCCTCTTTCACTCTTCCTCTCCATATTGGATATTTGAGATGGCAGCGCTGAGGAAATATCCGTAAACCAGCACCCACCATCTCATTTATTAGAAGCTTTATTATGGCAGGTGGCAACATCGAAGAGGGCTTTCCAATCTGTATTCAGCGCGCAGATAAAAGTCTTCATTCTAAGTAATGCACCGTTCACTCACTCCTATTCTGGAACACTGGCAATCGGAGAGATTTCAAATTGTTCCATGCTGATGTGCTCTGTGAGTGAAATGAAACAATCTGGCCACTCGTGTTCCTGTTTGTGATGAACCGACTGATCTCTCGAAGGAGTCGCACCTCACCGCTCCCGTTTCACAGACTGTATCACGAGATTAGGGCCACGTCGCTAATCTTTTAAACTAATAAGCAGATTTCCAAACGTGACGAGGTGTGTGCTTTTTTCTTTTTTCCTCGTCTGTAAGTGCGTCCATCCTTTTAAAGGTTACCCCCAAGCTGAGCAGCATTGATATTCATGTCTCATGCACGCCCTGTTGGAAGAGCTAGAAAAGTTCAACTCATTCGCGACGTTGCACATTTTGCACGAGGTTGTGCTGATTGTGCTCCGGTGATTAAAGCCAATAGTTTTTGAGTTTTATTACCTCCGGCTGCCAACGTCGATGGATTTGTTGTCGTGTTTACTGCCGGCGTTTGACGCAGTTTCACAATTTGTGACACCGAGAGGGAAATCTCAGGCAAAATACACTCCTCCTACCGTAATTACTGCTTGATCAGTTTATCCTACAGAACAACTCATAATCACAGTAAATCAAAGGTGACAGAACAACTCATTAGTCACATTTATGCACCTTCATGAATTTTATGCAAACCTGACCAGCATTTATGATGATGATGATGATGGCGTCTTTATGTTTTAACAAATCTCAGCAACGCCGGGTAAATCTTGTGTCCGGGCAAAGCGCTTTAGACGATTCTGCTTCCGTCACTGTTTTCGCACGGCTTCAGATGACACCCCCGTTTCGTTTTAAGCTCACATCAGTGTATTTCCTTGCAGGTATGACACTTACGGGCGTCTGACTAACGTCACTTACCCGACGGGCCGAGTGAGCAGCTACCGCACGGACGCCGACAGCTCGGTCCGCATCCAGGCGGAGGGCTCCAACAAAGAGGACATCACCGTCACCACCAACCTGTCAGCCTCTGGCACCTTCTACACACTCATGCAGGGTAAGTGTCTATAGGTGGAGCTGGTGATGTTTAAGGTGTTCTATCAATGTCAGTGACGGAAACTTTTTTATGTATGTATAAAGTTATTCTCACTTACTGTAATAAACTTCCAGCGCTGCATTTTGCACCCATTTATTTGTATTGGTTTAGATTTGTCATTTATATAAGAGACTTAAGTATATTCTGAAAGCGACACCTATTCTAAAAGATTTCTCAGACATGCACTGAACTCACAATAATTATAAAATATAATCAAAAACGTGCATAATCTCCTGAAATTACCTGGGGGGGGATTTATATGAGAAGACAAATGTCAGAGGCTCCCAACAATCTGGAGTTTCCTTTGCCAGCTCTCGAACACAACTCCAGATGAAATCCAAACAAGGCAATGAGAGAATACAGCAGGAGATTATCCTGAACTTATTGATGAAGTTTATAACACGCGATGGAAACTGAAAAATACAAAAAGTTGGTGGCAATACGAGCCAAGGCCAGGGTCAATGGTTCTCCACCCCTTCGCCAGAACACTCGGGACATTATCCTGTTGTTGGGAACGGGTCTGACCCCAGAATCCCCTGATGCGCTCTTCATATATGTGAAAAGCAAAATTCAGAAAAAGTCTGGACCACGCTGTGCAGACATTTTCCAGAGTTTTTGTCTGAATACGGTTTTCGTGTGAGGGATTGTTCACAGTCGCCATTGTTGCTGGGTTTAATGTTCTTCTCTGATCCTGTAAGGTGTGTTGTCGGGGCCAATAGCTCTTCGTACGACGTCCCGGGACAAGTAGTGTTAGATAAGGGACGAGAGAATGAGCGATTCAGAGACTGTCACTCTGGGATGGAGCCTCCTAAAGTAAGGGATTCCTGAATGGGAGACGAGCTCCCTCTGACAAAGTCTGGTGCGGTGGATAGTTTAAAGTGGACCTGGTAAATTGTTCTTTGTCTCTGGACATTTTCATATAAAACATTTCAGTTCACAAACATATTTCAAATGTTTTTCCATTTTGTGGTGGAGGCTGACCTCGGATCCAGATCCCTGAGTAAATAAGACTCAAACCTCCTGCATGGTTAAAACCAGGAGTTAGATTAGAAACCAGAAAGGCACTCAGAGAATCCATATCTCCACCAGGACCCGACAGTCCCCCTATGAAATCACATTTAAATTCACCAGATCCAGATTTTTATTTGGACCTTCACCAAATTACACACACTCATCAATACCAGTTTCCTAAACAAGCCCGGATTTTCTTTATCAAGATCCATTATTCGGCATCCTTCCCCCAAGTCTCCTGGTTGTGTGTCCCACGGTTTGTGCGTAATCCTGCTAAACGACAGACAAACACACACTGATGGAAACACAACCTCCTTGGCGGAGGTAATTATTTTTTTGTGTGTTTCGAGTGAACAGACTTCAAATGAAGATGTTATGACTCATTGCTTATCAGTCACAGAGCTTTCCCTCAGTTGAGTTTATTGCTGCTCTGTTTTTAATAAAAAAATAAATAATACTGTTGCGCAACCTCCATTTACCAAAATGGAAATTGAATTGATTTTCTGTCATAAAACCCAGCGCTGGTTGTCCATACCAGATCCTCCAGGTTTAGGACATTTAGCGAGAGATGCAGACAGAGGACGGGCGGATATTGTGTCCGCCTGGTTTGTTTTGATAATTTAGTCTCACTGATGTTCTGCTTTGATGAGCTGGTGTTGTCTTTTAATTTTCTGGACCTGCTCCACCCGCACCTTACACCTGCTAATGTTTGATTTGGGTTTGAACGCGTGTCCTCCACCCTCTCGTCCCCCCTGACTCGCTGCAACGGAAGATGAAACTCTCCAGTTTCTCACTGTTGCACAAAGGAGCGGTCACCTCCGCGCTGTGACCTTGTCGTAGACATCTGCTGGCGAGAGGAGTGGCGCCAGGATCTCTGCTGTTAATTAATTCACTGTTGTCGGTCTTTGTACGCCTGCAACTGTGGCGATCACATAGCACACGAATGCACGGCCTTAAAGATTCCTTCCTGGTCATCTGTTAATGGGATTGTCCTCCTCCTCCGCGCGAGCCTCAACGCACCGCTTGGTTAATTGTGTCGTTACGTGAAGCTGATAACCATAAAATTCAAAAGATTGCAGATTAATATATATATATTTTTTAAACTCCAATCAGGTGAAGACTCATCACCAGATAATAAAATATATCGTGTATATAAAAGCCAAACATGCTGAATATAATATTGAGATGAAACGAAAGTAAAAATCATCAATCAGACTGAGAGTCAAGTGTGGAGTAATGTCATCGTATTGCACTTGAGTAGCTGTTAGTTATAATCACTACAAGTGAACTGTAACTGTATTATTTAATTATATTATCTAACTAGGCTCCGCGGGGTCTCAAAAAAAAAATCGTACATTTAATAAGAAATGAATACGTCATAATTATGTTCTGTCCGCCGTTATTATCCACAGCGTGAACATTGTGTAATATCCTGATTTGTGAAAATACTGAGCCTCAGCATGAGGGTCAGGTGCGCTGTTCTATCATTTGTTTTCCTGTAAGCAGACCACAGCCCCATTTTAAATGTGAGCGCAGGTCAGATCCCTCCCCTGCTGCTCTGTGCGCATGCATTAGCGTGAACATCCCAGTTCAGCAGTATTTTCCAGCTTCATCTGGTCTCAGAGGCCTCCTTTGGGGCCGGGTGTGTCCCAGAGGCCTTTCGGTCAACCGTCCGAGGTGTCGGCATGATGGAGCGAGGTGAGGGCCAGTGCAAGGTCAGCCCTGCCTCCTCCTCCGCCCGTTTCTCTTGTCTCGGCAACACAACGTGTCCCGAGGCGCTCGATGCGTAAGAACAAAACGCGAAACTCTGACCGATCACGTGTGACGTTTATTGTTGTTCTCTGTGATTAATAAAGAAATCGTCGCGGCCACTTTGCCCTGACGTGTCAACACGAGAAAATTAAAGTGCAATGTTTTGATTTTCTTTTTTTCCTTTCTGTTAAATGAAGTCAACTAATTAATTTAATGTTTGACAAGCCATTAATTTCCCTTTGTTCTTAATGAGAATAATATTCATCCTGGTCCCTGTCAGTGGACTGATAGGAGGCGAGGAGGAGACATCTCTGATGAATGTACATGAGATGCTCAGTGGAAACATTAGTCACTGGTCTGGAGCTGGAACACAGGCTGTCGTCACCTGGGGACAGTAACAGACAGGCTCAGATTTATCCCCTGAGAGAGTGTGTGTGTGTGCGCGTGTGTGCGTGTGTTCTTGCACTTGCGTTGTGGCCACAGGCAAGCTCGAATCTTTGATAGTTTTCATTCTTCCATATCCTCGAGGCTGCCGCAACAGCTGTAAAACTTTACTGGCGCTGGGAAACCTCTCACTATTGATCTTTGTTGTCACAGACCCAATATTATTGCAGGGGTTCAGTTAAATACTGCTGTTAATGGCTTTCTTTTTTGCTGAGCAGCCATTTTGGGTCATTATGTTTGTGTCTGACCGGGATGAATATCAGATTTAGTCCTCTTACTTCAGCGGCAAAGAGGCTGTGATTGTGTGTCTCCTTCCAATTCCTAATTATAATCATTTCCCCCCCACACTCCCTCTGCAGATCAAGTACGCAACAGCTATTTCATTGGTCTGGATGGCTCGCTGCGGCTGGTGCTGGCCAATGGCATGGAGGTCTCCCTGCACACCGAGCCCCACCTGCTGGCTGGCACCGTCAACCCCACAGTCAGCAAGAGGAACGTGACCCTGGCCATCGACAATGGCCTCAACCTGGTGGAGTGGAGGCAGAGGAAGGAGCAGGCCCGCGGCCAGGTCACTGTTTATGGACGCCGATTAAGGGTAAGCGTGCCAGCTTGCGAAAAGTGACTGGCACTCGCACACACTTGAAAAGGATCACAAGGTGACTGTTTAAAAATGGATGAGGGTGAGGAAAATTTCTATCGGGCTCAAAATGGAATTGAATTCCAGCCTCTTCCTGGATGTGACCGCGCTCACTGCAATTTATCCTTGGATGAAAAACCTCTGCATTCTTCAGCAGCATGAGTCTGAGTTTGTGGGGCCTGAACACATTTACGACCTCTTCACTGGAGGAGTTTGTTAGGAGGCAGCTTTCAGACTCACTGTGATGAATCCTGATATGATTAAAGCAGCTTTTATCTTCAGGTTTTTAACAAGTGACTCAGCGTTTTGCATTGTACTGTGTCAAAATGCAAGATCGTTTGAGGAAAGAAAACTGAATCTGGCTCAACCGCTCATCCAGCACTGCACTGCAGGGGACTATCACTTACATGCACACATTCCTTGGGTGACTTTAGCATGAATAGTGTAATCCTATTGTTTGTAGCTTATATTGTCACTGTAATAAGTTTGCAAGAATTAAAATATCTTATATATCATATCTATAAACTGCCGTGTAGTGTTTTGGGATTCATTGGTCTCTCTGGATGTTTTACAAAATCAACTTCCTGAATCATATCTGAACACAAATTGCATTTTTTTAACTCAGACTTCTTGTCTTTCCTCTGAAAGTGTCCAATGACTCAAGCTTGGCCGATAAAAATCTGCCAATATGAGGCTTTCGCAGACAAATTGGTATCTGTGTTTATGTTTTTGTCGATATGAAAACCTTTATTTTACAGAATGAACAATGCCAAAGGGGGTTTGATAACGACAACTTAGGAATCATGGCCAATTCATTTTCAAATACATATAAATTGGCTGACGTATCTATTTTTCTATGCATCCATCCTGTAAATCAACAGGTCCCTTCTCATGACAGGTTGAACAGCCGATGTTTAATCGTACAACATGTGGTTATCAACATTAACACGAGGAGAAGCAGCCAAAGATCCTGGTTGATTGTCCCGTTAAGTCTCAGGGTTTCCCAGGCAAATAACAACTTGGTTTAAGTTGTCTTCCACATTCTCTGGGAGGTGACACCGCTAATGGGGAGGTGCCACTTTGTCTGTCGTTGGCTGTTCATTTAATGGCCCTGTTGTCCCTTTGGAAGTGAAAGCTTCTAATGTATGTTACAGACAATGGCCCCGGGGGCGAGATAGGAAATGGGAGCAGCCTAATGGCGAGAGCAGAGGGGATGAACAGAGCTGGAATCATTGAGCGACCTTGAGTGGCATGTCAAGTGATATTATGTGGGTGGCTGGGTGAGTGTGTGGCAGGCAGTGTGAGAGCAGGGGGGGGGGGGGGGGGGGTCTCGTGTGCAGAGCAGAGTGATGCATGAGAAGAGGAGAAAGACTTCACAGATCCCCGTTCTGCTGAAAGCATTTAGGTTGTTGCTGTTTGTTTATCAGACTGTAAATTTTCGTACATTGCGGAACTGCACGTGCGTGTGCTCGCCGTGTTCTGCTCCTCGTGTCCTCGGGGTAAGTGGGTTACTGACGGTGCTCGCCCCACCCTGCCTCACCACAATGATCGTGATTAACACCGCCGAGGCACAGTAATGGTTTATCTCCTCGGAAGAAAGCCCTCCTCTTAAAGTGGTGTGCACATTAGGAGAGCAAGAATCCTCAATCCCTTTTAAAGCGACAAAAGGCTAAGATTAGCTCTGTGCTACACAAGGCCTACCCCCTACAGATTCACTGGAGGTGCAGCCTGAGCCGGGTCTGAAGAAACCCGGCCACCTCAGACACCAAAGAACCAAGTCGCCTGACAAGGTTTTTGGGATCTGACAGAGATTCTGTGCAGGTCGTAGTGCTCCAGGGGGCGCTGTGTGCAATAACCGACGTGCCATTCTTGCTATTATTAAGTTTGTGAACCATCTAAATGATGTCGAAGCTGTTATTTTAAGTTATAAAAACATAAAAACACGTGGCTGATATCTCATCAAAGCGTCTTATAATGTCGGCCTGGTTTTTTGTTTTTTTTTAAGAGATGCAAGTTGGCAACAAAGGAAACGATAGAATCGTTTTTCTTTGATTGTTAGAATAAACAAAACTGATGTTGTTGAAGAGCGAGTAATTGTTGAAATTATCATGAAACTGCTGAAAGACGCTTTCACTGTTAAAGCGACTGATTGAGATTGTCACTCTCGACACGACCGTCACTCGTATTGATCGAGAGATGAGAAGTCGTCTGTAATGTTTTATGTTGAGGAGAGTTAATGTAATATTCTGGGTGTAATGTACTGTAATAGTCTTTTCTACACGTCTCCTTTCTTTTAGAAGTTCCTTTTTAGAGGCGATGTCCAATTTAAAATGATTCCTCTTGAGTGGGTTTCCATTCTCGGGGGGGATCGTGGGAACTCTGATACGAGAGAGGTTTTCTTTTTTTTTTTTCACCCTGTTGAGTCTCTGGCGAACCCGATCCTGGCATTCAGAACTTTCTCTCTCTTACACCTTATTTTATTTTGTGCGCAAACCTCAACACAATCTTGTCGGACAGGTGGCGGCCCGGTGCTGCCTGCGACTGCCGAAGTCACTTATCTGTGAGAATATAAGTAGTTTAGGAAATGTCCTAACAAGTGTAGCAATTTCTTTTTCTGTCTGTGAAATCTGTACGTGAGGGTAAAATAGAGGATAACAAATGTGGGCCACCTTTCTATTCCCTGACCCCCCCACCCCCACCCCCAGTCTCAGGGATCGGATTGTTTGTGCCACTCACACACAACCGTTGTCCTCATGAATCTGTTGCTTTTAGTGCAACGTAATCCTCTCAATTAGGTATCAGTGACCTTAATTGCCTCTGGGGTAATTGTCCCTTCACAGATGAGAGACCTAAGCATCCTTCTTCCCCCCCGACGTGAAATTGAAAAAGTGCGGCTTCTCAGCGGGCCTGCATGTGTCTGGGCGGCAGCCAGAAGCAGCTTTCTGAGCCGCCTCAAGATGGTTTCAAGCCTTGCCAAGTATTTCAGCTCGCCAAATGGTAGCACACCTAAAGAGGAACTATTAGGGGGGGGGGAGACAAGAGCACAGAATCAGAGGAGCAGTTTAAAGAGACGTCTTCAACTGTATTTTCAAAAAACTACCACATGAAGTTAGGGACTGTTTGAGGATTCGCTCTGAGCTACAATCTGAAGTCATTTCATTTATCTTTACTCACTAGCTTCTGCTCACAGAGGCTGTTGAGAAACATGAGCCAAGAACTAGAAGACAAGAACTCAATTGGATCTAGACATTTTCCCTTTAATTTTGCCTTTAAGGAATATTGTAAAAACAATTGACGCCGTAAACAAAATCTGTAACAAAATCTTTCGGAGGAATGGCCGGAGCAACTGAGCTCAATGTCTGAAATCCTCGACGTTGGTTGATCTTGTTGACTGCAGCACAGGAGCTGCCTCCTGACTAGAGGAGGACAGTGGATTTGTCTCTGTGCTGACCCAGACACGGCCGTTACACTGTTGAGAGCCCTGCTTGTCTCTGCTCGACGGGTCAAAAGAGCCAAACAATGCTAAGTGTCATTTAAACAATCTTCTGAGTCACACGGCAGGAGAATTGATTTTCTTTTTTTCTCCCAATTTACAGAAATGGCTAAATAAAATGAGAGTCGTCTGCGCCGGGTAATTCCTTTCAGTGCGCAGTGGAAATGAATTTAATGATCAATGTGACTGTAATGTTTTCTGCATGAATAGACAAACTCCCCCTAATACTGCTGGATTTTTATACAAACAAAGAAATATGGTAATTCTTATAATTTCATCACTTCAGTGGCTCCTGCAGTCCTGAGATACAGCTCCTCTGCTGTAATTAAAAGCTCTGAAAAGAAAGAGGAACATAAAATAATCACTCTGTGATTAAAGCTCTCCTCATAAGGTCCCACCTTGGAGGAGCCAGGCACCAATTTCTCTCGGTCATTTCAAGCATCCAAACTTGTTTATTTCCTCGTGGTGGAGCTGATGAGGTCTAATTACATTTTTCTAATTCTCCGATTCCCTCTCCTCTGTAGGTTCATAACAGGAACTTGCTGTCACTGGACTTTGATCGAATCACCAGAACAGAGAAGGTCTATGACGACCACAGGAAGTTCACCTTACGGATCCACTACGACCAGGCTGGACGACCCACTCTGTGGGCGCCAAGCAGCCGTCTGAACGGGGTCAACGTCACCTACTCCGCCGGGGGGCACGTGGCCGGCATCCAGAGAGGCATCATGTCAGTTCGCATGGAGTACGACCAGAACGGCAGAATCACCTCCCAGATATTCGCTGATGGTAAATCTTGGACCTACACATACCTTGAGAAGGTAAGATTGATTAAATGGTTTAAAGATAAAACATTAAATAAAAGCCGATGGGGACATGCTGTACAGTTAAATTGTGGAGGTGTGTCTGTGCAAGAACCTTGACGGGAGTCTTTAGACTGGAGTTAAAAGTTAACTTGTAATACTTCAGCAGTGTTTGTGCCGCATTATCAGCCTCGAGAGCAGAAATGTAATTAAAACCTGTCTGGTGCACCACGGATGTTAGACTTTGTTCTATCCTGACAGCAGAGTTCAACCTGTAAGAATGAAATGTCACTTTTTACTTACTAATTGAAGCCAAAATTGTTGGGGAAAAGGTGAAGCGCTGTGATTCTCTGCTGTAGATGAGGGATGTGAAAATAGCTCAGAGTCACCTTGTCCACAGTCTTTTGTCGGTTTTTCAGTAACCTCTAAATGCCGAGATGGCGGCCGCGTGTCGTGACAACCACAGAACAGATTTAAAGACTTCATTTAAGACTTCAAACCTTTGAGTTGCCGACTTTAGTCCCTTTTTATTCTGTTTGAATCAAAAGCTCCGAGAAACAAGTAGCGGCTTGTTTGTGAGATAATCTCTTAAGGAAAATGTTAATGTCGGAGGAATATCAACAACTCTTACTTTCAAGATGGAAATTAGATGTTGTCCGACTCAGACTTGCATACGTGATTTGTTATTGCTTTTCACATTTTGTTCGTCCTCTTGTGGACAGGACGAGTCGCTGGTAGATTCACAGCCTGAACAGGCAACATGAGGAAAAGTTTCAATTTTACTTTTGATTTATGTAATTCATATTATGTACGTTTTTTACATTTTTATCTTCCGTCAAGGATGTTATGTTTCCGTCCATGTTTGCAGGATTATGCAAAAATCACATGAACGACTTCCATGACATTTTGTTGAGGGGTGGGTGGCGCAGGGAGGAACACATTTCAAATTTGGTGCGGATCCAGATCAGGGGGCGAATCCAGATACAGTGTTTTTAGTTTTTTATTGATATATTTGTGCAATTTGGTGCAGATAGAAATCCAGATCTAGTGAATTTAAATGTGGTTTCATAAGGGGACTGTTCTGGTTTGCGCTCTACTGTGTGCCATTCTACTTAAATGTAATTATAAACGAGTTCTTTTTTCTTTCCTCTTTACAGTCCATGGTGCTCCTGCTCTACAGCCAGAGGCAGTACATCTTTGAATTTGACAAAAACGACAGACTCTCCTCTGTGACCATGCCCAACGTGGCACGGCAGACCCTGGAAACCTCCCGCTCCATCGGCTACTACAGAAACACCTACCGGCCCCCGGAGGGTAACGCCTCGGTGCTCCAGGACTACAGTGAGAACGGTCAGTTGCTGCAGACGACCTACCTGGGCACGGGCCGCAGGGTCATCTACAAATACGGCAAGCTGGCCAAGCTGCTGGAGATCCTCTACGACACCACGCGCATCGCTTTCTCCTATGACGAGGTGGCGGGCATGCTGAAGACGGTGAACCTGCAGAGCGAGGGCTTCACCTGCACCATCCGCTACCGTCAGATCGGCCCGCTGATTGACCGGCAGATTTTCCGATTCAGCGAGGAGGGCATGGTGAACGCCAGATTTGACTACGTCTATGACAACAGCTTCCGAGTCACAAGCATGCAGGCTGTCATCAACGAAACCCCGCTGCCGATCGACTTGTATCGCTATGACGACGTGTCTGGCAAAACAGAGCAGTTTGGCAAATTTGGGGTGATCTACTACGACATCAATCAGATAATCACCACGGCGGTGATGACCCACACCAAGCACTTTGACGCTTACGGCCGGGTGAAGGAGGTACAATATGAGATCTTTCGCTCGCTCATGTACTGGATGATGGTGCAGTACGACAACATGGGCCGAGTGGTGGCCAAGGAGCTGAAGGTCGGGCCTTACGCCAACACCACGCGCTACACGTACGAGTATGACGCTGACGGCCAGCTGCAGGTGGTCTCCATCAACGACAAGCCTCTGTGGAGATACAGCTACGACCTAAACGGCAACTTGCATCTCCTCAGCCCTGGAAACAGCGCACGCCTCACGCCGCTACGCTATGACATCAGAGACCGGATCACTCGCTTGGGAGACATCCAGTACAGGGTGGACGAGGACGGTTTCCTCAAGCAGCGAGGAAACGAATACTTTGAGTACAACTCCGCCGGCCTGCTGATCAAAGTGTACAACAAAGTGAGCGGCTGGAGCATCAAATACCGCTACGACGGCGTGGGCAGGAGGGTGTCGAGCCGAAGCAGCGCCGGCCACCACCTGCAGTTCTTCTATGCTGACTTATCCAGCCCCACTCGGGTCACACACATGTACAATCATTCCAGCTCGGAGATCACTTCTCTGTACTATGACCTGCAGGGACACCTGTTCGCCATGGAGCTGAGCAGCGGGGATGAGTTTTATGTGGCCTGTGATAACATAGGCACCCCTCTGGCTGTGTTCAGCGGCTCAGGCCTGATGATTAAACAGGTTCTCCACACAGCGTTTGGGGAGGTCTACCTCGACACTAACCCCAGCTTCCAGCTAATCATCGGCTACCAGGGAGGCCTGTATGAGCCCCTCAGTAAACTGGTGCACATGGGAAGACGGGACTACGACGTCCTGGCTGGCCGCTGGACCACGCCCAACCACGAGATCTGGAAACGTCTCAACAGCAACCACATCGTGCCATTCAACTTGTACATGTTCAAGAATAACAATCCTCTGAGCAACAACGAGGAGATAAAGTGCTACATGACTGGTGAGTTCACATCATGTTCAACAGAGAGACAAATCCACCCGACCCGTTCTTTTGCAGAGGATGGAAGCTTTGGCAACCCAGAGAATAGAGAAATAAATGTGTTAACAAGTTTCAAAACGGAGATTTCTCCAACCACAGCTCTCATCCTCTGCAAAGCAGCAAGCAGCAAACTTGTCAAGGCCACATCTCAACTCTTCAGGCAGAGTCTACATAAAGTATTCAGCTGTAACTGAAGATAGGTTTGAAGCAGCCCCAAGATTGTCACAATTATTTAACTGGTAAATAACTGTGTATATACAGTAAATGGCAGTTTTTTATTAAGTTAGCGTTACTAGATTCATATCATTACTTCCACCAAGGAGGTTTTGTTTTTGATTTTTCTGTTATTTAGCAGGATTACGCAAAAACTACTGGATGGATCAGAACAGAACCTGGTGTAAGGATGTGGTATCAGTAGGAAAAAAGCCCGTTTAACTTTGGTGCAGATCCAGCTCAGGGGGCGGATTCTGGCACGTTCTGTATTTAAAATTGCAAGATTGGGCGTTTTTGCATCATTAACATTGATTTCTCAGAGAATAATTCATGGATAAAAGATAAAAATCTGGATCTAGTGAATTTAAATGTGGTTTCGTAGTAATAGGACTCTTGGGTCTTGGTGGAGGGATATGCGCTTCATGTAGAAGAAATTAAAAGTAATGGTGGGGTCGTACCTCAAGTCTCAGACCTGCGTGAAACTTGCTTTTTCTCCCAGTTCAGCAAACTATTCTCCCTTCAGGTGTTGACGCAGAATTTTTTTTATTTATTCTAAACAACAAGCCACAAATGGAAAAACAAATCCTTCCAAAATTAAATTTGAAAATAGAAATGCAGTGTAGGGGAGAGAGAAAGAGAACGAGAGAGAGAGAGAGAGAGGTTGTTTTTTTCACTGGGACGCTGCGCTTGTTTTTCCTGCTCTGCTGTTTGTCTGCGTGCACGTGCGTGTTGCTTTGCATGCGTGTGCCCAGTGGCTGTCATTTTGAAAGTGCTCAAAGGGAACAATGCTGTATGGCAAAGCCCCCCCCCCCCATCTGTTGCTGAACACTCAGGTCCCTTCCCAGAAATATCACATCGTCCTGTGTTGCTTTGTGGCAGGGAGGAGGTAAATGGCAGTGAAAGCTCCCCAGTGGAGAGGCAGAGCACAATAGATCCATAGAAACGTCAGCCAGGGCCGGTGGTATCAACCTCTTTGGCTGCAAGTTAAACAGCATTGTTAAGGATACTCGCCGAATACGACTGTGGTTTGAACCAAACAAGCCTCGGCCAGATCACATCACAACTGCGAGATAGAATTCTCTCCGTTGATGCTCACGCTGGCTGTGAAATCATTTTTTTTTTAACCTGTTATCCTCCATTTATTAACCTGTGTAGACAATGACGAGAGGAAAAAAACAGCCACCTCTTTGTTCAGGCTGCTCTCCAGCTCGCCGCTGCTCTCTGATCAACAAAGCCATTTAGCCTTCTGCCAAACAGAAAAGGGCGTTCGGCTTCACAGTCCACCATTAGAGGCCGACCGGCGATAGAATGCTAAGCAGACTGTTAGATATACTGTAGTGGCTCGCCGTCTCAATTGTGATTGATGGCACTGACATTTCCATTCCTTTCACTGAATTACCCGGGTCCTTTCATTGTCCTCAAACAAATTCTTAATTAAAAAAGCTTTGTCAGGTGCGACAGTGTGGCGTCGCCCGTCTGTCACAAACTTAACCCCCGAAGTGTCACGGCAATGATTCTGCTGTCCGTAACAAACATGCCTTTTTCCTTTTTTCTTTTATTATCTTCCAGTCATGTCTGTCGCCTTTTTCTGTGTTTTTCCGAGTTAATGACAACTTATCACCAGGAATTGGCAGCTGCACCTACAAACGCAAGCTGCTGTTATATGACCCGCGTTTAATTTGATCGCATGGATTTGAATCTCCGACATGTCACTTTCCTGCTTTTTAGCATCTCATTAGAGGATAAAACCTGCTGAGTCCTCGGAATATCCTGCGTCCGCGTCTCGGCTGCTTTGAAATTACATCAACTTTCAGTGTGTAATTATCAGACACTCGCAGATATCACTTTGGGCGTTTGTGGGCCCCAGCTGTGTGTCATTAGTGTGGCACCTGCAGGAGTGGACACGAGTCCGTGACGCCGCCTCGAGTGTTTATTACAGCTCGTCCACTTCCACAAACAAATCAAGTGCTCCGAGCGACTGAGGAGTTTATTAAGGAGACAAGCACTTGACTGCAGAATCCCCAGTGTCAAATGAATCCTCAGTGCTCAGCATGCACAGTGTAATATGTGTGCTGCACGTGCGTGTGCAGGAGTCAATTTGAAACTTTCCGAATGCAGTGAAAACCCCTGACAACTGTTCACCAACTTAAAAGACACTACTACAATTCATAACATGACATTAACACAATCTTATTTCATTCTGTGCTATTTTTTAAGTAATTTTCTGTTCAATCCCGACCGATCACTGTGTGATCTTCTGTTTGAATCCCTCCTCTGCAGATGTTAACAGCTGGCTGGTAACCTTCGGCTTCCAACTGTACAACGTCATTCCCGGCTATCGGAAACCAAACACTGAGGCCATGGAGCCGTCCTACGAGTTGGTCAGGACCCAGATCAAGACCCAGGAGTGGGACAGCACCAAGGTAAACCAAGTCACTCTCACCTCTCCCTCTTGTCAACTTACCACAGATTCACCCTCTTCCACCTCTGCCCCTCTCCTCCGTTTCGGCACGATTAGAGAATAGACATGCTCCATGTAGCCCAGAGTCCCGGAGGAGCTGCCAGCCATCGGGCCAACACACAGCCCAGTGAGCCCTGCCCCTCGTCCTCGTCCTGGGGAATGGGGTCAGGCTAAACAGCTCTTGTAATTGTCCTGCCATTAGGGAAATTCACTCTCGATTCCCTCCACCACTGCCCATTGATTTCATCTCAGTCTTACACCGTTAGCCAAGGTCTGAGGAGTAGTAGACATGCTCTGATTCCCGCGTTTATCAGCCCTTTTAAGTTGCCCCCAACTCCCCTGAATTATTGAAGAGGCCAATGTTGTTGTCCGGGGTTTGGTTACAGCTTGACTGCTGAATGCCACCCATCAGGAGGTCAGAGTCATGTCGAGCGACACTCTGGCTGCCACCTTAACACAGCAGGGATTTGCTGTTATATAAAAACGTGTTCTTGTCTATTTATAAGCCTAAAATCTTATGATAGAATACAAGGTTATCTCGTTGTGTGACCTCTGATCTGACCAGCCATCCATAATAAACAGGCGATCCAACCAGGCATATTGAGCAGAGGAAGGCAGCGGCGCCAAAGAATATAAAGAAATAGATAGTTGTAGAAAATTCCAGTTATGTCCTCATCTAGCGTAGACGCTTCGGGGAGTGGGGGTAAGTGTGAAAGGCCCCAGGGACGGACACGTGCACGCTGCTCGTGCCCCGACAGTCCACAGAGGATCTCTGAACTCACCCAAGGTACCGATCTACAAAGGAGCAGCAACAGAGGAAATATCCAATTCAATCCAAAGACATCCCGGGCAATTTCCATTTCAAATATTTGAGAGCAGATACTGTGTGATGGAATAGAATAAGAGATTAGAAAGAATAAATGCAAAAAGAAAGCATTTCGCAATTCTCACTGAATCAATGGAGGAGTCAGATCTGACAATTTAATAATTTTTCAAAGATTTATAATCAAATTTAGCTTTTTTTTACATTTCTTAACCATTAAAAACATCCTTCTTTGTAAAATATGTAATTTAAACTTCACCACATCGAGCCAAGATACATCAGGCTGTGTACATTTTATTCCCACCGTTTCCTAGAAGCACTCAGGGTTAAAAGGACTTGTGTTCTGCTAAATTGAATTAGTCACATATGCATCTATATTCAGTTTGCTTCACTCAGAGACACGAAGCACAAGTTGATGTGATAATATTTCCTGAAAGCAAATTTTTCTCGCCTCTGGCCTTTCAAGCGTGTGTTCAAGAATATCCGTGATCGACTGTGATATCTCTGAAAAACCCTGTAATAGAGGCTTTAAATAGCAGCGTCAGCCCCGATTTGAAGACGTTGCTTGTGTTTGTGAGGGGAGCTCGTCCGTCAGTGCGCCTCTGAAGTACCAACAGTAAACGGTATATTAGGAAAGATGGAGATAATGAGGCTTTAACCCACGTATGTGCCAAGGCCTGATTTCCCCTTATGCGGAGTTCCTGCTTCATTCATTCGCCCTCCGTGCTGGTTAATGTCATGTTGATCCTCACTGCAGATGGCCACACCAGCCTAATTAAAAATAGGGTTCTTTGAAGCGTAAATAGCTTCTAAATCCTGCGCATCCCTGGCACTATATTTTTATTTTGTACAGGAGAAAAGGACGCCCGCCGTTCCATCTCTTTTCATTCAAGCCCCTATTCCGCCACGCTGCTGAATCCGCACCCAGATTGAAAAATGCCACGAGGGGCCCGGACAGATGAGGTTTGTGCTGCACAAGGCTTGATCTCTCATTCTGCCTTGTGCTGGAGGCTGATTGCGCCCCATGCTATGTGAATGATGCCTCTCCGGGAGTGTCCCGGGAGGCTGTTTGACTAAAGTGGAGGACGTTGCCCCCGTTCCTCCTGATGCCTCCGGGACGTCTGACCGGGTCACACTGTTGGCACGGTAAACAAACATGGAGTGGCATGGTGTGAAGTGTCCCCCCCCCCCAGGCCGTCGCTCGTCAGGGGCCCAAGAGCACAGCTGCCCCCCTCGCTGTCATATGTTTCCCCTTCATGCAGGATCTGATGTGGTGTCGCATCAAGGAGCAAGGGGGGCAGATGTGCTCGTCACTCAGCCCCACCCTGTCCCCCCGGCCTGCAGTCTCCGTCTAACAGTGAGACAGAATAAGAAACTGTCATGAGGACTTTGAATGTGACAAAAAACTCCTCAGGACGCTCGCAGCCTCTCATCTCGGGCGCCGTGTTTAAAACGGCCTTTTTGTCGCCGCACAGACGCGATCAGGCGACCGTCTCACCGCTGGACAGCTTCCACTTCATATCGCTAACATCTCTCTCTCTATTCTCGAAGAGCGTCTCTTGCCGAGAAGTATTAAGACAGACGATTCATTTTGGTCGAAGGAAACGTGGCCTGATCTCATGGTTGGGTTCTTGCTTTGAAAATTCAGGGGGTGAAGCCGCTCGGGTCGCCTAGGTTGTGGTCAACCACTGTTATCAACGTAGACTTCACGTCGTGGTCGACTCGAAAATACAAATTCAATTCACCAGCGTTAGATCCGAGTGTTTGCCTTTCATTTGCATGTTAATATAATATTATGTAAAATGTTGGTCAACAGTAGTCGTCTGTGAGTATAGACGGGTTTCCCATTTACAAACAATGTTTTTTTTTTAAACGCACGCCACCTTTTGATACACATCTGTCAACTGTGAGAAGCAGCAGCGAGTTCCTGTGATGCCACACGAGACAATAACAACAAAGTTAACTCCACAGGAAGAGAGACGTGGCCTGTGTGTGTCGAAACACATCAGCCCAACTTAAAAGCTCCAGATTAGCTTCTTTTTTTAAAACGCCGTCATGCTGTTTACCTGCTGCACGAGTCAGGAGCTCTGCTGTGCTCGCTGCAGTCATTGTATTTGAGGCATTAGCATATGTGAGAATCCTGCTCCTTCCCCCAGAATACACCTGGAAACTTCCATCTGTGTTAAACCAAAGCAGAATCTAATATTGGACATGGCTGCGGTGTAAACAGGCAGACTGGTATCGATGGGCTGCCCAGGAATGGAAGGAGAAATGCAGGTTTCCATATTAGGATAGTTTTCCACTCCTCATTTTTGAGATTCACTTGTAGCCAGAGCAACAGCTTTTCATGTCGATGATGTTTTTTGCCCGTGGACGCAGACACTCGTCTGTAGGGGACGAGATCTAAACTGTACACGAGTTACCCACGGATCCCTGATTCGTATTTAGTGCAGCGCGGCCGTCAGGAGGCTGTAATTTCACCCTTTTTCAAAATATCATGCCTGTCACGAATGATCAGAGAGATTTGCATTTGCTGAGCAACACCTCTGCCCCGCGCCTCCACTGTGCGCGGTTCATTAACGGCTTCAAAGCTTCACAGATTTGTTGTTTGCTTCTGATGATGAATGTGAAACAATTACAGAATTATTTATTTGCAGCACATTGTGTTTTAAAGATGTTTCATATATCGACATGTTTAGGGGTTAGGGTTACCACCTGTAAGATGTTATTATACCTTATACCTCATTGGCGTAAACCAGCTGGTGGCATCTGTCATCCTTATATAAGTGGATAATTATGAATTAATTAATAAATTCAATCTCACATTGAGGAGGAGGGATCTAGGATCTATACAGCAGCCAGCCACCAGGGGGCGATCAGTACAGTCTATGATATAAAGTAATGAAAGAAACTACTGTAACTATATCCGGAATGAAAGATTAAAATAAGAAACTCTGCGCTGTGACCTTTCTGGTCCAGGTCTGAGTAGTCAGGGTGAAAGTGTGTGTGTGTGTGTGTGTGTGTGTGTGCGTGTGTGACATCACGTTAACACACTCTTACAAAAGGTGTTGAATCTTTTAATTTCAGTGGAAACATATTAACACACAAAAAGAGAATGTTTTAGCACTGACTGTAAAATGTTTGAGGTGTTAATGAAGCGGTAGGAATCTAATTTTATCTTGAAGCACACTCTCCTGCTCGGTCTAAGCTCAGAGCTGGGTTAAGAGAAGGGTTAGAAATCCGAGGTGGATATTTGGTCAAGATGAACGTCTTCAAACGAGCCATGGAGGGATATTGTGTAAATCTGACAGAAGTGATATTTTAGTGTGTGCACGTGTGTCTTTAAACTGTGTTGTCTTTGTCTTGCAGTCTTTGCTCGGCGTTCAGTGTGAAGTTCAGAGGCAGCTGAAGGCTTTTGTGAAGCTGGAGCGTTTCGGACAAATCTACAGATCCAAAAGTGCCGGATGTGCTCAAACCGAGAGCAAGAAGGTCTTCGGCTCCGGCGGCTCCATCTTCGGGAAGGGGGTGAAATTCGCCATCCGAGAAGGTCGCATCAGCACCGACATCATCAGCTTGGCCAACGAAGATGGGCGCCGCATGGCCGCGGTGCTGAACGACGCCTTCTACCTTGAAGACCTGCACTTCACCATCACCGGCACGGACACGCACTACTTTGTCAAACTGGGCTCGGTGGAGGGAGACCTGGCCCTCATTGGCATGACGGTGGGCCGGCGCACGCTAGAGACCGGCGTCAACGTGACGGTGTCTCAGGTCAACACAGTTCTCAATGGCAGGACTAGGCGCATTACTGACATCCAGCTGCAGTACGGCGCCCTGTGTCTGAATACGCGGTACGGCAGCAGCGTGGACGAGGAGAAGGCTCGCGTGTTGGAGCTGGCCCGGCAGAGAGCCGTCGCCCAGGCGTGGGCCCGGGAGCGCCAGAGACTGAGGGACGGAGAGGAGGGCTCGCGAACCTGGACCGAGGGAGAGAAACAGCAGCTCCTGGGCTCGGGGAAGGTGCAGGGCTACGACGGATACTACGTGGTTTCGGTGGACCAGTACCCGGAGCTGGCGGACAGTGTCAACAACATTCATTTCATGAGACAGAGCGAAATGGGCCGAAGGTGACATGAACATGAGGCTCTGGAGGGACGGACTCACATGTAGGACATGGGGACTTCTTGCCAAAGACAGTTGTGTACATGACCACTTTTTTGTTGTTGTTGTTTTTCTTTGACTGTGCTCAACTTGGTTTTTAAAATACTGTAAAAAAAAAACTATAAAAAAAAAACATAAAAAAGAGAAAAACATGGTTGCAATCAGTTGCACTGTATTAATAGAAGAGTGCCCTTCTCCTTTTGAAGATTCTTTAACAGTCTTTGCCCTTCAAGTGCGGCTGCTAGAGGATGAAAATTTGCGATGTCTGTGACTTATTTTTGTGACTCCATTTCCTCATCCCTGTTGGTGATTCTGTTCAAAGGAATCCAAGAGGAGTCCTGGTAATGCATTATGTTCACCGGCTCACTCCGGTTGCCAGACTTGCAGATTGTTATTCACAAGCTCGCTCCATTCTGCCTTTTTCCGCGCCTCAGCCAAGGAGATTCCTTCTCTTTTAATCACTTCTTTTTTATACTTGAAACCCTCATAGCCCCAGTCATCCATAAATGATGAGAGAGATTTCTGTTGGCGGTGGAGCTCTTCATCACCACGAGCTGTACTTGTCGAGGCACCTTCGTCCCTGTGATGTCTTGTCATTTTTCTTGTCAAGAGGAGGCCTGACGCTCGTCCGTGGTCCCGGCGTGGAAAGGCTTCGTCCTGAGCGAGTGCACGTCGAGCGCCTTCTCCATGAACTACAAAATTAACAGAACTGCTTAATCATGCTTACGATGTGTGGTGAAGCCAACAAAGGGATATGAGGTCACTTTTTTTATTTCATCGTGTGGGGTTTTTCTTTTCTGACTGGAATCGTTTTGGTTTTCTTAATCCAAGTAAGAGAAAATGAAAACAGAATAAATTGTCCTTTTTTTGATTTGACTGTGGTCAAACAACTCAATTCTGAAAGTAGCGAGGAGCCGACGGAAATACTGTGGCGCTCATGTGTGTATTAAACGACAAAAAGTATTTTACAGGAATGGTTTTGAATTACATTTTAGTTTTGTTTTATAAATAGCTATATGAATTAACAGTATAACAAATGTGAATTTAAAGAAAATGTGAACTATTGTCCCTTTTACTGTTAATTGTTGTACTTGAACAATACTTAAGGGTGTTTCAACACATGGAATAAACTATGACAGGTGGTTTAGTTAAATCAGTTACTGTGTTTTTTTTGTTTTTTATTATTAGACCAGCTACGTTTTTACTGATCTCATATGAAAGGCAGTGTTTGTTTTTATCATCGAGCTTGAGTCAGTATTTCTCGCCACGATTACCAGTCGGATACGGATTGAAAATACGTTTTTAAAAAGTTACCAGGATGTCTACAGGAACCGGTCTCATTAGGGATGTTTTCCACATTAACATATTGGCTGCGGAGATGGATAGGCTCCGCATTCTGTTGTGGTTGAGGTGAAAGATACAAATTGCCTTTGCCCTAAGGGCTGCCTGCAGGTCAGCATCCAAAGTGCTTTCATTCCCCCAGAATGCGGCTCCGCTCGGGCCCCATCGCTGGCTGAAATGCATCAGACCTGCAGGTCTACTTGCTCCCGTTTACAGACTAAAGGTCGTCTATACACGCCCGACCTTGAAAATAACCCACGTGGGCACAGTCTAGCTCTGAAACACGTGTGTCCGCCCCCCTCAGTGGAGACTGCAACGGATTGCAATTTGAAAAAAAACGTGAAAACGTGAGGAGTCACAGACTATTTTAGAAATTGCGACATCGATTTTGACTCCTGGTACTTTATTGTTTTTTCTTAAACTATGCCAATCCACTGCACACTCTTCTCATCGTTTGTTCCATCAGACATATAAACGTGTTTGTGTGTGTAGAGGCGGTGGGAGCATGATTGAGCGTCTCAATCTGTACAAACCTTAAAGCGAACAGTACACAGTTATTGTTTTTATTTTTGATTCTTTTCTGCTGTCGGTTGATTCAGTGACGTTTTTGTTTCCAAAAAAAAATAAAAAATTATATGTATGCTCAACCTTATATGAATGAAGGATATTTGCATTGTGGAATATTGCACTGAGAACTGTTGCGTCATAAGACTGCGTCATAAGACTGTATCTTTTTCTAACGTTTTGGACTCATTTTGAGTTTCGGTTTGTTCTCAACACTGTGTTTTTAGCGCTTCTCTTTGACTATGTAAATATGAAGACATCAAAGTAAGCTGTAAATAAAATGCAAATGTAGATACCTCTTAGAGCTACATCGGTGACCCTGTGTAGTCTTAAGGTAGAAAAAAAATAAAGGGAATATTTTGTGTTTATTTCGTGTATTTTCTTTCATGTGCTGTATATATTCTACATGATACACATGTTATCAGTTTCTCTCAGGGCTCATTCAAACATATCTTGATTGGTCCAGAGCTTCCGACTTTTTAGTTTAGTCCAAACCAAAGCATCGGGCGTAAAGGTGCCTCGGACAACAGTGCAGAACCTGGTCCAGACCAACTGACCGAGATTTAGTTGAACCACAGTTTTGTTCGTTGTCAGCGTGAAAACACTTCTCCTGACAGCTTCAAACTTTCGGACCAATTGCAGGAAGTTGAGACAGAATTAAACAACAGAAGAAGTAAAAGAAGCTAAAGCAGAGATCACACATACTCGATACGATAAGTCAAAGTTCACCAAATTTAAACTCCTTGTGAAGCCACGCTGCAGATTTTCTTCGCCCACAAGAAGCAAATGTTTTATTTGCTCCCTTATTCGAACAGACTGAAGGGAGGGAAGTTCGCTACTGATAAGTTTGACGATATATCTGAACGACGAGGACGTTCATTTTGTGCAGCGTGGAGAGATGAAACTGAAGTTGATGCTGGAAGCGAAACCAAATCATATTTCCGTAGCAGCTGAATTAACAAAATGACCCAGTTCATACATTTTCTCCATTCAAATGGAAAAACTAACTGATTGACTGACAACACGCCAACATCAGACACACGCACATCTACAAACCAATCAATGTCAAATCTACGCCCTTATATTCACTGATTGGGTATTTTCAACATACTGTATATTTAATTGTTTGTTGATTAGGGAGATTCTCACCCTACATCACATTTCATCACTCCAATGATACGATAATGTGATATTACACCACGTGCCGTTATTTAGTTAAATATTCACTTCCACCTGTGAACATGTGGTCGATCACCAGCACATAAAACACAGACTGTTAATATAAAAACAACATCCCTGTGGTAAATGCATTTAAGTGTCATGATAATATAACCAAGCCTCGAAGGAAAACGCTGTGCGAAACCCGACTATTAATTAACATGTCAGAGTCGAGGGCCGATCTTTAGATGCTGCAAACGCCACAGAGAGACTGTGTTTTTTTTAAACTTGATAACTTTGTGGAAACAAGTGGAGCTCAGGGGCTAATCCTGTTAGCAGGCGGGGCGGCTCGGGAGTTAGCTGCAAGTGTGAGGCGGCGGCGGCGGCGAGGGTGCCTGGAGCGTTCCCGCTCACTGCAGGCGGAGCTGAGCTCGGTGCCCAGAAGGAAGCGTGATGGCCTGTTTTACCTCAGCAGACACTTCTCTCTCCCTCTTTTGTTCTTCTTCACTTTACATTGGGGGGGGGAACAGCAGATGTCCCTGTGTGATGGAAACAATCACACCCTCTTTGCTTTGGCTAGTTTGACTACACACGTTGTTTTTGGGGGGTTTTTTTGCTGAGTAAATTTAAAATCTGTGGCTCTCATCTTCCCTGAGACAGCCTGAGCCTCGAGCACCACATGGCTCTGGTAAAGAGGATTTCTTCACAGGGGAACAGAAAGTCCTGCGAGCAGATCGAGGCTGTGCAGGATGAGTTCTGCAGCCGAGAGGCAATATCCTTTAGCCTTGAGGACTGAAGTCTTACGGTAGAATCTTAATAACAAAAACTTCACCTAAACCCCTGGTGCAGAGGAAACGCACACAGCGCACTCTGATGACAGAATAGTGCATTTTACTTTTGTATGTTACTGGAAATGAAGTTGAATTAGAGACAATTTGGGGAAACTGAGCAGCCACAGCCTAAAATTCCATGAAGCGAAATGTTTGCAAGACACAAAATTCACACAATTTCAAACTCTGTGTTCTTTGTGAGCAAACATTCAATCATAATGTGAAATGCTGCAGTATTTCTCTTTGTGTGCCTTGAGAACAAACTGTCCCGTGGTTGTACTTCAACACTGGGGACTGTGAGGAAAACAGTATGTTCCAGAAAGTGTTAAAAGTAATGGCGGAGTCACTGGTGCTGATGAACGACCTTATTAAAACCTCACAAATTCGCTCCTGTCGTTTGGGAAAACGTCTCTAATTGTGCTTTTATCGAAGCAACAAATCACGACACTACAACTAGCCGATGATCTTTTAATCATATGAGACATGGAGCAGACCTCTGTCTGTTATCAGGTCTCATGAATCAGGCGAGGTTAAAGGGAAATGATTTCTCTTTCTTTCCTGTTTTTTCTCTCCTGTTTTCAGACAACTTGTTCTGCAGAAATTGGTTTCTCGGTTCAATCGGAGACAACTCTCTGACAGCTACACCAGTTCTGATGCATGCAGCCCAACTCTCACTCGACACCCATTACATTGAGATTTGACTTACTCCTTCCGGACACATGTGTGTGTCAGAGGAAAAGGAGAAAATCCTGCTTTTTGTCAGATTTCACATCGACGGCCGCAGCCGAAGGGAGGCACAGGGGCTTTTTTTTTTTTTTTTTAAAGAACCATGCATGAACTGTTTCCCATTACCTGAGCTGGGCCCTGATGAGAAGCGATATCTCCACATTGCTTTCACACTCCATCTGTTTCCTCTCACTGATAATTTGAACATTCTGAGCCTGAGTGTTGGATAAACACGGGGCGAAGCTTGTCGCAGTTAAAACGCAGCTGATTCCCGTCGAGGTCCGGCTCTCCGCTGCCTCAGTGAAACCACTAAAATGAAACACCTGTCTCCGGTTTTCCTCTGGGCCTCACCTTCCTCGTACGACATGAGGAAACTCGGATAAGAAAATTACCCAGACCCACATTGACAAAGATGAGATTAAAACATAAACTGTATTAATGTGTTTTCTAGTTTCCCCTGCGCAGACATGTTCATGCTGTTTCCACACCGGCGACACTCAAGTTTCCCCAACAGCAGTAAAAGAAGTGGTCGGTACGAAGGTCCACATCTGCTGTGCCGCCGCAGATTCCGTCTTTAATCATCCACGTCCACATTCCCCTCTCCACCGGTTATGCAAATGGCGGACCAATCATAAAAGGCTAATGGCGCGAGGAATGGTAAACCAACTGGCCATAGAAGAGGCGAGGGCGAATTTTTCCTCAAGGTTTGGCTCTCGTTTGGACGCCTTGATGACAAAACGCACCCGCGACAGCAGCGCTCAGCGACAGACATAAAACTGAGGTGATGGTTTTCATAGTGTCATATTTCTACGGGTCACACAAAGGCCAACATCTTATGCGACTGGCCTGCATAAGGGGGGGGGAGAATGGAAAATGTGCAGTACCAGCACCTTAAGCAGCTCAGTGCTGCACGCTCGTAATGTGAGAGGCATTATTTTCCCAAATATGAGACTTGAGAGCCCTGGGAGAGCGTCGGCTGCCTCCACTGGAGAGCAACACGACCAGTTTGGTGCCAGTGTGAGAGGGACTCATTACATGGCTTTCAGTGTTGAAGTCATTTTCACTGAGACACACATCACAGGGATAATCAATAATCTGTGAAGTGCAGCCATATCAGAGCGGCCTCACACATTCGCAGCCTGTAGCTTCTCATTGGAGGCGAGAGGCTGTCGACTGTAACCGCGCTTACTTGCTGTTCGCTTTTCTTATGAGAAATATATATATATATAAAAGAAAAACAAATAGAAGAAATTGATTTGCGTGTCGCTGAAAAGCCTTTTTTCTTGACAGTTTGTGAAATGTGAATTAATGTAACTCAGCTGTGTGTTTTTCATTATTGTCTCCTTGGTTACCTGGGGGCCCGCGCAGCCGAGAAACGACAGTTCGCGTTCGATTCTCGCTCTGATCTCCGTGGATTATGTTGGAATCGACGCGGTAAGAAATTAATCCTGTCAGCACAAGGTGAAATTCTTTTTTTTCTCCTTTCCACAGATGCTTACTGTGAGCGTGTGTGTGTGGTGGATGAGAGCCGGACTCCAGCGGGGGTCTCGCTGGTCTTGGTGGACTCACTGGAGGCAGAAGCCACAGCTGCAGCTGCCATCTCCCATCACATTTCCCCTGACAGGTGTGAACAAAGGACCCAGAGAAATGTCACTGCAGCATTTTGAAGTGACACGGACACTGTTTGCATTCAGCGATGAAGCTGCCTTTGCACATTATGCAAATCATATTGACAGCGTATCCAATGCTTTTATTAGGCTAATTATGCTTAAGGTCAAATCTGTTCATCCAATAAAAAAAGTGTGTGGGAGCAGTGTGGTCGACTGAAGGGTTCACGGACGCTTAATGTCTTGGGACAACTTATCGTGTAGCACTTTACTACCATGACAAAATAGGTGTTATTGATTTCGGGGGCCATCTTTAAAAAGGCCGACGATGTGATAATGAACAGCAAAGATTTGAAGAGTTAGTTTGAAATCGTCATCCACAGAAGCAGCTCAGTCAATCATGTGGAAGTGTGTTGAGAGAGAGAGAGAGGACGCCAATCAAAGATGGGGCCAGAGTTGAGTCATAGAGGTCGGGGGTCGTCCTCAGTGGAGATTCTCTGTTGTCTGTGTTGAAACAAGGCGCATGTATATTTAATAGGCTTCAGCTGCTGCAGGTATTTAGCAGCAGGATATATTAAATATATATAGACTAGTGGAGAGAGTGTATTTCAAAAATGAAGGAGCTGCCTGTGATTTAAGGCCTTAAAGGTTCAGTGTGTAAGATTTAGGTGAAAGGGATCTATTGGCTGAAATTTAAAATATAATAATCTTCTTTTCACTAGTTTGTTTCATCTAAATTGAATGATGTGTTTTTTGTATTTTGTTTTTATTTGTTTGGAAGGGGAGGGTGAGGTGAGGGGTGTTCAGCTGCAACATGCAACTCCACCACTAGATGTCACTAAATTCCACACCCTGAACCTTTAAGGCTGCAACTGATCAAGTCGTTTTCAGACCTGAACTCCGGAGTCTGGATTTCACATATGAAGACACGTTCGCAACAACAGGAAAATCTGGTGTTTCTGTTCACCAGCGTTGTTTCTCATCCTTAAGCTTTTCAAATCTTCCAAGTTCACATCTTTGTCAGCGTCCTTCTACATGTATTGCTCGCCTTTTTCATATTTGTATTTTTTACGTCATCAACACGCCCACTCGCTCGCCGTGAATGTTCCGGTCGTTTTCCTTCTGTATCCTCACATGGACTCCCTCTGTATTGCTGGCAGGACGAGTTCCTGACATTTGCGTTCTCACATTCAGCTCCTCCGGAAGATTTCGGCGAGTTCAGTGCACATCTGACTGCAGCTTTAGTCACAAACTTTTGGTGAAGGGAATAAAGTTGAGAGCGGGTTTGTGCTGCTGCTGCTCCGCCGGGAGTGTTTGAATGTGTGACAGTCGGTGAAGTGCTCAGACAACAGAAAGGATTCCAGCCCAGACTGAGGGTGAAATCCCAAACTTCATAAATCTGTCACATTCCCTGTTTTTATTGCTAAAACTATTAAATCGTACAATTTACGACGTGTTCTCTTCAGACAGGCGATACAAGCAAAACATGGGGAGGAAAACGAAGATAAACATTCGTGTTTCTGAGTTTTCTAAGCTCAACAAACCTTTGAGCGGTGGAGTTAGTGTTTGTATAAACGTGGCTCTGTTCTACACTCAGTGGGAATGATGTGTCTCTTATAAAGACAACAGAAGCTCAGCAGAGACTTGTATTTCCTCCCCGTCCTCTTTTCGAATCGTGTCTTCTCAGTTTGAGACACAGAGCCTGAAGTCAGTCTGACGGAATTATTTTGGTTACAGAACCTTTGGGCCCATTATGAATACTATTATGTAGATCAGCCTCGGGAATTTATTTCCACGTCGCGCGTTTGGATTGTGACACGCCTGGCCTCTCATTTCATTTACCCACACAAATCAGCCTGCCAGACCCAGCGCTTTAAAGTTCTGCAGATTCTTTCTTTATTTATTCTTAGCACATTTCACCGAGAGACTTGTTTTCCTTTTTTATCACCACAGTTTCTTTAAATGTAGAATTGATAAAATCACTGACCCACCTCCTCCAACACCTCTTCCTCACACTAACACACACACACACAGCACTGCAGGCAAAGCATGAAAACACAATTTTTATTGCTGTCAGGAAAAAAATCATGTTTTTAACCTCAGGTTTTCATAGTCACTTCCTATTTGAAAGACCATTTTAGAAAAGCTTGAATTCTGCTGTTGTGTGACACACTGAATATCATTTAGATATGAAACAGGAAGACAAACACACACACACACACACACATATAAGAAAATGATTTTATCGGGTGACTCAAGTTTCCCTGATCCCTCCTGGCTTACGAGGAGTTTTCATACTCTGTCATCGTACATGTGCAAATGTTTTGTTTATTGGCAACAAACCTCAGACCAGAACATGTTCGTGCAGCAGAATTAAATTCTAATTCTGCTGTTTACACTCCTCAGCTTTCACCGCTCACTGTGGCTACTACTGCTGCTCCACACTTGCAAATAAAAAGAACGTATTTATCCGACATGTCCCTTTTGTAACGATGCTGATTTCATTTAGCTTTTGTCTCAATTCGAGCCATGAAACAGAAAATCAGGAATAGCTCTGACTTTCTGATAAAGTGATTTCCCAGTGGAGTAAAAGCTGTTTTTATTGGGACAGGGGGGGGGGGGGGGGGGGGCTGTCAGAAATAATCAAATCTGCATAAAAATAAATACAAAGGAAGATGACAACTTTCACAACTAGGCTGATACCAAGTGGTCTGGTTTTTCACTTCTCCCTTAATGGTGAGTATTAACAATCTGATGGCAAAAAAGGGGGAAATACACAGTGACATAAATAGATAAATCGAATGTTTGGTGTTTGAAAAGTAGAATTGGAGCTGAAAACATTGCCTGCTGACTCTGACCCTGTTTTTTTTTTTTAAATGATGACATATGTCTCAGAAGCAGCAACTGTGCCAACTCCCAGGTTACACTGCAGGTGTTTCTGTTGTATCCCATAAAAAACGTTATTATTTCAGCGTCTCTGTTGCTGAACAACAAAAGGAGCTTGAATGGGAATTGGCTGCATAAATAAATCTGATGCCCAAATCACCTGCAGCTGGAGGAGAACATTTAATTGTGAAAAAAAAAAATAAAATAAGCATTGCCATTATTTTCATAAAAACTTCACACCTCCTCTGTTGTGCAGACGTGAAAAGACGGCCCCTTAATTTTGAGGGATTGTTCAGAGAGGTCGTAATTGTTCCATAATTAACGAAACAACATATGGGAGCAGGCTTTGTTTGCATAAATACGCTGAAAAACTGAAAATACTTTGGTTGAGTACTCACATCTTCGGTTTGATGCAGTGAGTGAGTGTAAAAAAGCCCAAATGGAAAAGGCAAGACATTACCATTCATTGTTTGACTAATTAGAGGGCAGTTGGTGTGTCTTGATAAACTAAAGTAATTAGTCATAGATTTATAGCGGCGCTGCTGAGGCAGCAGGTTCCTGCGTCTACTGAGGGGGATTATTGTCTCAGTGAGGAAGCCGGAGAAGACGAGACTTCTTTTTTAATGTGTTCCAGTAAAATATATATAATTTCAGAAGTCTTCAGCGCCGGAACCACAAGGACGCAACAAGGACGGGAAGACGTGTTCCACCACAGGAGAAGAACATTGTCCAACTTTTCAAACTGCCCTTGACAAACTGCCCCGGGGGGTATCACACCCGCTACCTCAGCACCCTGACCTCTGTGATTAAAAGTACATGTCTCAGATATTCTTAGCTTCAGAGGAGCTGGTGTCAACCTGGATCGGCTAACGTTTCCCCATTGAAATTACATTATATGTCATGATAAGACTGTAGGGTCGGTGCATAAAGGAGGAGTTCAGGTGGTGGTTTAGCTCTGATTTTATTTGTAGTTCATGAACAATGTCTCAGCAACACGGTAACTCACACTCAGCAGCGTGCACAGTGACAATGTGCTCTCCTGATTGGTGCTTGTGCTTGTTGAACAGGAAGAGACAGAGCAGAGAGCAGAACGTGGTCAAGAGGCCGAAAAAAGCTTCATCTCGCTCCTCTCAGACGGATCTAAAGTGTAGATTATGAAATAGTTGCGTCAGGTAGATAATGTTTGATGTGGGGGTAAAAGAAAGGTCAGGAAATGGCTGCCGACAAAAGTCAGTGTCTCCTTCTTGGATGAATAAATCCATCCGTCATCTGTACTGCTTATATGCTTTTTAAAGGGCTGAGGCCAATCGTGGCTGATAACGGGTGAGAGGCAGGGTTCAGCCTGGACGGGTCGCCAGATCATCACAGAGACAAACCACCATTCACACCGCTGCACCACCGTGAGTGGTTTTGAGTCGAAATTCTGGCTCTGCAGTGGTTAGACATCTACATTTTCACGTGGCAAAGAAAAGTGTTCATGGTGAGAGATGTGGAAAATCTCTGGAACCTGCTAAAAGTGTTGGCACTCAAGATATGAAGTTTGTGTCACGTTTAAGATAGAACAAAAGATAATGAGTTGGTACAACTAAGTTTGCCTCAAAATCTAAATTTCAGTTCACTATTTTACTTAGAGAGAATCAGCCGTACTCGTATAAAATGGATTTGCACAAATGCACAAGCTCTCTGGGGGAGATTAGAAAGACCTGCCTGAACTGTTCCTCAAAATTAAGACTTTGGGTGCAGATGAGGTGAAGTCGCAGCAGGTTGCAGCGACGTTAGGGAGCTAAAAATGTCCAAAGGAGTTGTTCTACCTTCAGGTGGAGCTATAGATCATAAAAAAAACCCCACAGCAGGCGTTTCCCTTTCAAAACCTCCCTGGAAATATACGACATGTTTTCTCAAAGTCGTCTCATTCGTAGACCCAGACTGACAAAACACTGTTTCCAAGGCTTTGAGGTGTTTTCAATACAGTGAGTTCCATTCTAATATTTCACACTATGACAACATGTAGTCATACAAATAACAAATATAACAAATGCTGTGTGTTTCTCACAGACACATTCTTCATACTGTACGTCCCACAAGGTGTGAAAATGAATTCCACTTGTATCTGGGCTGACCTAGATAGAAACTAAAATCCCTGCATCACAGTTGAGATTAACATTTAGGATGTTTTGTGCAAATGATCCTGTAAATGAGGACGAGGGAGACACACACGTCCTTATTGGAAGTCAAATGAAAGAACCTGCGGGCGGAGAATCGTGGCCTCGCTGTTTCCTCGCTGCCCATAAAGTGTTGATGAGAATTAATTGTTTAATTTGAGCGTGACCAATGTGTGCGGATGAGAATAACACAGTGTGATGAGGTTGGGTGTTTGGATATTACCGCTCCGCTCCTCTATTCTCAGCCTCCTCAGGAGAGTCGTGTCTTTGACGACACAGAACAGAGAGGAAAAAGTTCAGGTGTTAAACTGTTGTGACATTTTTTAAAGGTTGAAGTTGTAATATTCTTATCACTCCTCACGACACGACCGGCGCACAGTGGTGGGACCTAACAAAGTACATTTACTCTGTTGCTGCACTTTAGTACAATTTTTATGTATCTGTACTCTGAGTAATTTATAATTATTATATTAAACAAAATATAGAGTAGACACAGTTGATGATGTAGTATCGTGAATAGACTACACTTGGCAAAGTGTTGTAGTACTTTAACTTTTAATACTTTAAATATATCCAAAAGCAAGAACTTGCTTTTACTCAGGTAGAAAGGTTAATGTGGTATTTTTACTTTAGTATATTTCAATCTATTTGTTCTTACAGATAGATGGATGGATAGATGTATAGATAGATAGATAGATAGATGTATAGATAGATAGATAGATAGATAGATGTATAGATAGATAGATAGATAGATAGATAGATAGATAGATAGATAGATAGATAGATAGATAGATAGATAGATAGATAGATAGATAGATAGATAGATAGATAGATAGATAGATAGATAAATGTACTTCTATATTAAATAATTGAGTACTTCCTCCACCCAAAAACTGAAAATACGTCTGGTTTGAATCTTAAATTATGATAAATTCATGTTTTACTCCAGCTCGACACACAGTAATCACCACCCTCACTACTGCAGGATCGTTGCCTCCAAATTACACGTGTACGTCAGATACTGATTCAATGGTTCCACTGTGAACGAGTACAACAATTTCTCATAAAGAGCATCACTGTAAGTCACAGAAAAAGAAACAGTAATTTGTCGCACTGCAGTGTGAGAACAATGGGGTAATCAGGGATTACACCACATTGTTCCTTTTCACCCTGAGTGAATTATCTGAAGGTTCGAGTGCAAAGAGAAGATCTCATTCAGCTCAGCGGGACCTTGACATGTTCGACTCAGAATCAGCAACAGCTTTTCTCGCAAGCATTGAAAATAGCTTCATAGAACAGAAAACTCACTTTAGGGTAATATATTTATAAGTTAAATTACACTGGAGCGGTAGAAACAGAAGAAACTTTCCAGTCCGTCGCAAGTCGGTTCAGCAGCGAATAAAAATGTGCTGAATAAAAGAAAAAGATAAATATGATAATTAAAGTATAGCTGCACCCGAAGGGAAAACCTCAAGGAGACTTTTCTTAAATATCTTTAATTTATTCTCGTCTGTCCAGGAGAAGAGAAGTCAAACCTGATGTCAAGCACTTTTTTTATTTATTTCCCATTATAATTTCAGCTCTCTCTTCACGTGGCTGTTTCACCAGACGCTCTGCAAACGTCCCTGCATGAATTAGGAATGTGTCCAATCATTTCTTGTCATTATTAGTAAACGAGTTTTAAAATAGATGAATGAATCGAGCTCCAAAATTATTTAAGAATGTGAAACATTAATGCTCTTTTCTTGTCTCACCAGCAAAACCCAAATATAACCCAACACTCAGTTTAGTATGCGATTAAAGAAATAGCCAATTGGATGAACTCAGTTAAATTCTGGGCAGGATTTACATCCAATAAATATATGTAGCCCCAACTCAAACTAAGTACATCTATATAGTATGATTTAATAGTGTTTGTCTAACTCAGAACAAGTTCATTCATGCAACATAATGTTGTTATAATGAGTTACATTGCAACTGAACTAAAATAATTGAATCTAACAAGTTAAATCCATGTTTCTACAACTCAAACTTATGGAATTGATTGGAAATTAAATTAGATAAAAACTAATAAGAACTCTGGTTCAGGTGTTTTTTATTGAAAAGCAATAAAAACTCCAGGATACAGGAGAATTTACACAATAATAAAATGTTAGAACCAGGAAAACAAAGTGCAAATCATCAGGATTTTACTTTCTTCAACATTGAGAGACAATTGCCCAGAGAATAATTCATAGATCTTAATGAAAACAATAATGGAATTGACATTTTTAAGGGGACTGTTGGGTTGTTCGTCTTCAAGTTGACTCTTCAGTGGATTTTTATGGCTGAACACATTTTCTTCAGTCTGCAGATTTTCCGAAGCTGGTCCATTAGATATAAATCGAACCCCGGCACAGTGTTCTGGTTGGAACTGGAGAGTTGTAGGTGAAGCGGTGCAGCCGCCCAAATCTCCCTCAGTGTAAGGATTGTTAGTTCCTTTTGATTTGTGTTTGGCCGCCTGTCACCCAAACCCATTCCCTGAAATCACATCACTATAATGGTCTAATCAGCACTTAACGAGCCATCTTACATAAAATCAATGCACCCTTCCATTCCAGAATGCAGAATATTTGGAGGAGCCGATGAAGGCTCGTGGACGGGGGCAGGAGCTGCTGTCGATAACGACGCCGCGGTCGCCGGACAGTCAGGCCTGCTGAGAGCAAAGGATGCACTCGCCCTCTAAGTTCAGAGATCCTCCCGAGATCCAAGCTTTTACAGCAAAATCCTTTGTTTTGCTGACTAATCGCATATTGATTTTAACTGGTTGTTAAGCCCAAAGAAGGTTGTCAGGCCACTGCCAACACCTCCTCCACCTGTAGAGGCTCCAGGAACACGGAGCCATGCGGCTCCCGTTAGGAGTAGCCTTTGACTCCCCTTCTTGATTTATTAGGCCGACATGTGGAGTGTAAACTGGACAGCATTTCACTCGAGGTGTTTTTCCTATAGTTTTACACAGACAGCAGAGTATGCTGCTGCAACCTTGTTCCGTGCCTCGCCTTGTGGTTTGTGTGGGCTGATTTGTAGGAATATAAAAAGCCTCTGCTACATGCAACAGCATCAAGCATCTCTCCCACGTGCAGGTCGTCACAGGATGTGTCAGACCTGCCAAAAAGGGAGGAAATTACAAAATTACAGTTATGGATATGAACACTGGGGGATATACCTCAACCTCGCTGTTTCCTATTTTGTAGAAAACAGTTCTTGGATGAAACATGAATTCTGTGTTTGCTCTGGACTCTCTGCAGACGGTGAAATGCAGCATGTCCTTAGAAGTGCAGGGAGAACATAACAATCCCAACTTGGTTCCATTCGAGCAAATTAATAATGTACAGGAGGCAACTCAGGGGTAAATGAATAAATCTGCAGCTGGTGGAGATGAGGAAGGTGAATGGAAAGACTCATGGAGCTACAGCACTACCCTGTGGAGGAGTTTGATATTGCACATGGTGATAGTGAAGAGAGCAGGTTTTACATCTAATGAATTTAGGTGCATTTCAAAGCTGAGGGTCCAGTTCTCTCCAATTCTTTCCTCCCTTCAAGATTCTTTAAATAACAGCATGGTTTTGCGTCTAGCTTCTAACTCAATGTGCTCCAAGCGATAATCTAAGATCTTGCAACCAACATTTGCTACGAGTTCCTCTGAGTCAAGGGTGAAAACTATGGCTGGAATTCCTTGTTTGAGGAGGTTAGATTTGCCATTTTACCTCTTTATCCCTGACTTTTGAGGCCTGTTCTGGACTTGCACCTGTACATTTCAGATCTTATAACAATCTCTCCATTTCAAAACTCTTCATCCTCTTTTGAATCTCTCTTAAATACACATTTTGTGGATATCTCACTCTGTCACTCTCTTTTTTTAATCATTTCATTTCACATCTGTAACACTTTTCATTTCTCCGTGCTCTAAAGCTGCTTGGTCTTCAAATTGTTTTTAACTCGTTCCTATTTTTAACATTTAAGTTCTAAAGCAGCTTTAAACTGCGTTTTGAAAGGTGCTATGTAATTGAAGTTTATTTTTATTTATTATTATTATTATTTCCTGTCATTGATTAAAACACATTTTATCAGAAAACCATATCTTTTATGTCATCCTCCCTGTTTTGATCTTGATTTGTTTTGTGCTATTTTATTTCCAAGTGTTTTCCAAAGTATTTTATAACCTTGTTTAGATAAGTGTTATTGAAATATAGTTTTATTACTAGTATTACTTCCTGTTTTTCTGTATTTATTTATCTTTAGTTGTAAAATGATTGGTGGCTTCCACAGCTCTGACTGTCACCATGTCTCAACTTTGCTCCGGAGACACAGAAACATATACGTGACCTCTGCAAAATCCCCCCCCCCCATCATTTCTGTCGCACTCTTTCTCAATGAATCAGAAAATAGAATTGTTCTGCTCCCCATTAAGATGTGACCATGTGCATAATTGCTCCATCCATGCTGAAGATAATTAATATCATTGACCCCGCTGACTCTTCAAATGCATCATGTTGGGTTTAATGATGATGTGTCACAAGCAGCCGGAGGAGGAGACACCCGGCTCTGTGTTTTGCTGGCAGGCCCAGACCAGGGGCTCCAAAGCTGACAGGCGAGACCAGGTGAATAATTGTCTATGGAATCTTATTACATCGCTGGCATGATCTGATTTACTCCGGCAGCAAATGGTGGGAATAAACCAAGTGTCGTTGTGGGTATTGAATTAACAAGGTTTATGTGCACATGGACTCCACGCTGACGGCAGATACCTCATGCAAGATTAAAGAGGATTTCCATGTGATTGTGATAGCTGCTCTGCTTGCTTCATTAAACTATTGAATAACTCCACATGTGTTGCCCTTTCCTTTGGCTATTTTACATTTCTGCCTGCTTGTAGGAAGCAGCCTGCTCTGTGGCCATTTGTATGAAATATTCTGCCCAGTGGACCCGAGGAGTAGATTTAGCATGCATTCGAAAATGTGTCACATTTTTCACACTGTTTTCCTACATACCCACTGCAGATAAACGCAGTGACTGGAACATTGGAATTTCAAATTGTTTTACAAAGTGAGAGAGACTAATATTTGAATTTTTTACCTTCTGTATTTGACCACCAGTTTCAGATTCAGTCAAAAGGTAAAATTAGAGGTGACTAAAGTAAAGTGATTTTATTAATATGAATACTACTCTTCTGTCTCACATTTGATCTTCGCAGAATATTTATCCAGCCAACATTTAATATGATCAATTTGATATTTTATAAATTATTCATAAACGTAAAAAATAAAACCTTAAACTGCTGACCTGCATCTAAAACAGTTTTCAAGCTAATATTAATAAAACTACCTCTCCAGATACTGAGAGTCAAAGAAACAACAACAATGCTAATAATAATAGTAATAACAATACTACTACTACTACTAAGACTACTATTACTACTACTTATATATAATAATAATTATACAAATAAAATATGAATCCATCAATAATTAGTTTAATCCCACAGGAAAGGCTAAAAGGAGCAAGAGTATTACTGAAGTGAGAAGACAACATTAACAGGAAAAGGATAAACAGCAGGGAAATAGGAATGGAAATTAATATTAAATTGATATAATATAAATATTAAACTGCCTGATAAAAATCCATATTCTTAAATCATAGTGTAATATTTTAACCATTGATTGATAATTATTTAATCATCTTTTTAATCAACCATTAACATATCAAATCATGAAGTTATTTGTATTTATTTATTTGTTGCTGAACCAATACAAATATTTTCAATCAAATTAAATATATTATTTTATTGTAAATAAAAGATTTTACTATTTCCTTGACCCGCATGAGCTTCCATAGTTCCTGCTGCGACAAACCGGAATCTGATTGGTTCATCTCCAACCATGTGACCGGACTGGCCCAATGGCGCAGGACCCAAACAGGAAGAGAAGTGACACAACGTGAAAGTCGCAGCGGAGCTAAACGCTGTAAATCGTTAAAAAACACACCGTTAAACACGTGATTATCTTCTTCACGCTGTCACAGCATGTTGAGGTTTTAGTGTTTGTTAAATGTCGGGACCAGCAGCGGAGTCTCACGATGTTTCAGGCCGCAGCTAAGACACTTTGTTCGGCTGCGACCTCTTCGGTTTCTCGGGGAATCTCGTCCAGTCTTCGACATTATTGTGAGAAGACGCTGAGAGTCTCCGAGGCTCTTTCAGGAGCCGAGCTGGGGACGAATGTTAAAGTGCAGGTGACGTCTGCTTTTATTACGTGATGTTCCCTATCTGTCTGTCTGTGTGTCTGTCTGTCTGTCTGTGTATCTGTCTGTCTGTGTATCTGTCTGTCTGTCTGTGTATCTGTCTGTCTGTGTATCTGTCTGTGTATCTGTCTGTGTATCTGTCTGTCTGTCTGTCTGTGTATCTGTCTGTGTATCTGTCTGTCTGTCTGTCTGTCTGTGTATCTGTCTGTCTGTCTGTGTATCTGTCTGTCTGTCTGTCTGTCTGTGTATCTGTCTGTCTGTGTATCTGTCTGTCTGTCTGTGTATCTGTCTGTCTGTCTGTGTATCTGTCTGTCTGTGTATCTGTCTGTCTGTGTATCTGTCTGTCTGTGTATCTGTCTGTGTATCTGTCTGTCTGTCTGTGTATCTGTCTGTCTGTCTGTGTATCTGTCTGTCTGTGTATCTGTCTGTCTGTGTATCTGTCTGTCTGTCTGTGTATCTGTCTGTCTGTCTGTGTATCTGTCTGTCTGTCTGTCTGTGTATCTGTCTGTGTATCTGTCTGTCTGTCTAACTATCTGCCTATCTGTCTATCTAACTGTCTATCTAACTGTCTTACTGTCTGTCTGTCTGTCTTCATATCTATCTGTCTATCTAACTGTCTGTCCAACTGTATCTAACTGTTTATTTGTCTATTTGTCTATTTGTCTATTTGTCTGTCTAATTGTCTGTCTGTCTGTCCATCTGTCCAACTGTCTATCTAACTGTGTAACTGTTTATTTGTCTATTTATCTGTCTAACTGTCTGTCTGTCTGTCCAACTGTCTATCTAACTGTGTAACTGTTTATTTGTCTATTTATCTGTCTAACTGTCTGTCTGTCTGTCCAACTGTCTATCTAACTGTCTAACTGTTTATTTGTCTATTTATCTGTCTAACTGTCTGTCTGTCTGTCTGTCTGTCCATCTATTGCATTACCTTCTGATATTCTATGTAAATATTAATATTTTAAAAAATCACATTAATTTAAATAGCTTCATGTCCCGTGAACCACTGACCAATGCTGACTTGTTCTATTACCAGTTTCTATCACTGGCTCAGTCACAAGACATTGAAGCTATTACAAGTGTTTTTAAAATAAATATTAATTGTGATATTGTGACAGCAAACAAAGAGACTTTTAAAACTTCACAGCCGGGAAGCACTCCCTTTGTCAGCAGTGACCAAACTGTGTACATGTAACTCACGTTTTATTTATTGAGAAAGAATGAGAAGAATTTGTAAAGAAGAAGATATTTCGGTATTAAGTTATTTGTGTATCTCTGTTGTAGGGGTGGGTTCGTTCTGTCAGACCCCAGAAGACAAATCTCTTTCTCCATGTGAATGATGGGAGCTCTTTGCAGTCACTGCAGGTTGTCGCAGGCTCAGAGCTGAATGATCCGTAAGCATTTATTTCTACACACATGAAGGATGCACATATCACGTATGTCACATATCTGTAATTCCACTTTTCCCTCTCATATCCAGGTCGTTGACATTCGGCAGCGCTGTTGAAGTCACAGGGATTCTTAAGAAAAGTCCACATCAAAAACAACCAGTTGAACTGGAGGCCGAGCAAATCCACGTGGTTGGAAAATGTAATCCACTGGTAAGGAAAATAAGTTCCTCAAACATCCCACATGCAAACTCGCTTCAGCAGCATATTAAGTAAGTTAATACTGTTGCTTTGTCTTTCAGGATTTTCCCTTTAAAATCAAAGACAGACACAGCCTGGAGTATATTCGTCAGTTTCCTCATCTCAGGTGTAGAACAAATGCCTTTAGCTCCCTGTTGAGAATACGAAGTGAGGCCACGGCAGCAATTCACTCATATTTCAAAGTCAGTGGAAGAGAAGAGATCGGTGGAAGAGTCATTAGCCAAATGCAGAGCATGAGGGTTTTTCTATTTCTTTATTTTTCGTTTCAGGAAAATGGCTTTGTGCAAATTCACACTCCGATCATCACCTCAAACGACTGCGAGGGGGCAGGGGAGCTCTTTCAGGTTGAGGTGAGAATTAAAGATAAAGTTTAACTTGCTGCAAAACGCAACGGAAAAGGATTCATGATATTGTTTGAATCGTCACAGCCATCGGGCCCAGAGCACGAGGAAGATGAGAACTACTTCTCCGTCCCGGCCTTCCTCACCGTGTCCGGTCAGCTTCACTTGGAAGTGATGTCAGGGTGAGATTAAGGATAATAAATGTATTTACCAGTGATAATCTGCACACCTTTTATTTTATGTTCTGCCCATACACTGTTTATAAAGATGGAATAAATGAACTAAAGTGAAGCTGAGTTATTTGTCTCCTCCGTCCCCCCCGATCAAATAACTCTACAGTAGACACAAGTTTTTTAGGACTCATTCTTCTACCGGCTTGGGAGTGAAGTTCTTTTTTAGTGGGTTTACCCGAGTATATAAAAATCTGCATATGCCTGCTGTCTGTGTAAAAGAGGTTTGTTAACGCTGGCACCAAACGATATTTAAAGTACAAGATGGCAGCGCTCCGGTATCCAGGAATGTTTTTACTTCATCCATCTTTGGTTCTTCCTCAGAGACGCATGCACACACACTGGAGCGCCTTCGTAATGATGCCTTGTCACTCATACTCTTGCAGAGCTTTTTCTAGAGTGTACACATTTGGGCCAACGTTTCGTGCGGAGAACTCCCAGAGCAGGCGCCATCTGGCCGAGTTCTACATGGTGGAGGCGGAGGTCTCCTTCACACAGTCCTTGGAGGATCTCACCAAGGTACAGCATGGCATTGACCTCAAATACAGTTTTGCTCTGATATGGATTAGAGTAGCACAAAGAGGGGTTTTTGTTTTTTTTGTACACACAGCTTTTGTGACTTTTGAAGCTGCCCTTGTGCACAGTTGCCCAGGAGAGCTTTAATTATTAAACTGGGTCCACTCCTCAGGTCATGGAGGACATGTTCAGGTCGGCCACGGAGCATGTGTTGGCTCGCTGTGCAGAGGATGTGGATTTGTTTCACAAGCATGTGACTCCTGGACATAGGGTGAGTGCCGGCGCTGAAGGGCGCTTATTTAACTCGGGCACATAACCCGGCTCCTCGTACCAACCAGCGCCAACATCACCTGACTTCATTATCGTCTCCACTTACATTGTTTTTCCTGTCGCATCCATGCAATCAAAGGGCACAGTAGAGGCCATGATGAAGAGGAGGTTCCCTGTGTAAGTCTCGAGTTTTCTCAACATGCCACAGAAAAGAAATCAGAATAAAGACAAAATGCTAAAAGGGCTTGAATTAAAGACACCGTCTCAATTTCAGGATGACCTACAGTGAGGCTATAGACATCCTGAACAGCAGCTCTCAGACGTTTGTCTTCCCCACAAACGTAAGTGCTGATCCTTATATTTTCTCCTTTCGCCTACTTCTATCTGTGTGTTTGCTACCAACACTCTCACTCCACACTGACCTTAGCGCTTCTCTTCTGCAGTGGGGATGTGACCTTCAGACGGAACACGAGAAGTACCTGGTGAAACATTGCGGCAACACTCCGGTCTTTGTCACTGATTACCCGTACGATCTCAAGCCGTTTTATGCAAGAGACAACCTGGACGGTCCCAAGCACACAGTGAGACACTGTTAAAAAATGCCGAGCGAGTCAATAATGTACCTGCTCAGTTATTTCCTTGTAATGACGCTGCTGTTTTGCATGTCTGAGGTTACAGGGAGTGTTGTGTGTGTGTGTTTGCAGGCGGCCGCAGTGGACCTCCTTGTGCCAGGGGTGGGTGAGCTGTGTGGGGGCTCGCTGAGAGAGGAGCGGCTGGATCTGCTGAGGGCTCGGCTGGAAGCGTAAGAACGCACATATCAGCCCGTGCTAATATATGTTTGGAATACTCAAGCATAATTCTCAGAGTGTGGCATTCTGGGCAAGCTGCTGCACTGTATTGTATTTAAATGTTGCAGCGGCTGGTTAAAGTAAAAATGGTTTCTACACAACCATCCAACAACACAGTGTTACACAACACACACATAGACACAACAATCTTTTCTCCAGGCGGTGAATTGTTTGGCAGAAAACATGTTTTTATCAATATTTGATCAAGTTAAATAAAGTATGTCTTCTTCTTCTTCTTTTCCAGGGTTGGTTTAGAAGACACCTACAGCTGGTAAAAACAACTTGTACTAATAGTGACATGAACAGCATTTTAAAAACATCATTATTGTTCTAATGATATTTTATTTATTTGCAGGTATCTGGATTTGAGGCGTTTCGGCTCGGTCCCTCACGGCGGCTTCGGGCTCGGGTTCGATCGATTTTTACAATGTGTCCTCGGTGTCGACAACATAAAAGACGTCATTCCTTTCCCTAGATTTTCCCATTCCTGTCCTCTATAAAACTATAAAACTACTGTTCCAGCCGAGTAAATACTTGTAAATGTTGAATAAATATGATATTTAACGTTTTTGAGGTAGTTTGTGTGTGAATATGAAAATATACCTGCATATGTTGTGTGAATTAAGTGATATCGTCGGTATTTGAAATTGGGCTTGAAACACTGAATTGTGTTAATATAAGTTATTATAAAGTTGTTTTTTTCAAAGTTGGTCCAGCATTTTTTCTCTTTTCAAAAGGCCTTAACATAATCTCTACTGTTTATGACTTCAACCAAACAATCTCTGATGACAAAGATACAGTTCATCTACTGATGTTGCAAGAGTTCAGTCACGTCAAGATGGTTTCAGGATGAAAACGTGCAGATCACTCGATCGCTATAATCGTGATAAATGTCAAATTCTTATTTCTGTCACGTATGAAGACAGATTTTGCTCCTTAATGAAGGTTCTGGTTTTAAACTTCATGAGCAGAAAAGGGCAAAACAATTTACAAATCTGAGGAATAACATTAAACTTGATTATTACACCTCAACATCACGCTCGTACAAATGCATAAGCAATCGATTGATTAATTAATATTGAACGTAACTGTCATATTGCTATAGATGTAGTTACATTGTTATCGTTCTATCACAAAGCCCTACAACTCTTTTACCTTTTCAACCTCCATATTTTATTATTTGAGGACGATGTTGGTTTTCAGAGCAACTGTCAGGTCCTTTCCACCAGATGGTGCTTTCCCCCCCCACCTTGTGCCTACAGTTGAAAACACATGACCAGTTTACTCAGTCCAGCTGTTGACTATTGATTTAATACTAATTTACAAACAACAGGAGGAGAAGAAATGAATAAATTCCCTCTGTTAATTATGGTTGATGTAATTGATTGTAGGATTTGGCACAAGCCCACAGCACGTGTTGGATTTAATCATTTGAAATCAGATCGGTGTCAGTGTTTGGAAAAAAATGAAACAGAATCACGTCAACAGCAGTTCTGTGTCGATGCGGACGCACAGCAGCCTCAGAGTCCACCGACACCCCCCCCCACCACCATTATTCAAACTCTCGGAGCTACTTTGTGACGCGCACTTCTCCATCCTGTTCATCCAAGCGCGGCCCATCCCTCTTTCTTTGCACCGTGGGCGTGGTGTGAGTTGGGAAAACAAACTGCAGACATCCAGTGATACTTCCTCACCCTGCATCAGTTGAGTTGACCCGCGGCTCCTCGTCAGCTGGCCGTGCGTAATTCTCCAAGCGTCTCCTGGCGGGGTGTTTTTACGCGCCGTACCACCAGGAGCGTCCCCCGGGTTTCTGCATCTCCCACCGGCACCACGCGATTGTTTCCTTTCTCCTTTTTTTCTCTGCGAATGTGAAATCAAATGGGGGGAGCAGGCTGCACCAGAGGGAGCCGGACGCCGACAGCAGCAGCACTTTGAACGGGCTCGAACCTCCGGGAGGAGCCGCCATGTACTGAGTGAGGCACGGCGGTTTGCAGCGCAAGAGGAAACGGCAGATTGTGAGAAAACATGAGCGGCGGGGAGATCATCTTCCAGGGCTGGCTGAGGAAGTCACCGCCGGAGAAAAAGCTGCGGAGATATGTGAGTGAATTGCACTTTCGCTTTGTTTGTTTACGAATGTGTGTGTGTGTGTGTGTGTGTGTGTGTGTGTGTGTGCGCGGTGCGAGAGGGCTGGAGGTGTGACCCGGTTTGTCTGAGGGTGTCATGATGTTCAAAGTCCAGATGTGGCAGGTGCATCCCACTCACATCTGGACCTCCTCTCTCTATTTTGATGGAGGAAACTTCACGTTGTGCTCAATCACCAAATAACAGCCTGGATCCTGATACTATAGATTGTTTTTAAATAAAAAATAAAAAATGCAGTTTGCCACATTTCACCCACTTGTGTGGGGTGGGGGGGGTCCTATGTTCCTCAGGTCCTCCTCAACATGGAGGTAAGCCTGTGTAATACCCAGCAGCTGCCTATCATTTTCCTCTCAGACACACGCAAACTGCCATTTTTTGCTTTATCCGATCAACATGAGGTAACGTCTAATCGAAGCAGTGCTCGGTGGGACCAGTTTCCCAACGTCCCAAACAATAGTGGTAACTGCAGCAGCACTTGAGTGCCTTGGATAAAGCTCCACACACATTTAAGCCAAAGCTGCTCCTCTCCCCGGGTGCCGGGCAGCCTGCAAATCAGATAATAGGATTTATGGAGGCAGATACAACCATGAGACAATCTCCTGTAAATACAGCTGTCCACTGTTTATGCGTGGTGTTGCATTACCAGACCTCTCCATGTTCCTACTAGCTGACTTTGCCATGATGTCACCTCTTGTGTGTTTCATCTGGAAATCCATCCTTGATTGTCTTCAACACACACACACACACCTCGCCTCACTCCCCCCCCCCCCCCCCACACTCCCCCACCCCTGCTTTTGTCCTGTCATTTCCTCATTGTCTTCCACTTAAAGCTGGTTAATGTTTACATAGAGAGACCACCGTGGTCAGTATGGAACAGCAGCTGCAGCGGTGCAGGGGGAAAAACTTGCTTTTGTTCATAGCACTACTGTATAAACAACAGGAGAGAGAGAGACACCATCTGACCGGGCATAATGGAGCTATAACATAATGGCCTTCCTCAGGCAAGAGAGCAGGGAGCAGCCTCCCAGCTCTTCTCAACCTGCTTCTCACCCTGAGCAATAACCTATAAACAACCACACACACACACACACGCACACACACACACGCACACACACAAACACAGTGTCATGAGATGGAGTGTCCAGAACAGGCCGACTTGTGAATGCGATAATCGGTCCATCTGAAATTCCTTCCACTTAAAGTCAGGCTGCGGACAATCGGGGCCATTTACTCGCCCGATTTGCTGTCATCTGACATAGTTGACGTCCTGATGCAGAGGGATATTTTCAGATACTATACTCTCACATACCCGCAGACATTCCAGCCCGAAGGTGTACCGTGTTCCTCAATAAACACGGCTGCGAGTTCTGTTGGAATGAGCTGACGAGGTGGAAGGTGCGCATTGTTGTGGAGCTGCAACAACAGTCCTGGCTGTTTTTTAAATCCTTAACAACACATTCTCTGTCAATATTCCACCGCCTCCTAACATGAAGTCTTTCCCGCGCCAGTTAATCAGTAGTTGTATCGTTATACTCCTTCCACAGAGGGTTGTCTGAACATGTGGCACATTGCTGCTCGGGTTGAACGTGTAGTGGAACCCGGGGTTAGGAGAGAGTGAAAACTGGTACTACCACCGCAGCCCTGCCATGCAAATCATATGCAAAGTCAGGGAGGACAAACACTTGTGACAGTTGAAGCCGGGACGCAGCAGCAGCTGGTGACGACAGGAGACGACATGTTCACGCTCTACAGTAACAAGCACCACTCGTCCCGGTTAAATGTTTTCTGTTTACAAATGCGATTAACTTGTGTGACTCACTTTTTCTGCATCAGCTCAAACACATGATGAACATAAACTTTCTGTGCCTCCCCCTTCTCCCCTTCTCCCCTTCCCAGCCTCCCTCCCTCCCTCCCTCCCACCCACTCAGCCAACCCCTGAACATGTGATAGCACCACTATGTGTGTAGCCTCGCTGCAGCTCCCCGAGGAAAACAGTCGCGCAGCTAAAGTGAATCACTCGGCTGGAGTTTGGTTCTTTTCCTCGCGGGGGCTGATTGAGGCTCCAGAGGTGGGCATGTGTTGTAAGAGTAGGTGGGAGGGGTCTAGCGTGGCTGCTGTTTTTTTTGAACAATGTCCAGAATAAGCACAGGGAACATGAAAACAACTGACTAATCCAGCACTCACCCAGAGCCTCTTGAGCAGATCTGTTAAAGTTGTTTTACTCATCACTCATCATCCGTCAGGGGCCAATATTCTTTTTATCACACATCATGAAGGTTGTTGGTCCATTTAATGTGGAGATGAGAAGTTTTACTGTGTTTTATTACCCAACGACAAGGAGGTTGTGTTTTTGTCTGAATGTGAATCGTGGTGGAAGGATGCATGGGGGTCGGCAGATTACATTTTGGTGGGGATCCGAATCAGGGAGCAAAGGGCGTTTGTTTTCGACATTTTAGTTGATTTCCCAGCGAATAATTTGTTGATCTTGTTGAAAGACAAATCAGGCATGTTTAGAGGACTGATTTCTATGAACATGGAAATTAGAAACTTGGTGCAAAGTGTTTGACACTTGAGTTTTAAAGGTTCAGAGTGTAGAATTTAGTGACATCTAGTGGTGAAGTTGCATGTTGCAGCTGAACACCCCTCGCCTCACCCTCCCCTTCCAAACATGACAGAGAACCTGTGGCAGCCTTCAGTTTATCATAAAAACTCAAAAGGTTTTAGTTTGTCCAGTTTGGGCTACTGTAAAAAAACATGGCTGCCTCCGTAGAGAGGACCCACTCCAGATGTAAATATAAAGTATTTAAATTAAAGGACTTATTCTAGGGTTAAAGAAAACAACAATATGTTCAATTTAGATGAAACACCCTCATGAAAACATCACTAGGATTATTTTATATTCAATGTCGGCCAATAGGTCCTATTAATAAACTAGAACTAGAAATTAAAGTTATGATGTAACCTATGATGAAACCTGGGTGAGGAACCTGTGCCAGTTACACCTCTGTGTGGCTTCCAGTGTTGATAAATGCTTAATTATAAGTCTTCTACGTGAGTCATGCACGTATGAACGCACGTTATGAATCATACATGCGACGTGTCACACTGTAAACAATTTAATGGCTCTACTTCAGATTGGGATCAGGCTACTGTCGGCTTTTAACCCTCCCATTTGTCCGCCGTTGTATCTGACATAACAAACGTGTCTGTTCACATACAGTAGAGCTTTGCCACATTCCAGACAGATCATATCGGCAAGGTGATAGCTGCTTTGCCATCTCGCCCCTGCGAGTGGAGGAGAGGAGTTTTTTAAAGCAGGCATAGCAGCAGCCGCCTGTGTCCCAGTGTCAGCTGCCGGGTCCGCTGTTGTTTTGCAGAGGGGCTTTGGGAAGTCCTTGCCCTCGGAGGTCAACTGAGAACGCCTCCCAGTTCCTGCTTTGACAGACACCCGGCGCTCAGACACTCATTTTCCTTGTTCCACTTTATCTGTGGAGCCTCATAGCGGCCTTTTCCCCAGTAGCTACGAAACGGGGGGGTGTTTATGTGACGGCAGCATCAACGTCAGATTAGTTTACTATCGTTAGACGTGTGCACTCAAAGGGAATCTTGTGATCGACTTGAGGCTACAGCCTGCGATGCTCGTCACTGTTGATTAACTCTTAACTTCACTCTGATTTCATGGATTCTTCTTTACAGTAAATGTGTTAAAATAATATATTTAAAAATATCCTGTTTTTACCTTAAAGATTAATTTCTATAAATTCAAATTCTAAAATTTTTTATGAATGTACCCAGACCAACTTCTCAGTTTTCTTCTCAGAGGAGCACCAACAGTCTTTTTGACATTCATAACACGCTAACGCATAAAAGTCACAGTTGTTTGTCACACAATCATTCTTTCGTCCGTCCTCTCACGTTCACTGGGAACGTCCCATGGTGGCCTCGTCTGAACCTTTGTCACAATATCCTGTCCTTTGCCATGAACTCTGCCTTCGCCGGTGTGTTTTCTGTCCACAACTTAATTATTGCACCAATAGCAGATGCCAGACTTCCTCTGGATGGTACCTACAGGAAGTGTGGTGACTGAGTTCCCCTGACAGGGAAAGGAATTAAATTGGTCTGTGAGTATATAAATGTATTTCCATCTATCAAGACTCTATCAGCTGAGCTTAAAATAGTGTTGTTCACAAGGAAATTAGATCCCATTGATTTTTCTTTTTTAGTTTTATGCCTCCGCGCCGCGCAGGGACAGCCGCTGCCTGAGGCATCATGTTTTCGGGTTGTCTGTCTGGGTGTCTGCACATCTGTACGTCCATCCCATTCTCCATGTCTCTAGAACACCTTGACGGAATATCTTCAAAATGTCAAACATTTACTTGGACTCGAGGAGGAACTGATCAGAGTTTGGTGGTCAAACGTCAAGGACCTGACGTCTGTCCCATTCTCATTAACATGAATACACCATGAACACCTTGAGGGAATTTCATCACAACAGGCAAAGGAAACCAGTGTTAAAGGAGTGAAGAGTGAAAACTTGTTTGTGGTCAGAGGTCAAGGTCACTCTGACTCAACAACACAATCAATACACTAATTATGACGTTTCACACACACGACCAACAGGATAAACTGAAGCTATGACATCTTTCAGTCTAAAAGGTCAAAGTCAACGTCACTGCGACGTCACGCTGTTATTTTCTGACTAATAAAACCAGAACTGAAGAATGAGTATTCTTCATATTTGGTCAGATCCTGAAAAGGTTAAACTTATCATGGGTTTCCATCTTGAAAATGTTCCATCAGGAAGACCATGTGAGTTCAGCTGCCGTGTCTCAGTCTGTAGCTTCTTTGTTGAAACATCCATATTTGAAGAATTGTTTGTTATCATGTCTACAACTGTGTTTTTTCAGAATCACCGTTATTGACAGAGAATACAGAGAATAAAACCTTTTAAATACAGATATATCGGTTGATATATTGGGGCTTGGTATTTAAACTTTATTATAAATATCTATAAATAATAATAAAAACACAAATACAACAAAATATATAGAACTTAAAGTAAGAAAGTAAACAAAAATCTTTTAATGTAAAATGCAATGTTTATCTTTTCTACATTGATTATTCCGTAGAATCAAGGTCTTCATAGTTTTCATAGCAGCTCATAGTACTTCAAGTATATATAAGATTAATAGGATCATAAAATACATAAGCAGATACAGATTATACTACATAATATTATAGGAGTCTGGGTGTAAATTGCAACTTAACTGATGTACAACCATGAGGAGATAATGTCTCAAATTCAATTTACAAATTACAATATCACAAGGAGATGGTTTTATTTAATGGTGCTTAAAATTAAATAAATGAGTCTGACTCCAACAACATAAACAGCTGACTTCAACAAATACAAGTTTTCTGCTGATCCAGATAGATGTCAGTTACAGAAAAACTATATTGTACTCAGAGATAAACAAAGAGAATCTACACGCGGTGGATTGTTGTTAGTTTGTCTACAACAGCAAAATAAAATGGCCACAGATGCAGTATTGTCTGGGACTGTTTTCTGTTTTGTACATGAAGGAAATGTACTTTCTGCAGTGCCGATAATATCCAAACATGGAATCACGTACAGGAATCATCCAACTTGTCATATGACTGTCGCTAGGTCGTGCCTCTGACGCAAATGGGCTCTGTCATGGTGACGTATGTCAGTGGAAAAGCCTTTTAGGCTTCCTGCTTGGCAGCAATTATAAAGACATGTAACAAGTAAAAGCGAAAAAAAACAACTAAATGTCAGTTCTGACATCTGAGGAGTTAGGGGATGTACGTGCTTTTGATCCTGTGTGTGGCAACCGAGAAGGTTCACTGACAACTATCACATTTTCTTTTATGGCATTTATTTGCCCAGGGATGGTTGACTGAGCACACTCGCTCCTTTTGACCGACACCCTTCGTTACGCGGAAAACACCGAGCACCGCTGTTTGACCACGATCAGCTCGGATGCAGCGAGACGGCAGATGGCGAGAGACTGTTACTCTCTCTCTCTCTCTCTCTCTTGCTCTCCTTCCAGGTGATTTCAAATCAAAATGATCATTAAAGGATTTGAATTGTCCACTGTTCGTTTTTGTATTAAAATTCAGATAAACATACTTATATCAAGTGAAGGAAACACTGCAGATTACATCACCAGACGTACATGTAGGTTGTAATAACCGTAACGTGACAAGAAGAATTTGTTATTGCCTCAGTACAGTTTATTTGTAGGTCATGATATTTATACATGTCCTCAGAGGCAGTAGCTTACACTCAAGTTCAGTTTGTCAATGGAAAGTGTTGGTCGGGAAGAACAAATCTAAAACAAATCAAAAATCAAAGGTAATAACACAAACATAATAGAGTAGAACCAAAGTGAAATCCAGAGGTATTGCACATAGGATGTAACATTGATATTCATGCAAGTAAACAAACAGGACAAGCAGATCTGCAGAGAATATTTAAATTGAATTATGAATTCATAATTAATCCTTCCTTCCTCCTTCCTTCCTCCCTTCCTTCCTGGAACATGTGATTTTTTTTCTTTTACTTACACGAACGTAAAAATACATTTCTGTTTCATAACATTTTAGTGGAAGTTGATTTTAGGTGTAACCCTTATAACTGTAAATGAGATGAGATTAGCCTGTTGTTACGTGTCGTGTTTCCACTTTTTGAAAAACACTGACACTACTTACTGTTCGTTTGTCGGAGTTGGAGATGTGAAGCGTTGAGTTAGAGACATGTAGTCAAACTGAAAAACAGCTGCAGTCACACACAGGTTATTGTAGTAATTCATCATTGGAGGTGGAGAGACGGTGGGAAAAGAACCCAATCTTTTATTCATGATATCTTCAAACCACCTTACAAGTGGGCATGAAGCTGATGAAAGGGAATCACATCTCAAAAACACCACAAACAATCCTGCACATCTCGCCAGTGCTTAGTATAGAAACAAAGAAGGAAACAGGAAGTAGATAATCTGCACTGTGTTGTACAAATAAATATATTTGAGGTTTTACAGAAATATACATTGATTATTTACCCAGAAACTAAAGAAACTAAAGAAAATATAAAATATATATATCGCACTGTTAAGGAAAGTGGTAAAAAAAAATGCATCTGGACTAAAATAGAATGAGTTTGATGCAATTTGTTTCTGAGTGATTTGCTGACAACTAAACATGCATGGGAAAAACCATAACTTCCTTTAAGTGGTAATTAGAATTTGTTTTGATGACTTTTACCTCTACTCCGTATCAACACTGCTTCGTTTGGCACATTTGTCTTCCTCTGAAGATCCAGACAGGGATGAGTCATTGCTCTTCAGATGAAGGAACTGAAATTTCCCACAACTGAAACTCAGATGAAAATAAACTCTGAGTAATGTACAAATATAGACGGAGATCAGCAGAGACACTGGTGCCCCTCACTGAAGTGTCTGAAGTCTCCAGGTGACTCTTCGGATGCCAGTGGTGGAGTTTCACAATAATGGACATTTTTATAATCTGGACGTTAGAATCAGATTTTCTGAATTTCTCCAATAACCCGTATGATGCAATGGGGGAACGTTGGTTTTACCAAAGGAATCCTGTTTACGCCACAGTAAAGGAGAACTTGAATTGAGCTTTATCACGACTGAAACAGTTATGGAAATAGAGGCCAGGCCGATTTTGCATATTCAGAGATTTGCAAAGGTGGAGATTTACATTCAAGCCAGTTTAAGACCTTGAAGGGATTTTCCGTGATGGGAATTTTTGTGAACGTGTCATCATTGAGCAACAGATGCGTTAATCAATACCAGGAGAGAGATGTCGGGATAGAAACAGTTATGATTCATTGATCGTAACAAACTCAACAAATCCTGGTGCTAAACGTAGCGTTGGACAATAATAAACAACAAAGAAACAAAAAACTAAAATTATATCAAGGTAAAAAAATCATATCAGTCAATATCGATAATATCACAATTAACGTCACATTATTATTGCTTTAACGTTTAGAATATGAAATGTTGGTCAGTTAAAACTTTGATGAATTCAGAAATTTGAGCATTTAGACAAAACCTGCTGTTTGTAGCATGATGTGTTTTAAATGCATTTGCTTTACATGCGAGATTCCAGATGCAGCATCGGCATCAGACTGTACTGGTGCACACAGCTGAGTGAGGAGAGATACCTCCAGTCCTCCATAGCCGCTGTGACATTAGAGCTGGAGTGAAGGTGCAACAAATTACGGTGCTCAGGTCAGCTTCTCCCCTTGAATGTAAATGTCCCCGTTGTATCTGCCCTTGTGCATCTGAATCCACCTTGGGGCGGAATCGGAGAGACCAGGAGGAGCTTCGCGCTCGGCGTACGCTCGGCACCCCAGATGTGCACGAGCGGCAGCAGATGGCAGAGGCAGGGGAAGTGACACAAAGAGTTCTGATTAAATATAATGCTCCCCATTAGTCACACTGTCAGGGCGGGCTCACTCTAAAGACGCTCAGCCTTTTGCTGATACCCGGGACGTGGCAAGAGATTACTCACGTTCCTCATGATGGAAGTGTTCGACTGCAAATTGAGGCTGATTCTATTCACTGAGAGCTTTTGAGGGCCTGTGTTTGCAGGATATGCGGCGGATTTTGCAGAGCGTTGCCCCCGTGAAGAGAGCGAAACGAGGACTGGAGGCTCCAAATGCAGCTTTTCATCAGCGACGCACCTGTAGGATGGAGCTTTTCCATCACGCTCATGTTGTGGCATTGTGCACGGAATCATATTCGACGGTAATGTCATTGAAGCTGAATCCCATCAGGCTCGGTTGTAAATGGGTTTCAGAGCTGACGTCTTTGTGGAAGTGGCCGTTGGAGAGGACTCTGTGTGTCTCTGTGCTCTGTGGCTAATCTCCCACCTTCTTCTATTAACACACTAGAATGTACAGGCCTGTTTTTGGTCTTATCTGCATGCGTTATGTCTTGCAGCTGCCCGGCCCTTCAAGGTCAGTGTTGTGACTTTTGGGGAAACACGAGCGGTTTGATTTAAATTGCCGCGATGCTCTAATGCATCCGTTGGACCCAAACGCCTGTAGCCCCAGACACTCTGTTTAACATCTCTTCGTGTTTACGTCTCTGGGTACACGGACGGGACTGAGCCATGTCCAAACCCCGGGAGCATCTGGATCTCTTCAGCACTTGGGACAGATAAACGGCGGGATTTGCTGAGAATACAAAATGGCCACACGTTGTTGGCACGGCCGCTCTCCTGTTTGTGACCTGAAGTTGTTGGAAATGCTCCAGAGATGTGCATTATAAACTTTGTCCGGGGCAGCTGTCTGCTCAATGTCTTACTCAGAGCGGACATGTGGAGCGTTGTGTAAACTGTTAGACTTCCAAGAATCGTCTCCATGCGCTCTCACGTCCATTTGTGTGGTTTATTTTAGCGCACTGCTGCATAAACTGCCGCGTCTCCCACAGAATTAACTTCTATTTTCAAAAAAGTACTTTATATGAGGTGCTCCACTGCAAATATTTCAATTGCTAAGAACTTTGAGGCAAATTAAAACTATAAAGACTCTCAGCAGAGCACAAACTGCTGCACAGACCTGCCATGTTCCCTTAGGTTCAGTTAAGCTGCACCAAATTTCACTCACTTTTAGAAATCAGTCCCTTAAATACACCTTTTTTCATCAAAATGCATGAATTATGTCAAAGAAATTGTCATAAACACACCCTATTTTGCAAAGTTAAAGAAAAAGTGATTTAATGGGTTCTTTATTGGCCCATGTCCCACGCTTCCACTGAGTTTCATGAAAATCCATTCAGGATTTCTCTGCGGAATCCTGCTGACAAACAAACAAACAAACAGACGGAGGTAACAAGATACAGTAACCTACACATCTCCCTGTCCTCATGTTCTACACATAACAACCCTCAGGCCAGGTTAGTCCTGACGTACGCACGCTCTCATTGAAAGACAAGTTTTGAACGTCTGAAATTAAAAGGTGCTTTTGTGCTGTGTAAATTTCCAGGCAATTATTCTTCACATGTAGCCGGACTGCATTCCATCGCCGGCTGAATCTCCCCGTCTGTTCCCGTAATGTGGGCTGACGTGTGACCCGCTATTGATTAGAACTAGATAATCAGGGCTCTGTCATCATTGTCCGTCCAGCTTTGTCCCCCTCACCAGCACATTAACCAGAAACAGTGTCCGGGCAAGTCGGCTCGTACAATCGTGGCCATTATGGCAGGTCCCACCTTTTTAATTCATGCATCGCAAAGTGGATTCACTGCCGCTCCTGCTGTCGAGAGGAGTTTTCTGGGACGGGACGAGAAGCGAAGTCACTGATGTGCTAAATGTTCCTCTTTTGTTCTTCACTGACTCTGAGAAGCCTGAGAACAACAACCGCAGAGAATAGATGTGGGAGGGATGCTTCAATTGAGTCTGTACTTAGAGCAGCTTTTTACTCTTCTGCAGTCATTCATCATACAGTTGAATATATAACCTTTTACATGAGAAATTCCAGAAAACAATAATCCTATTTGTTCAAATGCTGCCTTTGCTTGTATAATATAAAATAAAATAATAATTGAAATCCAAAACGTATCTGATCAAGGCCCATTTTCATTTTATTTGGAGCTCACTCCACTTTCCCTTCCTCTCTCAAGTCTCTTCATGCCCAGTCCCATGTCGTTAGAACACACTGGTTCCTTTCCAATTCGCCTTTTATCCCAATTAAGCATCAATGGCCGAGGCACCAGCGGGTTTCATCACTGGTGCCGCCGCTCAGATCAAACAGGCGACACGCAGCCCGAGGCCTCCAGTTCGTAGTCGAGTGTTTGAAGTCGCAAGAGGTAAATCGCCGCGCCGCAGCACGTGACCTTTACCAAAGCAAGTAATACACAAGGAAGCGGTGTTTGTGCAGCTGTGAGTTGTGTGTCCTGCAGCAGCAGGTAACGCAGGACAGTCAGAGACAACAACCTGCCGTCTCCTCCTCCGCCGCTCTAATAGGAGCAGAGGTAAACAAAACTATTCCAACCTTTTTCTACGTGGATAACAAACGTGTTTAGTTTGGATGTTTGCTCACGCACATTTAAAAACATGTTGACTGATGCTTATCGGCAGGCCTGTTGACACAGCCTACTACTACACACACACACACACACACACGCACGCACACACCACATATTGCTCTGTGGCCGTAAAAGACACACCTTGGGTAATTGTTTTGGCCGCAACCATCTCTAAAGTGCATTAGAACAGAGAGTGATAAGTTTTGTTTTGTTCTTTTATACATGTGCAAATACAGTTAATGGCTGCAGTGACTTACGAGCTGCGGTGGACGACACACACCAAACTCCCGTGTCCCTTTTTATTCCTGTGAACCGAGCGCTTTTGTATGAAATTTGTTTGTTTTCCCACCGAATCATTGTTTTGCCGACTGCCAGGAATAGAGCCAAAGCATGTCCACCTATCAACATGCGGAGAGACAAAAGGAATCGACCAGACAAACTAGTTTTGATCCTATTTTTACACGCAAGAAAAGAATTGTTTTGTAATGTTTTCATTGCCGGCCACCGAAAATAGATGCAGATCTCGTGTGGCTCCTTTGTAGCTCGACCAGTGTGTGTGTGTGTGTGTGTGTGTGTGTGTGTAGTCAGGACAAATGAGTCAATGTTGGAACAAGGAATGATCAAGCTTATACGGGATGATTGAATAAAGCTGAAGGGACTAGCGGGCCGGGTTTTCATAGATGTGGATGGCTGCGCTTCTTTGTGTGCTTCAAGTGGGAGCAGGCAATCCTTTGAGACCCTTAAATAACATGTTATTTACAGTCAAGTTTTCTTAATCGTTCACTTCTACAATTTGTCTGCAACGTGTTTTTTGCTTGTCGCTCTCACACACGTCTGCTTGGATTTGACCTTTATTTGACTTTTGTCTCCTCTGTCCCATGTCTCATGCAGTGTCTGTCTTTGATATCGTGTTAGTTGGGGATGTGATTAGCGAACTCTCTCTGTGTTCCAGTGCACTGTCCAGTCCACTTGATAACAAGGGCAGTGTGTCTATGCTTTTTTGGGGGGGGGGGCAGTGATGTAGTTTCAAACCAGAGCCATGGGGGGGGAGGGGAAGGTTGGAGCGCTGGGAGAGTTCAGCCTAGTTTTACAGCTTCCCAGTGCTCAGACAATGATCGATGGGCTTAGACATGCTCTGTAGGACATGGCGGTGGGTGGGTTGGCTCATTTCGCTGTGTCCTCCTCCCCCATGATTTACTTCGCCGGGGAAGTTTTTTTTCAAATTTGAAAAAAAAGTGCATGAGAAAGAGATAAGAAAAGCCAGTTGAGATGTTTTCCTCTGTCAGAAAGTGTGACGGAGGGAAATGTAAATTAATTTGTTCTCGAAATTGAGCAGCAACTGCCTTTTTTACCGTGGAAATACTCGTTCTATATTTAGTCGGATAAGGTCCTTTTTAAATGAGCTGTCTTCCTCTGTGGTGGAGCTCTGCTGCTGTCTTGGGTTAATATGCTGGCTGCAGCTGAAGGATGCCAGGAATAACCCAGATGGGTCACACTGACCTCGTGAAACTGGGCACTGCTCCAGGTCTCAATTAACTGACGCTCGCTCTTTCCAGAAAAGGCAATAATATTTAAATGGGGTTTGTAAGAGTTATAATCTTTCTGACTCGCGTAGTCTCGCTGAACTAAGAGGCCATGTGGACTTGGGAGAAAAGAGAAATGCAAACGTTTCTGTGGAGTGGTGTTATGACTCCACTGTGTTTTCTTTAAGGAAGTTCACACTCCAGTTGGGTCCTTTAGACGGAGACTTGGGGAGTAGCGCTGTGCACTTCTCTTGGAATTTGTTTGCCCACACCCTTTACCAGTAAAATCTGCACCTAATGCGTAGTTGTCACACAAACTGCACAGCTCGCCACTGGTCCGTGTTTGTTCCTTCATCTCAATTCAAAATCTGTTGGCAATGTGACGCTACCAAGTGGACCAAGCGCAGCGTAGTTACATTTTGGGGGAGCTGCACCATCAGGGTACAGTGAGTTGAGTTGAAGGAACGAATCACGAAGCATGAATCGGCCTTAAGATGTTCACAGCAGCAAGAATCTTCTATCATCACCACACCATCAAGGCTATACTGTCTCTTATCGGTGGATCAGTCTGACAGTGAAGAAATCTCACACCCCCCCCAATACCTCTGACATTCAGCTACGTGATGAAGATAAGATCGAAATCTGCACTTCCTGGAAAAAGAGGAAGTGGGTTGCTCACCTCTTTGCTGCGTTGGCTTCTCGGAGGGAAAGCAAACAACACTGACAGCATAATGAAATGATAAAGATTTTGTATAATATTAGAGATTACAATAAACACAATCTAAAAATATAGTGATGAGTCATTATGTTATTTCCACTTGATTTACCAGCACTTTATAAAGTATTTAGTTCAATAAAATATGGCAGGTTAGACTCTGAAAGCAACAATTTGCTTAATTATGATAAAAGCTGCAAATCAAATATTTGTTCAGCAGGCAGTGTGAAAACAATTGTTGATAAGTTTAATATTTTTCAACCTGTTTCCAGGTCCAAGGTTTTTTCATTTTCTAAATCTGAAGGACGCGGCCGCCGACTCAAGACGTAACAGCCGCTTTTTCTTAAAGAAGTATCCCTGTTCTGTTAAACCCAGCAATGGCTGAAGCTCCTGCAGTTAAGCAACGACCTCCACCACCCACTCGTGGCTAGAAACCACATTCGGTGGCAGGAAAAACATAGAAATAACCCTGTTTATGTGTATATAACATATATAATATGTCTTTTATGTAGATACAAGAAAACCGCTGTTGTATCTTCCACGTTGTTAGCGTTAGCACTGAAAACCTGTATCACTGAAACCAAAATGGAAAAGTGCCGTCCTGCAGCTACTTAAACTGCACGATTGATTTATTTGACTCAGAAGCACCACAGCATTGATCAATGAGCAGAATGCATATTAAAAATTAATGTGGAGTCAGAGAGGCACTGAAGAGGCCGTTTCCACTGGAGACATCCCAAACCTCTCAGTCCCAGCGTCCCAGTGTGGTGTGACAGATAACCAATATGCACAACACCGGAGTGCTGAAGCTGAAATGGCCAACCTCATAAATTTAACAGCGTATACGAATATGTAGCAGCTATTTCCAGGGGAACATCGTGGACGTCTGTGCATCTGTATGGTGCAAACCTGTTTTTGTGTGTGGGGGGGGGGGTTGGTGGCATTAGCCTTGCGGCAGTGTCTGTGTTGATGGAGAGCGAGGGGGTGGGGGGCCCCCCGCAGGATCCTGTGTGTCAGCAGCCTGCATGTGAGAGACATTGCCTGGCGGAAGTGCATCACTGGCAGATGTCCAAAAAGTCCCCCCCTGCTCAACCTCCTCCCCCCGTTACTCCCCCTTTCCCTTCCTGGTCTATCTTCCTCTTTTGTCTCTGGGCACAGAGAACACAGAGTCCCTTTAAGACGGCCACTGGGAAAACGTATGGATGTGTTGTAATCAAGGCCACTGTTCTTCCTTTGTGCTTCCCCCCAGTTGAGAAATGCAACAATGGCGTTGTTGGTGCCACATGTTGCATTTGGACGCTTCCCATTCTTGAGTCCTATCTGCTGGCATCAGTGGAGCATGTGCCTCTACTGCGTTTATGACGAGTAAAGTTTATTTACGCCCTCTAGCTGCAGTCACACAGTCGTATGCAGATGTAGCATCACTCATCAGTTGTGGAGGCGGCAGGAGCCTGCAGTCTCGTGGGGGGGGGGGGGGGGGCATCAGCACAGGAAATACGTTTGCAGGGGGCAAACACCTGCTGCCTCATTCCCGCCGCCTCTGAACGTGCACATGCAAACCACACACGACCACGTGCGCGCCACAGTAAACCTGCTCAAAGTTAGCAAGACTCGATCAACAGTTTACACCACAACACAAGTCCAGCTGTTGATGCGTGTCACTGCAACATTCTGCATCACTGTGTTATTTTAAAAAGTTGGTGGCCTCGTTGAGCTTCTGTCAGAATCCAATTTAAATGAGAAATTTCGATTTTGGCTGCACTGGCTTTTCTGTCAGTATTATTGTCACGTTCTTACCTTTCAATTTTTCATGCTTCTCCCCAGGCGTGGAAGAAACGCTGGTTCATCCTTCGCAGCGGGCGCATGAGCGGTGACCCCGACGTTCTTGAGTACTACAAGAATGACCACTCCAAGAAACCCATCCGGGTCATCGACCTGCACTGCTGCGAGCAGGTGGACTGCGGCCTGACCTTTAAGCGGAAGGAGTTCCAGGACAGCTTCGTGTTTGACATCAAGACCTCGGACCGAACCTTTTACCTCGTAGCGGAGACCGAGGAGGACATGAACAAGTGGGTCCGCTCCATCTGCCAGCTGTGCGGGTTCAACCAGTCGGCTGACAACCACGGTAGGGAGCCCTGACCTCTTTCTTCTTGATGCTCCATCACTCTGCTTCTGTGTGTCTCTTCTCTGTCTCTGCTGTTACCCACATTAGTAGTTCTCTGACATTGTTAACCGCACCGATTTAATATCAAATTAGCCGGTAACAACTCATAATAACATCTCAAAATGACCACAATAATTAGGCCCTTTAATAAAAATTGTTTTGTTTCCTTTTGTCAATTTTATTCGTTCTTTCAACTTTGCTTAATTATCTAATTTTGGCATCTTTCAGGCATATAAGAAGTACCAAACAACACACTAGCATCTCTATCTGTCTCCCACTTTGCTTTCTCGAGTTATTTGGAGCAGCCTGCGTCTCAGTTTTCACACAAAAAAAAAAAAGAATTCAGCAGCAGGTCCGACCACATGATATCATCGGAGATCTTGTTTTTTTTCCATCTTTGTTATTTGAGAGAGAGGAATAGGAGCAACGCTGCCGAATAAACGGACACAGTGTCTGGGAGGCTAATCGATTTTTCTCTTAATTTGTTTTTATAGAAGGGTCTCATCGCTGCCTCTTGTAGTCAGGATGATGGAAATTCTTATTCAGGATGTGGGCTATTTCAAAAGGTTGCAGCAGATATATTTTGTGTGTGAGGTCTATTTTCCACTGTTGCCACTATCAGACAAGACACAACCACAACCTTTTCATGTACTAATGTCCATATGTTAAATCTCCCTTGATCACCTGAACTACACTCTGCTGTGACCTCGTCTTTAAAAACTAAAACACTGCGACTTGAAATCAAAGACAGATAGCTACGTTGTCACAGACTCTCTATAACTGCATGTGCATATGGTTTCTATAGCTGCTGATGTCTGAGGGCTGATAGCATCTCTCTGCTCCACGTGATGAAAACCAACAACTTATATTCAGCAGAGATGTTCCGATACCGATACCAGCAACATAAGTGCCTCTGATACTGCAGAAGATGCAGGAATCGGACAGTGGAAAGTACTTGAATGTCTTTAAAGTACGTTTCACCCAGATAAAAATGCAATTTTCTTTTTACACAAATCGCTCCAAAACAGCCTCTGCACTGTACTGCCACTGGCAAGTACTCTAGAGCTGTTTCTAGAGCTGCTGAGAAGAAGTGAGCTGTAGCCAGCGCTAGCTAAAATGATCCAGAAAATCTGCAATTGGGCAATATTCTTATGGACAATTGCAACACTAGAAATCTCCTAAAGCATTTAAAGAACCACATGCAGAATATGCAGCTGTTAAAATGTGCATAAGGGTTTGTTTGTTAGCAAGATTAAACAAAAACTACTGAAAGGATTAACCAACGGAACTCGCTGGAAGGATGCAGTGTGGTTTAGGGAAGGACCTTGGGAATAATGCATGGATCTTGATGCACAAAGGGAGCTGATATTGATGCACGTGCACAACGTCCAGGTATCGGAATCAGTACTGAGAAGGGGAAATGGTAGCGAAACGTCTCTAATATTCAGTAAAGTATCTGTTTCGTCAGTGTCTGCGTAAACCTCCTCGCAGTTTCTTATTTTTGATGCTTTTGTGTTTCCAACCATCTGGCGGCTGGTGGACGTTAATTCTTTGTGCACATGGTTGATCATCTGTAACGTGCATTATGTCCAGGTGTAGGATCACAAAAACAAACAGCTGTGCAGAGTGTAAGAAATGTAATGTTCACATCATTTAGGGGAATCCCCCCCCCCCCCCGGGTCCGAGTTCAATAATTAGCAGGGTCCTCTCAGGAGCTGTAGCCCAGCAGGGCGTGGCGGGGAGTGAGAGGGTTTATGTCATGGCCGCTGCATTAGTGTGATGGTGCTTTCTGTGAGTGTAAACACCACATCGGGCTTAATCTGTCATCTCACTCTGTTTTCACTGAAACGTTGAGTCACTCTTTCTGAGAAACTTTATCAGAAACTTGGAACTCTCTCTGTCCAAATGCAATTTTCACACTCTATTTCAGTCCAGGGCAAAGTAAAAAAACTTTGTTTGTGAACCGTCTCATCCTCTGAAAAATCCTCTTTCTCACTCCTCTGTGTGCCAGGGGGCTGTAATTTCCAGGGTTTCTGTGATCATCACCCCCCCCCCCCGCGCCCCGGCACACATTAACCGATTCTGACTAGCATTTGACTAGCATTACTAAACCGAAACTAACACGTTCGTTAAGTGACTTAATGCTCTACACAGCCATGGAGATGTTTTGGGGGGAAATGTTATGGTGCCACTGACCTTATTGCACTCGTATCGTACCCAACATTCTCAAGAAGCTTAAAAACCTTCCATGCATTCATGTTTAAATAACGAACCAAACAGGATTGTAGATGTTATTGTTTCATATATCTGTTCCGCACAGGCTTATTCTACCGCTGGTTCCCCCATTACGTCATTATCGTCATCTTCAGTAAGTGGAGAAGCAAAGAAATGAATCGAGAGAGGCAGCCGCGGTGATAGACCCACCAGCTGAAGCTTGTTCTATCACATGCGTCTTTTTTAATCTTCAACAGATACACACAGACACGTACTCTTCTTAAGATCTGTTGAAATAACATGCACCTTTTACTTTTGTGTGATGGCTTTTCCAGGGAAGAAGCTGTTGACTCAGTGTATGCAGATCCGTCCCCCTCTTACTCGGAATAGCTCCGGCCTCCTGCCTCCTCCCTCGTGTGGTATCAAGTTGTTGTTGTCAGTATGACGCTTGAAATAAATACTCGCCCCCTGTTTTCATCAGCACCGCGCTGGAATATGACAACGCTGCTGTTTAAATGTGTTTTTACACATCTGGAAAAAACTGTCGCGATTGCTAATCTGAGGCAAAAATACATTTTGATGATTACAAGTACCCAGTCACAGTTCTTCTCAAGGGGTTTTACAATCGCTGCCGCATATGATGCCCTCAGTTTCACAAAGGGTTGGTGTTAAAGATGCTATAACTCCTAACACAGCTTATTAGGTACCAACCAAAGTAACTGGACCAGTACCAGCGTCCAGGATCAAAAACGAACTAAGGAGCAGGATGACGCAGCATCGACTGAACAGAAGTTGGACTTTGGCGACTTAATCAATGACAATGCTCCATAAAAGGTTTTTCGCAGCTCGTATTGGCTCGGTACGATGTTTTACTTTCGTTTAAGATAAGATAAGATAAAGACTTTATTGATCCACACACTGGGGGAAATTCAGTTGTTGCAGCAGCAGACAGGTCAGAATGAGGCAGACAAGAGAATAAATATATTTTAAAAAGCTGAGTATGTACATTATATGCACCTTTCATTGTGGGTTATATAGAAATGTTATAAAGTAAAAAAGCGAGCAAGTAAGAAACAGTACATAAACACAAATGTTCAAAAAGTTATTTTCTGTTAGAAATACTTTATTTTCTGTTAGAAATAGTATTTAATGTATTTATTCATGTGGGCTCTTCAAGTTGTACAGACTTGTCTTTACATGGTGTTCATGCAAGACCTAAAAAGGCCGTAATTCAACTTGTACAGAAAACAAACATAATTTCAGAGTGATATATGCCGTGTGGCTGCGTGTTGCCTCAGGGCACATGGCGTGTTTGTGTGTACTATTTGTGTATGGGCAGGGGTCTGTGGTTTGTTTGTCACCAGGTGTCACCGTGGTCCTGATAATCCCTCCGTGGATAGTTCAGATGATCAAGACGATCACCAAAAACCCTCCAACCTATCTTTCTGCTATATTTCACAAATAGTAGCTCAAAAAAAGAAATGAATCAAAGCAGTGTACACTCTTAAGAAAAACAAAGTGTCCCGGTTACTGTGGTCGAGGACACAGGCTCGCTGTGTGGAAACTTCTCCCCACATCTGACTAAACGGGGCTGGAACAAACTACCTGTCAACAATAAGGTGCATTGATGCAACAGCTGATGTCACAGAGCGTGTGTTGGCAAAATGGAGCATGTCAGATGAGAGGAGGGCTCTTGACACAACCTGATGTCTTCCTGTCTGCATCAGTATCTTGTAACGCTCAAGGAGCCGAGCCGCCGCTTCACCCCGCGGAGCTTCTATCAGCTGTATCTTGTATCTGCAGGTTTTTTATTTTGTAATTGTACTTTGATTAAGTGACTCAGACATATGGGGCGGTAATTGGGAACTAACAGAGGACAACTGTTCACACACCTCTCTGAGCAGGAGAGGGTTTTTCCTCCAGGCTGACAGCCGCAGATCTGAGCCAGTGTGTCACCCGACAGACTGGGAGTTACCTCGCTGACGAAGAACAGACTCGCTCGGATTACGCAATCCCACAAACAGAGGAAGCACAAATACCAAGTTATGTAGATAGCATAGTCGAAGCAGGGAGAAGCTCCATCGGCCTGGAGATGGTGTTCTGCAGCCACGGCGTTACACACACTGTACACAATGTTGTATTTGTTGTTTTAAACAAATGGTGCTGGTGTGAAGTACCAAAAAACGATTGTGAAAGGAATTAACCGGGCTTTGCCAAACACTGGTGGGTACTAAGTAGTGTTGACACGCAGTTTTCCTCAGATAATGGAAACCATCAGTTGTATCAACGTCTCCATCTGAGCTGAACCTTTGGTTAGTCAGAGTTGGCTCCTGCCGCCTCTGGGAGCTGTGAAGTGGAGTTGGCCCGAGGGCAGCACATGACGATTCAGTGTTACGCAACTGTCGACAGCAACTCTCTCCCAGTCTATCTTCCCACTATGTCTCGATTAGTGTCTGTGCATTTGTTCATTTAGAGTCTGAGACCAATGTGATATGTGTTGCTCATCGTTCTGGGTCTTAAAATCCTGACATCTCAAGAATGCCTTCAGGGAATTTCTTCAAATTTCATAAACAAAAGGTTCAGTTGAACTCAAGTTCAAGGTTGCATCACATCTTTTTCCCTTGTTTATCTAATATCTCAAAAAGGCCGTGAAGGTATCTCTTCTGATTTAGTGCAAATTCTCACGTGGGCTTTCTGATCAAAGGTCAACGTTCAAGGTCACAGTGACCTCGTGTTCGTGTTCACTGTGACTAAAAGATGATCGGATTATAATTTAGAGGTCAAAGTGACAGTGACCTCACAAAACTCTTTCCCTCTTGACCGTGTTTTCTTAAGAACACCTAAAGAGAATCCTTTGGTCAAATGTTCACTAAGAGTCACAGATCAACTGATTAGATTGAGGCGGTGAAAGGTCAAAGGTCACAGTAGCCTCACAAACCATGCTTTTGGCGTGTTGAACATGATATTTCAAGTGCGCCTAAAGGGAATTTCTTCATATTTTGCTCAGTTTTCACTTGGACTCAAAGACTGACCACCACAACGGCAATGTGGCATTTTTAATTCTGCTGAATTTTAATTTTAATAAAAAAGAATCTGGGTGGAGTTAAAGAAACTGATTTACGGTGTAAAGGCAGCAATAGGTGCACATAAGTATACAGTACATACATGCGTATACAGTTTTTTAAATAAATGCTCCCATCCCCTCTCCTTTGACATCTCAGTACACCTGCATGTCTGCCTCCTCTCCTCCCAAACTGCCCTTTGTCTGCATCGATTTTTGTAGGAATAATGAGGCTCCATGGCACTGGAAGGTCAGGTTTCTGCTGCCACAGAGCTGTCTGAGGACGGTTTGCTGTTGCTGCCACGGCTGCGCATCCCATTAAACCCACTGGCAGCATCTGAGGGATTGCTGGAAACCAGAGACTCGAGAATGCACTGTGCACACACCCATTGGTCCAAATCACCAGAGAGGACGGCAGAGATTTCTGTCGGTGAAAAAATACAGAAGAGAAGTCAGACATTAAAGGAAGCGCAAAGTGTGCATTGGGTTACGGTTTTATTGAACTGAGCAAAGGATAAATAGATGATAATAACTCCTGTGATTGCCCGACACATGCATGCAGTTATTGTGTTATTGTGTGTTTCTAGGTCTCACAATCTGTTGGTGGGTGTTGGCGCTGTTGTTATCAGATACTGATGGCCGGGTGTGTGGCGTGTGTCTGCACCCAGGGAGACCCACCCCCGAGCGCAATCTAATGAATGGAACATCATCTCGTCAATCACGGGCTTTGTTCTGCTCCCTCTCTCTCTCTCTCTCCCTCTCTCTCTCTCTCTCTCTCTCAGAAATTCCATATTGTTATTCAGCGTTACTACTAAATTCTGGCATTTCCAGCATCGGCATCAGCAGATTTGAAAAGTGCTTTACGTTTGTTCACACAGATCTTTCCGAGGGGGGCGTTCACATTAAACCCCAGCTGTGAAGCCAGATTGATAACTTGTTGTGTGTCCCTTGAAAATGTCGTCATGGTGACAGTGATCAACATCACGGTGATCGAGGCTTTTCCATCTTACTCGCGTCTCCAGTTTCCAAAATAATACAAATGTTTTCATTGGAGAGAAATCTACTTATACTCCCCCTTGCTTGCAAAGAAAAGGGGAAAGATTCAGTCTCCACTTACCATCAATGATTAAACAGGGTGGTACTTGAGAGATAGTAAAGCTGTGGTCACCGTCAGTTGAAGTATTACATAAACCTTCCCTGACTAGACAAGAATTTCACTTAAATAATCAAAATCATTCAAGCAGTTTTGTAACATAATGAAATCAAGCTTCTCATCTTTCTTGGAATTTTATCTCATTATGTGATTACCGCATGCCGCAGAATTAAAATATCTTTTTAGGAAACTACAGTTGCGTGTTTGATTTGGTTATCGATGTTTCTCGACATTCTTGTTTATCCCAGAATATCCTGAATTTACATCAACAAATAATTTTTAATTTTTAATTTGGCATCAGCCTGATTATTTAAATAACGAGTGGAAAAAGCCAATCCCTCTTAATGGAAGCTCACATCATTCAACCTGCAGTCGCATGGAAACTTTTGCTCTTTTGCCAAACTGTTTATATTCAGTTCGGCTGATGTCTGTAGATGTTTAGACTTGTTTTTTTTATTTTGTAATCAGCCTCCTGTCGTACGGACAGGCCTCCCACTTCTGTCCCAGTGTATTCCATTGACTGTAATCAGTCGGCTGGTGGTGTTAGCGGAGATATGAAGTGTAATGGCAGCGCTGCCTCCTTCTGTGCACAGAGGAATCCTTGTAAGTGTTTAAGTGTTAAAGTGTGTAAGATAAAGTTGAAAGGGATCTGTTGGCAGAAATTGAATATAAAAATAATCCTAGTGATGAGAGTATTAAAGCGTATGATCACAGTATTTATTTAAGCCGGATAAAACTGTGGCTTGTCCAGCACCAGTTGATCAGGCTGCATGTTGATGCAATCATAGAAACCGAATCCAACCCAGAATCCACCCTGGAGCTCGTCCTGGCAGAATTACGACAGTGTATGTCGTTGCTAAGAGCATCAACAAGTATCACATTCTGCCTTCATCAGGACTTCTGTGTTTGTTCCCGTTCTGTAATGCACTGTACTGTCAGAACGGTTTATCCTGGTGCTTCTGGCCTGGTGCGGCTGCAGGCTGCGGCGCGGCCCTCTCCAGGTAGAGGTCCTGCAGTTTTTCCGATGACACCACGAAAAGTAACACTCATCCATCCACCCATGACCACCACCTTGCAGGAATGAAGTCATGGCGTGGGAAATGAGCCATTGTTTCTACATGCAGCCAAACTCTGTAATTCACTGGCCCCTGACGAGCCCGAGCCTTTTTAGGCGACTGATCAATCCGGCGTTTCGAGGCAAATTGATGTCGAAATGTGGTTAAGGGGGCGGTGCTCGCGTGACGCCGCGACGGAGCGAGCAGGCACAGGGAAATAATGTGATCAGGGAAACGCTCCTGTGTGTCTGCTCTGCTTAATACACAACCGAGCGGTTTTCAAGGGAGGATGGAACGGCCATGTCACTTTGTTCACTTCAGCAGAGCGAGGAGGCCATTTTCTCTCTCTTCCTGCTGGGCGTCACGCTCCTTCGGTGCTAGCAGCTCTGCTCGTTGTCCTACATATCCCATCTCGGCTCCTTCTTTCAGTTCTGTCCGTCTCACTGAGAGCTCCCCCCCCCCCCCCCCCCACTGCTAACCACACATGCAAATGGATTCCACTATGTTGCCACACTGGTCCAGCATCCCCGTGAAGGAAAACAAGTAATGCAGGATTATAGTATAAGACAAGAGATTAACCCTTTTCTCCAGGTTCGATGCCTTTTTTCAAGGGCACCTTGACGGGGGATCGAACCTATTCCTTCTCCTCTGTTACACGACGGCCTCGTCCGGGGCCGAGCCCTGCAGAGCCTTGACACATCTGAGGTTAATTTGCAGAACCCGTCGAAGCCTTGTGAGCTCGGAGGCTATAATTCTTAAACACAATCTCTTATGAAACCATTAAGGAAATTGCGTTTTTCGAGTACTCACGTTGAAAGGCAGGTGGACAAGCGTGTACCCTCAGATGATTATTTTTTATGGAATATTTTAGGGGAGGATGATAGCGATACCGGTTAAAAGCGAACAACAACAAGTGCAGAGAAAAAAATCCCCTGATGTCTCCACCGGGCACGCTTTCAATTCAATAGGTCAGTGATATGTTCTATTTCTGTATCTGGTTTCAGATTAGATTATCGTATGTCCTCTGCTAATTCTGGCCGGGCTGAGAGGAAATGAGCCCCCTACAAAGACGTTCTTGTTCTTGGCGATACAGCAGGGTTCTAATTTTGGCCCCCGGAGACCAGCAGCCAGCTTCTATTAGATTATGGTGAGAGAGCAGAAGAGACAGTAGGTGATGTATTAGAGAGAGTAATTGGAAGATGGCGCATGAACTTAGGGGCTCTTTGACCCGGAATAGCCATATGTCGCTCACCAACCAAAAAGGTCCTTTAATGCATCGCCGCTCTGATGTTTGTTTCAGGCCGAGGAATGTCGTGGGCAGAGCGCTTTGTCTCTTTTAAGTGCTTTGTTTGATGGGGAAGTTTTCAGCGTTAGAAACCCGGAAATGACATTAAGCTTGTAACTCAAAAAAACTGCAACAACAACCCTTTATTGTACCCAGATGTATGACTCTCATGTGTTTGACGCAGTTTATTGAATTACTTACTTCTAGCACCTTGCATCAGATGACATAGCACATTAGCCAGTGGAGGGAATATTCCTGGAAGGGGGGGGGGATTCAGTGCTTTTGTTTTCTGCTTCTTTTCTATTTCTGTGTTGTGGTTCCAGTGACTTGATGGAATTGCCTCCCAGTGGTAACATACATCATCAGACCCATTAGTGTCAGTGATGAGCAGTGTTGGCTCTTCCATCAGCCGACCGGCCGACTCCTCTTTCATTTCATGCAGCCACACATCATACACTTCATCAAAACTCATGAAGGGCACAGACACACTCCTTGATAAGTATATTTTCACATTTTTAAATTGTTTTCCTTCCTCTGCATTGAAGTGATCAACCCTGCTTGGTTTGTTTTTCCACGTCGCTCTGCACACGAGCCCGGTGGAGGAACTGGCTTTCCCTGATAAATCAATATATCTACCCGTGTTAGTGGGCCCCAGTACTCACCGCACTGGATGAAAGCTTTTACAAAGCTTTTTGCGGAGAAGGGAGATGATGCCTAAACAGCCTGAGGAGAGTGGAATCACTCAGAACAATGGTGTAATTGAGGATCATTGGGGGGGGGGGGGGGGAGTCCCTGCCTGTGTGGCTTTGGGCCCGGGCATCTCACTGATGTCCACTGGCCTGAAGACCCAACAGCAGAGGCCCTTTTCCCCCCCAGGCATTGATGTGACCTCATTTAGCTAACTAGGCTCCAGAATACCCCCCCCCACACCCCACCCCGCCCTCCAACCACTCCACATGCATACACAAATGCTCACACACCACATGTGTGTGTGTGTGTTGTCTGTTTTCCACTGTGGTGTCTGTGTATGGTCACCACTCATCGTGACTCACAGAGCTCTGCCCTCTTGTTAAAAGGCCGTTTGACCCGTAACGTGCTCTGTAAAGGTCTGAGAAAGGAGAGGGACAGTGACGTAAGGAAATGACTTCATGTGCATCGTTTAGAGGAAAATATCTTTTAAATCACAGCTGAAGTTGGTTTGATAATATTTCATATTCTCTGCTAGGACCCCTAACCCAAATCATATACATTTTCTCAAGGCTCATTACATAAACCTCTGGAACCAGACTCAACATCTGCCTCGACCGGGTTTGGGTGAGCAGGGAATAATGGGGAAGAGAGGAGAGGTGGATGGAGAAGAGGGGAGAGAAGAGAGAGAGAGAGAGATAGGGGGGGGGAGAGAGGGACCAAGAACAGTTGCGTAACCATCATGTTTCAGCTCTGACTGACTGGTTGTTATAATCCAAACAATAAGAGAAATCTCCCTCTGTTTAAAACGTGGCTCGCACATCTCCAGAAACATTCATCTCATCGGCTTCACGCTTCTCACCCCGGTGTTGAATTTGGTGCGATTTGGACGCAGAAGGTGAAACTTTGGTTTAAAAACAGCAACCGTTGACTGTGAGAACAGCTCGTTCACAGCGACGGCAGCTTGGTTCTGAGTCGAGCTTCGCTGAACTTTAAATAAACAGGTGAACAGCTCTTTGTGCAGGTTTTGTGGGTTTTGTGGACTGCAAAAGGCTCAAGTACTGCAGGTCACTTTTACAGGTTCAGAAAAATAGCTGCAACCAGAGGACGAGCAAACAGCCCGTTCCTATAACAGGCAGGTTAAGAACAAACACTACACTTGTTTTTTAAAAGAGAAGATTTACAGTTTCTCTCAGGTTTTCATCCTTGGACATTTCTTTGGCCTGTTTTAATTCCTTTTTTAAGTCATGCAATTTTCTAGCTGTCCCCTGAACCTCTTAGAACTTGCACAGTGCATTTTGTTTACAATTAGTCAAAGACACAATTGATATAAAAGCGGTTATTTGGGGCTGCAGTGAATCTCATTAATGAGCCCACACCCATGATCATGCAAAACCCTCGCATTTACAGTGAAAAGACCAGAGCTTAGATTCTGCAAAAGACCTGTTTTTCCTTTCTTGTTTCTTCCTCCTTGTGTTGCACACAGCTCCATGGGTCGATGGATCAGTGGGCCGCCCACTCTCTACTCCTACAGCTCAGTGTGCGCCCCCTCGTTTTGGCCCCCTGCCCAGTCTGTGTGCAGTATCCCCATCTTAGATCTGCACTTCCTTTATAGCCTTTAAATGCAGATAACAGGGATCTTGCACAGAAACAAATGAGTGCACATTTATTCCTTGCACATTTGAATTTGTGTATTTATTACCGTGACTTGTTTACTTTAGCTTCCCTGACTGTATGCTGTCTGTTTCTAACAAAGCACAGATCAGATTTTTTCCAGATTTTGCAGGAGCATTTTGTTCTCTCAGTCCTGCTGTGCAAAACAGGGCTCGGCTCAATAAAATCCAACAAAGCACATTGACCCTGGTCATAAAGGATAACTTGGATCATGTGCTTTTGGACCACTCGCACCCTGCAGCCCAAAAAAAGCAGAAGGACTCTGTTTTCTCTCCTCCCCTGAGACAGATCCGTCCTCGCTATTGATTAGAGAGCAGACTGAAAGCTACTGAATACAAGACTCCATGCAAAGCAAGGTCACGCAAAGGCTTGAACCCCTCAAATGAATTACACACTTTGACTTCAGGGGTTTTTTGACAACAAAAGGAAAATGTTTAAGGGGATGATTACATGACTGGTCTTTACTTTGTGTCACATATGAATGTGCAGGACGCCTCGTCTGCACAAGACTGATTTAACATGTTTAAAGAGAAAACTCTTGTGGGGTGAAACAATCAATAACTTCAATTTCTCCCGTCTGCAGATGGCAGGTCGCAACATATGCCACGTTCTGTCGGAGCAGATGTCACCGGCTCCGCGGCCCCTCTGACTGGAGATCGCAAGTCCTCCGCCCCCATCCACTCCAGCCAGCCGGTCCTCTTCACCTTCGACGTGCCCGTGCGCCACACACACCACAGCTCCTTGTCCAACAGTGCGCCCCAGGACTACCTCCTCCTCCACCAGTGCATGAGCAGGAAGACGGAGAGCACAAGGTAAAGGTCACGACCCTCAGGCGTCCTGTGTCAGTTTCCTGTTATCCGTTAATGCAGGTCAACGTACAGGTTTATGGCGCTTCCTCAGTTTAGAAGCCCCCGAGGGTTCGAACTACTGTTACGGGGGGGGAAATATTAAAGTGAATATTCTAAACTTACTTTATGTAATGTATTATTATTATTGTATAACTTACTAACTTGAAGGTCACTCAGAGAGCCTATACCTCCACTGAGGTCTCCCAGTGAAATCACATTCAAATTCGCAAAATATCCTTTAGGTATTTCTTTGAGAAATCAATATAAAATGTCACAAGATCACGCGTCGTAAAGATAGTGGGAAAAAGTCCTTGATCCGCCCCCTGATCATGATTCATGAAATTGTACTGGTTGATTAAGATACAAACCACATCCTTCCCCCAAGTTCCGTGGAAATCCGCCCAGTAGTTGTTGTGTAATGCTGCCGACTGACTGACAGTGAAACAAACAGATGAACGCATAACTTCCATGGCAGCTGCTACTAATAATATAATAATGATAATGATATATACGGAAAAAAGGGGGGAAAGGGCGACATGGATTAACACAGAATATGTCATTTAAATTAGCAGTATGGATAATTATTTAAAGATACGCTCATTTTGGTCCATCCAGTGTATTATATGCCAGAAAAATTTAATATATTTCGACATAAAGCAGAGTTTAAACGATTAGTTGGTCACGAATATGCACAAATCAAAAAGTGTGGATTCTTGGTCAGCTGCTGTTTCTACATGGATATAAATGCATATGTTGACAGTTGTGCTGAGCATTAAAAACAAAGGCTTTTTTTTTATTAAATGCACTCCTGAGTTTTCCCCATTAACATTCCCCTCACCTCCAGTGGCCACTTCCAAGAATCAAAAGGCGGCTGTAATAATGATGCCATTCTGCAGATAGGCCGTACAGTTAGATGATCAATGAGGTCGAGGCTGCAATTCATCACTGCTATAGGTCTGGACTCGCCCGGGATAGAATCGCCCTCTCAGCCGCACGATTTGCACATAAATCTGCTGCGCTGGACCTCGGTGGGACGCAGGAAATCAAACCGCACGATCCATCTCAGCGGCTTTATGCAGATATTTCCGTCACTCGCGCAACCAGCGTCTGCTCCGCGTGTCTGATAATTAAGACGGGCATCTGGTGATTTACGTCGGATTCAAATTGGTCTGATGAACGGATGGCATGAATTAATCTGTGTGGAAAAAGCCGCCGTTCAGTTCCCAGCGATGGACGGAAAAATGATGAACAAAATTATTGATCGATGATCGAAAAAATCCTGAGGAGGCAGCAAAATGTTATGTCGATATTAATTACATCACTTTGATGCATTATTCATTCAGATTTGTTCCATTTATAAATAGGAACATTAGCCGCTAATGCATATGCGTAAAATCTCAAAGTGAGATCAGCACGGACGTAAAGAAACGACTCCTTGAGAATTTCCTATCTTTCCATTGGACAACTTAGTCGGGCCATTGCTCAGCTAACTGGCTAGAAACGTCTGAACTGTGCGCTTGTTGTAGTTGCTGCTCAAGGTCAGGCCCCCGCCAAGGAGCCAGAATAAATGAGGCATGTCCCTGGGGTGTCTAAACCGAGGCCGGCACACTGTGAGAAAGTCGCAGCGCTCGCCCTCTGAACGTGGACGCCCTCTCCCTGTCGACACGCTGGGAAACATGTAAACAAAATCAGCTCCTCAAAGAAATGAAATAAGCAACAACCTGGAAATTTCGATTCCTGTGCCGTAGCTGCACCGAGGTGCTCGAGCACGGATGCAGGGATGTGCTGTTTTTAAATGTGCTGCAGCCTTTAGAGGGGACGTGTCCTCTGAAGTGCTGCAGTGCCATCTCGTGGCTCTGTGGATAGTTACATCAAATCAAACTGTACAACGTGATAATGTCAAAGGGCTGATTGTATGTGTTTGTCTTTGTCCATGTTGCAGGAGTGCCAGTTTCTCCCAGGCCACACGAAGCAATCTGTTCGTCGGGAGCGACTCTGCTGTGCAGAAACTCTCTCACGGCTTCTCCCATTGTCTAAATGGCATGGGCGCCCAGTTGCATGGTTTCTACAGTTTGCCCAAACCAGGAAAACACCAGTTACCTTCGCAGGACGACTCGTCCGAGGAGGCCTGCTACGTGCTCCCGCGGGGCTTCAGCTCCGAGGCGCCGGCTCACAGCGGGCTGGGCGACCCCGACCTGGAGAACGAGGAGGTGTACACCTTCAAAACGCCCTGCAACGCCCTCGCCACCATGCACAACAGCGAGCGTCCGACGGACAATTACGATATTCCCACGACGCCCGGCTCCTTCTATCAGATCCCCCGGACGTTTGATAAGAATCACAATGCCTTGACACCCTCCAGCTCCGAGTCGTCCTGTGCGCCTCCGCCCAGGCCCCCGAAGCCCAGCCAGGGGTCAGAGGGGCAGTGGGGGAGTCCCCAGTCGGTAGGAAGCCAGAACGGAGAGGTGACGTCTGCAGTGTCGGTTATCCCACGCAGGAATACTCTCCCTGCTGTTGAGAACATCAGGCTACACAGAGGTACGCAGGTTTTTTCTTTCTTCAACTGTTTTCCTAACGTGTTCCTCCTGAACGCCGCTTCTTCCTTCAAACACAGCCTCAGTCGACTCGCTCAGATCTTTTGAAATCGCACTTTTCACCTGTTTCCTGTTTTCAAAATGCAGCACGGACTCATCGGGTCCATCCTCTCGTGGCGTTGCGGCGACTTTGCACTTCCTTTTCCTCCCACCCACCACTTTCCCCCCCCCCCCTCGCTCTCTCCCGCTTCCGCTATCTCTCGTTTTACTGACTTAACACCAGCAGCTGAGCAGAAAACAAAGGAGCCAGCCTGGCAGACACGGTTCTGTTGAGACAGTAATGAAATTCAAGCCATACAGCAACTCCAGAATGTTTCGTTCCAGGCTGATGAGCAATACAAAAAACAGAAGCACTTGCAGACGCAACGCACGGCCTCTTAGTACGGCCATGTTCTCCGCTTTGCAAAGTCCACGCTCGGGCCTTGTATAGCCTGGAGCGAGAATTGACCTCTGACCCTTGTTAGTGAGGCTACAGGCTGTTCACACACCTGCGCGGCGAAAAAGACTAATTATAACCCAGTCAGGCGTTTAATTAAATGCCACTCATGTTGTGTTTCCATTGGAAACACGACTTTTCCTCCTTGATGTGTTTTTTCTTTCCTCTTACTCCGCCTCCATTGCTGAGATTAAATGCACAACATCTGACTCGTGCAGACTTTGCACTGCTCTGTTCCACTTGAGGGGATGTTTTTCTTTTTCCTTTTCCGAGTTTACAGCAGTGGTAAATATTGATTTCTCCCCTCGCCCCTCTCTCTCTCTCTCTCTCTCTCTCTCTCTCTCTCTCTCTCTCTCTCTCTCTCTCTCTCTCTCTCTCTCTCTCTCTCTCTCTCTCCCCATCCCTCCACAGGCTCCTCCTTCGAAACGAACAGCCATCACCGTCCCATCCATTTCAACAGCTCAGGCCAGTCTGTGGAGTCTGTCAATGACGGGTTCAGCTCCTACTTGGTGAGTCACTGGCTCCTTTTCACTGCACAGATCCATTCTGTCAGTGCAGACATCATGAAGCGCACAGATAGAAAAATGCATTTCCGCCATATTTTGCTCGAGTCGAGCGTTGCAGTTTTTTCTGCAGAATTGAGCCCAGAGAGATTGAGATGTCATGTGACCGCTGTGTCTCTTTGACACCAGAGAACCAAAGCCCCCCTGACTCGCTCCGACAGCGGCAACTCGGATGACAACTACGTGCCCATGAATCCTGGCTCGTCGCCACTCAGCGCTGCCCTGGCTGACAGTCCTAAGAATATCTACATCCCCATGAGCCCTGGGCCACATCACTTTGATTTCCCAGGATTCTCTGCAACGTTACCTGCCCGCAAGGGGAGCAGCGCCTCCCTGTGTCACAGGCCCAGCCGCCTCAGCGATGTTACACCACCACCCATCAACCGCAACCTCAAACCGAACAGGAAATGTAAGTTTCTGGCAGCGGGATTTCCCACTGATGTGCAACTACAGCGATTAATCTGTTGGCCGATGGCGGATATGAGCCTTTCACAGACATAATCAAAATATTATAATAATAAGCTTTATTTCTATGAGCACCTTTCAAAACCAGATTTATAAGGTGTTTCACAAAATGAAATTGAAGTGTGAAGTTAGCAAATCATAGAAAAGCCAGATCACATTTTTATTTTACAGAATAAACAGTGCAGAAAAGATTAATTTTATTAAATTGAGCTCAAAATATTTGGTTGTATTTGCAATTTGTCTTTATTTACAATTATTTATCATAACGTCGCTCGCATTAAGCTGTAAAATATCAAGCCTCAATACTTTTCTTGGTCATAATATCATATTTTCACCCCGAATAATTCACCGCCAATACTTCATACATGTCAGGCTCTAGTTGTAACGACTGAAATCTCTATATTGTCCCATCATCTCTCCTGGTCTGCTTTGTTTTATTGTATCACAAAGACGACACTTATTTTGTTGACAGTGTTCGCTCTTGTTTTCCACAGCGAAGCCAACACCTCTCGATCTGAAGAACAATGGGATTATTGATGAGCTGCCATTTAAGAGTCCGGTCACCATGTCCTGGATACGGCCCATGTGAGTCTCATATCAGTCGTTCAAGACAGATTACCCCAGGCCACGCACACACACACACACACACACACCCACACTCTCTCTCTCTCTCTCACACACACACAGTTTGATGGCACCGACTGCCGCTGTTATTTTTCTTTCTGCCTGAGGTCAGAAGGTAGACGCACTCACTGTCCTGTTTTGCTTTGCTCCAGGCCGCCTATGAACTCCATATCCTCCCAGCATTGTCGACCCATCTCCACACAAAGCATCACCAGCACCGACTCTGCAGACAGTGAGGAGAATTATGTGGCCATGGTGAGTCCCGATGGCCGGAGGGGAGATCAGGGGGAGCACATTGTGTTCTTTGTTTTAACGATTCACTTGTTTGCATGCTAGTAGCTCGCTGTGCCCTGCGTGAGTAACACCTCCCTCCTGCCCCCATTAGCAGAACCCAGCGTCTACCTCTCCAGCCATGAGCGGCACCAGCAGCCCGGCCCCCAGGAAGTGCGGCAACGTGGACTACCTAGCGCTGGACTTCCAGCCCGGGTCACCCAGCCCGCACAGAAAAGTAAACAGATGGGGTTTTTTTTGTCGACTTAATCCATTACAGTCAATTGTTCTTATTTCTCAGCACAGCGCCCTCAGGCCAGTGTCTCACTCCTGCCTTATTTATCATTCCACAGCCCTCCACGTCCTCTGTGACCTCCGACGAGAAGGTGGACTACGTGCAGGTGGACAAGGAGAAGACCCAGGCACTGCAGAACACCATGCAGGAGTGGACCGATGTGCGGCAGTCTACTGAACCCGCTAAGGGGGTCAAGTCCTGACACTGACTTGTACGAAAACAACAACAAAAAAACACACATGAAATTCCAATCTTAAGACAAGCATCGCCCTTGTCACGTTCCTATCATTGCTATGAATGCTGGTCGGGCTTGTTTAAGCCTGAGATGTTTGGACACAAAGCCATAACCGACCCCAACGCCTGTTCTCTGTGATGATGAGGCAGCGCACCGCTAACGTGCAGGATATCAGGCCATCGAGGTGAAGCTTCCTGCCAAAGCTCTTCACGCAGACTGTTATAACAGAGTATGGACAGTTGATAATGTGTATGTATGTATATCATCCTTACTTATCAATCATTCCTTTTTTTCCATCGAAGCTGTGCCACCCCCCCCTGCCCCCCCCCCCCCCCCCGCCCTCTGCAACGTTTTTTTTATTTTGCATCAAGCGAATAATTTACCAAGTTGCTGCCATTTAACACGGTGGTTAAACCGGTCGATAACCATTTTAAATATAACCTAAGAGTGTGCTCGCTGGTCTCAGGAATGCCAAGATGCACTCCCCCATTTTTGGCATGCGGGCAAGACTCTCTCTTCTCACTTCAATCCATCATTTGTGCTGAGTCTTGCAGAAGCGGTGAGGAGATTATTTTCACTGCGGGCAATCATTTCAGCTTAGCAGTGCATGTCTGCGAAGAGGAGGGAGAGAGGGAGGGAGTGGGGAAACACAGCGATGCAAAGGCCTGTGTCAGAAGCCCTAATGATAACTGTGCATGACTGTTTGCCTCAGTTTCAATTAAGCACGGCCCCAAAGCGTTTTTCAAAAAGGGTGGGATGGCAGACGTCACTTCAACGCAGGTACAAAGTCTGTAACGTCCAAATGTGCAGAATGAGGAGAAAAGGAGGCGCACGTGAGGAATCGTGTGCAGAGTCTTTTGTGGGGTTTGACTTCAGGTAATATTCTAATGCATTTCATATTTTAAATGTGCACTGACCAAGGAGACGATGCAGACGGAGGAGTAAATATAAAGCAGGAGTTCAGAGACGCCCGTAAATTCAAGCTAAGTGGGAGGAGAGAAGCATATTTATGTTTTCAGCCACTCGCTGATTTATGTCTTCGGGCTTTGATACGGCCACGTACACAACAGCAGTTGTTTCCTGTGTGTAAATTATTAATAGAACGTCTTGTCGACTGTTTGATGCACTCGTCGTCTGAGACACAACAAAAAAAAGAAAAAACGTGCACCGCGGTAATATTGAGCCGTTCCTGCAAAAAAAACAACGATGAAGATTTGCCAGTGATCGTAGTCACTTAAAAAGAAAAAGCAGTTGAGGAAAGAATGTTTTCTTAATTTCCTGTAACTCTTCTGTTGTTTTAATCTGCCTTATGTTTTCATTTCACTTAAGACTATAAAGTTTGCCTTGAAGAAATTTTTTTTAATTATTTTTGCCATATTATTCGAGGAAGAGCCATATTGTATTTAGGACAACTGAATGATTCTAGTTCAACCTAAGTCCAGTATTTCATTGTGGGCTGGAACCACTGAAGGGAGAATTCCCCCTGTTTGAATCGTGCGGCCGCGCAGTGCTCGATGGTATTATTGATTATTTCATTAAGATTTACTTCTTAATGTTTTTTCTACCATTTTTACTGCTTTTGTATTCTTTCTATCATTATTTTTTACTGATAGGTGCGAGCGCGGGATGTTTTTTTCGTGCGAACGGGGGTCCGGCTAAATTAAGCTAAGTTTGTTACGACGTGTATTTTATTTCCTTTTTCTTTTTTATTGTTAAATTCCCATTTTTATACCTGAGGATGGGGAAGGCTGGCAAGTTTGAATTGCACTGAACAGGCGAGCTGTGATGGGGGGGGGGGGGGAGGATTTGAAAGAGGAAAAGCAAAGACTGAAGAAGAGCCTGCCCCCCCCCCCCCATTAATCTCCGAAGTGAAATAGATGTGTAATTTATTATCTAGAGAGAGAGAGACCCGTCGTAAGCAGAAGAGCCGTGTATGTGTTGTGGTAGATTGTGAATTGTAGTAAGATAAATGACAGCCTGACTGGGTGACACTGAAAAAAAAAAACACAGATCTGCTGTGGGGACTGTCACTGGGTTGACGTACTGTACCAGTAAGAGACCATGTTTTTGTTTTTTTGTTTTTTTTTTAAAAAACCACTTTTAATGCTACTACTGTAAAGCATTCGCAGATTGCTCGTGTTTTAATTTATTAATTTATTGTGTGTTTTTTGGAATTGTGACAATAAAAAAACCAGAGGAAGAAAAACAAACAACAACCCGACGAGGAGACGTTCTCACTACTAACACTGATGTATGCAATATGACAAATGATGCCAGTGTGATGGTAACGATGTGGTACAGTTGACTTGGGATTCACGCAAGAATACAAGGTTTTTCTTATTCCTGTATTATTGTAGACTTTAAACTGTGGACATAGAATAAATCAAGAAGTGAAAAGTTCCATGTTGAAGTTCGTCTGTGAATGTGAAAACAACCGTTGACACTTTTTATTCATCTCCCAAGAGTTCTAATTGGTGCTGTGACGTAGAAATAATGCAACGTCTGCTGCCCCCTGTTGTTTGGGGACAACAGCTGCATTTGCAAAAGGATCAGGTGACGAGCTGCCGGTGACGGATTCAGCCCATGTGTGGTTTTAGAAGCTGATACACTCACCAGTTCAAACCCAAACCTTACACATGTTATCCTCATGACTGAAGCAGCATCTTATCTGGTGTTTGCACATTTTAAGTTATTTGTTATACTTTTTTGAATGAAACACAATTTTTAAACAATTTTTTCAACTTACCAGACTGCACTTCTATTGAACTCATGTCACATGTCACATTTTCCAGTAATGACCAGTAATGACCACTAATGACCAGTAATGACGTGATGTCATTTCCCATAAATAAAAATGACTGATTGGCCACATGTGTCTTAGTCAACCAAAAACCAAAAGGACAAATCAGCTGACTCACTGACCGAGGAGCAGGCGGCTGAATAAATAAAACGACTGAATATTTCTTGACTTTTCTTCTGTACTTTATTTCTTCACCTCCTGCAGAATGAGCCCCCCCCCCCCCCACACACACACACACACACACACACACACACACCACCACCACCACCTCTCATGGATAATAGTGATACTGATATGAGCGGGTGTCTGGCCAGACAATGGACAGTATCGACCGTGCATGTATTGATCTGCGCCTGGTATGAGGAGCAGCTGCAGAGAAAGGAAATATATATATATATATATCTCTATATATATACGATCTGGGATTTGTGAATTTTCCATACAGAGGTCTAAGGTTTTTCTTCCCCAGCTACAGCAATAATATCGTGTACCATCCTGCCTTGTTACTCCCCTGGACTATAGTGTCATTCAAATGGAAAAACACACATTTTATATTATATAGTTATTTTACCAGCATATTTATTTACATGTATTTACTTGGGGGGGGGGTCCTGTTACAAATCATGAATTCAAAAGCGTACTGAGGTGTTTTAAAAGTGATTAGAAGTATTCATTATTGGCTGACATTACATCTGTTGTAGCCACTTGACACCGGCCCCCTGTTTCATTTAGGGTTGATTTTAAAATGTTATTCATCAGCTTCATTACCTGGCTCCTGATTATATCCTAGATCTTTTAAACCTGTTTCAGCCTTTGCTTCACCCCCCCCCCCCCCCCCCCCCATGTGTTCATAGTGAAGATATTCTTGTATCTTAAAGACTAATAATAGTAATAGTAATAATAGTAATAAACTAATAGAAGCCAGGAAGGTGAGAGATAACTTCAGTGTCAACAGGTTTGTAGCAGCCATCTTTCTTTCTCCCCCCACGACAAGGTGCTGACAGCTGTTATTATTGTTGTTATTATTATTGTTATTTCTTTTATTATTATTATTTCAAAGCGAAGGTGAGTCAGGGTCCCAGGGGTCTTAATTCTTCGTGGGCTCCATTTTGCGTTGACATGACCTCCCCGTGTTTTTGTGGTTTTCCTTCTGAGAGCTGCAGTTTCCCCTCTGCGTTACAAGAACATGCATCCTGTCTCTGCCACTGTCTGTGGTTTTACTGGTATCCAGTACGAAGTCTTCATGGTGGGCTGAGTGTGCAGCCCCCTGCAGCACGACCCTCTGCTGAAGTCATTAGGTCTGTTACATTGAATTAACTGGAGTGTGTGTGTGTGTGTGTGTGTGTGTGTGTGTGTGTGTGTGGGGGGGTGGTTAGGGTTATAACAAGGGCAAAACCAATTCACTTTACCTCCCCCTTTTAGACACAAATTAAAGACATGGATTGTGGAGGTTTGCAGGTTTCATGAGCAGCCGACCTGAAAAAGACCTAATTTGGGTGTAGAGCGGCACCCAGGAGCCAATCAGCTCCTTTGATTGGTTAATTGATAAAGTGGCACCTTAATATAGACATACTTGCGATGAAGGTTATTTTGTCTGGACTTACAGGAGGTCATGTGCAACAATGACTATGTAAGTATGCCTTTTATTGGTTCCTTTACAAATATAGAATAAGGGAGTGCACAAGCTCTTATTGTAACTTGGCATTAACTTGCTTTATCGATCATCACCTGAAGATTTGATATCGGCCTAAATGTGAAGTTTTACAATACTTCACTGCAAACAGAAGTTTTCTCTTTCGTGATTACATAATTATATAACCTAGATGTCATTTTGTAGATTATTATTCGCCATTAGCCATTATTATATGACCATGTGCACAATTTTGAACTATTATCAATTAACTTATAATGTGAATTCCTCTTTTTACCAAGGGGCAGTCCCGCTTCTCTCCAGCAGAGTGCGTGCTTGCACCCAGCTCCGCTCGTGTGAGTGTATCATGTCAAAGGAGGAATGTTCATACAATGAGGCTCTGTGTGTGTGTGTGTGAGAAAGAGAGAGAGAGAGAGAGAGAGAGTGTGTGTCTGTCTGTGTGTGTGAGTGTGTGTAGTGGCTCCCTCTATTGCCTCGGTGCACCACACGGACAAACGCTTGTCAATGGACTATTTCAGACGGATCTCTATCGGTTTGTGCTCCGTCTCTCCGCGTTTCGCTCGGTGACTTGTGCCGGGGAGGGGGGGGGGGCTGTTTTTGAGTGTTCGCGACCGGATCCTCCTCATGCGGATGGAAGCAGAAAGACGCAGCGAGGAAAAAGAAGGACTCGTTTCCCTTTTTTACGCACAAAAAACACCGTGAGTCTTGAACTTTAAGTGGTTTTTTTTGTTCCGTGCGTTCACTTTGAACCCATCATTGGAAGCCTTTTGGGGGGGGGGGGGGGGGGGGGTTGTCCCGCGTTGTGTTTTTCCTCTTCGCGGGGTTCTGTTCTAATAAAGTGTGGGCACGTTGGAGATAAAAGTGAAATGTGCCCGGGATGTGACCACCGGGGCTCATTGTGAATATAATTTATCCGTGCGCAGGGGTCGAGCGGATTCATTCCAGCTGTGAATCCGGCAGCTTTGCGTGTTTGTAAATCATTAGAGTTTTAATTATAAGCTGACACAGTGCCACCACCCCCCCCCCCCCCTCCCTCCCTCCCCCGAGGAGGAAATCACAAATGAAATTCTCCAACACTTTTTTTAATGTGGAGCATGTTGTGAGTTCATTCTGACCTTAACTCACTTTATAGGTTTTTAATATATATTTATATATATATATATATCTTTTGATTATTATCAGCTCCGGTGAGTTTGTGCGCACAGTCCATTTTCTTTCCCACATGGCACCATAGCCGAGTCCGTACGCATTGTTTTCTTCCATGTCCGCACTGTGGTCCATTTTACGCTCAGTGGACCTCAGCTAAACTTGCCGTGGACCCGCGGGTATGGGAGAGGCGACCCCCGCTCAGTCCGCTTCGGGGCCATTCGGACCCATGCTGGGTGTCGGTTTAGGGAGCATGCCCGGCGGGATCGCCAACGGGCCGGGGGTGGCCACCTCCAGAGGGTCGGCGGTGCCACAGCTGCACAACGCCATCGTGGAGCGTCTGCGCGCCCGCATCGAGCTGTGCAGGCGGCACCACTCCACCTGCGAGAACCGCTACCAGAGGGGTCAGGCCGAGAGCTCCGACCGGGAGCACGAGAGCACGCTTCACCTGCTCAACATCGTCCACCAGGGGCCCGGCAACCGCAAGACGAAGGGCGGCCGGGGGTCGAACCAGCAACCTCCGGAGTACAGCAGGTCCAACGGGGAGCAGAAGGGAACCGAGGGCGAGCAGAAGATCTCCACGCGCATAGCGGTGAGTTCTTGGGGGGATGGGGAGAGGTTTCAGTAATGGTAATGATGACGGTGATGTCATGGGTCCTGTTACATGTGGTGATGTGCAAACTTCTGCCCAAACTTGGAGAAGAACTCAACTCTGGTCAGGTCATGAAGTGCTCTTTGTGCATTGTGTTTGATCAGTGTGTGTGAGTGCTGCACTTCACTGTACTACACTGTAGTACTTGTGTTGTGTTTCTACACACATACCTTCTGCAGTGAGGACCACAGAGTCAGTCAACAGGAAGATCAACCCCCAGTGGCCCAGCAGGCAGGATTAAAAAAACAGAATATGCAAAAAATCTGGGTTCCCTGGTTTCACTGATTGAAGTGGCCCTTGAAGTAGATGGGATGATTCAGTATCACAAAGCTCTGTTTGCAAAGCAATCCATTCAGAGGAAATGGTTTTGGGGTCATTGGGCCACGGGGATGTTGTTTTTTTTTTTTCTGCATTTGCTGCAACAAAAAAAAAACCCATGTCAACATCTCGCCTGTGCAAGCGATGGAACCATGGGTGCATTCTGTGGCTGGTTTAATATGCACAGTCATCTCGTTTGTGCAGTGCAGATAATTCAGTTTAGTGTATGTGTCACATTAGAGTGTTTTTCTTGTTTCCCAGAGATCTCGTATATTAAGTTAAAAGCTGTGTGATTTTTATTTCCAGTCATTTCAATGCTCATTCTGTGAAGTCGGGAGAATCCCCCAGAGTAAAGTGTCAGAATGAACTGGTGTCGGTGTAGTTTGAATGTTCTGCTGGTGCTGATGGTGCTGACTTCCTGTATGCCATGCATTAAGGGCAGCGTCAGTGCGGAGGGGAGATTTATTTTGTTGTTTTCCTCCATCGGGCACCAGGGAGTTCAGCATATGAATTATTTCCCAAGCCAGCGTTTCACTCCAATGTCAGAAGGGTGAAAGATTGCAGATGTTCCTGCCCTGGATTTGCTTGAGATGGCGAATGGAAAAATAAACAATGTCATGTATTTTGTTTTTGTCCCAGCGTGGCCATAAAAGGACAGCGATGATTGTTCTGTCAGTTCATTTATTGTCATCACTGGAACTGGGCATGGGACACACACTCCTGCTACATGTCAAGCAACTTGCATTGGCTTGTGCAACGATCGAGACTCTTAAAACGTACAAGAAAAGCACATTTGCAAGAACCTACAGGGTTGATGTGAAGTGCAGTTCAGCTTCATGGCTTCTGACGTGTTTCGGTTTTCATGCTGTTATGTACAGTACAGCTGTGGATCAGAGACGGGAGGCAGGAGACAACAACATCATGTATTATACTTACTGTCTGAAGGAGGTCAGGGAACATCATTATCATGTTCTGTTTCATTTTTTTTTTTACTGATGTTGACTCTGGAGTAGCGTGTTCTACACAAAACTGATGAGTGCAGCAAGATGGTGAGCAGGAAATGAAGTCCTGGCGTACATGTTTATTTCAACCCTGAGGTTAATATGTTTTTTTTCTCATGATGATTGGGTGGAGCAGAACAGCAGCACCCCCCCCCCCCCTTCGGTGCAGTTGCACAGCTTCTCAAAATGTGTAAAAATTAGAACAACTAATAAAGAAGCCAAATTCTTTGAAAATATGTATTTTTATATCATTTCTGGATTTTTAAAACACAGTGAAACGCTTGTCTCCACATATTTTTCCTGGGGTGCAGCTGTAATTCACCATAGTGCATTCTTCTGAATTAAAAAAAAAAAAAAGAAAGAAAAGAAGTGAGGCTTCCACAATGGCCACATCTGTGCGTGTTATTGACTGTTCACATTGGAATTTTGCGATGGAAATGTACACCAAGCGAGGGGCAAACAACACAATGGATTATGACTGGCTGGGAGTGCGGAGTGAGCAGCACTTAACAACAGCGCTCATTGAGAGCAGATTAACAAAAGGATATTCTCTTAGATGAAATTGGAGAAATGGGAAAGGAGGAGAGGCGAGAGCTCACTTATCCGGCGATTCTCCTTAATGCTCGCGTGAACTCGTCGAAAGCTCGTTGGATCTTCCGTTTTAGATTTAGATTTAGATTTAGATTTAGATTTAGATTTAGATTGACGCTTCCCCCCCCACCACAATCTCTCCCTTCATACCTGTATCAGAGGAAGTGCACACCACACCACAGAAATATAGGTCACAGAGTGGAAAACACCAGCCCTGTGTTACAATGTACAGACGTTCAGTTTCATCACATCAGGATCCGGCAGCCATATTACATTGTCTATCAACGACGCAGACAGTGAGCACAGAAACTAAAGGCTTAACAAACATAAGCCTGATATAGCCTTGCTGCATGTAGCATGCCATGCATTGTCATGCCCTATTATCAGGCGTTTAACAAATGGCTCACTAAGCACCTTCCTGAAAGATGTGCTGGCCATGAAACAGTTTGAAGCACAAGGCCCCCATATAAATGTTTGGAGCCACTGAATACATTTCCTGCACGTGTTTACTTAAAGTCAAACAGGCCTTGAAAAAAGCAGTAGGCACGGGACGCCTGGTGATTAACAGTCCTGTGTGCACTTGGAGGATTTCTTGTTATTTCCCAGTCTTGTACTACTGACAGATCCTGGAACTGTTGGCCTGCAGCCGCGAGAGAGCTCAATGTGCTCTGTATGCTGATGATGTGTTTGCCTGTTGTTCCCCCCCACACTACTACTGAATCTATGTGTCATCCACATGGCAGCAGCTCCTTCTCAGGTCCGGTCACCCAGAGGTCCAACACTTTAAACTGCTGCAATGTCCGCTGTTTATCCTCCTTTTCCCTCCTCGCCTTATTGTTTCCTGTCGCTCTCTGTGCTGAAAACGGCCCAAAATCCTCTTTGTGCGTTACTTTGGCACCTTGGCCAAACGATTAAAAACTGGCAGCTCCAGTCAGTTGCACTTTTGATGGCAGATCAGATGTTCCCAACTTAGTCTCAGGACCCCCCCCCCCCCCGCTGCAGAAAGGTCACAAGTTGAATCAGAGAGGTCCAAAGATGATTAACAGGAAAGGAAAATAAAAATAACTTTCTGCTACAAACATTGGACTTGCTTTTCAGACTCTGTCCTAATTAAGGCTCTTTTTCTTTCTTTTTCTTTGGGATTTATTGGGGTCAGGAGCCAGGAATCTGGGAACCACTCCACTGCAGGTTTAACTGGAAGAGCAGTGAAAAGAGTGCGTATGTCCACTAAGGCCCAACAGCCTCCAGGAAGCTACAAAACTCTGCTGCAGGAGCCAATTTGCAGTTGAGGGAATTTGTGCAACACTCTTCGTGGTCATTTTTTCGAATTTGAGGTGAATTCATCAGATTACGAGCTGCAGATCCATATCAGAGACGCATCTACAAACTAAATGTAAAATGCAAGAGTTTTCTAGTTTCATAGACCACATCTTATCTTAACTAACAACTCCAAGTGCAGCCAGAGAGCTCATAACAGTTCCCATATGAAACCACGTTTCAAATTCACTACCTCTGAATTTCTATTTGCATCTGCACCAACTTGCGCACACTCATAAATATCAGTCCCCCTGAATTTTCCCTCTAGATCCATGAATTATTCTCTGAGGAAACGGTGCAAATGTTGCAGAACGCTACCATCTCACAATGTGAAAAGAAAGTGAATGACTTCTTCCCACGACCGATACCACACACTTCCACCAAATTGTGTGGTAATCCGTCCCCTGTAGTTTTTGTGTAATTCCGCTGACAAACAAACAAGTGCAGATAAAAAAAAAAAAAGTAAGATGTTGGTGCGACATTGTGTTCAACCGTTGTGACACGAGCACTGACCCTCTACCTCATTATCTTCGGGGTGTAACAACAGTTTCCAGCTGTCTGGTGGGTCGACAGTGTGGAGAGGAAGAATTTCCTTGTACTCTCCTGTGGTCATGTATGATGGGTGAAGTGCGTGTTCGTGTGTGTGCGAGTGCACGGGAATGGGGTGTAAGTGTTTCCTGGCATCCCCTGTTTGGCTGTTGAACCGCCTGAATCAGAGCTGCCGGTGGTCTGAGCTCAGCCCCGGCTCGGCTGTGATGTGAAACAATTAGCCCAGGTCCGTGGGGGCCACCCACGGTGAGGCCCTCAGCTTTCACCCAGCCCCGAGGATGCAGCGCGGATCCGTGTTCAGCCCACAGATCGCTTCCATGTTGTCATGGGAAGGCTGAAGATTTTCTTTTCGGGATCGCTGGCTGTCAGTCGATCCGAATGCTGAATTACTTTAAGTCCCCCCCTTAGTGGGGAAGGGGATCGCTGTGGGTGCTGTTTATTGACAGCGCGGCTACACTGTAAGCCTGATGTGATTACGCTTGTCTCATTGTGTGTAGACTGTAGCTGTGAGATGAGTCGAGCGTCTCCTAGTGCTCTGATTAGAAGACATTAAGATGGGCCTCCATATACTGTGTAAAGCCAACTGTTAATCTCCTCCTTCTATTTGGGATTAGTCTCCATTCAAAGATATGGTTTACACGCGGCCACAATCCAATTCTGCTTTTGTATACAGGGCATGTTTCGGTGTAGAATATACATCCAGAGCGTCGTCTTTTTATTTAAATGTTTCAGTAACAACACTTAGAATCTATTACATTTCACATTATTCCGTTTTTTATGATGTCTTCTAGTATGGTTCAGTCATTGTGATGGTTTCAAAAGGCTGTTTGTCAAACTGTGCTCACTGCTGGATGCTAAGTGGTTGAAAATATAGACTTCTTAGATTCAAAGATTTGAGCATTTAAAGATTGTTGAATATGATTTAAAGTCATTTTTAGAATGCTCTCTCAGTAAATACTCCATTTTATATTTATTTACTCAGAGTATTTTCAGGCTTTGACTCCACATAAATGGATGGACGACGTGGTAACGCCTCAAAAGTGAAGCCAAATCATCTTGATTGCCCCCTGGTGGCTGGCTGCGTTATACACTCTGCCTCCACCGTGTTAGTAGTTGGGTTAACAAGTCATATCAGTTTCTGTGTTGTATCAGCTGATATAAACGGAAAAGAACCTGGTTACGTTTTGCCTTGAGAAACGTGTGAACACCTATTTGAACTAATCATCATCCAGATTTACCGAGCGATGTAAGATCACGTTCTGGACACGTCATAAAGTGTTAGTAACAGATCTACGTAGACAGGGTCTGAATATAAGGAAGAGGTAAATGGTAGGTTAATATCACACACACACACACACACACACACTCTGTCAGTTTCCAGGAAATTGCTGCCTCTGTCGGACATTTGTTTGGACAGTGTGTTGATTCTGACTTTGTCGGTAGCCACTGTATCATCCTCCGGCTAAATCGTGTGTGAAATGGACGTCTCTATTCCCCGGTAAACACAGTTTTATGATAACATCAGAGAACATGCGCTATAAACAACTTAGTGACACAAATTTTGTGATCACGATTGCTCTGTCCTCCGGGGAGAGCAGGGCACAGGCTTCAATAAGCTTTTGCTTTCTGATTTTTTTTTTTTAAGTGGCACAAAACAAAGTTCACCGGCGACTATCATTTCTCAGAGGGGCTTTATTTTTTTCAATCCCTTTCAGTTAATGAATACGCTTAGCAAAGATATTATGGAGACTTTGTTTTCATACATGTAAACTGCAGCTTTAATATTATTCGGTGTCATGATGGCAACAAATACTCTCTAAATGGTTTTCCTAGCAATTCTGGTTTGTTGATTTTGAGGACATCCTTAGTCCCGAGCAGCTGCTGCTTCTCACCACCTCCACAAGATTAAACTGTGGATTTTTCCATGTCAGTCCAGCCATGGTAGCTGTTGTTGACTACCAGGCTCCAAACAACGCTGTCAATGCCAGAAATTATGTATCACTTCCTGTGCACCAGTGGATTTTCCCCAGAAAAGACCTATGAGACACTGGCTGCTCAGGACAACTGATTTACAGTTCAGGCTTACTGGAAGTTGTTTCAGTCAATAAAGGGAATCTGTAAAAATGTCAACTTAAAAGCCTCGTTTAGCAGAAAAACCTCCCAGTCTGTCCAATCCAGTCCAGGATCACTATCCATCTCCCATTGATTTGATCTGCATCATCATCTTCAAATGTGGCACCATTATTCATATGGACTCAAGGACGAAACGATTACATTTTGGTGCTCATGGGTCAAAGGTCAAAGGTTGCTGTGACCTCACAAAATGCCGTTGTTGCCTTATGAACACAATATCTCCAGTAACACCTTCAGGGAATTCTTTCAGATTAGGTACAAATGTTCAGTTAGACTCACAGATTAACTGGGTTTTGGGGTCAAAGGTCAAGGTCACTGGGACCATCACAAATCACATTTTTGCCTTTTGAATGCCTTGATAGATACCTTTCAAATGTAGACTCATAGAGTAATTGATCAGGGAATCTCTTCAAATTGTGACCAGTTATCACTTGGTCACATGGATGAACTGATTTGGTTTTAGTGGTCAAAGGTCACAGTGACCTCATATTAGTCTGGAAAAGAAAGTATGTAGACTGAAACTGCACTGGTTGGTGGAGGCATAAAACCGCAGGGTGGTAAATCTAGCTTTATATTCACCACAGCATTAAAATTGCTCGTAGAAAATCTAGGAATCTGCTTATGAAACTAATAATACCTCAAACTGCATTTTTATTAATTTGAATGTCCATGTTGATAAAAATAAATCAGTATAAGTGTATTGCCTTAGGAAAGATGTCATATTTTGATTGGATGATTCATTTAATGTTGTGTTGGTGGAAGGAGAAAGAAAATCCTGTGTATTTCTCTCCTGGAAGATGAGACTCAGCAAATGTGGTGTCATGCGGCGGCGTGTTGGAAATCGTGCACCGTGAATCTGGGACATCTCTGTACCTGGCAAGATTTTTGTATTTGCTGCTTTTTCTGACACCAGCTCGCTCTCGTTCTTTTCTGGAATGATTTCGATTAATCCAGAAAGAAAAAAAACAGACCCCACACACACGCAATAATCAGACAGAAAAGAAGAACATGAGGACGACGGCAGCTTCCAGACGCTCAGCGGGGCACTGAGGATGTGTGTCAAATCAAAAGCCCTCATGGATCGTCTGCTCTGTATATACAGTATCTCTAGTAGTGTTTTTAAGAAGCAGCCCATCCCTCCCTCTTCCCACTTTCCCACACATCCAACCCTCCACCTGTCTCTCTCTCTCTCTCTCTCTCTCTCTCTCTCTCTCACACACACACACACACACACACACACACACACACACATGCATGCAACCCACCCCGTTGCGCTTGCCTCATGGTTTATTCAGCAGCCTATGGGATGGTAAGGCTGTATCTGTCTTTGAAGAGTGCTGCCGAAATCATGTAGCAGACCCATCTCATCCTCGGTCTTCAAGGGGATGATACAATATAAGTGGGAACATGCTCAGAGGAACGCAGGCCCCTGACGGTCCAGGTGGGCCCCCGGGGGGGTGTGTGCTCTGCTGCTGCTGCTGCTGCTGTGCGAGCGTCTAACAGCCTCATCTGTAGAGTCAATTTAACTGGTAGTTGTAGTGGAACCACTGGCCGTAGATCGTATCCGATTTCTGTCGTTGGCCGTGGTCCGTGGTGTCCAGATGAGCTTGCAAGGTAACAGCTTTACCTTCCGATACGAGCGTTGTGGAAAATAAATGATCAACATCAGCCTTGCAGCGTCTCCTCCCTGGAGGTGCAGGCTTTGTTGTGTTTATGTGCTGAATGGGCTCATTTATAGTCCGGGTAGCAATGAATAATAGGTCGTGTATGTCTGTTTGGCATTGTTTATTCTCAAAAGAATAAAACACAACAATAATGCGACGTGTCTGGGGTTAAAAGGGTTGATTAATTTGGAAGTCAAACAGGAAACGTGACATTGGACAATGGACATTTTGCGAATAATATTCTGTCTGAAAATTAGCTGCTGCTGCTCATCTTTTTGTTTGTTTGTTAGTTAGTTAGCAAGATTGCACAAAAAAACTACAGAACATATATATCGTTAAACTTTGGTGCAGATCCAGATCAGGGGTTCATGTTTAGGGGACTGATATTTATGCGTGTGTGCAATTTGGTTCAGATCCAAATAAAAATCCAAATCCAAAGTGGCCTTGGTGCAGGTTTGTGCTCTCTGAGTGTCATTCTAGTTGTCAATTGGATCAAATGAACAAGATGTAGTCTATGAAACCAGTAAAGTATTTTCTGGCCTTGGATGTGTCGACGATACGGATCTAAAACTTGTAATCCGACAAATACGCCCAAAATTTGAAAATGACCTGGAAAAATGGTGCACAACTCTGTTTAAATTTCCTCCAACCGCAAATTAGATTCTGCAGCAGACTCCAGTGACTGTGTGCAGATACTTGTTTCATGTTTGAATGAATATGAATTACCCCAGCATTCAGCGTTTCATCCAACCGAACATTTCTCTGGGTTGAAATACCTCCGTTCCCGAGGGGCTTGGATTAGAGAGTCCCCACTGTATCCCTTTGTTGTTGATTTGTGCTTTCAGCATGCTTCCCGTTGTTGCCAGCACTTTGTTTGAATTTTCAAGCATTATGTGGACCTCAAGACACAAAAACATCATCTGTGCTATACTGTAGTCAGTGGGGAATTTTTAGCAGGACTAATATATTAGCGCTCATTGTAGTTAATAAATTCATCCAGGAAATAGGGTTCTTCTTGGCTTTTCATCATCTGCACTGTGGACACAAAAAGTGTATATGTGAGGGGAAGAAGAAGAAGAAGGAGGAAAAAGGACCATGCTCGTGTACATCTGTATCTTCAGAGGGGCCTTGTCGAGGTATCCGTTCATGCCTGATGCGATTTCTTCTGCTGAGAGAGCTCTTTGAGGTTTGTCAGGTTTTTCCTGCTTGACTTAATTGAAGAGAGGGCAGGATTGTGTGTGAGGAAAAAGACGGGAGGAGGGGGAGGAGGAGGAGGAGGGGGCGTGTCTTTCCACAAGTGCTTTGCTACCCGGCACTGAAACTGGAACCCTGTGGGAAGAAGCATGTTCAGGTGTATTTTATGTGCCGTGCATGGAAGCTGGATCCGGGGGACAAAATAAAACATGAGCAATAACTTTGCTCACTTGTTTATTAAAGGACAAGGCCCAGAAAGTACAGGCTGTTGTAACCCGGCGACAATGGTGTGTGTTTTATGCTCCGTCCACACTAATGTGGAGATTTAGCAAAATAAACATTTCCCCACAGCGTTTTAACTCAATCTTACAAATGCCTTTCGGTGTTTATCCGCGTGAAGCTACATGTAAAATGGAGCGTTTTGGGAATCGTGACTTCGTAAATGCCCACTGTTGCTTTGTGTGAAGACCAAGAGCCAGAAACAACGGCAATGTACCAGTTTGTCTACATTTGGTTAGTACCGTCTTAATTAGAATAATAAGTATATTAGTGTAGACAAGGCTTGCGTTGCTGTGTTCATATTGTGTTTTTCCTTGACAAGTATCCAGAATTTGTTTGGAACCGGAGCAGTTGTGTGCTCGGACACACGGGAGCTTATCTATAACTGTTCTCACACGTATCTGACAATCCAATCAGCCACCTGATATGTCAGAGTTTCCTGGACTTGCGCGGCTAATGTCGTAAACAGATCTGATTATCACAGTTGCCTCTGGAGAACTGGGTGTGGATGTCCACTCGCTGTGTGTGTGTGTGTGTCACCGCGTGCGCACACAACCTCCCTCCTTCCACACCTCGCTGACGAGGCTTCACTCCAGCCTTCAGCCGCGGGTTTATAGGTTCATTACGAGGTCTATTTATCACACAAAAACCATTCAAACCGCGAATTAAATCGGCCAATCTCGCTCCTCTGCCGGGGAACAATTGGGTTCAGAGCAAAGCAGCTTTATTTGCAGGACTTCAAACGGCCTCTTCTCCCCAGGGTCATTACCCCGCTCAGGAAATGAGAAAGTGGGCTCCTGATGTCACTGGCAAACCCCCGAACACAGAGCGCTGGGTTAAACTGGGAGGAGGGGAGGGGGAAAGGGTAGTGGAGGGGAGGGCCACGCCAGATCAGAGTTCAGACATGTTTACATTACAGCTCAGGATATTTCTCAGAGCCCGGCCAAGCTGCCGAAGTTCCCAGGCTCCAGAGTTGCGGAGTGCTGAAAAGACTTCACTTTTTCTTCTCCTCTCTTTCGCTCCCTCTCTTCTCTCTCTCTCTCTCCCTCCCTCCCTCCTTCCCGCTCCTGCGCTCGGGGGTCGAAGTCATAGTTCAACTCCATTTGCATCGTGGTAACGTTCTGCTCTTCTCCTCCGGGGAACATTACAGACGTGAAATGTACGAAAGGTGAAAGTCACAAACCAAATTGATATAGGCAACGTTTGCATGTGTGAACTGTTGCCGACACTGTTTACGAAACAAACGCCAGGAACTCAGAGCAAATTCTGCATAAGTACACGTTACAGTTGGGGTTTTTTTTGGGTCTCCAGTCCTTGACATCTCCTTTGCTTCATCTGTTTTCTCTTTAATATGCAAACCGCCCTCTCTCTGCCTCAGCAGTGACAAAAACAATACCCTGCAAAAAAAAACACAAGGTGATTTCTGTCCCACTGTTAGCACCATTGTGTGACTTACAGTTGAACTACTGAGCTGGTACTTTATCAAACATTGAGATCCTGTCAGTGTTGTCAACTTGGCCACACCAAATATAAATGTGGGTGAAATGTTTTCATTTTCCCAACTCAGATCGCCGAGTAGTTAAATCGTTCCACTGCTGTGGGCCAGGATTTTATCTACAAGCTTCATGGGTTGAGTTAGTAACTCAATCTGAAGCAAACAGCTGATTTAAACAATATAAGACAGTCTCAAGTGGGTTTGTTTCTTCACTTATTATAAACAAATGCAAGTATGAAACTCAGAAGACTGCATCTCTGCGCCAAGGCCCAACAGTCCCATCATGAAACCACATCTAAATCCATTTGATCCGGATTTTTTGAACCAAATTGCACAAACTTATAAATCTCAGTCCACTAAATATACGATTCCTTTCATCAACCCCCATGAATTACTCTCTGAGAAATCAACGATGTTAAAAAACATCCTTTCCAACAATGGTAAAGAATTTAATGAATCCTTCTGTGACCAATACCACATCCTTCCACCAGGTTTCATTGTAAACTGTCCAGTAGCTTTTGTGTTAATCCTGTTTTACAAACAACCAAACAACCAAACAGACAGAGGTGGAAACATAACCTCCTTGGTGGAAGTATATGAATCACCCAGCAGATCGAAACAATATATATATATATAGTTTCAAATTCTTCTTAAGTCCCCTCTTGTGAAAATCAGGTTGGCCACATTAGCATAAGAGGAAGGAAGGCGTGGATTACATTTGAGCCTATTTAAGGCCGTGAGGGGACTTTTTTTCTTGACAAACCTTTTGAATATGTGATTTTGAGGAAGAAAGACGAGTTGAAGGAGGTGTAATAAACTACTGGAGAGGGATTGAAGAGTTGCTTTTCAACATTTTATTTTCCACAAGTTTCTCCATTATTTCCCTGCAGGCTTATTCTGTGGTTTAGTCTGTTTACTGTGTTCTTTATGTAAAAGAAGAGACATTGCATCTCAATGGGACCTTTAAATAAAGGACATTTTAAAGAGTCATTGTATAGATATGTGTCTGTTTTTCTTTTGGCTTTATCTGGAAGTGCTGCAATATTTGGAGGAGAAAACAAAGGCAAACTGATTGTTGTGAACATCCATCATAGTTTAAGTTTGACCTACCTCTCTTGCATAAGTTGCACACACAGTTTTCCCTGTGGGTGCATTCACTTTCTATTTTACCTCCAAGCAAAGTAGTGGATAGTCTGGCTAAACTGTTAGCTTGTTAGCTCCCTGATCGTTTGAACAAGTAGCCCGAGCAGTAAGCACTGTATTTTCTTATCAGGGTTTTTGTTTCAGACAAGTTCACGGTGGATCTCCGGAGAATTAGGTCCAGACGGGATCACAACAGCAACAAATTTAAAGGTCCAGTGTGTAAGATTTAGGTGAAAGGGATCTATTGGCAGAAATTGAATACAAAATAATCCTACTAATGTTTTCACTCGTGTGTTTCATCTAAATTGTACAAATTGTTGTTTTCTATAACCTAGAATGGGTCTTTACAATACTTTATAATTACAACAGGAGCGGGTCCTCTGGAGAAACGGCGGAGGATCTTTGTTCAGTGCATGAAAACATTTGTGAATGGTTGTAGGGTCAGTTTGAGCCACTGAATCATTCCACAATATAAATCCACCACAATATTTTGGCTGTCAGCAAATGTTTCAGTACAAAATGTACCGGTTCTATATCAGCCTCCAAATTCCACAACTGTCAAAAACCTAATTCATGTGTTTCCGACGTCTAGACCAGCCTGTGCCGGGCATCAGATACGGGTCCAGAGGAGGAACATAGATGGGCTTGTTTCTCGCCGCGGCTCTGCCAGTAAGGTTGAGGAGTGGCAGCTGGAATGTTTGCGTTTGTGCTCGGCTGCGGTGAGGTGTCACAGTGCTGAGCCGCGCTCTGGCGCCTGCTCTCTCTCTCTCCACCTTGCCCAGAGGTACACAGACGCCGCTGTTGCATCGACAGGGAGGTGAAACCAGGGGAAGATCTTTGGTCTCTGTCTGCACCGTCCAATCAGCTGCAGTCTGCTCGTAACAGGAAGCAGGCCTGCAGTGACGGAGGTGCTAGCACACAGGGCTTTCAAATATGCTGTAATTCGTTTTCCGTTTTCTTCCCTCTGGTGTCTCATATGGTTGTTTTGTAAATGTGAAAAGTTCTGCAAAGTTAAAAAGCCCAAGTTGCTCCTCGCACCTCAACAAAGTCCGGCCGTAACTTCTTATTGAACTCACGGCAGCTTGTCTGAAACAAAACCAGGTAAAGTGAGAGCGGAGGCCGATATTCCCTTCTCACGCTGGACGCGGTTGACCAATCACAACAGAGTGTGGCAGCTGACCAATAAGAGCAGACTGGGCTTTATTGGGAGGGGGGCCTTAAAGAGACAGGAGCTAAAACCAAGTATTTCAGACAGAGGCTGAAAAGAGGAGCTGCAGCAATGCACAGTGTGAGGAAAGTGACGAGCAGACAGAAGCAGAGTCCTGTGAGATGGATGATGTGTGTCGGGTTTTTCGTTGTCAGCCAAATTGTTTACATTTTTACTGTTGTGTGATTTACATAAGATTGATGTCAGCTGCAGGAGAGTGATCCAGAGGTTTAACTATTAGATACGTGCACTAGAGAGATTGAAACCACTCCTTTATGATATTATAAAGTACTTTTATTTAGTTTTTATGTTTTGGAGATTGCAGTTTGTTGTGGTGTACTGGATTGTATAACTCAAAGTGAAAACCATAATAAAAAACGGGAAGTTAAGGGAGGGAATTCCTAGCATCCGAATGAGGACCTTTAGTTTTCACTGTCTTCCTCTCCCCTCAAAGTTCTTTGCACTCTCAGGTTATTATAGAAATGTTTCCTAATTCTTGCAAATAGTTGTTTTTGCCCCTTTTAAGTTGAACAAGTAGAAAGTGTGTTCGCCAGGTGTTGCTTCCAGAAGGTGAGACTAACTTTTACAGTAATAAAAGAGGGGAATCCTATAACTATATGGTAGCAACTTGCTTGTTTATAGGGTGACTCCATACAATATACATTATCATTATAAACCAGGTCAAATGTGAGTATTCTGCACCAGAATAAACTCAGATTAAAGCTATTCTACACTGACATTGATCCTTAAAACAAACTTTTGACTGTGACACAACTGTGTTACTTTCAAAAGCTGAGACCGTTGCTACGTTTACACCAGTTTGGAAATGTCGCTGGCTCCGCTTCAACACACATCAGTCAGAGTTCCAATTCTTTGTCGGCCCAAGGCAATGAAATCCATGATCTTTTCACCATTCGCTGTTCCTCATTTCTAGTAGTTTTCTGCAACTAAGCACCGTGTGGCCGCAGAGAGGACAATCTGCTTCCTGTTTACACCAACGTGCACGTGCCCATTGAACGTGAAAGGTCGTGTTATATGCATTTTCAGGAGACACGGTGCTAAAACGCTCGTCTGGACAGAGATTAAACAACCATTTTACCTCTAAAACATTGGTATGGATGTAGCCTTTGCTTTCTGGCATCAGACGGGGAAGCATGCGTTGGGTCAAGTGCTGCCAATGATCATTAATCAATGAATTATTCTGCTCTTCTCCATCACGTCCTACGGTGTCAGTCGCTCCAAACTGACACATGCAGCACACGAGACCGAACAAAACCCAATTCGCTATTAAACAGTAATAATATCATTATTCGGACAGAGCTGAGATGGCGAACGATCGGCGAGCAAGTGAGAGCGCATTCTGCTGCCGTCCCTCACCGAGAAAAAAAACGTGATGCAGCATTCTTTTCATAGCTGTTAGTGGGAAAGTGGGGTTATTATGTGTGCGTATGCATGATAACAAGATGAAGAAAGAGAGAGTGAAGAGAACATTCCTTTCTCACTCCCACTCTGCACCACCACCACACCCCCATTGCTACTCACTGCCACCCCACCCCCAGTTTCCTTCCTGTGCTTTTTTTAGAGTCTATTGGATGTTTTTCCCACATCCGGCAACAAAGCCAGCCTTTTTATGCCATAACCTAACAGCATGGTGTTCTGCGGCTCAGCTGCGCACAGGCATGGTCAAATGTGATAGATTAATAGAGGCCCATGCTTTCCCAACTTCACTTCACCCTCCGTTGGCTCGAGTAGCTCCCTGAAGAGCAGAAATAGGTTGTTGTATTATTTCCTGTAATAATAACGCTTACATATAACGTATAATACTGAAATATATATACTACATACGAATTTAATTCTGTAAGCCTCATAATGTTATAATTTCTTCCTGGATTTGAACATTAAAATATGTTCATGCGAACGCTGATAACCAGATGTGGTAAATGGTGATTCTGCTTGGAGACAGGATGTAATATACTAAAGAAGGAACTCCGGATAATCTCCTGAAACTTTCCAGAGACATCGTAAAAAATGCAAACGTCAGTTGCTGCAGACATTCTTCTGACTTTGTCCTGCCAGCCCCCCCCCCCCCCCCCCAGTAAAACGACCCCATGAGCAGCAGTATTATGTCTGGTGGGAGAATTCACCGTGATCGAGTGGGCGCGTTGATAACGTGTATATAAAATAAAGTGAATACAAATATTTCAGGCTGAAAAGGAGGAGCCATACACGTAGGAGATGCGGACGAAGATGTCAACCTGGAAAGACGACGAGATTCAAGAGCTTTTGGGGATAAGAGCTGACGCGGGATCTCTGCAGGAAAGAAATTGTACGTTATGTCCTGGCTCCCGCTGCTCCACCGCCTCCTTTGAACGCTCGGGAGATTTTCCTGTAGTCACGTCTGACTCTGACAGTCTCCTGCTGCGCTCTTCCTACGCTAAAGGCAAAGTGCGGAGAATATCCAGACCCAATTTTCCAGTGATTTTCTGGAGTTCATGTCTTAAAGCGGCATTAGTTCTACATGTAGGTGCTTCACATGTAAAAAACTATCAGCGCCTGCTGCTGTTAAAACCTGAAGAACATGCTGATGTTGCTTCCTACAGACAAAGGCTGCTGCTGCACTTTTAAGCCTCTCGCCATCTACAGGCATCGAGCGCTGGAGCTGCAGTGTTTTTTCGTTTGTGAGCTGCTGGTTTGACTCAGACTTCAGGGCCACATGTGCAGGCCTGGAACATCTGTTGCCATTGGCTGTTCTGCTCGGTTTTGTGGGCTTTTCCATCAATGACACCGTTTGTCCTTGTTACCGTAAAAGTTGTACGTTCACCTCAGATATTTGTTTTACTATAATTGAACATGTGGTCGTTAAACAGTCACTTAAGTGGGTCACTGACCTGCAGAGTGCACATATTTCGAGTCTAATAGCCATTTTCTTTCCGACAGTGAGAAGATCACATCAGATCAACTGAGTGATTAACATACCCGACACCCATGTTTATCAGTGTTTGTCCGCATCGTCATTCCTGGTGAATTAATGCCCTTGGTCAAAAGGAATTTTCCCCTCTGTTATGCTGCCTTGGCTGAGTTTGAGTCACCAGG